>JARQOD010000001.1:510047892-510116469 GCA_033576555.1 Oophaga sylvatica
GGGGGCTTGGGTGTGTTGTCCTAGAAAATCCTATGATGGTCTCCTTTTGTTTTTTTAAGAAAATTTTTGGGAAAATTTCCTAAATTTTTTTTTTTTTTTTTTGCTACAAAGTCTTAAATTTGTTAGCGACCAGTTTGTTTTTTTCTGGCAGCGGACTGGTTTCTGTGATTTGTGGTGTTTTCCTGTGTCCCCGCATGAAACCCGCAGGGGCGACGTTGTGAGGGCGTTTTTGCCCCTGAATTCGTTTCTGCACTGGATCGACACATTGACGCCTGGACTTTATCTTCAGTATTGGAGAATCGGACCCCCGCACTGGTAGTAGAAGTATGTGCCCCCCAAACTTTTCCCCAAATATGTTCCAACATAATTTTAAGATTTCCCTTCACTTGAACTACGGGGCCCCAATGCCGCCCTGAAAAAAGCAAACTTTGCTTTATCCCCCCCTCTTCCAGCGGGACAAAGTTGGGGGGGGAAGTTCTCCTGGCTTCACCAAACCCAGAGAAGTGGATCCGCCCTGCGCAGAAACATCTCCTCCGGGCCCAATGGTGGCAGCTTTACACCACTCCATCCGACCTCTCATTGTGCTTGGTGATGTCCCGCTGCGTTGGGGGCGCAGTGTTTGTGATGATGAAGTAGAAAAACGCCTGCCATTCCTTCCCCTGATGGGGCCCCTGTAGTGTAGTGGCGGGGGGGGAGTGCTTTCTTTTTTTAAAAAACCCCGCTTTTTTTTTCTCCCTCTTTTTTTTTTTTTTTTTTTTTGCGCTGAGTTGTAATTTTGAACTTCGTATTTTTTTTCATTATGAATAGAAAAAAAAATTTAATAAAAACACCGCTCTGTGTTCTGTTTTTTCTTTGCGGGTGGATGGGTATTATGGTTTCAGCCAAGTTGTGGTTGTTGCCTTTACCTTGCGGAGAAATTTTTCTACCTGGGAAAAAAAACCGCCCTATCGGAGATAGAAACATTCTACTTGACCACTTCTTCACCGGGAAAAAATGGGGGTGATTTAATCTTTACGTTAAAAAAAATAAAATTTTTCTTCCCTTCAACCGGACAGCACCCCGAGAGAGGGGTCCCCCCTCCCAGAACAGGAAACCTCTAAAATAAAAGGGGGGTTTCCCTTCCTGCTTAGTTGGCTTTCCTGTCCTGACAGGAACCCTTGGCTGGACCAAGGGGGTTAAAGGTTTAGGTTTTCTGTTGTTCATACTTACCCACTCCTGTCCCGGCACGGGAAAGAACAGGCAGGGCCCCTGTATGGGGGCTGCAGGTGTTGGGAGACGCCGTCCTAGGGTCCAGTGGGTCTTGGCTCGTGTGTGCATGGGAGGGCACAGTCACGGCCCAGGGGGCCCCTTCGCATCCGCCGTGCCGCTCTCCCCCCTTGTTTCCGGCCACATTTCCCGTGTGAGCCTGGTTTCCCGGGGGTGCGCCCCATGACGTTGCTTCAAGGTGGGAATGCGTGGGCCCACGTCCGTCTTTGGGGGTGGCTAGGGCCAAGATGGCTGCACATGAGCGAAAAACCCTGGGGACTTGTGGGGACTTGGTGGTCCGGGCGGGGCGTTTTGAGGGGGGGGGGCAGCGGAGGAGGCGGAAAAGGCAGTGGACCCCTCTTAAAAGGGGGGGTTACACATGCGAGAAAATCGCACGATTTGTGCGAGTCTCTCGCATGAACACCTGGCCCCCCACTGGCATCACCCCGG
The DNA here is from genome assembly GCA_033576555.1 of Oophaga sylvatica. Classification (NCBI taxonomy): domain Eukaryota; kingdom Metazoa; phylum Chordata; class Amphibia; order Anura; family Dendrobatidae; genus Oophaga; species Oophaga sylvatica. The sequence continues at coordinate 510,049,588 of JARQOD010000001.1, forward strand.
TGCATTGGGTTTTCATGTATTTCTATGCAGCTGCACGTTTTCCCCCACAGTGCCGGGGGTTCCCCGCGAGAGACTACCGGGGAAATCTTTTTTGATTTTTTTTTCAGTGTGCCCCCCCCCTAAGGAGGGAGGGGAAAACCCCAGAAAAAAGGGACTTGTTTCCAAAGTTTTCCCAAACATGGAGTACCAAAAGGGGCAACGGCGACGCACCTTTTTTTCCCCCCACAATCGCCTATTTCTATGCCTTGTCCCCAGCTGGGGCACAAAAAAAGGGGCAGCCGCTAAAATGGCCCCCTTCCCCCCTTTGAGGTCGCGGGGCTCCTCGGTAAACAGGGGTTTTCTTGGGGTGTTCCCCCCGATCCCCTCCGAACCGGTTTTCCCCTTTATATCACTTTGGTGGTGAGGGATTTTGGTGGGTAAAATTTTTTGTTAATAGGGGCCTTTTTTTTTTTTAAATCATAGGCCCCGGGGGGCTAGAGCCGAAAGAAAAAAATAAAAAATGTCCCTTTTTTAGGGCCCCCCCCCTGGCAGTTTTTTGGGAAAAAAATCTCTGCTTTGTTTCATAAAAAAAGACTAAAAAGGGATGGGCCCCCCCAAATTCCCCCGTGCCTTTGGCCCCTGATCAGGGCGGGGGTTTTGGTTTTTCTAAAGATTGGTTAAAAAAAAGGGGAAAAAGAAGTCAGGGTGGGTTGGGGGCTTTTCCCTTCCCCAAAACCCGGGGCCGATACCTAAAAACCAAGGGGAAGTCTAGGGGAAAAAAATATCGGAATGAAAAAATTCCCCGTTTTTTTTGTTCCCATAGACTTACATTTGGTTTTTTGGGGTTTTTGGACTGGGTTTCCCCGGTTTTAAAAGTTTAAAACCCTACTCGGAGGGTCGTAAGGAAAAAAGTTTTCCTCTCGACAACCCCTTGGGGAATATCAAATGAACCCTTCCCCTTCCCCTTGGGAAAAGTGATGAAAAGGGGGCCGACCTTGCTTTCCAGCGAGAACCGGTTTTTCGGGGGGGGGGCGTCTTTTAACAAAGGGCCTAAGGGGGGGGGGAGATCTAAATCCCAGAGGATTTTGTTGGGGCCCCGGGGGAAAAGGGAAAACGTCCTTTTTGGTTAATTTTTCCCCCGATGGCGCTCTAGATGGAAAAAGCCGGAGAGAAAAAAATTTTGCCCGCCTTTTTTCTTTTAAAGGGGGATCCCCCCTTTTAGAAGGATTCTGGGTTGGGGAAAAAAATCTCAAAAAAACGACGGGACTTTGGAAAAACCTTTTTAAAAAAAACGGTCCTGCCTTTTGGGGGTTCCGGCAAAATTTTGGGCCCCCGTTGGAAAAAAAACTGAGGGGGGCCCGGGAAAACCCCCCGTCTTGGTGGACAGTAAGCATTGTCATCGGGGGTCCAGTGAATAAGGCCCGTGGGGAAATTTTTATGACAATGTAGAAATACCTTTTGGGGGGGCATCGGAGGTCTTTCTGGTTTTTGGGGACCTGATGTCCCCTGGGAAAATGGTCGGGTTTTTGAATTGAAGGGGGGGGTTTGGGTGGGAAAAAGGGCCCCTTTCGACACTTTCCCCCCTTCCTTTTGGCGCCATGTCGAGTTATGTCGGACAACCCCCGCAGTCGTGGCTTATATCGACCACCGGGGGCAACAGGTACCCAGTGATGGGCAAAAAACCATGCTACTCCATTTTGCGGAAAAGGCAATTTTCTATCCCCCTTACGGCACTTCAAAATAAGGGGAATAGAAACAAAGCGACTTCCTGAGTTGAAGGGGAAATTGAGACAGGGAGATTGGTCTCAAATTCCCAAATTTTTTCCTGAAAAAAAATGGGCGGCCGGGGAGAAAAGATTTTTTCCCCAGTTTACCCAAGGGGGGAAGGTGAGGAAACTTCGGGTTAAACCCCGGGAAAAAGGCCTTTTCAGATTCCTTGGGGTTTTTCAAAAGGGGGCTTTTACTTTCCCCCCAATTGCTTTTGAATCCAGCAGTCGTGAGGAACCCCGGGAAAAGGATAAGCAAGGGAATTTCTTTTTTCCCCCTTTTCTGGCGGGAAAAGACCGTGGTTCTCCTTTAAAAGGAAATTTTTCCTTTTACAGAGATCCCGGCCCTTTTTTTTTCCCCGGGAAAACCGGGTTTTGGGGCCCCCGCATCTAAGAAAAAGGCTTCATTTTGCAATGGTATTTGCCGGGCTATTATGAGTCAGGGGTTTTTTTTCCCCAGGGGTATTTTTAAATATTTTTTGAAAAAGTGGAAAAACCGGGGAATTACATCAAGGTTGGGGTTAGGCCCTATGTTGTAAAAAAAAAACACACAAAAGGGGGCCTTTTGGGGGGTGCATTTTATCACCCCGCGTCCCAAAAATTGTGAGGAGCTTACACGTCACAGCTTTTTGGGGCCCCCCTTTTTCCCCCCCAGGCCGCAGGGAACTGCACTTAGGATTTTTTGGGCGGGGGAAAAGGCAGCGTGTCAAGTACGGTTTTTCGTGAAAACGCAGCGAGGGGGTATGTGTATATTTTTAAGTTTCCCCCCCCGTTCCTTGTTAGATATAAGCCCCCCCCTTTTAAAAAGCTTATATCTGGTTAAAACCAACCCCTTGGGAGCATAAAAGTTTAGCCGACTCCCAAAAAGGGAAAATTTTTGGTTTCGGATAAGGCAGCCCCAAAAAAATTTTGTTTTTTAAAATTGGGGCAAAGGGGGAAATTTGGTACTAAGATGTTTTACAGATATTACAATCAGGGGAAAAAGATAAAAGTAGGGTACGGTTGGGGGGAATTTTCAGTTAGCTGTGGTTCCCCAAATTACCGTTTCTTTTTGCTTTTGGTCCCCGGGGGGGGCGCTCGATTTCCAAAAGGTTTTTTCCTTTTTTTCCTGGTCCGTCTCCACATTTTAAGAAAAAAGGGGGGCCCTGGCAAAAACAAAAAAAGGGCCCCAAGGGTAGGTTTTCCCCGTCCGGAACCACAGCATTTGGAAAAGGGGCAAAAACCCCTCCCCAAACCCCGCCCTTGTGAACGCGCGGGAACCCCGGGTGTGCTCATTAAAAAAAATCCGGAAAACGCTCTGCGCCTACATGGCCTTGTTTTTTTCCCTTTTCGGCGAGGAAAACGTCCCCCCAAGGGAAAAAAAGGGCATGCTGCGATCTGAAAGACGCGCCCATGCCCCGGGTTTGCGGGGGTTTTTTTTCCCTTTTTTTTTGGTAAAACCCAAAAAACCCGGTAAAAACAATTCCCCTTAGAGTGGGAGGCCCCGTTAAAATTTTTGTTCATGACCAGTGGGGGAAAAGGACCTTCCCTTTTCATAGTTTTTTAAAAGGGAGCAGAAAGGGGTAGGGGGTGTCGGGGGTTTCCCCCTTGCCAAATGGTCAGGGAGGCCATTTGTTTGTCTTTTCTTGTGAGGGCCCCCTGGGGCCCCCCCTTTTAAAGGGGTTTCATTTCTCCAAAAAATCTCCCCAGGTTTTGCTGTTTGGGTAAAAATAAAACCCAAGGGGTTTCGTTTTTAGCCTTTTTTCCCCCGGGGGCCCCCTGACGGCACCCGTCCCCCCCCCCTTTTTTCATTTTTGGGTGTCCCCCTATGTTTTTGGGGGTTTTTTTTTTTTTTTTTAAAATAATTTTTTTTTATCTGTAAATTAACGGGGGGTCCTTCATGCTCGTAACCAATTGAAGGGGGGTTGTCCGGGGTTTTTTTTTCAGTAGGTTTTTATCCAGGCCCCCCCCCCCCCCCCCACCCTTTCTTTAGGTGTGCTGGTATGGGTTCGGGGGAAAAAAAAAGTTTTGTAAGAAATTTTTTTGTTTTCTTTTTCTGTTGCTTTAGCATTGAAAACATATATCCTACGGAGGCAAAAAGGAAAACCCCAAGCAGCCCCCTTGGCCCCCCTTTATAACCCCTTTTTTTACTGGATGAGGGGGAAAATGATAAAACGCCTGGCAAGGACGTGGGGGGCAGGATCACGGGTTTGGTTTTAGTGATTGTTTGGGAGCATTTAAAGGTTTTTTGGGGAGAGGGGGGGAGTTAGCTCTGATCTCTGCTTTTGGGGGCTGATGTCGGGATGTATGATACAGCCGGCAGGGGGCCCTATCTGGTTATGTGAATGAGGGGAAAACCCCCCATTTCCACGCCCCCCCAGAGAGGGGGGATTTTTAAGGCTAAGTGCACATTTTTTGCAGTTTTTCCTGAAAAAAACCGGACTTTTTTTGCCCCAAAAATCCTTTTTTTTTTTTTTGCGCTTTTTTTCCCCGGTTTTTTTTTTGTGGGAAAATTTTGGGGGATTTTTCCCCGCGTTTTTTTCCTGATTTTCGGGGCCCAAAAAAAAAGCGGGGAAAAAAAAAAAAACGCTAGAATTCCAAAAAATTTAAAAAGGCATGCGCTAGATTTTCCGCGATGCGTTTTTTTTGGGAAAAAACGCACCATGCCCCAAAAAAAATTTGGGGGGAAAATTCATTCTAAATGGGGGTTAAAATTATTTTGCGTTTTAAAATGGGTTTTTTCCCCCAAAAAAAAACGAAAAAAAAACCCCGAAAATTTTTCCAAAAACGTGTAAAATTAAAAGCCTTAATCATTGATTTTTGGGGGGCCCCCAAGCCTTTATGATTTCCAAAAAAAAGGGGACAGGGCCCAAAAAAGGGAAAATTAAAAATGTTTGGGAAAATGTTTGGGGAATGTTTTTGTATCCTCTGTTTTTTTGATTTCATCAGAAACAAGCTCCCGGGGGAAAATTAAAAGGGGGTGCAGGCCGGGGGGGGGTTGCAGTCAGAAAAGGGGCGGGGGAAAAGTTTTTTTTTGTATCGGTTTTTTGACAGATTTCCCTCCAGCTGTGGGGGGGGGTTAGGGTGTCAGCAAGGGGGATTTTCCTGCCAGGCTTAAAAAACCCCTTTTGGGGTTTTTTTTTCCCCCTTGGGGCTTAAAACATCCTGATACCCCCTCATTACTAGGGGAGGGGGGAAAAAAAAGCGAGCTCCCCTCCTTTTGGGGTTTTTGTTTCCTCGTGCGGCCTGGCTTCTTTTGCTGGCCCCGGTTGGGCTTTGCTGGTGTCCGGGAAAGGGGGGAGCTGACGGCGAGAAAAAACCCTGCCCCCGGGACAAAATTTTTCTGTCCCCCCGGATATATATTTTTCAGCCTTGGGGGTTTAAAAATGGCAGTCTTACTTTCCAAGAAAAAGCTTTCGGGGTTTTGTAGTGTCGCCATACTGGGCTTTGGGAAAAAATTTGTTGATGAAATTGTGGAAAAATGTTCACCCCCCCCTTGGGGGAGCAGTTCGGGGCCCCCCCCCTTGGGGTGTGTCCCATTTTTTTCGGAAAACACTTTTCCCCCAGAAATTTTAAAGTTTTTTTTGGGGTTTTTTTTCTGTGACTTTTGAAGCTCACAGGACGGGTGCTGTCAGGTTTTGATGAAACCATGTCCCCAAAAAAAAATGCAGTGACAGGTTTTCGGAAAACACTGGGGGCCCGGGGGGGGGGTCCGGGCCCCCTTTTTTCCCTCCTTGGTCGCTGGCCCATTTTGGGGGTTTTGTCATGGGGTTTAGGATCCACAAAGGGGCAATGGCAGGACGGCCCCCCCTAAAAATCCCCTGATTTCCCCTTTATGAAAAACCCAAAAAGGGGTGGGTTAAAAATATTTTCCCCCATGTGCGGCTTGTTTACTCTGTCACTGTGTTGGAGCGGCGTTTTTCTCACGGGGAAAAAACCTTTTTGACCCCCCGGCCCCCTGGTGTTTTTTTTTCCAAATTTTTTTTTAAAATTTTGGTTTTTTTTTTGTTTGATGGAGACGCCCCCCTCCTGCCCATCTTGTGGTGCCATTTTTTTGGCAAAAAACCCGTGGTATGGATGAAGGCAGAAACTGATTGATGGTGTGGAGGGGTAAAAAAGGGGGGTTGATGAGTAATGTACATGGTTGAGGGTCACTTAAGGGTTTGGTTTTTTTTTAAAAATTTTGATGATAGAAAAAACTTAATGTATGATAGATGCTGTGGATTATAAAATTGGTTTTGGGTTTTTACTGGTGGTTTTTTATGATGTGGAAGGTTATTATATATAGGGGGGGGCTTTTTGGGGAAAATTTGGGGAAGGTTTTTGAGGGGTGATATTTTTAATTGGTGGTAGGGGGGGGTTTATTTTACTGTTTTGGAAAATTTTGGAGGCTGACGGGGGGATGGTACGGATGATCATAGTACCATATGTTTGTGATAAAAGATTTTGAGATTTTAAAATTTTGAATGATAGGGGGTGATGTTTTTTAATAAAAAAAATTAAAAGTGACAGGATATGACAGAGATGATCTTTAAATTTTTCAGAAAAAATTTTTTAGGGGGTTTTTGGGGGATGTAATTTAGGGGATGGTGATACGATTGCTTTTGTAGTTAATTTGGGGGGTGGGAAAAGTTTTTCGGTATATGATTTGATTAATTTTTTGGGAAATTTCCCCGGTGGTTATAGAGGGTGTTTTTTGGTGTTTTATGATTTGAGTGTTAATTAAAATTTCTTGGGGAAATGGTGTTTTTTTTGTTGATGTGAGTGGCATGGATGGTGATGTGGTTTTTTTTTTTTTAACAGTTGAAAAAAATTTTAAATTTTCTTTGATAAAAATTTGGTTGAACCCCCGAAAAACCTCTTGCTGTCCCCAGGGTGTAGGAACGGGGGGCACTGGCGTAAGGGGGTTTTTCATTTTTTGGGGGGCCCCTTTCCCACGTCAGCCCTGTAATCCCCGGGTTTTAAAAACCCCCTTGGGTTTTCCCCCCGAAAACCCCCCGCTGTTTTTTTCCCCTTCCCCCTTTCTCGTTTTGCAGGGGATGGCGTCGGACTTTTCCCCTTTTCGGGGGGGCCCGGGGGTCCTCGGGGGAAAACCGGGCTCAAGTTCTCGGCGGCGGGGCCCCTGGTTAGAGAGCTAACAAACGTTTTTCGGGTAGGGGTTCGATGACTGTGTGGGGCAGCTTTTTCTGTCTAAGAAAAAATGAAAAAACCCTTTTTGTTGGCCCCGGCCGGGGGAAAAAGGGGGTTTTATGCTAGCAGTGGCTATTTTTAAAAAATTGTTTTTTTTTTTCCTTTTAGGTGGATTTTGATGATGTGTTGCGATGCGAAGACTCCAGTAGAAAATTCCTTTTGGTTTTAAGGTTGCACTATTTGCAGTAATGACCCCCATGTTACACTTTTCCAAAAGCCTTTTCCCCCCATTGCTCCCTTTTAATATCGGGGGGGATTTGGTGCCCCAGACTAATACATTTTTTTGCCAGGACAGTTGTGTGCATCAGTCCCCCCCATGTGGGGGGGGCCCCGGGAAACTGGGTGGGGATTAAAACCTGACCAAAAACTTTTTTTCCCCCATTCATGTTTAAAGCAGGGATCTCAAAATGGGGGTGAAGGGAGCGGCTCTGTCGCTGCTTTGGGGGGAAAAAAGGGGAAAATCCCAAATGATCAGAAAAGGGAGTGGTTTATCGCAGTGTGAGAAGAGATCTCAAAATGTTTCTTTTAAAAGGGGGGGGCCTCTGATCGTGTGTCAGAGCAGAGCCCCAAAATGATCAGAAAAGGGGCTGGCAAATTTGCTCTGTGAGAAGAGATCAAAAAAGATAAGTGAATGGAGTGGCTCTGATTGATGTTTGTGGAAAAGAGCCCAAAAAAAGGATCAGAAAAGGGAGTGGTTTATCGCAGCGTGATAAGAGATTCAAAATGAAAAATGAAGGGAGTGGTCTGATGCAGCTGTCGGAGAAAAAATTCCCAAAAAGATCAGTAAAGGGGAAGCGGGCCCCCTGACCCCCGCTGTGGAAGAGATCTCAAAATGATGAGTGAAGGGAAAAGCGGCCCTTTGATCGCAGCTTTAAAAAGCAAAAACCCCAAAATTTTGATCGGGGGAAGGGAGCTGGCTCTATCGCAGGGGGTGAGAAGAGATCTCCAAAATTTTTGAGTGAAGGGAGCTGGCTCTGATCAAAAGCTGTCGGAGAGAAACCCAAAAAATGATAGGGGGAGCGGCTCAAAACCCGCGTTTTTAAAAAAGAGTTAAAAAAATGATGAGTGAAGGGGGGCGGTTTTCTGATCACAGCTGTCGGAGAGAAAACCCAAAAAGGGGGGGGAGTGAAGGGGGGGGGGTTTGATGGGGGCTGTCGGAGCAGAACCCCAAAAAAAAAACGGTGAAGGGAGCTGGCTCGGGATCGCAGCTGTCGGCCCCAGAGACCAAAAAATGATTTGTGAAGGGAGTGGCACTGTTGGGGCTTTTTCCCGGGGGGAGCAGATACCCCCAAAATGATCAGAAAAGGGAGGGGGCTTTTTTGCTGCTGTCAAAAAGAGATCCCAAATGCCCCAGAAAAAAGGGGGTTTCCCCTTGGATTGCTGCTATCAAAAAAGAGCCCCCCAAATTTTTTTCGGAAAAGGGAGCGGCTCTGATCGCAGTGTCGGAGAAAAAAACCCCCAAAAGGGGATCAGAAAAAGGGAGTGGTTTTTGATTTAAGCTGTTGTACCCAGAAATAAAAATTTTGATTTGTGAAGGGAGCGGCCCCTTTTTTTGCTGTTCAGGCTTTCCCCTCAAAATATCAGGAAGCGAGCGGGTGATGTGCTGTCGGAGCAGAATCCAAAATGATAAAAAAAAGGGGAGTGGCTTTGTTTGCAGGGTTGGAGCAAAACCCCTAAAAAGGGGTTTCACTGAAGGGAGCTGGCTATGATTGAAGCTTTGGGGGTGGGGGAAACCAAAAAAATGTCACTGAAGGGGAGTGGCTTATGATTGCGAGGGGGGGAAACCTCAAATTTTTCACTGAAGGGAGCTGGCTATGATTTCAGCGGTTGGAGCAGAAACCAAAAAATTGATCACTAAGGGGGAGTGGCTTTGATCGCATTTTTTTAACCATTAAAATTTTGATGGGTCACGTTGGACAGCGGCATTTAAATGTTTTCAAACTAAAAATACCCATGGATCGCCACCGGGCCGGGCACCTACTGAAGGTCTCCTTTTTTAAAAACCCGTTTTTGGAAAATTAGTCCTTTTACAAAAAGGCCTTCCCCGGTGAAAAAATGCCCAGAGGAGTCGCAGTCCGGGGCCCTTTTTTATCATCCCCTCCTATCAAAATTTTTCTGTATTTTACCTTGTAAAAATTGGGGGAGTGACGACAAAACGCTCCCCGAAAGGGGAAAAGGGTTTCCAAAAGGAAAAAGGGGGCGGTGCCTCCCATCTGGTTTTTTTCCCCGTGTTATGCGGTTTTATTAAAAGGTGCCCTTAAAACCCCTGCTCTGCCCTACGGCGCCATCTTAAATAAGCTTTTGCGGTCTCATTGTTGGGGGGTAATGAAAAAACCCTTTATTACCAATGTGGGCGGGGGGAATTTTAAGGGGGGGAGCTCTTTTGTCAATGTGCCCCGGGGGGGCCCCCACAGTCTTGGTTTCCAAACATTAGGGGGCCCCCCAGCAGGCCGGTTCCATTTTCCCTTCCCGGGGCGTACAAAGGGGGGCCCCAGTATATTGGGGGGGGGTTCTGTAAAGTAGGCCTCTAATGGATGACGCAAGCCGCCTTTGGGGTTTTCCCGGGGGGCCCGGCCCGGGGTCTTCCCCCTATCCAGCAAAATTTTTTTGGGGTCCCCGGGGGTTTATGACCGGGGGGGGGGCCCTGAAATTTCCCCAAAAAAAGGGGGGTTTTTCTGAAAAAGACGGGGGAACGGGGGCGTTTTTTTTTTTTCCATTTTTTTTTTTTTTTTTTTGGGGTTTTTTTTTTTCCCCTTCCTTTCCCCTCCAAGCGCCAAATTTTTTTTTTTCTTTTTTATATTTTCCATCCATATAGCTTTTTGGGGGCTTTTTTTTGGGGGGGGGACGAGTTTTTTTCTTTTGAAAAAACCCCCAATTTTTTTTTTGGGGAATTTTTTTGTGAAAAAAAATTTTTCCAAATTTGGGGGACAAACAAGCTCAATTCCTTTTTTTTTTTTTTTTATTTACCGCTTCATTTCCCGGGGTAAGAAAAACCTGGTAATTGATTCCCAGGTCAGTACGAGTCGCAGGCCCAAAAAAGGGTTTTGTTTTTGGAATAAAAAAAATTTAAAATTGGTTTTAAAAATTTTTAAAAAAAAAAAAAAAAAAATTAAAAAATTTTTTTTTTTGCTTGTCCCCTTTTCCCCGACCCCTGTTACATTTTTCCTTTTTTTTGAGATAGGGGGTTTTTAAAATTTTTTTTTTTTTTTTTTTTTTTTTTTTTGGGGGGGTCCTGAGTGGAAATACAAAACAGTCCCTTTTGAGTATGGGGGTTGCTTTTTTGCAGTCTTTTTAAAACGGAAATTTTCCCCCAGGGAAAAATTTTACAGTAAATCTGCGACAAGCCCCCAAAAAATCAAATCCTGGGGGAAAATTCCGGGGCCCCCCCCCGGGAAAAAACCCATGAGAAAACGCGTCGGGTGGGGTGGGGGGGCCCTTTTGCCAGGGGTTTCCCATGTTGGGGGGTTTCAGGAAAAAAGTAAAAAGCAAAGCCTTTTTTCATTTTTTCCAAAAAAGGTTATGATTTTGGTTTACTGTTTGGGATTTTTTGTTATAATATAGAGTTTTTCCCTTTTCCCTGGGGAAAATTCATATTTTAATATGCATTAAAACTTTTAAGCTGTGTACTTTTGTTTTTTTCCTTTTCCCCATGTTTGCAGGCATTAATGATTTTTGCAGTTTTTTTTTGAATGATTTAATTTAATTCTTTGGAAAGGATTTCTTTTTAGGTGACTAAAAAATTAAAACAAAAACCCCACTCACAAAAAAAGTATTTAGTAACCACAAATTTGGGGAAAAGGTTTCTCCCATTAAAAAAAAGATGAGAGGGCCCTTTTAAAAATTGGGGGTTTTCTTGGTTTTAGCCAAAACTTGAGAGTCATAACGGGAAAAACAAATCCGGAAAATTTTCCTTGTCTGATTTGGCAAGATTTTCTTTGCAAATTATGGGGGAAAAAAAAATATTTGGTCACCTGAAAATATGAAGAATTTTTTGGGTCTCACAGACCTGTTTTAATTTTTTTAAAAAGGGCCCCCCCGTCCTGCACTCATTACCTTTTTGTAAAAGGGACCTTTTTTTTAAATTTTTTTGGTTTTAAAAAAAAACCTTTTTCCCCAACCCCAAACCGTTTTAAGGGCCCCTGCAAAACCGGGGTTGGGGGTGGGGCGGATTTTTTGGCCCCGGGGGATCCCCCGCAGTTTTCCCAAAAACTGGGGAAATTTTAAAGAAAGTGAATTTTGGGGGAAAAAAAAACTGTGCACATGCTGCGGTTTTTTTGGGGGATTTAAATCCGCGGGGTGTCAAGTTTTTGTGCGGATTCCGCAGCTGTTTTACACCCCTTCCTTTAGGGTGTAAAAAACCAAGGGAATTTTCCCCCTAAAACCGCAGTTAAAAACCCCGGTTTTAAAAAAAGGTTATTTTACCTGCAGATTTCGGGGGAAACCCCCCCGGAAAATTTTAAAAACCCAAAAAAGGGAAATTTGCAAGGGGGGCAAGGGGCCCAAAACCCCAAACTCCCTATGGGGGGAAAATAAAGAAAGGGGGAAGGGGCCCGGGGGAACCCCAAAGTGGGCATTGCCAACAAAAGAAATATAACAAAATTTTGAAATTTTAATTTTTTTAAAGAGCCAAAAATTATTTTCCAAAACCTAATTTTTAAAATTTTAAACTTTTTCCCAAACCCCCAAGGTGGGGTTTTTTTTTCATTTTTTTTTCATTTTGACTCTCATAGTTGTGGTTAAAACCATGATGTTGAAAATTCAGGCCCCCTTTTTTTTTTTTTTAAGTGGGAAAAAATTTCACAAAAGGGGGCTGACTAAATTTTTTTCCCCACGGGATTTGGGGATATGTTTTAAATTTTTATAGTACCTTTCGGACTTGAACCTGTGGGGCATCCAAAAAAACCCCGCTGTTTATTGGAAAAAAATCATGGCTCCTAGGAAGGGGAAAATTTTAACTTTCACGGAGAAAAATTTATGACGAGTACGGGGGTTTTTTAGGGGGCTTTGACCACTTGAATTCCCCCCCCCCCGCATCCTTTTATATTGGGGTTGGTCCGCTGTTAGCCTTCCCCGGGTAAACTGGGGGACCGGGCTTGCAGACCCCCCCCCGGGGTTGTAAAAGGGGGTTCTGGGGGTCCTTTGATCTTCCTGTTGTTTTTGTGGGGGGTTTTAAAGGGCCGACCCTTTAAAAATTTAAAAGGGGAGATAAGCCGCCCCGGGGGGAGTCTGGAGATTTTGGTAAAAAGGGTTTTTGGGGGGGCCCCTTTTTAGGCTGTGATGGCCAAAGGGGGAACCTTTTTAAAAATTCCCCTTTATTTTTTCCCCAAATTTCCTTGGATTTTGTGAAATGGGCCCCCAAATTAAAATTTAAAAGTGGCTCCCCCCCCATATTTTTGTTTCTGCTTTTCACTGGTGACCTGCCCCCGGCCCAAAAACAAAGGGGAGCATTTTTAGCCTGAGGAGAAAACTAAATTACTGGGGGGTTAAAAGGCCCCGCCCCCCAATTTCAGGGGGGAAATTCCTACTGCATTATTTTTTGGCCTTTTTTAAAATCTGTGGGTGATTAATGAGGAAAACCCCTTTTTCAAAAAGGGGGGGGGGGGGGGTTGAAACCCCTTTATTAGCCCTCCCCCTTTTTTTCCGTTAAAAACACAGCTGTTTCCCCCCGGGGGAATAATGAAAAAAACGTACCGGGGAAAAACTGGTTGGATAAGTGCAGTTCTTTGGTTTGGGCCGGGGGGCTACAAAAATGTCATTTTTCTATTTTTCTGTTTCCCTCCGGGGTGCTGCCATCCGCTTTAAATTTTGCTGGTTTGTATTTCCTGGATCCTTTTTTTTTTGGTTAACCCCTTCTTAGCCTCGGGCGGGTTTTTTCCCCCGGGGGGGGGGTCGTTTCTCACAAGGGGTAGAACTGTATTTTTTTTCTGGTTTCCTGTTTTTATTTGGGGCTGGGTGATGTTCCCCTCGGGGGTTTGTGCTTCCCCGATTGTGGGAAGGGCAGTGTTACTGTGACTTTTGTGATGAGAAGTAAAGGGGAGTGTTCCCCTTTAAAGGATTTTCTGTTTCGGTTGGAAAAGGGGGAGGATTCATTGGTCTCTTGAGGACCCCTTTTTCCCCCATCCCCCCTTTTAAAAAAGGAAAAAAAGGATTTTTTTTTCACGTATCGTCTATTATGTTGGGAAAAAATGTGCTTTTTCCCCGGGTCATAATTTGCATCCATTTTCATTTTAAGTGTGGAGTTTTCTTCATCGCTTTCCTGTCGGGGCTATAGGTGTGGGGTTTTCCTTTTTCTCACATGCCAGATGCTTTTTCCCCCGCTATTGTCTCACATCTTGCGGGGGCCCCGACCGGGGAAAAATTTCCTTTTGCTATTGCTGTTTTTCGTTTGTTTGGGGCACAAGAGAAAAGGGGGAAAGAGGGCCCCTTCATTTCCCCCGGGGGGAAATGTTTGCGGGTCACTTCCTGTAGAGGCAGAGGCCCCTTTACCTCTCTGTTTTTCCCCTCTCTTATTTTTTTTTTTTTGCCCTTTTTTTTTTGATATTTTGTTTTTTTTTTTTTTCCTTTTTTGGTCTTGGCCTGAAACTTTTTCTGGCTTTTGTTTTTTTTTCGTATGTAGAAAAAAAAGGCCTCCCATAAAAAATTTTGCCACAGATGGCGTGTCCCCGGGGAGAGCAAAAAAAAGGGGGGCGCAGGGGGCATGTAAAGGCTGCCGAGTGCATGGCCCCCCCTCGCAAAACCTTCCTCAAGTCGTGGCTGGATACGGATTGGCATAAATGTTTTATCCCCGGGGGGGCCCCCGGTAGCACCCCCTCCACTGATCCACAGGAGCCAATCTTTTTTGGGGTTTCCCTTTTGGATCGGCGGAAGGCCGCCAAAATGGCCTTTTGTTCCTATTAAAAGGGGGTTTGGGACACAGGATGTAGGGGGTCTGGGGGGGATTGTATTTGGGGGTTTTTTGATTACTGACCTTTTTAATATATTTTGTATTTTTCCCCGGGGGTCCCCTTCCCCTAGGGGTTATACTGGCGCTCTGCGGTTTTCTCCCGCTCTGGCCTGCTTTTGGTGACTTTGGGGAACCCCTTGGGGCCCTAGCCCAGGGGGCTGGGGCCCCCCTAAAAACTGTTTTTTCCCCCCTCTTCATTGTGATCGTTCTTATTGTTCTTTTTCCCAGGGAGAAAAACAGCCGGGGGTTGGCGGGAGGCGAAGGAAAAAAATGACGGCCCACATCACGAAAATCTTCAGACATGGTTTCCCAAAACCGCAGCGCATGGCACGTAAGCCAGACAAGTGACCATCCTACGTATGGCAGTGGGGTCACATGAAGTCTCTGGTGGGAAAGGGGAAAAAATCCCCCGTTGGCTCCCCCAAGCCCCCCTTCCTGACAGACCCCGGTTAAAAGGTGGCAGCAAGGGTGATGTGGATTTTTGCAAATTTTTGTTTTCATCCAGGCCCTCCAAAACGTAGGGGTTGGGGCCCACTCTAGATGGGGAAACCGGGGGGCCTGGGGGGCAAAACCGGCAGGATAGGGGGACAGTGCTTAAAATTTTTAAAAAAAGGGGCTGCAAAAGTTACAGGATTGTTTTTGTGTGTGTGCAGTGGCTTGCCCCCAAATAATCAAAAACCCGGGGTTTTTACCCTATTTTGTTACCCCCCAAAATTTTGTGTTTTAAAATTTTTGTAATTTTTGTGCGTGATGCCTTTTAATTTTAAAAAATCTAAGTTGGTGAAGTGAGAAAAAAAAGGGCTAATTTTTATTTATTGGACCCCAAAAAAAATAAAAAAAAAGGGGTGTGGGGTATTTTTTTACCCTTTTTGATTTTAAAACCCAAAAAAAAATTCTGGTGCAAGCTTTCCCTTCATTTTAATCCCATGGGTTTTTTTACCGGACGTCCCCCCCTTTTCAATCTGTCGCATGTAAAAAGGCATGACAGCTTTTCTGAAAGGCCACAGAGGCTGCAACCCCCTTTAAAAAAAAGGGGGGAAAAACCAAAAACCCCCTGAACACCAGGGGATTCCCGAACCCCCGGGGAAAACCATGGGATCCCACGCAAAACCATGGAGTCTTCACACAACACCACGAAGAAAAAAGGAAAAACTCCCCCAGAACCCCCAAAAAGGGGCCAAAGGGAAAATTTTTTATTTTTAAAACATTTTTATAGCACCATTTTTTTCCATGGCGTTTACATGTGAAAGGGGGGGAAATATGGGGAAAAAATACAAAAACATGAGCAAAAAAGGCTACCCCAAGTACAGAAGAGAAAAAAAAAATGCCGGCGAAGGCTCACAGTTACAGGGGATGTTTTGGGGAAACACTGGGAAACAGGGTAGTAAAAAAGGCATGCGGTGGTTCAGAAAATGAGGACCCTTAAAGGTTTTACCCCCTTTTGGAAAAAGGTGGGTTTTTCAGGTTTTTTTTAAAGGTTTCCTGTTTGGGGGGGGCTGATTTTTCTGATTTTGGGGGAGTTCCAGAGTATGGGGAAGCACGGGAGGAAAGTCTTTTATGCGAATTTTGGGAAGGGGAAAAAAAATAAGAGGGGTGGGGAGGAGATTTTTAGGGGAAAATTAAGGTTGCGTGAGGTAAATCCCCGGGGGGACCATGTCACGATGTATGGAGGCCAGATTTTGGATGGCTTTGTTGTCTTTTTTGGGGTTTTAAAGGGGGAAAATTTTTGGGTTTTGGGGGGGGCCAAAAAGGCCCCTTGGTTTGAGGAGGGGGTGGGAAAAAACCCGGGGGGAAAAGGGGGGGTTGTCGGGCGCAGAGGGGTGGGTTTTGGTTGGAGTGGTGTTGGGGGGAGGCCAGGGGAGTAGGGGGGTTGCAGTAGGAGGCGGGAGAAAAGGGGGAAGCACTGTGTTTTTTTGGTTTCGTGATAAAAGGTTTTTCAACAGATTCGGGAAATATTTTTGAGTTTGAGTTGGCGGGGGGGGGAAGGGTTTTGGTTTTATTTTGAAAGAGAGGGCAGGGGTCAAGGATCACCCCGGGGCATCGGCAGGGGGGACGGGGGAAAAATGAGTACCCCTTGCCCCTTAGGAATAGGTCTGGTGGGGGGTTAGAGTGGGGTTTTGGGGGAAAGGGTGAGGGAATTTTTTTGGGGCCAAAGTTCCGTTTTAAAAAACAAAACCAAAAAAAAAAACTGAAAAAAGCAAAGCCCCTTGGGGGTTTTTGGGGGCTGTAAGGAGGGGGAGGTCAGGTCCAGAAAGGTAGATCTGTTTTGTCATCGGCTTTTGAATGTTTTTTTAAAAAGTGGAATTCTTTTGGCTGCCCCGGCCCCAAGGGGGGAGATGGGAAAAGTGGGGGGGCTGTGAGGAACAAAAACCGGGCCCCCAAGGGTTTTCCCCGGGGATAAGCTTCTGATACCACCGCCCCTACCAAATGTGCCCCGGTTTTTTTCCCTTCCCCCCGGGGACCAAGGGGGCGTAACTCCACGGTACGCTCTCCGGCGCACCCCTTTTTCTTCAGGCCCCGGAAGAGAACTGCACCTAGAGCAAATGGCCCCCGGGGAAAAGGTTTTCCTGTTACCCCTGGGTATTTAAGATTTTTTGGCAGAGTAAAAGCATCAGCCCAAAAATTTAAATTTTTGGGGGTTTTTTTGCCCCAAGGGGGACTTGTAAAATTTTAAAAAGAAAAAAACAGTAAAAATATACCGAAAATTTTTAAAAGGGTTTTGCATCAGAGTAAGAATTAAAAATAATGTACAAGGCTTTTTAAAAGGAATTTTCCCCTAGATCAAAATTTTTCCCGGGGTTTTTTTGGTCTTTTGGGGGCTTGGAGCTCGGGGGTTCCCCCCGGTTTTAAAAAAATTAAAAGGGGGGAAGTCCCCCCAAGCATGTGCTGCAGCTCCCCCTTTGGGGAAACTGTCCCTTGTGCTCTGTGTGTGAAAATGGAATGAGAGGGGGCCGCCTCTTCTTGGCTTCGCTTTTTTTTAAACCCGGGGTTTGGCCCCCTTTCCCTTTTTTTTTTTTAAGCCCGCATATTAACTGGCGGGAAATTTTATGGAGCAGGAAAAAAGGCTTTTTGCTATTTTTTCCCTAGGGGTGGGGCCAATTTTTTTTCAGAACCCCCGGGCCCAAACCAAAATTGCATGTAAAGGCCCCTTTATTTTTTTTTTTTGGGCATCAAAATGGTCGTACGAATAGCAATTTTGGGCCCCGTGTAGTTTTAAAAAACTGTGGTGTTTTTAACTGAAAAATGGGGCTGGTACAGGCCCTAACAAAATGGTGGCGGGGGCCCCCCCTCCCCAAAGGGCCTAGAACTGAGGGGGGAAACCAACAAAGGGGGCGAGTTGAGGAGGTGGTTTTGGTTGGGAGGGAAAAACTGAAGGGGGGGTTTTTTAGAATGATTTTGAAAAAAGGATAGGGCCAAAACTGTGGTGCCAAAAAAGGGGAAGAAAATTTGAGCAGGAGGGAATGGTCCCCCGTGTCGAAGGCAGAAGACAGGTAGGAGAAGGACAGGTTGTGTCCCTTGCTCTTGGCGGTTTTTAGGGACTTTTAGTTAGGGGGGTTTCAGTTGGGGTTTTTTTTCAGCCCAAAAAAATTTTAAAAATTTTTTTTCCCTCATTTTAAGGGGGAAAAAGGGGAAAAAGTTTAAAAAATTTTTTTTTTTAAAAAGTTTTCCCAATATTTGTTCATTTTAAAAGGGTTTTTTTGGGTTGGTTTAGCCCTTAGGGACCCCCAAATTTTGGGTAATTTTTGGGGGGGGGGTTTTCTTTTTGAAAAGGAATTTTTGGGTTTTTTTTAAAAGGCTTTTTTGAAAATTTTTAAAACCCAAACCCCTTTTAAGAAAAAGGGGTTTTGGGGGGGGTGAAGGGGGTTGTGGTGGGAAATTTTGGGAAGTTTTCCGATTCAATGGTTAAAAGTGTCCTTGGAAAAAGGGAGGTGGAAAAACAAAAAATTTTTCCTTGGGTGGAGAAAGCCGGTTTTTTTGGAAAAGGGTACAGGGGTTTTAAAAAGGAAAAAGGTGAATTTTTGGGGGGGTTTGGGGGAAAGTTTTGATGTTGATTTTCCCTTTAAAGAAAGAAAAGTCTTTTTTATAAAAAGGGGAAAAATTCTGGGGGGACAATGGAATGAAAGGGGGGGGAAAACTGTTTGGGTTTGTGAAAGGGGGAATAAATAAAAATAAGTTTGTTTTGGGGATGACTATTAAGGGGTTTTGGGGATTCTTTTTGCGTTTTAAGTGTCGGGGAGGTTGCCTCTGGGTTTTTTCAGTTTTGCAGCTAGGGGGGCTGGGGAACAATTTTCTTTTTTGGGGTTTTAAAAAAAAGTGGCGACGATGTTTCACTGAATTTTCCAACAAACCCAAGAAGGAGTTAAAAGTCAGGGCAATTTTTTTGGATTTTCTATCGGGGTTTTTTTTTTAAAAAAATAAAAAAAACCCCCTTTTTTTGACCTCGTTGAAAAAAAACCCTTTACAAAAAAAACATAAAAAAATGGGGGGGGGGGTTTTTTACCAAATTTTCACCCGGGAAGGGGGATTAATCAAGGGGAAGAGATCAAGGTAAATGGAGGAGAGGAGGTAAAGAAAAATGGGATCTGCCCCAGAATAAGGAACTTTAGGGTGGTTTGCAGGGGGAAAAAAAAAATTTACCTAAAAAAAATTGAATGGGTGGGAGTTTCCCAAAAAGCTTGGGGCTCCCCAAAAATTTAGGGGTTTGCGGGTGAACCAAATTCTTTTGGCGGGAAAAAACTTCTGGCGTATCACCCCCTGGAAGGGAAAGGCCGGGAGGGAAAGGGGGAAAAAACGGGGGGAAATTTTGAGAAAAATGTTGTTTTGGTTTTTGGGACAGGGTTATTAAAAAAAAAAGTCCCCCCCAAAAATATCCCAAAGAACACCGATGGTTTTTTAAGGGGAAATTTTTAATTTGATTGAATTGGGGCCCAGTCAAAAACCCGGGCCAAAAACCCCAAAGAGAATCTGTGGTAGAAAAAATATTCGTTTTACCAGAAAAACCTTTTAAGGAAGGTGCGGAGGTTTTGGAGGAGGGCAAAATCCATGACAAGAGTGGAAACCAGGGACTTTCCCCAAACGATTTAGCTTTTAACTGCCAAAAAGGACTCTAAAAGGCTTTGGGGGGGAAAGCTTCCCCTTAATTAACCCCAAGGGTGGTTTTTTCCAAAGGTGCCAATTTTTTAAAAAATTTTTTTCCATGTCTTTTGGAGGTTTAACCGGAATTCAAAAAGGATTTTTCCGTTTTGAGTTTTTTTTGACTTTTTTTATTTAGGGGAGGGGTAAAATTTTTCCATTTAAAAATTGCGTTTATTTTGAAAAAAAAACGAAAAATAGGGGGAAAAATTTTGGAAAAAATTTGAAAATTTTTAAACTTTGAATTTTTTTCCAAAAAGGAAAGTCACAAAAATTTGTTAAGAAATAAAATTTCCAATGTCTCTTTAATTTCGCCAATTTTGGAACCAATTTTTTTTTTTTTTTAGGGAAAATTTTAAATTTTTCATTTTTAAAAAAATTTAAAAGCCATTTTTTTTTAGGGCCACCCCATTTAATTCCTTTGAGGGGTTTATAGCGGAAAAAAAAACCAAAAGTACACCTTCTAAAAACGCACCCCTCAAGGTTCTTTTAAAAAAACATTCAAGGGGAAGGGGTTTTTAAAAACCCCTTAAAAAGGGGCTGAAGCAACGGGAAAAGGAAAAAAATGAATATTTAAAATTTTTGCCAAAAAATGTTTTTTTACAAACTTTTTTTTTTATTTTCACAAGGGTTAAAAAAAAAGGGGAAAAGCACAAAAAAAAGTTTTTTTGCCAAAAAAATTTTCCTGAGTACGCCCCAATTTTCCAATATTCGGGGAAAACCCCCGTTTTTGGGAAAGGCAGAAACCTTTTTAAAAGGGAAGGGCGCCGTTTGGGGTTTTTCAAAAATTTAAATTTTTCCCCTAAAAAAGAAAAAGGGCCCATTTTTTCGTGTTTGGAGGGGCCCCCCATGTGCCCCTTTAACAGTGGAAAACCCCCCCAAATGAAAAACCCTTTTGGAAACTAGACCCCCCAAGGAATTATTTTATCTTTTTGAGCACTTTGAACCCCCCAAAAGGTTTTTTCAAAAAGTTTATAATGCCCGGGGGGTGAAAAAAAAAATTTTTTTTTCCCACAAAAAAAAATTTTTTAGTCCAAAATTTTTGATTTTTCCCAAGGAAATTGGACCCCAAAAGTTGTTGTCCAATTTGTCCTGAGTACGCTGATACCCCATATGTGGGGGGGGGAAACTGTTTGGTCGCACGACAGGGCTTGGAAAGGAAGTAGTAACGTTTTGGAATGCAGACGTTGATGGGGGTCATGTTCCGTTTGCAGTGCCCCAGATGTGCCTAAACAGTGGAAACCCCCCACAAGTGACCCCATTTTGGAAACTAGACCCCCTAAGGAGCTTATCTAGATCTTTGGTGAGCACTTTGAACCCCAAGTGCTTCACACAAGTTTATAATGCCCAGGCATGAAAATAAAAAATCCTATTTTTTTCCCACAAAAATTATCTTTTAGTCACTAATTTTTTATTTTCCCAAGGGTAACAGGAGAAATTGGACCACAAAAGTTGATGTCCAATTTGTCCTGAGTACGCTGATACCCCATATGTGGGGGGGAACCACTGTTTGGGCGCACAGCAGAGCTCGGAATGGAAGGAGCACCATTTGACTTTTTCCAAACAAAATTGGCTGGAATTGAGATTGGACGCCATGTTGCATTTGGAGAGCCCCTGATGTGCCTAAACAGTGGAAACTCCCCACAAGTGACCCCATTTGGGAAACTAGACCCCCTAAGGAACTTATCTAGATCTTTGGTGAGCAATTTGAACCCCCAAGTGCTTCACACAAGTTTATAACGTAGAGCCGTAAAATTAAAAAATCATATTTTTTCCACAAAAATGATCTTTTCACCCCAATTTTTATTTTCCCAAGGGTAACAAGACTCCAAAATTTATTGTGCAATTTGTCCTGAGTACGCTGATACCCCATATGTGGGGGGTAAACCACTGTTTGGGTGCATGGCAGAGTTTGGAAGGGAAGGAGCGCCGTTCGACTTTTTCAACACAGAATTGGCTGGATGCCATGTCGTGTTTGGAGAGCTCCTGATCTGCCTAAACAGTGGAAAACCCCAACAAATGACACCATTTTGGAAACTAGACCCCACAAGGAACTTATCTAGATGTGTGGTGAGCACTTTGAACCCCAAAGTGCTTCACAGAAGTTTATAACGTACAGCCGTAAAAATAAAAAAACTTTTTTTTTTTTTTTACAAAAATGATTTTTTCGCCCCCAATATTTTATTTTCACAAGGGTAACAGGAGAAATTGGACCCCAAAAGTTGTTGTCCAATTTGTCCTGAGTACGCTGATACCCAATATGTGGGAGAAAAACTACTGTATGGGCACACGTCAGGGCTCGGAAGGGAAGTAGTGACGTTTTGGATTGCAGACTTTGATGGAATGGTCTGGGGGCGTCATGTCGCATTTGGAGAGCCCCTGATGCACCTAAACAGTGGAAACCCCCACAAGTGACCCCATTTTGGAAAATAGACCCCACAAGGAACTTATCTAGATGTGTGGTGAGCACTTTGAACCCGAAGTGCTTCACAGAAGTTTGTAACGTACAGCCGTAAAAACAAATCATTTTTTTTTTTTTAAAAAAATGATATTTTTACCCCCAGTTTTTTATTTTCTCAAGGGTAACAGAAGAAATAGGACAAATTGCGCAATAACTCTTGGGGTCCAGAGTACACTGATACCCCATATATACTACTGTTTGGGCGCATGGCAGAGCTCAGAAGTGAAGGAGCACCGTTTGACTTTTTCAATGCAGAATTGGCTGGAATTGAGATCAGACGCCATGTCACATTTGGAGAGCCCCTGATGTGCCTAAACAGCGGAAACCCCCCAATTCTAACTCCAACCCTAACCCCAACACACCCTAACCCTAGTCCCAACCCTAACCACAAACCTAACCCTAACACACCCATAACCCTAATCCCAACCCTAACCCTAATCCTAACTTTAGCATCAACCCTAACTTTAGCCGCAACCCTAACCCTAATGGGAAAATGGAAATAAATACTTTTTTTAATTTTATTATTTTTCCCTAACTAAGGAGGTGATAAAGGGGGGTTTGATTTACTATTTATAGCGGGTTTTTTATGATTGGTAGCTGTCACGCTAAAAGACGCTTTTTATTGCAAAAAATAGTTTTTGCATCACCACATTTTGAGAGCTATAATTTTTGTATATTTTGGCCCACAGAGTCATGTGAGGTCTTATTTTTTGCGGAACGAGGTGACGTTTTTATTGGTACCATTTTTGAGCATGTGACGTTTTTTGATTGCTTTTTATTTTGATTTTTGGGAGGTTAGAATGAACAAAAATCAGCAATTCATGAATTTCTTTTGGGGGAGGCGTTTATACCGTTCCGCGTGTGGTAAAATTGATAAAGCAGTTTTATTCTTCGGGTCAGTACGATTATGCCGATACCTCATTTATATAATTTTTTTATGTTTTGGCGCTTTTATAGAATAAAACCAATTTTATATAAAAAATTATTTTTGCATCGCTTTATTCTGCGAGCTATAACTTTTTTATTTTTTCATTGATGATGCTGTTTGGCGGCTCGATTTTTGCGGGACAAGATGACGTTTTCAGCGGTACCATGTTTATTTATATCCGTCTTTTTGATCGCGTGTTATTCCACTTTTTGTTCGGCGGTATGATAAAGCATTGATTTTTTTTTTTTTTAAGAGGTTCACTAAAGGGGTTAACTAGTGAGACAGTTTTATAGGGGGGGTTGTTACGGACGCGGCGATACCAAATATGTGTACTTTTATTGTTTTGGTTTTTTTATTTACAGGAAAAAATGAATTTATTGGGGAATATTTTTTTTTTTTTATGATTTTTTTTAAACAATTTTTATTCTGGAATGCTGTAGATAAGCCCCGATGTCACCTGAAAGTGAAGAAAAACGAGTTATAAAATACTCACCCAGGGGCGTTCCGCCGTCAGGTCCGGTCCGGAGGGAGTCGCGGTCTGGTTCCGCGCCTCCCATCTTGTAGCGAAGCCGGCCTCTTCTTTCCGTCCCGTCTCCTGCACAGGCGCACTGCTCTGCCCTGGTGAGGGCAGAGCAGAGTACTGCAGTGCGCAGGCGCCGGACCTCTCTGACCTTTCCCTGCGCACTGCAGTACTCTGCTCTGCCCCCACCAGGGCAGAGCAGTGCGCCTGCGCAGGAGACGGGACGGAAAGAAGAGGCCGGCTTCGCTACAAGATGGGAGGCGCCGAACCGGACCGCGACTCCCTCCGGACCAGACCGCGGACCGCCCCTGGGTGAGTATTTTATAACTTGTTTTTCTTCACTTTCAGGTGACATCGGGGGCTTATCTACAGCATTCCAGAATGCTGTAGATAAGCCCCTGATGGCGGTGGCTGCAGCTTATAAGGCAAAAATGGGGTGACAGATTCCCTTTAAAGTTTTCAGTATTTTATCCTATTTGTTGTTTGCTTCTAATAAAAAGAAAACCAAATGTTCACAGATGTAAGCATGTTCTTTACATGAAGTGAGGCAAGCCCTCATAGAAAACAGTGAAATTCCAGGTTGTGAGGTAGCAAAACACAAAAAATGCAAAGGGGGTGAGTACTTTCAGAAGCCACATTGAGTTTGTTTATGTATATGTTATTTCATTTATATCGTTTAAGTTGACTTCCTTTTCCCCTAAAGAAAAAAACAAAATCTGAAAAGCAGAACCAGTCTTATATTTGGTTTTGCCGCCTATGTAATTGTCCAAATCAATAAAATGACGGCAAAACAGCAGTGTTCGAAACCAGCTGTCTAACAAAAAATAGGAAATTCTAGCTCTCGGATTAGGAGGACTGAGGAATTTTTTTTCTAATTACTGTAATTTTTCCTTCTCAGGTTGTGAAGCAGAAAAAATATCTATGTTTTGTTATGGTGAAAGCTTCAGTTTGTGGCAGAAGGGCAGTGACCGCCGCTGTAGGAATTGACCGGAGGTGGTCCGGCTGCTGTAATAAGACCAGTCTCCATATATAGAGAACCGTCGGTCACCTCGCCCGTCCATTAGGGTCCGGGCTGTACAGGGAGGTATCTGTGGGGCTCCCCTTCATCCAGAAGAGTGTTTGGAAGACATCGGGCTTTGTGCCCATGTTTTTCCACGAAACTTACCCCCTCCATGTCCGTATGGACTGTGGGCACTGGGGAATAGGAAAGGGACACTGTCCCCACAAAGCTGGAGGCCGCAATACTCCACAGTGTGGGGGGTGGTCAGTAGGACTTAATGTGGGTGAGGGGGCAGTGGGACTGGATGTGGAGCGGGGGTCAGCGGGACTGGATGCTGGGGAGGGGGGCAGCAGGACTGAATGTTGGAGGGGGTGGACCAGTGGGACTGGTGGGGAAAAACCCAGTCTCCAGTGCTGTGTATTCCCTTCTGTCTGCAGCCTCAACGATGGGACTGCTGTTTCCTGACTTATCCTGTCACTCATAGGCTATGTGCACACGTTGCGGAATTGCCATGGAAATTTCCGCGGCAATTCCGCACCTCCCTGCCGCTGGAAATACGCATATTATAAGTATGCGTATTCCCGCTAAAAACTAGCGTTTTGCAAGCGTAATTAGCTTGCAGAATGCCAGCATTTTACAAGCAATCTGACAGGTTGGTCACACGAGTCAAACAAGTGTTTGACAAGTGTGACCAACTTTTTACTATTGATGCCGCCTATGTCGCATCAATAGTAAAAAGATCTAATGTAAAAATAATAATAAAAAAATAATAAATCGGGCTATTCTCACCTTCCGGCGGCCCCGCAGCTTTCCCGCCTCTCAGCGACGCTCTCGGCCAATCCCGTTCCCAAGCGTCCTTTGCGACAATCACCCCGATGACGTAGCATCTCGCGAGACCGTACGTCATCGGGGTGATCTCGCAATGCATTACTGGGAACGGGATTGGCCGGGAGCGTCGCTGAGAGGCGGGAAAGCTGCGGGGGCCGCTGGAAGGTGAGAATATCACTATTTTTTATTTTAATTATTGTTTTACCAGGGATATGGTACCCAGGGCCTGGAGGAGAGTCTCCTGTCCTCCAGACCCTGGGTACCATCCACACATGAACCGCTTACTTTACGCATGGTGGGCACAGCCACATGCGGAAAGTAATTGGTTCAATGCACTCCTATGGCGGCGGAATCACCGCGGTTCCGCAAAAAAGAATGAGCATGCTGCGGATTCTCCCGCGATGCGATTCCGCCGCGGAAAAACCCGCAGCATGTGCACAGCATTGCGGAATCCCATAGGGCATAATGTGTTGTATTGTGTAAGCGGTTTCGCGGCGTTTCCGCCGCGAAAAACCGCGGCAAAACCGCTAGGAATCCACAACGTGTGCACAGGCCCATATAATATGACAAGCCGCCGCTCATGTAATATGGGGGATGGGTGATGGGAAGCATTACCAAATCATTGCCTTATTTACACTGAGGCCACCTCTGGGTCAACACAAGGGTTAATCATGTCGCAGACACTGGGCTCTGTCATATCCAATGTGCATTGTGTGCATGATGGTCTGGACTACTGAAAAATTATACGGTGCGTGCAAAAACGGAGGGAAAACTAAAATGGACAATAGAAAATTACATTATTTTTTTTTTATTTGGTTGGTTTGCCCTTCCCAACTGACTATTAAGGTTAGTATTTATTTTATTAGTATTTTATTTTTTATTTATTATCTTAATTTATTTTATATATTATATTTTTGTAGTATTTTGGGATCCATAATGACTTTTTGATCCGATTATTCCATTTTTTTTAGAATGCTTTCAAAAGTTAAAAAACTGAGGATTATGTAATTTTCTGCAGTTTATCTTCCGTTTTTGCATTCACCGTATGATTCATCAGTTCTGACCATTAAAACCGCAGTGAAGCCAAATATGATTTATTTTTATATTTTAGGCTTTGCTTTTTACATGCTATTTTTTTTATGATTCTATGTATTTTTATGTGTTTTTTTTATTTTGGGCTCTTCTAGTGGCCGGATTGTCATCTCTTCTGTTTCGTACCGTACAGGAGCTGAAACACCTGATCCTGGAGGCTGCGGACGGCTTCCTGTTTGTGGTGTCCTGCGAGACGGGAAGGATTGTGTACGTGTCAGACTCAGTGACCCCGGTCCTCAACCAGCCGCAGACAGAATGGTTTGGGGGCAACCTGTATGACCAGGTGCACCCCGACGATGTGGACAAGCTCCGGGAGCAGCTTTCCACCGCGGAGAATGCCATGACGGGTGTGTGCTTAGCTGCCAGACAGTGTATCCGGCGGCAGGTGCTCTTATCGGCACATCATGTCACCTACTTGTTTTTACTCTTAATCTCAAAGGGCGCATCCTGGATCTAAAAACCGGCACCGTGAAGAAAGAGGGTCAGCAGTCCTCCATGAGAATGTGTATGGGCTCCCGGAGATCGTTCATCTGCAGGATGAGGTGAGGGTCCCTGAATTCAGGTCTGTGAAGCTGAGAGTGAATTTGTGTCTGGATAGATAATAACCCTTTAAGTTACTGCCATCCCTGATGTGGCCAGTGATTGGACCTAGCGTGACCATATAATGATGCTTTGTGACGCTGCAAGGGTTGGACTATGCACCTGTGCTGCTCCCAAAAATGACGTCACCCGTATGGAGAGCAAATCACAGATATGCGCAAGATGTCGGCTGGGGTAGCAGGTCACAGAATTGTGAACAGACAAAGAATCAATGTTAATACAGCAGTCAGAGATTGTCCGCAGTGTGCGAACTGTTGACCAGCCATGATCGGAGCTGCCTGCTTCTGCCTGAAGCTTGCTCTGCCTGAGGCTGCTTCCTGCCTCCGGACCCCATGTACGCCCTACGTCAGACAGCGATTTCACAAGCTTGGACTGTCTCCTTTCTTTTAGATGTGGGAATGCTATTTTGGATCCGGCCTCCATGAACCGGCTCAGCTTCATGAGAAACAGGAACAGGTGACTGGGCAGATATTTTTTAAGTGGGGTGTGTAGTAATGCCATTCTGACAGTGTCCTTGGTGACCCCCAATTGTACAATTTATTTTTTTATTTTGCATTAAAGAAACGGCCTTGGTCCCCCTAAAGACGATGAGCCTCAGTTTGTGGTCGTGCATTGCACGGGATATATAAAAGCATGGCCGCCCGCAGGTAAGTTTTTGTATGTCATTCTACTTATAATACCGTTCCTTTATAGAAGAGGTTTGCATATGTGATCCATACAATGTCTGATTCTGACATTGACAGGTGTCACATTGCCGGACGACGACCAGGATGCCGGACAGAGCAGCAAGTTCTGCCTCGTCGCCATCGGCCGGCTACAGGTGAGTCCCAATTCTTACAGGGATGTAAACTTTAATATTCCACATGGCATGTACTATTTCCCATCCATCAGGTAACAAGCTCCCCATCCTGCACAGACATGAATAGCATCTGCCAGCCCATAGAGTTCATCTCTCGGCACAACGTGGATGGCATGTTCACATTTGTGGACCACCGATGCGCCGCAACTGTTGGCTACCAGCCACAGGTAAGCGAAGGGCAATCACTGCTTCTGGGTGTCGGTAAATGTTACTTATTTCCCATGTACTCATTGATACGATCCACATCCACTATAGGTGATGTACAGCCATCCTCCTCCTGTTCAATGATTGATAACACCTCTGTATACAGTAGATAACACAGGATCCACCATTCACAATAGGTGATGTCACAGCTCACCTCCTCCTCCTCCTGTACAATGTTAGTAATCTGTTTTCACTTCGTTGTAGGAACTCCTAGGAAAAAGCATTGTGGAGTTCGCCCACCCTGAGGACGAGCAGCTGTTAAGAGACAGTTTTCAGCAGGTAATCTGCACATAACATTTTGGACCATTTTCACACATCTGCAAATTTTGAGGTCCGGCCATGGGTCTCCTCACAGCCTCACATATGACCATCAAAAGACCCGATTGCAATCCATCCTTTTTAACCCTTGCTGTCCCAGCATAGAGATATTGAAGGGCAGTTCTACAATGATCTGTGATTGTCCACAGCCGCTAGATATTTTGTGACTTGCGATGACCTTAGAGTTGAATCGGCATTTTCTAAAACTCATCTAAGTGCATGATGCTACAACTGCGTTTATGATGTCTCCCTGCAGGTGGTGAAATTAAAAGGCCAGGTTCTGTCTGTCATGTTCCGCTTCAGATCCAAGAGCCGCGAATGGCTGCTGATGAGAACCAGCTCGTTTACCTTCCAGAATCCGTACTCCGATGAGATCGAGTATATCATCTGCACTAACACCAACGTGAAGTAAGTGATCGGCAAGCTTATAGTACAACGGGACCCTGAAACATACCATAAGAAGGAACTGGCACAGACACCAGCTGGGTAAAGGGTTATTCTCCATCATATATGGATAGTGCTTGTGAAAGCAAACACTTGTAATTTATTGCTTATTAAAATTTTTAGTCGTTCCAAAGATATTAACACTTTTGTTTACAACTCGTTGCCTTGGAGACCGACCACCTCTGCTGCCTAGTTTTGAAGCACTGCGCAGACTTTTTTTTTTTTTTCACCACTTAAATAAAAAAAAAAACCCTATACATGTTTGGTATCTACAAATTCGTAATAACTTGGAGAACCATAATGGCAGGTCTGTTTTAGCATTTAGTGAACTTAGTAAAAAAAAAAAAAATTGTGGAACTGCACTTTTTTGCAATTTCACTGCGCTTTGAGTTATTTTTCCTTTTTTTCCAGTACACTGTATGGTAAAACCAATGGTGTTGGTCAAAAGTACAACTCATCCTGCAAAAAACAAGCCCTCACATAGCCATATTGACAGAAAAAGTATGGCTTGGGGAAGAAGGGGAGCAAAAAAACAAAAAGCTAATACCCCTAATCCACTGAACTGAATGTTTTCTTATTCCTAGGAACTCCAACCAGGAGTCACGACCAGCCTTGGCCAGCTCTATGCAGAGACCACCACTAGCCCAGAGCATCCCACATTCTTTAGAAATGGGGGCTCCAGGACAGCTGTCTGCCAGGTGAGTGAGGACATCACATTTAAAACTATATGATGTACATACTCAAAGAAAAAAGGAAGCACACTGTAGCGCCATAGCTTGCAAACATGAGACATGAAAAATTAATTGCATCACTGCCCTAGAAAACTGAAAAACCGAGAAAGCTTGGCGCATAAAATGGCCAATTTATGTGTAACTGGAAGCCACATTAAGGCATTTCTCGTATTCCAGATCCTAACTAATGCCAATCTTCGCTTAGAAAAGTCTCCCATCTGTATGGGAACATACGTATTATCTCTTTAGACTGAAATCTACATCTCTGTGGAGGGGTAGTTGTCCTGCTACAATTAAAAACACCTGTGGCTAAAAGGCGGAGTGCTCAGTCAGAAAGTAAACGAATACATTTCAAAAAGCTGACCATCGCATCCAAACAAAGACCAAGTTGGTGACTGGGCTAAGCACCTGTTCACACTTGGTCAAAGGTTTGGATGTGACGGTCAGTTTTTTTTATAAATATTCCAGGTACACATAAATTGGCCTTTTTATGCGCTAAGCTTTCTCGGTTTTTCAGATTTCTAGGGCAGTGATGCAATTCATTTTTCATATCTCATGTTTGCAAGCTACAGTCATGGCCAAAAGTTTTGAGAATGACACAAATATTATATTTTCACATGATCTGCTGCCCTCTGGTTTTTATGTGTGTTTGACAGATGTTTTTATCACAGACAGAAATATAATAATTGCAAACATATGAGTAACAAAAGGTTATATTGACAGTTAGAATGAGTTAATGCAGCAAGTCAATATTTGCAGTGTTGATCCTTCTTCTTCAGGACCTCTACAATTCTCCCTGGCATGCTCTCAATCAACTTCTGGACCAAATCCTGACTGATAGCAGTCCATTCTTACACAATCAATGCTTTCATTTTGTCAGAATTTTTAGGTTTTTGTTTGTCCACCCGTCTCTTGATGATTGACCACAAGTTCTCAATGGGATTAAGATCTGGGGAGTTTCCAGGCCATGGACCCAAAATCTCTATGTTTTGTTCCCTGAGCCATTTAGTTATCACCTTTGCTTTATGGCAAGGTGCTCCATCATGCTGGAAAAGGCATTGTTGATCGCCAAACTGCTCTTGGAGGGTTGGGAGAAGTTGCTCTTGGAGGACATTCTGGTACCATTCTTTATTCATGGCTGTGTTTTTAGGCAAGACTGTGAGAGAGCCGATTCCCTTGGCTGAGAAGCAACCCCACACATGAATGGTTTCAGGATGCTTAACAGTTGGCATGAGACAAGACTGGTGGTAGCGCTCACCTTGTCTTCTCCGAATGAGGCGTGTTCCTGATGTCCCAAACAATCGAAAAGGGGATTCATCAGAGAAAATAACTGTACTCCAGTCCTCAGCAGTCCACTGCCTGTACCTTTTGCAGAATATCAGTCTGTCCATGATGTTTTTTCTGGAGAGAAGTGGCTTCTTTGCTGCCCTCCTTGAGACCAGGTCTTGCTCCAAGAGTTCTCCGCCTCACAGTGCGTGCAGATGCACTCACACCTGCCCGCTGCCATTCCTGAGCAAGCTCTGCACTGCTGGTAACCCGATCCCGCAGCTGAAACACTTTTAAGAGACGTCCTGGCGCTTGCTGGTCTTTCTTGGGCGCCCTGAAGCCTTTTTGGCAACAATGGAACCTCTCTCCTTGAAGTTCTTGATGATGCGATAGATTGTTGACTGAGGTGCAATCTTTCTAGCTGCGATACTCTTCCCTGTTAGGCCATTTTTGTGCATTGCAATGATGACTGCACGTGTTTCTTTAGAGATAACCATGGTTAACAGAAGAGAAACAATGATGCCAAGCACCAGCCTCCTTTTAAAGTGTCCAGTGGTGTCATTCTTACTTAATCATGACAGATTGATCTCCAGCCATGTCCTCATCAACACCCACACCTGTGTTAATGGAGCAATCACTGAAAAGAGGTTAGCTGGTCCTTTTAAGGCAGGGCTGCAATGATGTTGAAATGTGTTTTGGGGGATAAAGTTCATTTTCTAGCCAAATATTGACTTTGCAAGTAATTGCTGTTAAGCTGATCACTCTTTATAACATTCTGGAGTATATGCAAATTGCCATTAGAAAAAGTGAAGCAGTAGACTTTGTAAAAATTAATATTTGTGTCATTCTCAAAACTTTTGGCCATGACTGTATGGCATGACAGTGTGGTTCCTTTTTTCTTTTAGTGTGTATGAGTTGGTGACTCTGGGTTAGGCACCTGTTCACACTTGGTCAATGTTTGGATGTGACGGTCAGTTTTTTGAAATACATGATGTAAATATATTCAAAATTTCAAGGACCAAGTAATGTTTACCTTTAGAGGGCGCTGTAGGTAATTCTGCTACATATGCATAAGTAAAAGTAGATGAGATTAGCATTGTAACAGCACACCATGTGGTTAGGAGTGGTATTACAAGGGAATGGACTGTATTTTGCCTGTTAGGTCTGTCTTTTCTGTTCTTGCTGTGAGTTCTGTAAGGTGGAACCTGCCATGAGAATTACTTTTACCTTGTCAAATTTTTCTTTTTTGCGCAGGCAACAGCCTCCGCCACAGCCAGACCTGGACGTCGTTCCCTGCAGAGATAATCTGGGAGCGTACAACCACGCACAGGTGAGGCACCAACATGGCCTCTAAAAGCTGTTGTTAAAATCCTAAATTGGCTTACTTATTGACTTATCCCTTCAGTCGGTTCATTTCTTTTTTTAAACCATAAATTTTTATTTACAAATTGTGCCAAACATTACATCGTATTAACAGTAATTTCTTAATGAGTAACACAATATTATAGGGGTTGGGGAAGGGAAGGAGAAAGGGGAAGATGGTGACATTACATTTACAATCCAATCACATTCTTTAATGCGAATCTACATATTTACTTGACTACAGTATTTAAACAGAAGGATAACCAGTTGTTCCATTTTTTATGAAATTGAGACATATTGTTATTAGATGCAGCAATTATTTTTTCTGATAGACAATTCTCATTAATCAGTGAGACTACTTCGGACAATGAGGGGCATTTGGAATTTTTCCAATAACTAGCAATTTTGATTCTTGTCGCCACAATAATGTGTACAATTACTGTGCGAAACTCATAGGGAAACGAGTCCAGATCAATAGCGAGTAGCGCCTGCTGTGCGTTAGAGACACTGAAATACCACAAATTTGGAATATTAATTGGTCTATGGCTTCCCACAGACGCCTAACATTACTGCAGCTCCACCAGATTGGTTTCCAATAATTAAGTAGGATGCCCTCCACTGATCCGGTGTGAATGTGCAATTAAGGTCTTTTTCCCACTTTTGTAGGTATGTAGTTAGTGAGGGCAGGGTATTCTCCAGCATGCAGTCACGCCCTAATTTGTGATGTCGGGTTCATTAGCATAGAATATAGTTTAGTTGGTGGAACACGCACCTGTTCCTTCCTTTCGGTTAAAAAATGCAGGATCTGCAAATATTTATAGAAATCCCTATGGGGGACATTGTATCTATCCTGCAATGATGAGAAAGTAATTAGTTCCTCCCCCTCATACAAATCCTCGACATAGGCGACTCCGGAAGATTTCCAGTTGTGGAGTTTGAGGTCTGGGATACAATGCTCCAGCGTCTCTATGGGGGCTTTTAGGAATGCGGTTTGTATCTCCTCAGTCGTTTCAATGTAACCCCCTTCCGGACATGCGACATAGGCGTCATGTGCGTGTGAATGGAACTGACTTGGGGACCATAGATGAGGGATTCTGGCTGTGTTATACAGCCGGCACTTATTAGGAGCAGAGTTATGTTTTTTCTCTCCTTTAAAGGTATCCGTTCAGCCAGTGACATCATCCGTTCCTGATCACAGCAAATCTCTAGAGAAGTCAGATGCGCTTTACGGACAAGAGAGAGATTCGAGGTTTGCCGAGATCTACGGCACCATTAACCCAGGTATGACCTTTGCTTTAGGAATAAAACACAATTGAAGCATTTATTACCGTTAAGGCTTTTATTAAAAAAAAAAAAAAAAAAAAAAAAAAATGGGTTTCCATGGTAACAGACTACAAACAAATCCTAATATCAAAAAGAGACTCATATCCAAACATAAATCAGGTCTGAGCAGGTGCTTACCTAGAGTAACCAACTCAAATACAATCAAACAAATAAGGCAGCACTCTTTAGTGCTATAGCATGCAAACATGAACTATGATAATTGAATTGCATTACTGCACTAGAAATATGAAAAATTAGGAATGCTTAGCGCATAACTTGACCAATTCATATGTACCTGGCAGCCCACGATAAGGCGATTCTCTTTGCCAGGACCTAATGCCTATCCTCTCTTAGACAGTCTACATCTCTCTGGGAACCTAATGTGAATCCTCTCTTAGACTAAAGTCTATATCTCTGTGGAGAGGTAGGATTCTGTTTCAATCAAAAATGCCTGAGGCTAAGAGGCGGAGTGCTCAGTCAGAAGGCTAATAGAAATATTAAAAAAATGACCGTCGCATCCAAACATAAATCAGGTCTGAGCAAACAAACCCTTTGTTGTCTGATCCTGCAGTCATTCAAATTGCAATCTTTTTTTAAAAAATTTTTTATGTCTGAGATTTTATTCTCACATTTATAGACCAGAATAAAGCTCTTAATCCTAGTGGGGTTCCCGGAAACCAGCAACTCTTCCAGCAAGGCAACACTTTCACGCCTGCCCCCCGCCCAGTGGACAACTTCAGGTGAGACCCCACCTCCCCCAACTAATAGTTATATTGACAACAGGACACATTTATTGCCTAGTGCCTGAGATCGAGGGTCCCATGTCCCCCTGTGTGAATGGTTTTCTGACCCTGGGGTATGATTGATTTGTGCATGAACATCAGGGGGCACCAGAGATCTTTAAGATAATTGTGGTTTATATATATATATTATCAGGAGCGGCGGGCTGGTTTCTCCAGGGAACATTATCCAACAGCCGGTGTCTACGGGGCAAATTCTTGCCCAGATATCGCGGCATGCCAGCCCCACACAAGTCACTGGCACCAACTGGAGCTCTGGCACGCGTCCATCCTTCACCGCACAGGTAGAAATGATGCATATATAATAAGTTAGTTTTCCATAGACTTGTTTTTACACCACACGTATGGTACTGATTTTATATTGGATTCGAAGGCGGCAAAGACCCAGTCTCCTCCGTTTGGCATGGGCAACTTCCAGACGACTCCTACCAACTTCAGCCCATTGTCCTCCCAGAGTTCAACTTCTTCTCCTGCTGGGACCACATACCCCAACCTGGCCACTAGAAGCAACAACTTTGGTAAAAAAAAAATAAAATAAAAAAGCCTGTTGAGTTTCTATCCTTTTTATTTAAAGAGTATATGTTACCTGGTCAAAAATTGCCAATGTGTGCCCATCTTATGCCCACTGCACTCCTGTGTATTTCAGTTTTTGTTTCCTTGAATTCCGCCATACGGTTCAAGAGACATGGGCATCTTTATAAGGTTGTGTGGCTCACAGGATCC
The DNA here is from genome assembly GCA_033576555.1 of Oophaga sylvatica. NCBI lineage: Eukaryota > Metazoa > Chordata > Amphibia > Anura > Dendrobatidae > Oophaga > Oophaga sylvatica. The sequence continues at coordinate 510,084,037 of JARQOD010000001.1, forward strand.
TCTGGGGCGGGTCTTTAGATTTCTCTGCATAATTACCCCTCTTTAGCCATGCCCTCTTGTAAGAACGGTAAGAATTAGTACTAAATAAAAAAGCTTGACTATTTGCTTGTGTGGAAAATTTAAGAAAAACTGAGTACTGCCGAGCAGCGGGAATAAGAGAGGCAAAACTGGACATTTAACCTGGTGACAGGTCCTCTATAAAATGTTTTCTGATATTACTTTCAATGGACGGATGTGGAGGGGGACGCATGGATGAATGATTATAGGATGTGATGGTAGACTCTGGGATGAGTGAATGATGTGGAGGGGGATGCAGGAATGGATCATTTGAGGATGTCATGGGGAATGCTGGTATGGGTGAATGATGTCTGGGGACGCAGGGATGAATGATGGGGGATGTAGGGATGGATGGGTGAATGATGTCGAATGTATGGGTGAATCAATGATGTCGGAGGGATGGATGATTGATGTCGGGGAGAGGCAGGGACGGCTGAATGATGTCGGGAAGAGACAGGATGGCTGAATGATGTGGGGGACGCAGGAATGGATCAATTGAGAATATCATGGGGGACGCAGGGTTGAATGATGGGGGGACACGGATGAATGTTGGGGGAAGCAGGGATGAATGATGGGGGACGCAGGGATGAATGATGGGGGATGCAGGGCTGGGTGAATGAATGATGTCGGATGTATGGGTGAATGAATGATGTCGGAGGGATGGATGATTGATGTCGGGAAGAGGCAGGGGATGGCTGAATGATGTGGGGACGCAGGAATGGATCAATTGAGAATATCATGGGGGACGCAGTGATAAATGATGGGGGATGCAGGGATGAATGATGGGGACGCAGGGATGAATGATGGGGGGATGCAGGGATGAATGATGTGGGACGCAGGGATGGGTGAATGAATGATGTTGGAGGGATGGCTGATGTCGGGTAGAGGCAGGGATGGCTAAATGATGTAAGGGGGACGCAGGGATGGATGAATGTGACGGCGAGTGTGATGGGTCAGCTGTGCCGTGTTATGCAGCAATATGCTACTCCTGACATGTAGTTATGTCTTCAGCTGCAGAGGTGGGACAGCCTCGAGTTCCCTTCCAGTCTCGGGCAGCAGATGCAGTAGCAGTGTGGCCCCAGTGGCCACAGAGTCAACATCATGGCCAGAACAACCCAGAAGCTCACATCCAGACACAGGCCGGCCAGTCAGAGGTGTTTCCAGTAAGTCTAACCCTGACACAATGTACATCGTTGCGTTGTGTTCCGCAAATCATGTAAGGTGCAAAAATCCAAAGCCGATAGTTGTTTTGTTTTTGCAACATGTCTATACACCCTTCTGGTCTTGTAACCTGGCTGAATTGAGACTATTTTTTTTTTTCCCCTTCCGTCTAGGACATGTTGTCCATGCTGGGAGACCAGACCTCCAGCTACAACAACGAGGAGTTTTCTGAGCTCAACATTTTCCAGCCATTCGCTGAGTAAAGCGTTACTGCGGATGATGGACACTTCGATCGGACGCTTGCATATGAGCGTGTTTTTGCTCCTCTCCCTCTTCTTCCACCTCAGTCACTCGCTCTTTTCTCTTGGCCGAGGAGAGACTCGGTAAGGCAGGGGATTCTACGAGAAGGGATGTGGACACCAGGACTCGGGGAGGAACCGTCACAGGGACACCACAGAACTGCCTTTTATATGGAGAGGCCCGAACATGTTCCCTCTCCGACCCCTCACCAGCTTTCACCCCACATATTGTGCCACTGATTTGGGATACCTTCTTCTCTGAATCCAGATGGACTGGATTACACCCCCAATTCCCCGATCTACCCCTTCCCCCACCCTCGAGCATTTCATTACTATATAGTGACCTTAAAGAAGACCCTAAAGTGATCCTTTTAGGCTCTGTCAGGGAGGAGACCTGCGTAGGATAATCACACACATAGTCGGTGCCTTTTTTATCATATCAGGACAGGGAATTGCTAGAAGACAAAGAATTTGTGCGGACCCCCCAGGGAATGCCCATGTCATAGCGGTCAATCATAGGTCTGGGTCTGCACAACATGTAGGTTATTAACGACCCATGGACTCCTTTTAAAGGGGTTGCCTCATGACCTATGTCCTGCTCCGTGGGACGACAGACCTTCATCTTATTGCCAGAGATAAAGGACGTCCCCTCTAAAGAAAATGAAAAAGAGCGAACGAATATTTAATTATTTTTTAACACATGCAATACGGATTGAACTTCTTTTTTTTTTTTTTTTTTTTAACAAATGAGCTTTTAAAAAATTTCTTGATGGTGGCCATAAAAAAAAAATGTGAAAAATCTCAAAATTCCTCAAGATACGGGATTGAGTTTTGGGATATCGTCACGATATGTCCTAGCAATTGAAGGTTGCTTCGTCCCGCACGGAGCTTGCCGATTTCTACGTTATTTGTCAGATAATCCCAGGATTAGCACAGATTTTTGTACGTATTACATAGCACACTTTAATCTGCAGGATCAATGGCTTTTTCTTGACTTTTTCCTAGCGCTCTCAAAACTTTTTTTTTTTTATGTGCAAAGTGTTATATGTGTATACTATATAAAATAATATAATTTTATGAGAATTTGTACTTGTTCTTAGAAGAGATCTGGTCTCTGCGTGTCTTATTCTTGTGGCTGATGGTACAGAGGAGGCTGCGGGCTCTGACTGTGAGAAGGTTTGCAGCCAATGGGCTGGTGAAAACGTGTGTACAGCTCCAATACCGAACTATGTAGGAAGGGTTAAAAAAACAACCTGTTTAAAATGTGTATGGGTAGCGACTCTTTTAAATAGGTACAATTAGAGTGTCAGGAACGTCATATTAGTAGTAATGCAATATTGTGCTGTAAATTAAGACTTCTTCCTCTAATAGATGTGATTGGTTTGGAGATGCCGATGGGTTGTTGGAGCCCCCATTGCGGTTTTGCTTTTTATATATATACAGCAATACTATAGTAATACAATCTAAGCAATCAAATGATGACGTTCTTGTCCATATAATGTAAAAAATATATATATTTTTGTAATTTTTTTTCCATATTAATGTAAAAAGTTTGAATCACCTTACTTTTTCCAGTACGAACAATAAAGTGGATCCTCTGGGGTGTGTATTTAGCTACTTAGCATAAATACCCTGTGAACCACACCCCTTAGAATTGCAAATAAATCTCTGTAGGATAATGCAGACTGTATGCGGGATCATTATTAGTGAATTAATGCATTCATTAAAGGGTTGATCCCATTTTCATAGATGGTTATTATTAGATCTCTAGATGATCTCTAGTTACCTGCACGTTCTAGTGCACATTTGATGACTCCCTGTGCCAAAAATGTGACAAGCCATATAGTGTCCATTGCATAAGATTCAGGTCTGCAACAATTCTTGTACGGGCTCAGCTGTGCAGCTACAGTATTTAAAGGGGTGCAGCCATGCAGCTACGACGGCTCGGCCGTGTGTCTGCGGTCGTTATGACGGCTCGGCCGTGCTTCGGAGGTTACAAGGGCTCAGCCATGCAGCTGCATTGGTTACGACGGCTCAGCCGTGCGTCTGCGGTAGTTACGAGGTCTCCGGCCGTTCGTCTGCGTCATCCTTCTACTTCGCACCACAATGAAGTGGTGGCCTAAAAGTATCGGGTAAGTTCTTACCCAAGTGAGCTAAATGGTCTTTCAATGTCTTTATTGCAGGTATTTCATTAAAACGTCCAATGTAATAGCTCCTCATCCAGATACATCCATCACTCTGCTTTTAAATCTGAGTGACCCTCTTCCCTTTAGACGCCTTCACACAGGAGGATTCCCCCGCTCACAGGTCAGCTTCACTTCTCAATATCACTGATGGCTGTTACGTTTGGGTATGTAGATTTACCAATCACTAATTTCCTTTGTGTACTGTACCCGTAGCGCCCAGGATCTTTGTCATACTATTGATGTCAGATTGTAATCTCTTCCTCCAAGCTCGCTGCTCAGAGACCTTATTTTCAAGAAAGAGCGCAACTCTATAGGTTTTGTAGGTTTTATCTGGTATTGCATATATCAAATAGACCTAAGCTGCAACATCAGACATGATCTCTCTTTTGGCAAGAACGCAACATAAAGGTTTGCAGTTCTAATATATTGTACGTGTCACTTAAAGGGGACCTGTCACTTCCTGTAATATGTTGTTTTTTCTGTGTACACCCACTCAGATAAGACAAGATTTATATGTAGGGAAGAGGAGGCCATATCTCAGGAACAGAGAGGCGCAGGAACTAAAGAAAAACATCACCCGGAGAACAGTAGCATTTACACCATGTAAAAGAAAAAGCACATATTTATGTCAAGTGACAGGTCCTTGAAGTTTTTTTTTTTTTTTTTTGTAATACACTCCCCATTTTTTTTTACTAGGTCTATATTATGACCATCTGTTCTGCAGCTCAAATCCAGACCATTCCTTAATTGTTGCATACTGTATAGTTAAAAAAAAAAAAGATGAAACCCCATTTCTCGATCGCTTCATTGGGGGACACAGGAACCATGGGTGTATGCTGCTGCCAGTAGGAGGCGCTGACACTATGCATATGCAAAAAAAGGTTGGCTCCTCCTTTGCAGTATACACCCCACCGACTGGCATCAAGCTAATCAGTTTTAGCTTAAGGGTATGCCACACTAAACAACATCGCTAACGGGATCGCTAAAAAACGTCACTATTTAGCGATCCCGTTAGCGATGTTGTTGTGTGCGGCATCTGCCAGCGACGAGCTTCCTGCTGTGATCTCGCTCGTCGCTGGAATCGTTCCGGACCCTATTTTCGTCGCTGGCGCCCCCTGGTAAGTATCTAATCGCTGAGTGTGGCACCTTTTTTAGCGATTTAGCGGTACTTTTGTACCGCTAAAGTCGTTAAGGAGATCGCTAACCGCGATAGCGTCCTAACGACATCGCTAAAATAGGTAGCTACTAGCGATATAGAAACAATCCCGCTAGCGATCTCATTAGTATGCGACGCTAACGAGATCGCTAGCGGGATTGTGTAGTGTGGCAGTACCTTTAGTGTCAGTAGGAGGTGGACATGGGTCTCTATTGAGACCCATATCTACCTATTGTGCGTCGTTCCTTTTCAGGTTTTTTTCCGGAGGGATACAGTGTAAACAGTCACTACTGTACTCCCACGCAGAGACTGAGTACGGCGTGTACTGCCACCCCGTATCCTCATATGTCTATTTCTATGGCAGGACCCCCAAATATCCCTAACACGGACGAGTGTTCAGGCGATCAAGAGGAAAGAGGATGCCCTGGGCCTGTCTCCTGCTCGCTCACCAGAGCCTGTCAGATGAGGAGACGTGGACGTCCGATTCTTGTCAAGGTACTGTCCCTCTTCCTCCCCAATAGGACAGAAGATGGAGGAACCGAAGAAAAGGAGAAAAAAAAAAAAAACAATAGCAATCAGGTCTGGGGGCCCCTCCGCTTTCCCCCCTTCATTCCGCACCATACCTCCATCGGGGGCCAATGTCTCCCGGGGGATCAGAAGCTCTCTCAGGTGCTCCAAGTGCCCATGCTGTGTTCGCACCCCTTAGGCACCTCGCATCCCCCCTTTTACAATTCCCGAGGGCCAGGTTGCACTGTCGCTCTTTCCTTGTGGGGCCCCCCCTTTTTAGAAGCGGTCAGGCGGCCTCCGCGACGCCCCCCCCCCCCCTTTCCACCGGCGGCATCAGGTCGTACTCGAGGCCCCGGCTTCACTATGGGCCTAGTTTTGCCGACTCCGCCTCCCCTTCCCTCTAGTTTCCGGGCGTGCTTTTCTCCCGCCCGTCCTTGCTACTAGCGCGGCCTTAGGCTCCGCCCACCTCTCCCCTCCTCTGCTAGGCAGCGTTACTGTGGGCCGGAGCCAGCGTCATGGGTCAGGGAGGTTTTTTGCTCTGAACCCAGCGCTTTTCCCTGTGGTTAGCGTGCGCCTTCATCTCCAGCCAGGTCCTCAGGGAGAGTCGGCTAGCAGCCATCTTGCCCCAGATGACGGGTTTTGGCTCCGCCCCCTCCCTCTTCGTCACTAAGGGGTTTTTTATCGCAGCAGCGCGCGCTTTTTTCCTCCTGGATCCTCTGCCAGACGCCATCTTCGGCTAGTGGAGCCTCTGACTACCGCCTCATCAGGAGCAGCCATAGGAAACCATGAGTTGCTCTGCTCTGCAGAGCTGACACTATCCTCTGTCTCCCTTCTGTCCCCCAACACTCTGGCATCAGTTAGTGGGATTATTTCACCATGCCTAAGCACAAGGGAGAGCCCGCTCGCCCTCCACCTTCCTCTTCCTCCACCACCCTGGTCAGACACTTTGTGTGCTCTTCTTGTAATGGCAGACTCCCTTCAGGTCAGTCATCTCCCCTCTGCCAGGCCTGCAGCGACCCCACGGTACCCACTCAGGAACCCCTTTCTGTCCCTGGCGTTTCGGAGCCCCCTACCCTGGAGTGGGCTGCTTCTCTGTCACAAAACGTGGCGGACCTCACCAAGGTGTCACAGACCCTAGTGTCCGTTTTGGACAGAATGCCCCTTTCTACACCAGCGGTCGCTAGTGGGTCTCAAGACTCGCAGCCCGGGCCTTCCAACTCAGGCCGTAAGAGACCTAGACTAGAGCACCGTTCTAGGTCCTCTTCCCGCTCTGCCTCACCAGACGATCTCTCAAGGCGTGATCCCTCTCTAGCGCCCTTCCCTTCCGGAGTCAGGCGAAGCGTCTTCGGACGCGCTTTCGGAATATGAGTCGGACCTAGATTCAGAACAGGCCTCCAGCATGACGGATACAGTGCAGAGCCTGATCGTGGCAGTCAACCAGACCCTAGGCATTGAAGATACCGCTACGGAATCCGCAGTTTCGTTCAGACGGTCGAAGCCACCCTCCAAGGTCTTGGCCTCGCATACCGAGTTCATGGAGATACTCAAGAGGGAGAGGGAAAATCCAACCAGGCGCTTTCAAAGAGGGAAGCGCCTCGGCATCCTATATCCCTTTTCCCTGGATCTTACCACTAACTGGACGATTTCTCCTACGGTGGACCCACCGGTTTCCAGACTCTCCACCAATACGGTCCTTCCACTCTCTAATGCAGTTTCCCTCAAGGATGTCAACGATAGAATTTTAGAATCGCTGGCAAAATCAACCTTTGAAGCGGCCGCTTCTGCTTTATGCCCGGCCTTTGCCTCAACTTGGGTATCAAAGGCCTTAGCCCGATGGGCCAAACAGCTCCGCGAGGGCATCATGGCTGGAGCCCCTCCAAGAGAGCTGGCGGAGCTTGTAGACCAAATTTCCCATGCTGGGCAATATTTGGTTTCGGCCTCCCTGGACACCGCGTCTTGCGCTACTCAGGCATCCAGCAATTCTGTAGCCATCCGGAGCAATTTCAGCTGCAGATGAAGGAAGAGAGCCACAGTAATTCATTACTGATGGGTAGGCGGAGCCCCAGATCAGGATGTTACCTCAGATCAAAAGAGTGATGACTGGCTGGCCCCTCCAGCTCGGGCTCCTCCTACTCAGCTCCAGTCTAAGATTTGAGGTCCAGAGGATGGTCGCTGCTAATGCAGCTCCTCAGAAAATTTTATTATTTTAATATTCGGACAGGAGACTTGGATCACTAGTTGGTCTAGAGGTCTCAGGGGTATCAGCGCTGCTGTACCCCAACCTCTCCCTTGGCGGATCTGTATTTTACTCAAAGTCCCTGCAGAATCCTTGCCGGCCCTGGGGGATGAGGAGAGCTTCTCTGGCGGGAACGCAAACCACACGTGCGGTCACTGCGTTTTTCGCCCTGGAGGGAAGCATGGGCACTGCGCCAGAAACCCCTGAGGGTCCCTGTGGCGCCTTGGCTGGTGAGTACTCCACACAAATTTTAATAATAATTATGTGTGAGTGCTTTAGCGTCTGAATGAGCAGCGCTATTACTAATGTCAGCGTTACTATGTCAGTATGCGTCAGCGCTGCTGTGACAGCGCTAATACATGTAATGTCAGTATGTTTCAGCGCTACTGTGACAGCGCTACTACATGTAATGTCAGTATGCTTCAACGCTGCTGTGACAGCGCTACTACATGTAAAGTCAGTATGCTTCAGCGCTACTGTGACAGCGCTAATACATGTAATGTCAGTAAGCTTCAGCGCTGCTGTGACAGCGCTACTACATGTAAAGTCAGTATGCTTCAGCGCTGCTGTGACAGCGCTACTACATGAAGATGTGGGATTTTTTGTCCGCAGGCAGATAGCTGCAGGACAGAGAGGGAGCAGGAGCGGGGGAGAGTTCGCGCTCATTATTTGAGCTAGCAGGGGGCGTGGCCTAGCGATCCCGGTCTTTTGAGCAGGAAGACGCGCGCTCTGGCTTTTCTCCTGCGACCCCCTCACTGTGGCGGCCATTACTCAGGCTCCTGGGCTCCTCGGACCGCTCCCCTCCTCATATAGACACCACGGCCAGCTGGGTGAGTGTGGATTCCTCACCCCGCAGCGCAGCGATCGCTATCCTGCAGCTGCAGTCTCATCAGAGACATAAAAATTGGCTGGGGCTCACAAATATATATATATTTTGGTGAGTTTGCAATATTAACCCCTTTGAGGGTTTATTTCTACCTGCTAAATTTGCTGACTGAATACCGCTGGGGTAACTCTGCTTGGTGGAGCGTTAACCCTTCAGCGTTTGAAAAAAAAAAAAAAAAAAAAAACCGCATAGTTTTTTGCTGGTATTACCGCTTTGACCTGCTCATACAGATGAGACATGTCTGAACAGAGTTCAGATGCCGCGGATCACGTCCCAGTGCCATTGCGGCAATCAGATACGCAGACCTCCACAGCGTCTAGCGCTGCGGTCGACAGCGGTGGAAAATTGGATGATATCGCTCGATCGATCAATAACTTATCTGACCTTTTAGGTCAATATGTGTCTGCTAATGCCTCTCAGAGGAAGCGACGCAGGCCGTTACCGGCCTCTACACGGAGCGAGTCAGAGGTATCTGATATTGGGCAGAGTTCCCCTTTATATTCGGATGGAGAAATATCCGATTCAGATGCGGACGAGCCGCAGGGGCGTTCCTCTATGACGAAGCGTACGGAGGCATTAATTGAAGCCATGAGAGATATACTACAGTTACCGGAGGAGGTAACTAGTCGTCCTGGTAAATCAGCACGCATGTTCCAGGAGTCCCGTGCTTCGCGCACAACATTGCCAGCTCTGGATGAGCTTAATAGTGTAATAGAGGAGGAACGTCTATGTCCAGATAAGCGTTTTCATGGAACGCATTTCTTTGATACACTTTATCCTTGCTCTACGGAGTTAAAGGCTAATTGGACCTCTGCTCCTGAAGTGGATGTGTCTTTATCTCAGCTTAATAAATCCTCACTACTCCCTATTAAGGGAAAAGCGAGCTTACAGGAGCCTTTGGATAGAAAGGCAGAATTGGCGGCAAAAGCAAGCTATGAGGCTGCGGTCATGGATTTCGAGCAGTGCTAGGATCCATGTGTGCTGCTAGAGCTTCTCTAAGCTGGTTGGCACGTCTGAAGACGGAGTTGCAAAATGAATCTCCGTTATCTGAGATACGGGAAACTTGTGAATGGTTAGAAACGGCAGCCTGTTATATCTTTGATGCCGGTCTGGATACGGCATCTCTGCTGGCCAAAGCGCAAGCTTCGCGGTCACAGTCAGAAGAGCTTTATGGCTCAGACAGTGGGCCGGGGACGCAGTTTCCAAACAAGGGTTGTTGGCATTACCTTACAAGGGTGGCCATCTTTTTGGTTCCGACCTCACAGAGCTGATTTCCAAGGCTAAGGCAAAGGAATCAGCATTACCACAGCGAAGGGCCATGGCCTCGGTGTCCAGTAAGCCTGGTGTTTATAGTGGTCGGCGGTCCTTTCGGGCCGAGGACGATCTAGTCACTCCTCGTGGGGATCGGGTCGTCCTTCTTTCTCAGGAAAGAAATCCTCTCAGAAAACTCGTACTCCCTGGAAGCAGAGTTTTCCGCCAGAACAAGCGGGAACTTGACAAGAAAACCGCAAAGTCGGATTGACGCCAGGGGTCCACTCGAGGATTCTCGAGTGGGGGGTCGCCTGCTTCTTTTCAAGGAGACTTGGATGGCTCGCGTTCCAGATTCCTGGGTAACGCGGATAGTGTCGGCAGGCTATTTCATAGAGTTTGCTTCTCAACCCCCAAATGTTTTTTGTCAATCTCGCGTTCCGTCGGAACCCGAGCTTGTTGTCGCTCTACAGCGAGAGGTCGAATCGCTACTACAAAAGGGTGTAGTGATACCGGTTCCGTCAGAGGACCGAGGGAAAGGTTTTTATTCCAACCTTTTTATAGTTCCCAAAAAGGAGAAAAATTTCGCCCGATTCTGGATCTCAAGCGATTAAACCGGCATGTCCATGCCCGGAAATTCGCATGGAGTCGCTTCGTTCCGTTGTGGAGCTCTGTCACAGAACGATTTTCTGGTGTCAATCGACTTCGCGACGCCCTATTTGCTTATTCCCATCGGAAAGGCTCATCAGGCTTTCTTCGATTTGCCATAGGTCAGAATCATTACCAGTTCGTGGCTCTGCCGTCGGCTTAGCCTCAGCGCCAAGGGTCTTTACAAAAGTTCTGGCGCCCCTCATGGCAACTCCTTCGAAGACAGGGGATTACGATTCTCCCTTATCTGGACGATCTTTTGATCGTGGCTTCCTCGGAGGAGGAGGCATTGACGGCTCGGGATTTGTCTCTTCAGTTTTGAAAGACTTCGGTTGGCTGGTCAATTGGAGAAGTCGTCCCTGGAACCATCGAGGACAATTCTCTTTTTGGGAATGCATCTCGGACACGTTTCGGTCGGTAGTTTCCCTACCACCGACAAACAGTCATGTCTTCTTCGAATGTACAGATTATGACATCCTCAATGGCAATGTCCTCTGGAGGTGTATGCGTCTTCTGGACTGATGGTGGCGTCCATGGAGGCAATTCCTTTTGCCCAGTTCCACCAGGACTCTTCAAAGGTTCATCTTGAGTCGAGGAACCAGTCGCAATCGCTGGATTGCAGTGTCACCATTTCTCGCGCGGTGCGGGATTCTCTAGAATGGTGGTTACGTCCAGGGGCATTTCTCCCTGGGGAAGTCTTTCCTCCCTCTGAAAGTGGTCAGTCATAACCACCGATGCCAGCCTGACGGGCTGGGGGGGTGTTTGGAACAATCTCTGGATTCAGGGGGTATGGTCACCGGAAGAGTCTGTGCTTCGATCAACATCCTGGAATTGAGGGGGGATTTTTCTTTGCCTCCAACATTGGACGGTCCCCTTTGAGCGGTCTGCCAGTCCGTGTGCAGACAGACAATGCGAACGGCTGTCGCGTATATCAATCACCAAGGGGGACAAGGAGTTCCAGACTCATGGTAGAGGTGTCCCGAATTCTGATTTGGGCAGAGGCCAATGTACCAGCCATTTCGGCGATTCACATTCCAGGGGTTCAGAATATTACAGCGGACTTTCTCAGCCGCAGAAGGATGGATCCCGGGGAATGGAGCCTCCACCCGGAAGTTCTTTGCACTACTGTGCTCTCGCTGGGAACCCCCCAAGTGGATTTTGATGGCTTTCCAGGTCCAATGCCAAGTTACCGACATTCATGTCCAGGTACAAGGACCCGAAGGCGGTGGCGGTGGATGCTCTAGTGGCTCAGTGGGATCAGTTCAAGCTGATCTATGTATTCCCGCCGATATCCTTACTTCCTCTAGTGCTGCGTCGGATCAGACTAGAGAGAAATTCCAGCATTTGATAGCTCCAGGACTGGCAAGAAGGGTGTGGTTCTCGACAATAATGTCGCTGTTGGCGGCACCTCCGTTTCCACTCCCTCTCAACAGGACTTGTTGACTCAGGGGCCCATTTGTCATCCGGACTTGATGTCCCTGCGTTTGTACGGCGTGGCTCTTGAGGACCGAGATCTTGACCCGTAGAGGTTTTTCAGCCGAGGTCATTGCTACCCTTCGTGCTTGCAAGATGTCCGGCTACTTCTAGGATTTTTACCACAAAATTTGGGAAACCTTCTTTTCGTGGTGTTTGGGGTCTTTCTCGGAACCCGAGAAAATTTTCCATTCCCAACCTGTTGCTTTTCTGCAGCATGGGCTAGACAAGGGTTTTGGCAGTTAGCACTCTGAAAGGTCAGATTTCTGCTCTGTCCTTATTATTCCGGAGAACCATTGCTTCGAATAGAGACGTGATCTTTTTTTCCGAGGTATCTCTCGTAAGTTTCCGCCGCGGAAGGCACCCGTGTCTCCCTTGGCGGCTCAACCTTTGTTTTGGAGGCTCTTCAGCATAAACCTTTTGAACCTATGGTTTCTGCTAGCCTTTCCTTACTTTCTTGGAAGGTGGCTTTCCTTGTTGCAGTCACTTCCTTGAGGAGAGTTTCTGAATTGGCAGCTCTTTCTTGCTCGCCTCCTTTTCTGGAGTTTTTTCCGGATCGTGTAGTGCTTCGCATCTCGGGGTGATTTTTTGCCTAAAGTGGTGTACAATTTCATGTTAATCAGGATATTGTGTTGCCTTCACTCTGTCCGGATCCGAAAGAAATACGAAAGAGCGAGATTTACACACATTGGATTTAGTGCGGGCCTTGAAGTTTTATCTATCTATTACTCAAGGTTTTCGTAAGACGGACTCCCTGTTTGTGGTTCCGGCAGGTCGTCGGCGTGGTCAACGAGCTTCCAAGGGTTCTAATAGCTCGTTGGATCCGGTCAGCTATTTTGGAAGCTTACCGTCTTGGGGTGAAATCTTGCCCGATTAAGATTCGAGCCCATTCCACGAGAAGCTGTTGGCTTCATCGTGGCTTTTCATCAAGGTGCTTCGGCAGTGCAGCTTTGCCGAGCGGCGACTTGGCGCTCTGTCCCAACGTTTACAAGATTTTATAAAGTGGACGTCAGGCTTCCGCTGATGCAGCCCTCGGACGTAGGGTCCTGCAGGCAGCCTGTAGTTTAAAGTTCTGGATGAACTTGTGTTTAGCGCTGGTTGCGCTTTATTGTTAAGGTTGTTGGGTTTCTGCCTTTTGTTGGTTTTTTCCCACCCTTATTTTTGAACTGCTTTGGGACGTCCCATTAAGAATTACGTGGCTCTTTCTTATCCACTGAAACCCGGATTTTGGTTTTAAAAACTTCCTTAAAACCTTTAAGCAAAAGGAAAAAAGAGGAACAGTACCCCCCCCACGGGGGAATTTTGATTTTTTCTTTTTCAGCGCGACCCTTTTCGATAGCGATTTTTTTGGCTGAGGAGCCCCTAAGGTTGTTCCCCGCCCCCCATCGCTAGTCAGGTTCCGGAGTAGTACCGGGAAACTCGTGGTTTTTGGCTTTCTTTGCATGCATAACCTGTTTCCTTTGTTTTTTTTAAAGTTTTAAAAGGGGGGTAGTTGCCCCGCGGTGCTTTGGTTTTTCCTAAAACTTTAACCTGGAGTGATTAGGAGGGCCCGGGGGCGGGAGGGGCCCCCCCTCACACCTTTTGATCTGGGGGGAAACCCCGGTTTGGGGCTCCCCCAAACCCCCTTTTTGAAATTCTGGGGGTTTCTTCCTTCCTTGTGAAAAGGATTTTCGGAAGCTTTCCCCAAATCCGTTTTTTTTTGGTAAAAAACCGGGGAAGCTGATTTTCCAAGAAGCCCCAGGGGCCCCCTTCCAGGGGGATCTTTTGTTGGCTCTAGGTTGGTAGATCTTTTAGGAGGCAACGGGGGCACGGGGTTCCTCCCTCAGTCCAGCCCCGCAGCCCCTTAAAAAGGGGCATTCCGCTCCTTTCGGCCTTTTCCAGTTCCCCCGTCGGAGATTCTTAGGCGCAAAAGGTGCAGAATCGCCAGACCCCAAAAAAAAAGGGGTTCCCTTTAGGCCCCCTCCTTCCGGCGTTCCCATTAATTCCCCCGGAGATCTCCGGCCAAAAACCGGCAGGTCCTCCCGGCTTTACTCTGACCACACCCGCGTTTTCCAGGTGGGGGTCGTTTTCGCGTTCAGGGTTTGGCTCCCCTTTGGGGGCGATGGGTCAGGGAGGTTGTTCCTTTTTGGGTACCCAAAAATAATTCATTCCCCCCCCGAGATCGGTTCTTTTATCCCCCCCCCAAAGGGGCCCCCCTTTTCCCGGGTTTTTTTTTTTCCAAAAGACTCTTTTCAGTTCGGGTTACGACCCTTCCAGGAAGTCGCTTTAAAGGTTTATTTTTAAACCCCTTTTTTTTTGCGAAAAAGGATAGCGCGGTTCGGTTTGGCTCTCAAGTTGCTGAATTGGGGGGTCCCTTTCGTCCTTTGGCATGGAGTCCTTGTCAGTTATTTCTTTTTTCCCCGGGACAGGGAAATTTCTTGGGGCCCCCAAATGCAAAATCCTTTCGGGCCCCCTGCAGTTTTTTCTTTGATCCTTTGGGGGAAGGTTCCTTTTGTTTTGCCCCGGAAAGGGCCCTTTTTTGTGGCGTCATTCCCTCAGACGGGTTTCAGTAAGCGGTCTTCACCGGAAAAGGTAGTGTTGTGGCCTCCGCCTTCCTTTCTTCCCCCCCAAAGGGGTTTTCCATTTTCTTGAATGGGTATTGGGCCTTCCCCTTTTGTTCGACTCCGCTCATTTCTAGAGCGTCTTTAACGGAAAAATTGGTCCCGGGATGAGAATCTATGGATAGGACTGTTCCCTTCGGAATCGATCTTCTATGCTTCCCGAGGAGGGGGGAGAGGCCGCCGGGCCCCAGGCTGCGATTTCACTTGTTTTTTGGGTGCAAATTTGGGGGTTCCGGGTAAGATCAATCCCCCCCGGGTTAGGGCTAATTACCCCGGGGAGTAGGCGCCCCTGGGGGGGTTCACCATAGGGATCCGCCCTAACTTTGCAAAGGGGAAAACCCGGGTTTCCCTGCACGTTTCCAAATTTTAAAAGGCCCCCCCTAGTTCGGCGGACGCCAGTTGAAAAAAGGGTCTTGCGCGACATTGGGGGTTTTTTCCCCCCTGTGGGGTTTCCCCCCTTTTTTCCCACCCTGGGGGTGTTTGGGACCAGGTTCCGTGTCCCCAAGAAGGATGAAAAAACAATTTTGGTTTTTTTCCCCTAAAAACTGTTTCTCAGCGCTCATTGGGGGGCACAGCCCCTCCCATTTTTTAAACTCTTGCCCCTTTTTTTGATTTTTGTTAATTTGATTTTTTTTTTCGTTGTTTGGTTGGGGCATGTTCTTTCAAATGCTTTTTCAAACTGTTAGCTTGATGCCAGTCGGGGGGGGGTATACGCAGGGGGAGCCAACCTTTTTTTTTCATATGTTGTCATCGCCCTGTGGCACGATTCCCCCGGCCCCCTTTTCCCCCCCTGAGCTCCCCCAGAAAAGATTTTAGGTAGGCAACCAAAATCTTTCGTAAAATTGATTTTTTTCCCCAAAAGGAAACCCTTGATTGTCTTCGGACACCTTTTTGCTGTCCTTTGCTCGGAAATTTTGATCAGCTTGATTTTTATTCTATGTCCTGACTTGTCTGCCAGCATGTGAGGTTTCCATATAGGAATGGTGGGGGATTAATAGCCAGCTGAAAAAGGGTTGCAATTAGCATTGTTTGGCATCGCCGGTTGGATCAAACCAAGTTCAGAAATACAAATTTTTAAAAATCCAAATTTTATCCCTCCCCCTCCTGGAACCTACCCCCCCAGGTTTTTTAAAATAACTTTTTATTAACATTTTATCAACGATACATTTTTCCATGTTTTTTTTAAAACCTTGGCTGTGTTATTCCCCAGGGGAATGCGAAATTCGAAATTAACCAGACTCCTACTATGCCCCCTTCGTTCATTTTATTTTACCCCATCTACCGACCCGGTGCACCACAGGCTTTTAACCTGATTTAAGGGAAATCTGCCCCCTATTTTTTGTACTAAGCTGCGCCCCCCTCGTGGCTTATTACCTTATTACAGGTTTTTAAAACACCGGGGTCCGGCCGTGGTGTCGGGCCGGGCCCCCCCCCTTTTAAGCAAGGCCTCCCCCTTTGTTCTGTCGCGCTCTGGCAGGCGACTTTATTCCCTGGGGGAGGCAAAGACGAGGGCAAAAAGCGCGGGAAAAGGTAGAGAACCCGCGCACGCATACTTTCCTCCCCAAAAAGGGGGAGAAAAGGGTTTCCTCGAGGAGGTTTAAGAAGAAGGGGAGGACGTATGCTGAAGTGGGGGGGCCGACCCCCCCTGCGCCCCTTGGACCCGGACCCCCCCCGGTGAGTAAAATTAACTTGTTTTTCCTTTTAAATTTAAATTCCAAAAATTTTAGAAAACCCCATGGGGGGGGGTTAGTTATTACAAAAAGTAACAGGGGATTTCCCCTTTTTTTTGGGGCGTGCACCCCCGAATTAAGCTCACGGGGATCTTGAAAACGGCAGTTTAGGCAAAGAATTAAAATTCATCTTTCTCTTCCAAGGTAACAATATTCATCCCCTGAATTGGGCCCCCTCTTTTTGCACTCCATTCTTGTCAAAAGCAGCTGAATGCAAACCCCCTTTGTCTTGCATGGGAAAAAAATATACAAGGTCCCCAAATCTTTTTCCTTAATTGACCCCCTCTGATGTTGACCCATTCATTTTCACAAAGCTGAATGACACAAGCCCCCTTTGTTTTGCTTGGTTTTTGGGAAAAATATTTTTAAGCCCCAATGAAACAAACTTTTTATTTCGGGGAATTAAAAATCCTTTTGTTTTATGAATCCTTCATTGTAGCAAGCGCGAATGACCAAGCCCCCTTTTGCTTGCATGGGAAATATATAAAGGCCAAAAATTACCCCCAATTTTCCCCCCTTTAAATTTTTCCCCTTTTTGGGGGGGGCCCCCCCCCTTTTCTGTAAATTTACAAAAGTTTAATTCTTTTGGGGGAAAACTTTTGAAAATTTTTTTTGCCTGGGCTTTTTAAAAATTATTTTTGTTTTTTTCCTTTTTTGACGGGGCTCTGTGTGCATCGGTGGAAAGTGTATAACTATGATGTTGCCAGGTTAGTGCTTTGTGATCTAACCCCCCTGGTCTGGCCCCCGTGGAAAAATTTTCCAAAGCACCCCAATCCATTTTCCCGCCCTGTTTTTGGGTTAATATTTGGGGGGGGCGCATCATTTGGGGGGATCACAAAGAAAAAAAAACATCTTGAAAACGGCAGTTTATTTTATGGCGTTAAAAAGGGCTGGAATAGGTTTCCCACACTTCTTTTTTTTTTTTATGTATTTTCTATTTCCCCTGTGTTCCCGCCATCCAATTACCCCCATCCCCCCCCCCCCAGACTCATAACTCACCCCTTTATCCTTCCTCTCCTGTACAGTCCCCTACCCCCACTTTTCCGAAAAAAAACCCGCCCTTTGCCCAACCTACAGAAAAAACCTACTTAATTCCAAAAAATACCCCGTCTTTATCTTCTCCCTACTGTTTTTGGGGTCTCCCCCCAAGGGGCCCCATCCCCAACCCCAATCCCCCCTACCCCCTACCGAAACCATAAAAATTTTTAATTTATTCACCCCTCATCTCCTTCTTTCAATTTTTCCCTCTGGAAAACTCTGATGCAACAGCTATCCTTCCCGCCAACTACTTTTGAAAACCCCCTCTTAACTGTTGGCCCCCTGAAACCCCGGTTTAGATTCGCACTGTTTCCCCCTCTGCCTTTTTTCCATGGTGGTTTACAGTTTCCCCTTCCCGGACCCCCCAAAAAACATGGTGGTGGAGTTGGCATACCCGTCCCACAAGCACTTTCCAGGCATCCCCCCAATTCCATCACTTATTTCCCTTTTTTTGAGGCCCACCTAGGCTTTTATCCCCCCCCAGAGTAGCGGTATATATCGGCCCCCAGGCTCACCCACCCAGTTCCTTGACCACTTCTCAGCCTGGCTGCCGCACTTCATGTCCTCAGAACTACCAACCCTTATCCTTGGAGACTTCAACATCCCCATTAACAGCCCTACTTCCACATCTGCATCTCAGCTTCTATCACTAACCACTTCTCTAGGCCTCTCACAGCTTTCAACCTCTGAGACACACAAGGATAGCAACACCCTTGACCTGGTCTTTGTCCGCCTCTGTTCAATCTCCCACCTAAATAACTCACCGCTTCCACTCTCTGACCACAACATTCTCTCCTTCACGCTCACAAATCCTCCACCACCCCAGCGCACTCCTACCTACCACACATTCAGAAATCTACAAGCCATTAAACCTCAGACACTTTCAGACTCCCTACACTCATCGCTGTCCCCAATCTCCTCTTTTTCCTGTCCTGATCTGGCTGTTCATCACTACAATGACATTTTTAAAAGCACCCTTGACCAAGTAGCACCGCTCACCCTCAGAACCTCCAAACACACAGTAAAACAGCCCTGGCTCACATTGCAAACTCGACTTCTTCAGCGATGCTCTAGGAGTGCTGAACGCCTCTGGAGAAAAACCCGCACACCAGAAGACTTCATCCACTTTAAATTCATGTTAAGAACTTATAATGCTGCCCTTCACCTCGCCAAACAGACCTACTTCACCACACTGATCTCCTCACTAGCCAACAACCCCAAGAAACTTTTTGACACTTTTCACTCCCTCCTCAGGCCAAAAGCACAAGCCCCTATCACAGACATTTGTGCTGACGACCTGGCCTCCCACATTATAGAAAAAATAGATACTATCCGTCAGGAAATCTGCTCTCAACCACCAAGTGCTGTGACTCCCATCCCACCCTGCATTTCCCCTGGCTCACTTTCCACATTTGATCCCATCACAGAAGAAGAAGTCTCCAGACTCCTCTCTTCCTCTCGTCCGACTACATGCACTACCGACCCCATCCCCTCACATCTCCTCCAGTCTCTCTCTCCAGTTGTCACAACTCACCTAACTACAATCTTTAATCTCTCACTCTCCTCTGGCATTTTCCCATCCTCCTTCAAACACTCCATCATTACTCCATTACTAAAGAAACCCGCTCTTGACCCTTCCTGCACAAACAACTACAGACCGGTCTCCAATCTCCCCTTCATCTCTAAACTTTTGGAGCGCCTAGTCTACTCCCGCCTCAGCCGTTACCTCTCCACTTACTCCCTCCTAGACCCTTCACAGTCTGGCTTCCGCCACCTACATTCGACTGAAACTGCACTCATCAAAGTGACCAATGACCTTCTTACAGCAAAACGTAACGGCGACCACTCTCTGCTCATTCTACTCGACCTTTCTGCAGCTTTCGACACTGTTGACCACTGTCTCCTACTGTCTAGGCTCCAGTCACTAGGTATTAAGGACACTGTTCTCTCCTGGTTCTCCTCCTATCTTTCTGACCGCTCCTTCAGTGTTTCGTTCTCTGGCTCCACGTCATCTCCTCTTCCTCTCACTGTCGGTGTACCCCAGGGCTCAGTCCTTGGCCCCCTTCTCTTCTCTCTCTACACGGCCCAATTGGACAGACCATCAGCAGATTTGGCTTTCAGTACCATCTTTATGCCGATGACACACAACTATACACGTCATCCCCGACCTTACCCCCGCTGTTCTACAGAACACCACCGACTGTCTGTCCGCAGTCTCCAACATCATGTCCGCTCTCTATCTGAAACTTAACCTCTCCAAGACTGAACTCCTTCTGCTCCCGCCATCTACTAACCTCCCTAAATCTGACATTTCCCTCTCTGTGGGCGGCACCATAATAACACCCCGGCAGCAGGCTCGCTGTCTGGGTGTTATGTTTGACACCAATCTCTCCTTCACCTCCCATATACCTGTACAATCTCTTGCCGTCTACACCTAAAGAACATCTCTAGAATCCGCCCTTTTCTCACCATGGAAACAACAAAAACCCTCACTGTAGCATTGATCCACTCCCGCCTGGACTACTGCAACGCTCTATTACTTGGCCTCCCCATTACTCGACTATCCCCTCTCCAGTCCATCCTTAATGCAGCAGCCAGGGTCATCCATCTGGCTAATCGGTACTCGGACGCGTCCGCTCTTCGCCAGTCCTTACACTGGCTGCCCATTCATTATAGGATCCAATTCAAAGTACTGGTTCTCACCCACAAAGCTCTCCACAGTGCAGCACCCCCCTACATCTCCTCCCTCATTTCTATCTATCGGCCTAACCGACTGCTGCGCTCTGCAAACGACTTTCGACTAACCTCTGCACTAATCCGTACCTCCCACTCCCGACTCCAAGACTTCTCCCGCGCTGCGCCAATCCTCTGGAATGCTCTACCCCAAGAAATTAGGACTATCCACAATTTGCATGGTTTCAGGAGCTCCCTCAAAACACATTTGTTCAGAGTGGCCTATCACATTCACTAACCAAAGTCGTTCTATGTTTAAGTGTGTATGTGTAGCCCATTCACTATCTCCATCCATGCCTCACTCCCTCAAGATGGCTGGACCATGATTGTAAATGCACCATTGTATATACACACCTGTACTTTGTATCTCCCCCACCTCATTGTAGATTGTAAGCTCTCACGAGCAGGGTCGGCTTATTTTGCTTTAATTATTGTATTGTTAATGTTGTTACCTATGACTTGTGTTTTGAAACTGTTAAACTGTAAAGCGCTGCGGAATATGTTGGCGCTATATAAATAAAGATTATTATTATTATTATTAAACACATCAACATAGTCTAAGTTTCGGTTCCAGAAGTTCCCGGTTCACCACACGCCCAGACCATGTCCATAATGTCCGCCGGGTGTGCCCTGCATCTTGGGCACAGGTCGTCCGGTCTCGCCCCTATTTTATGCATAAATGTAGTGCTTCTATACACCCGGTGCAGTAAATATGGTCTGATGACCTGTGGGCCTCATTAGTGGACAACTGCAGGACCGATGACCTATTATCCTCCGACTGATGAGCGTCAATTATCCCAATTTCCTGTTCCCATTTGTGTTTTATTTTCAGCGGATCCTTAGAAATAACTTGTGACAGGCCGATCTACACAGTCTAGATAAGGCTCCAGCTATGGAGCTCTGGAGACGACAGAGAACACTAGGTGATTATTAATTTTGAGAGGAGAGATGGCCTCCTGTGCATACCAGGCGTGACGCAGTTGGAGATAGTGATAAAAGTATTTATTAGGAAGAGGAAACTTCTCTCTGATTTGTTGAAAGCGATCATGAATCCCATTAGACTGTACTTGAGTCAGAAACACAACACTGGCCTTTATCCGGGGCTGAATCCCTCCAATCTAAAGAACTCCGATAGTTTCGGGTTTTGCCCAATGTGCGTGATCGGGGTATATTCACCAATATCTACCACTTGATTAGTTTTTTCCCAAGCTTTAATTATAAGGACTACTGTAGGCAGCTTGTTCGTGAAGCCACCCTGATATCCCATCTCCAGGAAGGGCAGGATTGGGAGTCCCCCCGTATGTTCCAGTAATATAGAGACTGAGGACCCTGAAGCAGCTTAAGCTGTTGTACTTGTGAGGCCAAAAAGTTACACCATGGGTTAGGGGCGACCAGACCTCCCGCCTCCGTCTCCCTCTGTAGCGTCTCATACATGCTTTGGGCTATGCCTTTTCTCCATATCCGCTCCCTAAACAAGGCTTGGAATTTAAGGACATTTCTCAGAGGAGCCATATTGGAGTTATAGAACTAGATATAGAACTGCGGCATCAACACCATTTTAACCAGATTTGTGCGCCCCATTACTGACTGAGGTAACTTGCACCAAGTGTTGATCTTTTTCTGAAGTTTTGTATATAATGGATTTAAATTCAGGGTTATAAAAAAAAATTTTCTAGCTGAGATATGGACACTCAGATAAGTAAACTCCTTCCCCACCCTCAGCTGTGTCTGATCCACCTTAGACGCAGGAGACAAATCATCCACCAGCATGAGGATACATATTTTCCCCTCTCCCATGTCAGCATCACCTGAGAGATGGTATTCGCCCACCTGCACAGGAAACTATGAAAAGGCGGTACCTCTCCTCCGCATCAGTTCGGCTTCCTGTCCTCGTGGAAGCCTACAAGAAGTGTGGTACACTTACCCAGGATGGTGTTCAGGAGTCGGGAATGCCGTTCGTGGGTGAAGAGAGCCGGCCATCGGGTCGGTGCGGCACATGCAGCAGGGGACCTCTTTGTAAAATGTCCCTGTCTGCATGGGTCCTGGGGCTGCGCGCAGGGGAGGAGCCCAGCGATGTGCGCCAGGACAAGCTCCCAGGCTGCGCACAGTTAATTGAGTGCGTCGGTGAGCCGGCCATCCAGGGTTTGCTCGGATCCTGGGACTGCGCGTGCTGGGTCCCCCGGTGATGTGCGCCAGGACACACTCCCGAGCTGCGCAACAGCGGACCTGAGTGTGCCGGTGAGTGGACCGCCCGGATGTTGACGGGCCCTGGGCTTCACCAGAGATGTGCGCGGGACAGACTCACCGGGGCTGTGCACAGGGAAGCTGAGTGCAACGGTGAGCGGGCCTCCTGGGATCTGCGCACGGGCGGGATGCAGGACTTCCGGCGCATCCCAACGTAGTGCGCCAGGCACGTAATTTCTGCCTCTGCGTGGGACTCCAGAGATGAGAGGCAGTCCTGCGTTCGTGCGAGCCGGTGACGTCACCCATGCGGTGCGTGTACGGGGCGTGATTCCCCTGTGCACAGCGCGCTGGGAAATGAAGGGGAAAGATATGAAGACGGAGAGGCGGAGCCACCCAATATTTAAAGGGATGGCTCCACACAAATGGCGGCAATTGCTTGCAGTCCTTCCATTGTGGAGCCTCAGCAGCGGCACCAGCAGCCGCCATCTCCACTGACATCACAAGGGCACAAAAGCCGTAAAGCCAGCCATGAGCAGTGGAACTAGCCTAAGGAGTAAGGCAAGCCAGAAATCCTCTACCAAGGATAAGCGTTCTTCAGAGCCGGCTGAGCCTTCGTCTCCGGTACCATAGATTTATCTACAGGTGGTGAGGGATCTACGTGAATGTGCTTGGCATTAAATGGGGCCCCCCTTTTTTCTCTCTTTCCCTCATAGGAAAGGCCCCTGAAGCACACCTCCAAACAAAAGAATAGGGAGTGTGCACTATGTAAACAACATCTGCCTAGTTTTAGTAACAAAGCACTCTGTCATCAGTGCACACAGCAGACCATAGCGGAGGAGGCATCGGGGTTTGCTATGGACCTTAAGTCCATTATTAGGTCAGAGGTCCAAGAGTCCTTAAGAGGTCTGATGACGGAAAAAGCAACGGCCAAGCCTGAATCAATATATTCCGAACCTGAAGGATCGGTTCAGCTTGAGGAGAATTCAGATTCAGGGTCATTATCCTCTTCTTCCTCGGATGAGGAGATGGGAGACCCTGCTTTCCTACGGACGATATGGACAGGCCCATAAGATCCACCATGGGCATCTTGGACCTCAAACGTACTAAATCTCTCCAGGACATTATGTTCGGAGGCCTGAGTCAGAAGAAAAGGCTTTCTTTCCCTGCTAATGAGAACATTAAGCTACTCATTAACAGAGAATGGAAAAGACCAGAGAAGAAGGGGCTCTACCATCTTCCTCAAAGAGTAGATACCCCTTTGAGGAAGAAGCCACCATATGGGAGAAAGCCCCGAGGATTGACGTGGCGGTAGCCAAAGCTGTCAAAAGATCTACATTGCCCTTCGACGATCTAGGAACCCTCAAAGATCCTTGAGACAGGAAGGCAGAAACATTCCTGAAACAGGCATGGGAATCTTCAGCGGGTTCATTAATGCAAGCTATCGCAGCCACCTGCACAGCAAGATCTTTGATGGTATGGTTGCAGCAGCTCAGCGACCACCTAAAGGACAATACTCCAATAGAGGAGATTCTAGCTGATCTACCTCTATTGCAGGGAGCAGCTTCCTTTTTAGCAGATGCCTCGGCTGACTCAGTAAGGTTAGCGGCAAGATCAGCAAACCTGCCTAATGCGGCCTGTAGAGTTCTATGGCTTAAAAGTTGGCCAGGAAATGCACAGTCCAAGACCAGGTTGTGTTCCATTCTCTGTGAGGGCAAATTCCTCTTTGGCCAGATCTTGGATGATATCTTGGACAAGGCAGCAGACAAAAAGAAGGGGTTTCCTATGGTATCACGACCACAGTTCAAGAGCTCCTTTCGGAGGAGACGTTATAGCAGGAACAGGCCATCCAAGAATCCAGAGGAATGGAGAGCGAGAAGACCCTTTAATAAGGGCTTCATGTTTGGAGAGCCCTCCTCAAAAAATAGAAAATCCTCCAAGTGATGGGCCGCCCCAGGTGGGAGGAAGTCTGTCCCACTTCCGAACTGCCTGGGAGAAGATCTCAGCCAACGCTTGGGTGCTTGGCATTATAAAAACAGGCGTCAGATTAGAGTTTTCATCCGTCCCCAGACACAGTTTCAGGATCTTGTCCCCTAGATCCGAGAGGGAACAGCAA
This sequence comes from Oophaga sylvatica, assembly GCA_033576555.1. Lineage (NCBI taxonomy): Eukaryota > Metazoa > Chordata > Amphibia > Anura > Dendrobatidae > Oophaga > Oophaga sylvatica. The sequence goes on from JARQOD010000001.1 coordinate 510,108,292, forward strand.
GCTCTGGAGGCAGAAGTACTACTATTGCTTCAGAAGAGGTTGCTGGTGGAAGTACTTGTTCAGCAGGAGGGGAGAGGATTTTATTCTCCCCTGTTTCTGATAAAGAAGCCAGATCAATCATACAGGACGATAATCAAATTGAAGGGCCTCAACAAATTCTTGGTCTACAGTCCATTCAAGATGGAGTGCATAAAGACGGCAATCAAGATCTTTTTTCCGGGCTGTTTCATGAGCGTTTTAGACCTCAAAGACGCATATTATCACGTCCCCATCCATCAGGAACACCAACAGGATCTAAGGGTAGCAGTGCATGTGAGAGGTCAGCTAAGACACTTCCAATACAGAGTGCTGCCCTTTGGCCTGTCTATGGCCCCAAGAATCTTTACCAAGATATTTTTGGAAGTAACGGCACACCGGCGGGAGAAAGATATATTAGTGGTGCCTTACTAGGTTCTATGACCTCGTGCATTCCAGCAGTACAGTGGGCCCAGTACCATTCCAGGGCCTTACAGCAGGATGTACTAAAAGGGGAAAGGAGACTGTTGGGTCATCTAAAAGGGAAGATAGTACTATACCATAACCTGGTGGCTAAACCCAGGAAACTTATCACGTGGCGTCCCATGGTCCCTCCCAATATCGGATTTGATAGTGACGGACGCGAGTGCAGAGGGATGGGGAGCACATCTCAGAGACAATGTAATACAAGGGGTCTGGGCCAAAGCTCAAGCAGCCAGCTCCTCAAACTACAGGGAGCTACTCGCCATAAAGGAAGCAGTAACAAAATTTCTTCCCAGATTACGAGGTGATCATGTCCGTATCCTGTCAGACAACAGAACCTCCGTAGCATACATCAATCACCAGGGAGGCACAAGGTCCAGACCATTAATGCTACTAGCCCAGCAGATTCTGCAGATGATGGAGGAACACCAGCTGCCGATATCAGCCTTACATATAAGGGGGAAGGACAACGTGGAGGCACATTTCCTCAGCCGGACAACCTTGAAACGGGGAGTGGGAACTAGATCAATCAGTATTTCAGCAGTTTGTGAATCTTTGCGGACAGCCAAAGATAGATCTTTTTGCGAGCAGGAAAAACAGGAAGACCAACAGGTTCTGTTCCCTACACCCGAAAGAAAGGCCGTATGCTGTAGATGCACTACAAATCCCTTGGAACTTTCACCTAGCTTATGCATTCCCTCCGATGATGTTGATCCCGACAGTACTCCGGAAGATTCGGGAGGAGAGAGCACATGTCATACTCATTGCTCCCTTCTGGCCAAAAAGGCCATGGTTTTCATGGCTGAGGAGAATGTCCTTGACAGACCCCTGGGTTCTCCCGCATATTCTGGGTCTCCTCAGGCAGGGCCCATTGGTACATCCTCAGAGACCAGGTCTTCATTTGACGGCCTGGATTTTGAGAGGACATTATTAATACAGAGAGGTTTAGACACATGCTGGAGTTCCTCCAAAAAGGGATGGAGATGGGTCTGGCCACTAACACACTTAAGGTGCAGGTATCTGCATTAGGGGCCCTTTTTAACTACAACCTAGCAGCAGATAGGTGGGTGATTCCGTTCATTAAGGCCTGTCATAGGTCTAGTCCAGTTCCAGCTCCAAAAATGCCCCCATAGGATTTAAACTTAGTCCTGGATGCATTGACAAGATCTCCCTTTGAACCCCTACAGGAAGCATTAGACAAGAACCTTACACTCAAGACAGTGGTTGTAGTAGCCCTGACATCGGCAGGTAGGGTTAGTGATTTGCAGGCCCTATCAATTGATCATCCATTCATGCAAATTTTAGAAGATAGGGCCGTGCTAAGACGTGTCGTGGCGGAAACTACAGCGGCCATCCGAATCTGCACATGCGCAGGGCTGGCTGGGGCTCCCTGCCCATAGCGCGCTGGATTCAACGACCGAAAGTCTGGGGCCAGATGGTGACCTGGGCCATCTCAGTATAAAAGGGGATGTGCCCAGGATTGGGTGGCATTTCTGCGGCAGTCCTGAACATGGATGTGCAGCAGGAGCCAACACAGCAGCTATTACAGCAGCGCCATCGCCAGGGATGCAGTAGTGGCAGTTGAGCAAACAGCAGGACCAGCCTGAAGAGCAAGGCAAGTCACGAGCCCATCTTCAAGGGGGAATGTTCTTCTGAGCCGATCCAGCCTCCATCTCCGGTACCCTAGATTGATCAGCTGAATGGTGAGTGATCTATGTGAAAGTTCACCATATTAAATGGGTCCCCCCTTTTTCTCTGTATCTCTTACTAGGCAAGGCCCCTGAAATGTAGCTCCAAGCAGAACAATAGTGTGCTCTGTGCAGTGGGAAAGGTTACAAAGCAAGTATAGTAAAATACTTTGTCATGATTGCATACAGCAGACCGTCTCGGTGGAAACCCCCGGGTTTGCTATGGACCTAAAGGCCATAATTAGATCAGGAGTCATTAAAACACCTAATGGGCCATAAAGAGAAGGAAAAATCAGGACTACAGTTATCTGAGTCTGAGAGTGCAAAACATGAAAAGATAGGGTGAATTCAGATTTCTCTGGCTCCTCCTCTTCCTGTACTGATGATGGGGGTCGGGGGAGGGGTGGGGTAGGTCTTGTTTTCCAGCAGAGGACATGGACAGGCTGGTTAGAGTAATCAGGTCAACTATGGACATAGCTGATCCCAAAACCCCTAGAACAATCCAGGACATTATGTTCAAGAGCTTAAAACAGAGGAAAAGGTACTCTTTTCCGGTGCATGAAAAGATCAAGATGCTCATTAGTAAAGAATGGAAGAGACCTGTAAGGAAGGGTCTACTACCGTCTTCGTCAAAGAAGAGATATCCGTTTGATGAAGAAGTAGGCTTATGGGAGAAAACTCCTAAAATTGATGTGGCGGTAGCAAAATCAGTAAAAAAAAAAAAATCTACATTGCCCTTTGAAGACCTAGGGGCTCTTAAGGACTCCCTGGACAAGTAAGCAGAGGTTTTCTTAAAGCAGACATGGGAGTCATCAGCAGGGTCGTTAAAACTGGCAATAGTGGAAACCTGCACGGCTAGGTCCATGATGGTGTGGCTATAGCAGCTTGAGGACCAAATTAAGAACAACACCCCTATGGAGAAGATCTTGGCAGACCTTTCACTGAGGCAGGGAGCAGCTGTCTTCCTAGCTGATGCCTTGGCAGATTCAATCAGGTTGGCTGTTAGGTCAGCAAATCTATCAAATGGGGCCCGCAGAGCTTTGTGACTCGAGATGGCGAGGGGATGCCTAGTCCAAGGTCAGACTATGTTCAGTCCCCTGTGAAGGGAAATATCTTTTCGGCCAGGCTCTGGATGAAAGCAGCAGATAAGAAGGGCTTTCCCAATGTGTCTCAACCACAATACAAGAGTTCCTTTTGAAGAAGGAAGTATAACAGGAACAAAACTCTTTAGAGAACAAGGGAGGTGGAAGGAGAAAAAATCAAGTAGCAGAGGCTTCATGTTTGGGGGCACATCGGCAGAGAGCCGTAAGGCCACTAAGTAACAGGCTTCCACAGGTAGGAGGAAGGTTGTCCCACTTCCAACCTGCCTGCGAGGAAATCTCTTCCTGTACCTGGATCCTAAATATAATAAAATCAGGACTAAAACTAGAGTTTAGGTCCACTCCAAGGCACAGTTTAGAGATCTTGTCTCCTAGGACTCTGAAAGAACAACAGGCCCGAAAGGCGGAAGTGTTAGGCTTACTGCAGAAACAAGTTCTGGTAGAGGAACCGGTTTAGCAGCAGGGGAAGGAAATTTTATTCCCCCCTGTGCCTGATAAGGAAACCCGACCAGTCCTTCAGGACTATTGTCAACCTGTGGAGTCGGAACAAGTTTCTGGTCTGCAGACCATTCAAGATGGAGTCAATAAAATCCGCTATAAAGATCTTGTTCACCACAGTGCTACTGTACATGAGTGTACTGGATTTAAAGGATGCATACTACCATGTCCCAATCCATCGGAGAGACCAGCAGTACCTGAGAGTAGCAGTATATATAGACAGACAGCTCAGTCACTTCTAATACAGGGCACTACCCTTCGGTCTATCCATGGACCCAAGGATTTTCACTAAGATAATTCTGGAGGTGACTGCACATTTTCTTGAACAGAATGTGTTGATAGTGCACTATTTGGACATTGTTTTGGTAATCGGCAGGTAAAAGGAGGACTGCAGTTGTCAGCTGGGGCAGATCCAAAACATGCTGAATCGGCTAGGAAGGATGATAAATATGGAGAAGTCGAGAATGCAGCCCTTAAAGGTTCAGTCTTTCTTAGGACTTATTTTGGACTCTGAGTAACAAGCCTGTCTTCTACCAGAGGAAAAGAAAAACAGGATCAGCAGCGGTTACCAACCTGGTTATGACTCTGATGAAGGCTATGTCTCTACTATTAACCATGACTTCCTGTATTCTGGCAGTCCAGTGGGCCCAGATTCACTCCAGGAGTTTACAACAGGATGTCTTAGAAGGAGAAAAGACTTGGAGATCGTTTAGAAGGGAAGGTTATGCTTTCCCAAGCAGCAATCGATTTCATGGCTTGGTGGCTGGACTCAAGGAATCTGTCCCAAGGGATCCTGTGGTAACAGACGTGATCGTGACGGATGCGAGCTTGGAAGTGTGGGGAGCAAATCTTAGTGATCGCATAGTCCAGGGTGTCTGGTCAGAGACAGAAGTCGGCCACTCCTCAAACATGAAAGAGCTACTAGCGGTAAAAAGTTTAGTAGTAGAATTCCTCCCCATCTAGAGGGGCGCCACATTCGAGTAATGTCAGACAACCGGACAATGGTTGCTTATATCAACCACAAGCACAAGATCTCGGGCCCTGATGCTACTATCACAATCAATTATCCAGTTCATGGAAAGACATCAGCTGAAGCTAACCGCACTGCATATAAGAGAGAAGGAGAACGAAGGTGCAGATTTTCTCAGCTGGAATACCCTGAGGCAAGGGGATTGGGAACTGATCCACTAGTTTTTCAGCAGATTGTGGATCCATGGGGCAGCCAGAGATAGACCTGTTTGCCAACTGAGAAAAACAGGAAAACCAAGATCTTCTGCTCTTTGAACCCAAGAGAAAGGCCATATGCAATGGATGCACTACAGATTCCTTGGGATTTCAGGCTGGCTTACGCATTTTCCTTGTTGATGTTGATTCCGTCTGTCCTGAGGAAGTTTCGGGAGGAGAAAGCAATGGTCATCCTCATTTTGGCCCAAAAGGCCATGGTTCACATGGATGAGAATGTCCTTATCAGATCCCTGGATTCTCCTGAATACTCGGGTTCTACTCTGGCAAGACCCAGAGTCTCATCCTCAGAGGTCAGGTCTGCATTTGATAAATCAAAAACTGGGCACACTCATAATTGTGTGAAAAGGGATAAATTTAATACGTACACTTGGTCACTAATATACAGACGTTTCGGTCAAAACAGACCATCAGTGTACTATAATACAAAATACAATAAGTGATCAATATATATGTTACAATTGGAAAATGAAGTATAAACACATAATTGGGTCATATTTAAGGTAAAATTAACCTCTATATAGGCTAACCAATATCTAGCCTTCTCCATAGTACTCAGGATAATAGGTGATAAAGACAGATAAGTAATGAAATTATACGGACATACCTAGTGACAGTGTTTACCCGGCAATATAGTGTAGATATTGGACTGAGTATATCTGTGAAGTGAACACAAGTTGCTCATAGACACATTTGATTATAGTGCACTATATGGGGTATAGCTGTATTTCAAAGGAGACATACCAGAGTTCGTAGTGGTACCAGTAACTGCTGTGGTAATAAATACATAATGGTGAGAACCAATTTGGTGTGAATATTGTGAATCGCATAGGAGGTAGTAGACATACCAATTACAAGATGCCTGCTGAATGGTCAGTGATATTCAAAAAGGAAGTTTAAGCTGCAGAAAAATTCATCATATGCGCTGTTATAGTAAGGAGCAACCTAGTTCAATGGTGGTAGCAACATGCACTTACCCAGTAGTGGCTATGGGGATATGTGTTCCTGGGACGTGGTATCCACCGCTTGTCTCGAGGTGAATGGAGGTGGTGACTGGCAGTGTTAAATAACGCAGTGACCATCTCGTGGCGGTGCACGGAGAACCGGAAGTGCTCATACCGGAAGTGACGTCGGCGCTACTGTGAGGAAGATAGAGGTCGCGTCCTGCGTTCCATTTACAGAGCGCATGTCAGAACGTTCAGGGAAGAAGAGTGCAGAAAGAATAGGAGCAGTTTGGAGAAATGACCATCCAAAGATGCACAAAATTAGCGATTCTGTGAAAGAACATGTGTGTTAAAATATGACACTGGACAATTGAATAGAATAATACAATAATAATGTCTCCTCATATTGAGATCACTGTATCACTATAGAGATAAAAGCAAATTACAGAAAGGCATGCAGATCATAGTCTCTATTGAGACCCCTAGGATGTAAAGTATTCAGTTCATGGATCCAGTAGGCTTCTCTCCGTTTTAGCTGCGTTACTCGGTCACCCCCCCGTCGTGATTGGGGGACATGTTCCAAGACCTGGTAACGGAGTTGGGATATATTATGTCCTGCCGAAATAAAGTGTTGTGGAATGGGAAGGAGTGTATCTTTGCATCGTATAGTAGACTTATGCTTTGATATTCTGTCCTTGACACTCTGTGTGGTCTCTCCTGTCGGGGTCGAAACGACAAACACTCGTCCTCCAGTCACTCCAGATTAGATTATAAGCATGGGTTAACCGTTTAAAGAATGAGTCAGACAATAGGCTGGTTCAAACTTCAGAGCATGCTTAGAGGGCTGTATCCAGGCACCAATCTCAGCAAGTACTGATCTTTATTTCTGCAAGCATGGGATTATCTACACAGGATGTCAGGGTGGAGTTAAGGGTGGATGGGGGCGGGGAGGTAAGCTATATATGTCCATATATGGACATGTCCAGCATCTGGCCATCTCTATTGGTTCACATTCCATAGGTCTTGTATCCAGGCAGACTTGCTGGTGCAATCTTTAGTTCCCCAAAGGTGGGGGCAGTCATCAGTGAATTTCTTGGAGACAGACTAGCTGATACTGACGTCATCTTAGAATAAGTTTCAATCTGAATAATACATATTCAAGGAAAACTTTGTGTTTATCTTGACATATCAAAGAAACAAAGTACATATAAACATATTTTTATAAAGGTATAAAAATAGCAAAACACATATGTATAAAATATAAGATAGAAAATTATATTTTACCTTGACAATCCCCCCTAAACACTAAGTTTTCCCTTAATATATGTGGCCTTCGAGACTGTCCATGTGTGGGGACAGGGGTAGTGGATTTCTTCGCTTGGTCATTTTAGAAGCTGGCCCCTTATGGACCGCCCCCAAACAACCAAGTCCCTACCAAACATGCACATGGAGTTCTCCCACTATCCCTAAACTAAATCTCTCATTTCCATCTGCATCTTGTCATAGGGGGTTTTATCAGGTTTATCCTGCGGGGTATATTTCTCCATATCACCCTTATCAGCGTCATCATATAGCAGGGACACAACTTCCTGATGAAGGAAAGTACCTGAGGAGGCGGTTGCATTGGTCACAGCTTTCCTGTACAAGGGTATCACACAACATAGAATTATCAATCCTAGCACCAAAAGCCCTGCTACCACTAAGCAGGCTTGTTGGAGTCCTCCAAGCCACCCTGAGAAGAAAGAGGTATCTACTCCTGCATTGGCCTTTACTTCCTGAGCCAGATTTTTAATCTTTGTAAGGGCCACTATAGTTTTACCATTGATTCCAGAATTCTGAGGAATATAAGTACAACATTCTTCCCCTATCATCCCACAGACCCCACCTTTTTCAGCTAGAATCATGTCAATGGCCAGTCTATTTTGAAGAGTCATTCTTGTGTTGGGGCCCAGTTCCTCAACTATACCCTGGAAAGCATCTTGACTAAAATTGATAAATCTTTGCTCGGTGTAGGATATATAATTTATCCAATCTACATTGTAATTGATCTGTACATTGGGATAAGAGAGAGAAACCCGCCAGGATCTGATTCTGAGCTTTGTATTCGTCTGGGACCCCCCTAGGAACACCTATGGGATCCATATAAACTTTGGGATCCTCAGCATAACCGGTGTGCAGCTGACCCAGACTCCTCTTCCTGGATATCAG
>JARQOD010000001.1:510116569-510162826 GCA_033576555.1 Oophaga sylvatica
ATAAATAAATACCCCTAATGAAAAAAACATCACATTTGACCATATGAGAAGTGCATGTGGTATATAACACCATAGATGTAACAATTTTGTAATTACAAGGGCACAACTGGACCCGAGGGTAAAAAAATATTTACACACATGTAACTGCTGCCACAGAAGTTGTGGTTAGTATCTTCGCTGGAAAAAACCAGAGAACCCCTGAGGATATGCACAAATCATGAGTCAAACTGTAACATAAAAAAGGAAAGTATATAAATAACACACATGCTACAGATAAATATAACACATAGTTACCCTGCAGATCAGGCGTCCACCACACCCGACGCGCGTTTCGCAATGAAATGCTTCGTCAGAGGGTGGATAGACGCAGGTTTCATGACTATTTATATGATGATTGGCCAATCACAAGGAGAGGGTGTGTGAGTCTCAACGCATGCGCAAAACAACAGTGCCCATTGACATCATAACAGCAATAAAGTCACAATCTGTAAACAAGTATGATATCATGACGGCAAACCAAAACAATGCCTTTGGTATATAAACAGTAATAAACAGAAACAGTGTCCATGTATAATCACCGCAGCGATGACCACAGAGGAGTCAAGAAGTTCTTGAGGGAAACCCATCATGTGCCCGTCTTGGGAGGACTCACCGAAACATTGTCGTCAACAGAAGAGCAAAGCAAAGGTATGTATAACAAATGATCGCCACAAAAATGTCCATGACAGCATCGGAGCGTTCCTGGAAAAAGCCGGTCATGTGATTATACCGGACACGCCCACCGAAGCGTCGTTGACAACAAAGTAACAAAGCGGAAGTACACGTCCGGAAGTGAAGTCCCAGCTGACATCATGAAAGCGTCATGGTAACGGTAACCGAGGCATCAGGCAAAGTATAGTCATAACTATCCTTAACAGATCGCTGAGGCATCCAATGTCATGGAAAAGTAGATATACCTGTATAGTCACTCGGGAATAACTTACAATTGATTAGTAAAAGATGAGAGAGAAAACATGTAACAGCCACACGCATTATGTATAAATATAGATATGGGCTATAATGCTGCATAGACAGATAGTGACGACAATAGGTAAACAACCATTATAATGATGCTAATAGAGCACACAAGTGCGCCTAAGCGCTAAACATCAAAAAAGATTTTTTGTTAATAATAACAATAATAATAATGAAATAGAGAAACAAATGTCACATTAAGAGAAAAATGCAGAACAAACACCAAAATGCAAGTAGAAAAGGCCAATTGGTCTGTAAGAGAAAAAAATTAAAAATAAATTAAAACCAACGACTAAAAAGATACAGCTCAGAAAAACTCAACAGAAACGCATATTGACATGTGTATATAAAGACAAAAAACTATGCAATAACACTGAGGCTATCTCAAAAAAGGCTTATAGCTATTGTGGTCATTAAGACCCAAAGGTGATAAGGTGTTGAGTGTATAGATCCATTTGGTTTCTTTTTGTGCTAAGAGTTGTTTCCAATTACCACCACGTGGTCCGATAAAGACCCTATCTATACCCTTGAATCTAAGAAGTGATGGATCACTATCATGGACATGTCGAAAATGACGTGGTATAGGTTTAAGGGAGGCAATATCCTCAACCTCCTTGGCATCTAGGATATCTCTTACGTGCTCTCTAATGCGCCTCCTAAACTCTCTTGTCGTCATGCCGACATATATAGACCCACAGGGACAAGTGGCGTGGTAGATAACAGCCTTAGTAGTACAATCAATATTATAAGTGATCTTAAAGGTTTTACTACCATCAAAATTATGGAAATCCTTGGCCACATCTACGTTTGTACACGCAACACACTTGCCACATGGTGAACAGCCCCAAGCTGGGCCCTTAGATCCAAATAAATATTTTGAATGACTACCCCTATGGTGGCTATGAACCAAATGGTCCCGCAAATTGCGTGCTCTTCTATATGTCACCATAGGGGTATTACCCAAATATTTTGCCAGAGTTTTATCCAAGAGCAACACTGACCAATGTCTCTTCAGGATATGATAGACTTCATCGCTACGTGAATTAAAATCGAGGATGCATCGTACCTTCGGGTCTAGAGCTTTATGCCCGTGGGTTTATCCTTCAATAAATCACTACGATTGCTAGAGCGGGCCCTTGTATATGCTTTACAGATGGAATTCTGGCCATATCCTCGTTCTCTAAATCTGGTGCAAAGATCCCCGGCCTGTTTGTCAAAAAAGGTTTCATTAGAACAAATCCTTCTTGCCCTGAGATATTGTCCAGTCGGGATATTCAATAGAAGGTGTTTTGGGTGTTGTGAAGTAGCGTGCAACAAAGTATTTGCTGCCGTACTCTTACGGAACAGATCAGTTTGTATATAACCACTCTCATCTAGTAAAATAGATACATCCAGAAAGTCCATCTGTTGTCGTCCATGCTTATATGTTAATTTGATGTTGATGTTATTATCGTTAAGATGTTTGAAGAACAAATCAAGGTTATGTTGAGAACCCTGCCAAATCATCAACACATCATCGATGTAGCGCCACCAGGCTACTACACCGGAACTAAAAGGAGTGGGATCAGTAACGAAAATGCCCCTCTCCCACAGCCCCAGGAAAAGATTTGCGTATGAAGGCGCACAAGACGCCCCCATCGCAGTTCCCTGGAGCTGTAGGTAGAGGGCTTCCCTGAAGAAAAAATTGTGAGTAAGAACAAAACGTAGTGACTCAATGAGAAAAGCGCATGATTCTCGGTCTAACCCACTTTCCATAAGAAAAAATCTGCTAGCCTCAATGCCATCGCAGTGCTTAATGGATGTGTAGAGTGACTCCACATCACACGTGACCAGGCACATGTCTGGTTCAAGATGGACCCCATCTAATTTTCTCAAGATGTCATTTGTATCTTTTAAATAGGAAGGAAGCGTCTCTACAAGTGGCTTAAGATAGTGATCAATCAGTCGACATAAGGGGTCACACAGATTATTGACCCCTGACACTATTGGCCTACCTGGGGTATGGCCGAATCCTTATGTATCTTTGGGAGAAGATATATTGTTGCAATCATTGGTTCATCCAACCATAAACCCTCCATCTGTTTGGAAGTGATAATGTTATGTTCAACGGCCTCAGATAGAAGTTGTCTAAGTTCAATCCTATATTTGGAAAGAGGATTGGCAGGGTTCTCAACATAACCTTGATTTGTTCTTCAAACATCTTAACGATAATAACATCAACATCAAATTAACATATAAGCATGGACGACAACAGATGGACTTTCTGGATGTATCTATTTTACTAGATGAGAGTGGTTATATACAAACTGATCTGTTCCGTAAGAGTACGGCAGCAAATACTTTGTTGCACGCTACTTCACAACACCCAAAACACCTTCTATTGAATATCCCGACTGGACAATATCTCAGGGCAAGAAGGATTTGTTCTAATGAAACCTTTTTTGACAAACAGGCCGGGATCTTTGCACCAGATTTAGAGAACGAGGATATGGCCAGAATTCCATCTGTAAAGCATATACAAGGGCCCGCTCTAGCAATCGTAGTGATTTATTGAAGGATAAACCCACGAGGCATAAAGCTCTAGACCCGAAGGTACGATGCATCCTCGATTTTAATTCACGTAGCGATGAAGTCTATCATATCCTGAAGAGACATTGGTCAGTGTTGCTCTTGGATAAAACTCTGGCAAAATATTTGGGTAATACCCCTATGGTGACATATAGAAGAGCACGCAATTTGCGGGACCATTTGGTTCATAGCCACCATAGGGGTAGTCATTCAAAATATTTATTTGGATCTAAGGGCCCAGCTTGGGGCTGTTCACCATGTGGCAAGTGTGTTGCGTGTACAAACGTAGATGTGGCCAAGGATTTCCATAATTTTGATGGTAGTAAAACCTTTAAGATCACTTATAATATTGATTGTACTACTAAGGCTGTTATCTACCACGCCACTTGTCCCTGTGGGTCTATATATGTCGGCATGACGACAAGAGAGTTTAGGAGGCGCATTAGAGAGCACGTAAGAGATATCCTAGATGCCAAGGAGGTTGAGGATATTGCCTCCCTTAAACCTATACCACGTCATTTTCGACATGTCCATGATAGTGATCCATCACTTCTTAGATTCAAGGGTATAGATAGGGTCTTTATCGGACCACGTGGTGGTAATTGGAAACAACTCTTAGCACAAAAAGAAACCAAATGGATCTATACACTCAACACCTTATCACCTTTGGGTCTTAATGACCACAATAGCTATAAGCCTTTTTTGAGATAGCCTCAGTGTTATTGCATAGTTTTTTGTCTTTATATACACATGTCAATATGCGTTTCTGTTGAGTTTTTCTGAGCTGTATCTTTTTAGTCGTTGGTTTTAATTTATTTTTAATTTTTTTCTCTTACAGACCAATTGGCCTTTTCTACTTGCATTTTGGTGTTTGTTCTGCATTTTTCTCTTAATGTGACATTTGTTTCTCTATTTCATTATTATTATTGTTATTATTAACAAAAAATCTTTTTTGATGTTTAGCGCTTAGGCGCACTTGTGTGCTCTATTAGCATCATTATAATGGTTGTTTACCTATTGTCGTCACTATCTGTCTATGCAGCATTATAGCCCATATCTATATTTATACATAATGCGTGTGGCTGTTACATGTTTTCTCTCTCATCTTTTACTAATCAATTGTAAGTTATTCCCGAGTGACTATACAGGTATATCTACTTTTCCATGACATTGGATGCCTCAGCGATCTGTTAAGGATAGTTATGACTATACTTTGCCTGATGCCTCGGTTACCGTTACCATGACGCTTTCATGATGTCAGCTGGGACTTCACTTCCGGACGTGTACTTCCGCTTTGTTACTTTGTTGTCAACGACGCTTCGGTGGGCGTGTCCGGTATAATCACATGACCGGCTTTTTCCAGGAACGCTCCGATGCTGTCATGGACATTTTTGCGGCGATCATTTGTTATACATACCTTTGCTTTGCTCTTCTGTTGCCGACAATGTTTCGGTGAGTCCTCCCAAGACGGGCACATGATGGGTTTCCCTCAAGAACTTCTTGACTCCTCTGTGGTCATCGCTGCGGTGATTATACATGGACACTGTTTCTGTTTATTACTGTTTATATACCAAAGGCATTGTTTTGGTTTGCCGTCATGATATTCATCATACTTGTTTACAGATTGTGACTTTATTGCTGTTATGATGTCAATGGGCACTGTTGTTTTGCGCATGCGTTGAGACTCACACACCCTCTCCTTGTGATTGGCCAATCATCATATAAATAGTCATGAAACCTGCGTCTATCCACCCCTCTGACGAAGCATTTCATTGCGAAACGCGCGTCGGGTGTGGTGGACGCCTGATCTGCAGGGTAACTATGTGTTATATTTATCTGTAGCATGTGTGTTATTTATATACTTTCCTTTTTTATGTTACAGTTTGACTCATGATTTGTGCATATCCTCAGGGGTTCTCTGGTTTTTTCCAGCGAAGATACTAACCACAACTTCTGTGGCAGCAGTTACATGTGTGTAAATATTTTTTTACCCCTCGGGTCCAGTTGTGCCCTTGTAATTACAAAATTGTTACATCTATGGTGTTATATACCACATGCACTTCTCATATGGTCAAATGTGATGTTTTTTTCATTAGGGGTATTTATTTATGTTCATTCACATTCCTCATGCTAAGTTACCTTCACTACCATCTACCTTGCTTCAGGTTTTCACCTTTTTGTCTGTATTGTGTGGTTGTTCTCCCGTTTTTACTATTTTTATTAGATTCAATAAAATTTTGTATTTTTCATTATTCTTTTGTTGAGTTACTTTGTTGTAGAGTCCCCCCTTTTTCGGTTATGTGCCTAGATTATTCATGTCCTCTACATGGATCATTTATATAGGTGTTATATATATATATATATATATGCTATAGCAGTGGCATTGTCCGATTGTATTCGGATAGGGCGAACCGCCAGGAGGTGATGGAACCGCCGCAGGGTCAACAGAATCTCCCAAATTTCCATAATGTTGATCGAAAGAAGTGTCTCCTAAGGTAACTAGCGCCCCTGGGCAGTGTAATGTTGAAAGATAGCCCCCCAGCCGAGAAGACTGGCGTCGGTGGTGACCACCAGCCATTGAACCGGAAGGAAGGATTTCCCCTGGGTGAGGGACGACCGCAACGTCCACCACCTGAGCGCTTGCTTGACCCTTGGAGACAAGCGGCACAGCCGGTCGAGAGACAACGGATTCCTCTCCCAGGCTGCTAGAAGCACATGCTGTAGAAGCCGAAGATGTAGCTGGGTGAAAGAAACCGCTTCCATCGATGCCACCATCTTGCCCAGGACCCCCATGCTGAATCGGATGGAGGACATGGGCGACAAAGTGCCAGGGTTCCCTGATGAAGGGCTAAGACCTTGTCACGAGGGAGAATCACCAACCCTCAGGAGGTGTCCAGGGTCATTCCTAAAAATGAAATCTGCTGACCTGGGACAGGAGAAGATTTGTTTATCAGCCAGCCCAAGCAAGAAAGTGTATCCATCATAATACGGACGCACTCTGCGCACGCTTGGAAAGACGGGCCCTTGACTAGGAGGTCGTCTAAGTATGGCAAAATGACCACGCCCCGAGAGTGCAGAATGTACATGACTGCCACCATGATCATATTGCAAGACTTATTAAGGGTTGATTGTCACTTGTAGGATCGCTACTTCCAACTGGTAGCAATTTGCATATCTTTGTGAACACTCTGGGAGCGGTGGAGAGGCCAAAGGGCAAAGCTGTAAACTGGAAATATTCCTCGTGGATGGCGAAGCGCAGGAACCTTAGGTGAGGGGAAAAAAAAAATTTGGGATATGACGGTAAGCATCCTGGATGTCGATGGCTGCTAGGAACTCCCCCTTTTCCAACGAAGTTATGACAGAACGGAGGGACTCCATCCTAAAGTACCGGACCTTGACAAACTTGTTGAGAAGCTTCAGATCCAGAATGGGCCGCACCGTTCCGTCCTTCGGAACCATGAACAAGTTCGGGTAGAACCCCTCGAATCTCTTGTTTTCTGTGACCGGAAGAATGACTCCGTTTTGGCGTAGTGAATCGATGGCTTGGTAGAAAGGCTGTGCCTGAGCCTGTTTTGGGGAGGGGGGGCGAGAGGGAAGAACCATGCCGGTAGGCGGGAAGAAAATTCTATTTTGCATCCAGAAGACACCAGGTCTCTGACCCATTCGTCGTGAACTACCGATAGCCAGGCACGACGAAACAGGAGTAGGCGACCGCCTACTCTGTTGGTGTCGACTGGATAATGCCGCGAGTCAGAGCCGAGAATCTATGGGACCTAGATCCCTTATATCTGGATGGCTTGGATTGGCTCTTCCACAGCTGGTTGGTCTTATACAAAACCTGGGAACCTCTGCCACCATGGGAGAGCGCCCCGATCCGGAAGAGGTAGTTATAATGGGCCAGTCAGAGTTGCTGCGAAAGGACCGGAAACGAATCTGTTGTTGACGGCGAAAAGGTTGCCTAGCTCCTGTGGCTTCAGAGATAAGCTGATCCAGCTTCTCTCCAAATAAACGACCACTCTAGTAAGGCAGAGACGTAAGGGACTCTTTGGACACAGAATCCGCTCGCCATTCCTTGAGCCACAGAGACCGTCTGATTGTGAAGGCGTTAGAAGCTGCAAGTGAAGCACAGTTACCGCGTCCAGAGAAGAGTGTACTAAGTAGTCCCCAGCTAGGGAGATCTGATTAGTCAGATCCGCTGCTTCCGAGAGAAGGTTACTATCCTGAATGGATCTGGTCAGGGTATCTGCCCAAGAGACCATAGGCCTAGCTTACCCATGCCGTGGCAAAGGAGGGAGAGAGTGCTGAGCCCGAGGCTTAGAAAATCTTGCCTGCTCAGTTTTTGATCTGACGGTCCGTGGGGTCCTTAATCGAGGATCCATCTAGTAAAGATAGGAGGGTCTTGGTGGCCAGGAAAGATACAGGTGGATCAACTGGAAGGAATTCGGACCATTCCTTTCGCAGGTCCGGTGAATAAGGGCATCTCGCCTCCAGAGGCTTCTGGCCTGAGAAGTGTTTGTTCAGTCGCTCACTATGCCGCCGAACTCTGTCCTGAAACTCGGGATGTTGAAGAAAACCCTGTAGAGTGATCCAGGGCAGAGATAGAGTCCTCTTCAACCTTCAAAGTCTGGTTGACGACCCCAATGAGACTATCCACCGTCGCCTGATAATCCGGTGAGTCTAGGTCGAGCGGCATGTCAGAATCAGACTCAAGAGTCCTGGTCACTGCGAACTAAGGGTGAGGGGAGCGTGAAACGTAGCTATACGTCTGTTTCCTAGATGCCTGTGGAGTCTTTGACTGAGAACGGCCCCTGCTGGCCAACGGTTCTCGTGAGGTAGAGGAACCTTTCTAAGACAGGCAGACAAATGCCCCCGACCTGCGGAGGGATCTTGTAGGGACTCAATCACTTTGGCTAGTGAAGCCATGGACTGTGACAGTGACGAAGCCCACTCGGGGGGGGACTAGGTGCACTGGGTTCGTTAGCGGCGGAGGGCCCCTGAACGCATTCGGGATCACAGGCCTTGCAGAGTGGCGTACTCTGTCCCCGAGGCAACGCAGTGTGGCAAGTGGTTCATGAGGTGAAAAACACTGTATGTGTTTTGTCAGCCTTCTTGGATGTCTTAGAGAGTGACAAGTTGTACCCCAGAAAGTCCCCGATTCTGCTGATAAGCCCTAATAGGGAGGATCATGGTTAGTGAGCCCAAGTTACTGCAGAGAAGGGCAAATGAGTATCGCAGCTCAGAGAACTCATCCAGGTCCTGTGGCCCTGTGGGGATGTTCCACCCGGTGCTCTGTTGAAGATGTCCGGGAACTGGCGATGGAACTGCAAGAGAAAATCAGTGGAAGTCGGCTGCACATGTAGAGAAGCAGCAGATAGCAAAAAGATGGCCGCCGGGAACTGTGACAGAGAATCTAGCCGAGAAGCGCCAAGACAGGGCAGAGCTGCTGCCGCCCGTCGTTTAGAGGGCGGAGCTTCCGGGTTGCAGCCTAGCATAGGCCAAAGCCGGGCCTAAATTTCCGATGTCGGCAGAACTGCGCACGGGAGGGAGAGAGCCATGGGGAATGTCGCTTAAAAAGTGCCTACAGGAACCCTCCGCCGGGGTGCTGACCGACTCCTGAGTGTCCAGTGCCCATGTTTACCTGCATTGGAGGGACCGTCCGCCTCCTTCCATCACCGCTGTTTATCAGCGGTGATGCAGTGGGGACCGCACGGACTCCAGTAAGTGCCTCTGGACATCCTAGGGTTTACTCCCCCAGGATGGACAGGGCCGATGGTCCGGCTGTAAGAAGCATGGATGCAGGGGGGGCACATGGAGTCGACACTCCATGTTCCCATCTGTTGTTGGTGCGACGAAAGCATTGGTGAAGGGACCCATCGGCCCTAAAAAGATCTCAGGCATACCGTGGTAAACGATGCAGGAGGGTGTACGTGGAGGCGACACTCCACGTTCCTGCCTGTTGTAGGTTTGGGGAGAGCAGAGCCCTTAAAGGGAGTCTATCACCCCATTTTTGGCCTATGAGATGCGACCACAATAAGCCCCCGATGTCACCTGAAAGTGAAGAAAAACGAGTTTAGACTATACTCACCCAGGGGCGGTCCACCGTCCAGTTCAGCGCCTCCCATCTTCTAGCAAAGCCGGCTTCTTCTCTGCGTCCCGTCGCGGCTCCTGCGCAGGCGCACTGATCTGCCCTGGTGAGGGGGAAGGGAGACACACCATAACTAGTGGTTAGGCGGAGCCCCAGATAGGATCAATACCTCAGATTAGAAAGCGTGTTGAACGGCCCCTCCAGCTCGGGCTCCTCCTACTCAGCTCTTCAGTCGTACCAAAGCTTAAGGAAGAACAATATCACCAGCGAAGCAACATAACCCCTTCTGAAGGACTTCAGAGAAAAATACAAAAGTACAGGTTATGCATGCATTTGGCAAAGAAAAACCACACAGTCCCAGGTACTACTCACTGAACCTGACTACTGCGATAAGCTGGCAATGCTGGAACAGAGCCGTAGCGCGTCGACCTCAGCTCAGAAAATCGCTATCAGAGAAGGGCCACGCTGCTTCTGTAAATATAACAACACACTTCTGCCATGGGAGGGATGTGTGTCTCCCTTCCTTCTTCGCTGAAAAGGATTTTACAGGTAAGTTCTTACCAAAATCCGTCTTTCAGCTGCAGATGAAGGAAGGGAGACACACCATAACTAGTGGGACGTCCCAAAGCAGTCCAAAAATTAGGGTGGGAAAAAAACCAAAAGAGGCAGAAACCCAACAACCTAGATAAATGCGCAACAGGCGCCAAATACAAGATAACTTAAAACTTAGATTACCGCTGCCTGCAGGACCCTACGTCCTAAGGCCACATCAGCGGAAGCACTGACGTCCACCTTATAAAACTTTGTAAATGTGTGGACGGAACGCCAGGTCGCCGCTCGGCAGAGCTGAGCTGCCGAAGCCCCTTGATGAAAGGCCCACGATGAAGCCACAGCCCTCGTGGAGTGAGCTCGAACCTTAATCGGGCAAGGTTCGCCTTTAAGATGGTAAGCCTCCAAAATGGCTGACCGAATCCAACGAGCTATAGAGTCCTTGGAAGCTCGTTGACCACGTCTACGACCTGCTGGAATCACAAACAGAGAATCTGACTTCCTAAAACCTTGAGTAACAGACAGATAGAACTTCAAGGCCCGCACTAAATCCAATTTGTGCAAATCTCGTTCCTTTGCATTCCTCGGGCCCGGACAAAGTGAGGGCAACACAATATCCTGGTTAACATGAAACTGCGACACCACCTTAGGTAGAAAGTCGCCCCGTGTGCGAAGCACTACTCGATCCGGGTAAAACTCCAGGAAAGGCGGCGAGCAAGAAAGCTGCCAACTCAGAAACCCTTCTTAAAGAGGTTACCGCCACTAAGAATGCAACCTTCCAAGAAAGTAACGAAAAGCTAGTAGAACCCATAGGCTCAAAGGGCACATGCTGAAGAGCCTCCAAGACAAGGTTGAGTCTCCAAGGAGACACAGGTGCCTTCCGCGGTGGAAACTGACGGTTACTCCTTGAAAAAAAGAACGAACGTCCCTACGCGAGGCGATAGCCTTCCGAAAAGCACGGACAAAGCAGAAACCTGACCCTTCAGAGTGCTAACTGCTAAACCTTTGTCCAACCCATACTGTAGAAAAACCAACAGATTGGGAATGGAAAAAATCCTCGGATTCCTTGAGGAACCCGAACACCACGAAAAGAAGGCTTCCCAAGTTCTGTGACAAATCTTAGTAGTGGCCGGACCTCTAGCAGGTCGCAGAGTGGCAATGACTGCAGCTGAGAAACCTCTACGGGTCAATATTTCGGTCTCAAGAGCCACGCCGTCAAACGTAGAGACTTCAAGTCCGGATGACGAACGGGCCCCTGGGATAACAGGTCCGGGCGAAGAGGAAGTGGAAATGGCGGAGCCGCCAAGAGCGACACCAGTGTCGAGAACCACGTCCTCCTTGGCCAATCCGGGGCTATCAGCATAGCCGGAATTCTCTCCAGTCTGATCCGACGCAGCACCAGAGGAAGTAAGGAAATTGGCGGAAACACATAGACCAGTTCGAAATGGTCCCACGGAGCTACCAGAGCATCCACCGCCACAGCCTTCGGGTCCTTGTACCTGGATATTAAAGTTGGTAGTTTGGCATTGAACCTGGATGCCATAAAATCCACTTGGGGGTTCCCCAACGGGAGCACAGTAGTGCAAACATTTCCGGATGGAGACTCCATTCTCCAGGATCCATCTTCTCGCGACTGAGGAAGTCCGCCGTGGTATTCTGGACTCCTGGAATGTGGATCGCAGAGATGGCTGAAACCCTGGTCTCGGCCCATAGCAGGATCCGAGACACCTCCATCATGAGCCTGGAACTCCTCGTCCCGCCTTGGTGATTGATATACGCGACCGCCGTCGCGTTGTCTGTCTGCACTCGGACTGGCAGACCGCTCAAAGGGACCGTCCAGTGTTGGAGGCAAAGAAAAATTGCCCTCAATTCCAAGATATTGATCGGTAGAATAGACTCTTCCGATGACCATACTCCCTGGATCCAAAGGTCGTTCCAGACACCCCCCCAGCCCGTCAGGCTGGCATCGGTGGTTATGACCGACCACTTCGGAGGGAGGAAAGATTTCCCCAGGGATAACGCTTCTGGACGTAACCACCATTCTAGGGATTCCCGTACCCTGTGAGAGATGATGACGCTGCAATCCAGCGAAGCCTGCGATCGATCCCAACGACTCAGAATGAGCCTCTGGAGGGCCCTGGAATGAAACTGGGCAAACGGAAGTGCCTCCATGGACGCCACCATCAAACCCAGGAGGCGCATACACTTCCGAAGGGACATTGCTGTCGAAGACTTCATAGCCTGTACATGTCGAAGTAGACATGTCCACTTGTCTGGGGGTAGGGACACCACTGCCTGTACCGTGTCGAAATGCATCCCTAAAAACAGGATTGACTAAGACGGCTCCAGAGACGACTTCTCCCAATTGACCAGCCACCCGAAATCCTCCAGGAGCTGAAGGGATAGGTTGCGAGCCGTCACCCGCCTCCTCCTTTGAGGATGCCACAATCAAAAGATCGTCCAGGTAGGGAAAAATCGCAACCCCCTGTCTTCGAAGAATTGCCATGAGAGGCGCCAGAATTTTTGTAAAAACTCTGGGCGCCGAGGCCAAGCCGAATAAAGAGATGTAGATTTTAGTCTGGAGAGAGGATTCATATGTTCCCATGCAGACAGACTTTTCTAAGCGAGGATAGGCATTAGTTAGGACCTGATATACGAGAAGAGCCTTGACGTGGCTATCAGGCTCACATAATTTGGCCATCTTATGCGGTAAGACTTCTCAATTTTTCATATTTCTAAGGTAATGATGCAATTCATTTTTCATATTTTTCATATTTCGTGTTTGCAAGCTATAGCGCTACAGTGTGCTACCTTTTTTTCTTGTATGTATATGAGTTGGTGACTCTAGGTTTAGCACCTGTTCACACTGAATCTATGTTTGGATGTGCCGGTCAGTTTTTTGATATGAGGCCAAGCCGAATGGCAGAGCCACAAACTGGTAATGGTCCTGACCTATGGCAAAACGAAGGAAGCGCTGATGAGTCCTTCCGACGGGAACATGCAAATAAGCGTCGCGAATGTCGATTGACACCAAAAAATCGTTCTGCGACAGGGCCGCCACACGGAGCGAAGTGACTCCATGCGGAATTTTTGGGTGTGGACATGCCGATTCAATCTTTTGAGATCCAGAATAGGACGAAATTTGTCCTTTTTGGGAACCACAAAAAGATTGGAATAAAATCCTCTTCCTCGGTCCTCCGGCGGTACCGGTATTACCACACCCTTCTGCAGAAGGGAGTCGACCTCTCGCAGCAGAGCGGTAATTAACTCGGGCTCTGACGGTGTGCGAGACTGGCAAAACCTGTCCGGAGGTCGAGACGAAAACTCTATGAAATAGCCTGCCGACACTACCCGCGTTACTCAGGTGTCCGGAACGCGGGAAACCCAAGTCACTTTGAATTGGAGCAGGCGACCCCCCACTCGAGAGCCCTCGAATGGAAACCTGGCGTCAGTCCGCCTTGGCGGGCTTCTTGTCAGTCTCCCGCTTGTCTTGACGGAAACTTGATTTCCAGGGAGTACGGGATTTCTGAGTGAACTTTTTTCCCCGAAAAAGAGGGACGACCCGATCCCCAAGAGGACTGACCGAATCGTCCCTTGGAACTAAAGGATCGCCGGCCACCACCGGCACCAGTCCTGCCAGGCGCAAAAGCCGTAGCCCTTCGCTGTGGTAAGGCTGCTTCTTTCGTCTTTGCCTTGGCAATCAGCTCTGAAAGATCAGATCCAAAAAGCTGACTACCCTTGTAGGCTAGAGACAGCAAACCTTGTTTTGACACTGCGTCCCCAGTCCACTGTCTAAGCCACAGTGCTCTTCTGACTGTGACCGCCGAAGCTTGCGCCCTGGACAACAGAGATGCAGTATCCAGACCTGCATAATAGCTATAAGAAACTGCAGTCTCCAATAAACCGAGAAGTCCGTCTATCTCGGATAACAGAGATCCATTTTGCAACGCCGTTCGTATACGGTCCAACCAGCACAGGGAAGCCCTACAAGCACACATGGATCCTAGCACCGCTTTGAATCCATGACCCGAGGCCTCGTAGTTGGATTTCGCTGCCATCTCCGTTTTTCTGTCTAACGGTTCCTGCAGACTTGCCTTCCCTTTAACAGGGAGCAATGAGGATTTACTAAGCTGGGATAAAGGAACATCCACTTCAGGAGAAGAAATCCAATTATCCGTCAACTCCGTAGAACACGGATATAGTGCGTCAAAAAAACGTGTTCCTTGAAAACGTTTATCTGGACACAGACGTTCCTTCTCCACTACTTCATTAAGCTCATCTAGAGCTGGCAATGTCGCTCGTGACTTACGGTACTCTTGGTACATTCAAGGTGACTTACCAGGACGTGTAGTTACCTCCTCCGGCAACTGTAACGCCTCCCTCATGGCTTCAATAAAAGCCTCTGTTCGGTCTAAAGAGACAGAATGTCTCTGCCGATCCTTATCTGAACCGGATAACTCCCCATCTGAATTTGAAGGGGAACCCTGACCGCATTCCATATCAGAGAGGTCTGATTCGCTACGTGGAAATGATGAAACCGGCCTGTGTCGCTTCCTTCCATGAGAGGATCTAGCTGACACCCAATGACCTAAAAGGTCAGAAAGGCCATCAATAGAGCGAGCGATGGCATCCAATTTGGCATCGCTGTGACCTCCAATTGCTGCGCTTGACGTCGAGGCCTGTGTATCAGACTCGCGTGACTGATTCTGAAACAGATTTGGCACACGGTCCGCACCTTCTGGACCCTGTTCCGACATGCCCTTCACAGTATAAGGCAGGTCAAAGCCTGTCAGCAATTATGAAAAAAAGTGTGGCTTCTCAAGCGAACGCAGCAAGCACGCTGAAGGGTTAAAGCCCTTAGTGAGAGAGCTACCCCAGCTGTATCAGCTGAATATTCAGCAATATAATTAACTCTTACAAGTTCTGACCCCAAACTGGGATAGAACCTGTGCGGCTGTTGAAAAGGTTAACCCTTTAAAAGGGGTTAATATCGCCGACTCCCCACTACTCCCTTATTAATAGAAGGGGTGTGCGAGTCCCATGGCAAAATAAGGTCTCTATATAAGACCGCAGCTGCAAGATAACGCTATCTGTATTTTCTCTACAGATAGGTTCTGCGCTGTGGGGGTGAGAGCGTTTTCACTCACCCAGCTGGTCGCAGTGATGTAAATGTGATACGGGAGGAGCGGAGCAGGAAGGAGCCCGTGGAGCCTTTTTGTAATGGCCGCCGCCCTGAGAGGAATCTGAAGAGAAGCGCCTAATCGCGCGCTTTTTTGACAGAAAAGCCCGGGAGCATGAAGCCACGCCCCCCGCCGGCTCAAAAAAAGAGCGCAAACTCCTTCGCTCTCTGCTCCCCCCTGTCCTGCAGGCGTCTGCCTGCGGACAGAATACAGTCACCAAACATGTATTTCACAAGTAACAGTGGCTGCTGCAACAGCCGCTGAAAGCACTCACACACACTTTAATAAAAATGTGAGGTAAAAATGTGAGGTAATCACCAGCCGAGCGCCACAGGGACCCCCAGGGGTTTCTGGCGCTATGCCCATGCTTCCCACCAGGGCGGGGGACGCAGTGACCCCTGTGCGCGGTTTGCGCCCCCGCCAGGGAAGCCATCCTCATCCCCCCGGGCCGGCAGGGTTCTGCAGGGACCACCATTAGGGTAATACAGATCCGCCAAGGGAGAGGTGGGAGTCCAGCAGCGCTGAGACCCCTGAGACCTCTAGACCACTCTGGTGATCCAAGTCTCTTGTCCGATAAAAAATAATAAAATCTTCTGAGGAGCTGCTTCCAGCAGCGACCGTCCTCTGAGACCTCAAATTTTAGACTGAAGAGCTGAGTAGGAGGAGCCCGAGCTGGAGGGGCCGGTCAACACGCTTTCTAATCTGAGGTATTGATCCTATCTGGGGCTCCGCCTACCACTAGTTATGGTGTCTCCCTTCCTTCATCTGCAGCTGAAAACTTGATCTGTGAAACTGACTCAGTTGCCCTTAGCAACCAATCAGATTCCACCTTTCATTTTCCAAAGAGTCTGAAGAATGAAAAGTGGAATCTGATTGGTTGCTAAGGGCAACTGAGTCAGTTTCACGTTACACCATCTTTGATAAATCTCCCCCTTCATAACCCTATTACACATACTGTCCACCTACTTTTGGACCACCCTGTATATACAGGTCCTTCTCAAAAAATTAGCATACAGTGCAAAATTTCATTATTTTCCATAATGTAATGATTACAATTAAACTTTCATATATTTTAGAATCATTACACACCAACTGAAATTTGTCAGGTCTTTTATTGTTTTAATACTGATGATTTTGGCATACAACTCCTGATAACCCAAAAAACCTGTCTCAAAAAATTAACATATTTCAACCGTCCAATAAAATAAAAGTGTTTTTTAAAAACAAACAAAAAAACCATCAAATAATAAAGTTCAGTTATGCACTCAATACTTGGTCGGGAATCCTTTTGCAGAAATGACTGCTTCAATGCGGCGTGGTATGGAGGCAATCAGCCTGTGACAGTGCTGAGGTGTTATGGAGGCCCAGGATGCTTCGATAGCGGCCTTAAGCTCATCCAGAGTGTTGGGTCTTGCGTCTCTCAACTTTCTCTTCAAAATATCCCACAGATTCTCTATGGGGTTCAGGTCAGGAGAGTTGGCAGGCCAATTGAGCACAGTAATACCATGGTCAGTAAACCATTTATCAGTGGTTTTGGCACTGTGAGCAGGTGCCAGGTCGTGCTGAAAAATGAAATCTTCATCTCCATAAAGCATTTCAGCCGATGGAAGCATGAAGTGCTCCAAAATCTCCTGATAGCTAGCTGCATTGACCCTGCCCTTGATGAAACACAGTGGACCAACACCAGCAGCTGACATGGCACCCCACACCATCACTGACTGTGGGTACTTGACACTGAACTTCAGGCATTTTGGCATTTCCTTCTCCCCAGTCTTCCTCCAGACTCTGGCACCTTGATTTCCGAATGACATGCAAAATTTGCTTTCATCAGAAAAAAGTACTTGGGACCACTTAGCAACAGTCCAGTGCTGCTTCTCTGTAGCCCAGGTCAGGCGCTTCTGCCGCTGTTTATGGTTCAAAAGTGGCTTTACCTGGGGAATGCGGCACCTGTAGCCCATTTCCTGCACACGCCTGTGCACGGTGGCTCTGGATGTTTCTACACCAGACTCAGTCCACTGCTTCCTCAGGTCCCCCAAGGTCTGGAATCGGTCCTTCTCCACAATCTTCCTCAGGGTCCGGTCACCTCTTCTCGTTGTACAGCGTTTTCTGCCACATTGTTTCCTTCCAACAGACTTCCCATTGAGGTGCCTTGATACAGCACTCTGGGAACAGCCTATTTGTTGAGAAATTTCTTTCTGGGTCTTACCCTCTTGCTTGAGGGTGTCAATGATGGCCTTCTTGACATCAGTAAGGTCGCTAGTCTTAAGGTACTGCCACACTAAACGCTCCCGCTAACGATCACAATAACGACGCATACTAATGCGATCGTTTTTGTGATCGTTTTAATGTCGCTAGTAGCTGCCACACTTAGCGATCTCGTTAACGTCGCATAAGCGGTTAGCGATCTCCTTAACGACTTTGGCGGTACAAAACAGCGCACATCGCTCACAACATCGCTCACAAAAGGTGCCAGACACAGCGATATAAGCTCACCAGCGGGACGCCAATGATAAAAATAGGGTCCAGAACGTTAGTGAACGATGAGCGAGATCACAGCAGGGGCCACGTCGCTAGTACATGCCACACACAACAACGTCACTAACGAGATCGCTAAATAGTGACGTTTTTTAGCGATCTCATTAGCGACGCTGTTTAGTGTGGCATACCCTTTAATTAGTTGATTCAGAAGATTAGGGTAATAGGTCGTTTAGAGAACCTTTTCTTGATATGCTAATTTTTTGAGACAGGTTTTTTGGGTTATCAGGAGTTGTATGCCAAAATCATCAGTATTAAAACAATAAAAGACCTGACAAATTTCAGTTGGTGTGTAATGAATCTAAAATATATGAAAGTTTAATTGTAATCATTACATTATGGAAAATAATGAAATTTAGCACTATATGCTAATTTTTTGAGAAGGACCTGTATACACACACACACGTGGTCAAAATTGTTAGTACCCCTCGTTTAATGACAGAAAAACCCACAAAGGTCACAGAAATAACTTGAATCTGACAAAAGTAATAAATCAGAAATCTATGAAAATAAACAAATGAAATTCAGACATTGCTTTTCAACCATTTATTGTTGGAATATGAGAAGCTGGAGAAATACCAGGGCCTCAAAGGAGAACTGGAGAAGATGTGGAAGGTGAAGGCAACAGTGATTCCAGTGGTGATAGGAGCACTTGGAGCAGTGACCCTAAGTTGGAAGAATGGCTACAACAGGGGCAACATTTCAGATCTCTGTCCAGGAAAGCGCAATGCTGGGAACAACTAAGATGCTGCGCAGAACCCTCAAACTCCCAGACCTCTGGTAGAGGCCCCGAGAATGAGAATGGACAACAAAGACCACCCCCAGTGAGGGGTGAGAAGGAAATAACTTTTTTTTTTTTTACTTATTCCCACTACGGGACTTTCACTTTCTGCAGTCTGTTAGTAATAAGGTATAGCAATGCAGGAGTCCATATAACTTGTCAGCCCTGCAGACACAAGTTAGTTAGATCATGCAATGCGTATGACCTAAATAACTTTCTAGTGCCGGGTGACTCGGGTCACCATGGCAACGATCGGGATCCTGTGATGTTGTGGGGTTGCCGATTCAAGGTCAGAGGGGCTTTCTTCCCCTGTGATCGCAGTATATCTTTTTCATGACATATTGTACTTCATAATAGTAGTAACTTTTGTTTGTTAAGACATGCGTTTGGCAAAAATTTCAAAATTGTCAAACTTTGAATTCTTATGCTCTTAAATCAGAGAGTTATGTCCCGAACGTGACTATATCCCATATGTGGTCAAAAACTTCTTAGGCATATGGCAGGGCGAGGAAAGGAAAGAGCGCTACTTGCCTGGGATAGATTGTGAATGCCATGCTGCATTAGAAGAGCCCCTGACATGTGAAAACAGCAGAATTCCCCCCACAAATGACCCTATTTGGAAACTTAACTGCCTAAGGAATTCATCTAGGGGTGTAGTGAGCATTTTGAACCCATAGGTGCCTCACAGAATTTTACAACATTAAGACGTGGAAATATGACATTTCAGTAGTAAAAATGCAAATTTCTGTAGCAAATTTGTCAGGTACTAATTAAGAGGTGAAACTAGACCCCACAATTATATGTGCAATTTTTCCTGAACGCCGTGCTGCCCCATATGTCGTCAGAAATTACTGTTAGGCCACACGTCAGGGCTGAGAAGGAAGGAGCGCTATTTGGCTTTCTTTGTCGGAGCCTTCATTGGGGGACATAGGTTACCATGGGTGTATGCTGCTGCTGCTAGGAGGTTGACAGTATGCAAAAAAAGATAAAGTAGGATTTTTGGTACTTACCGTAAAATCTCTTTCTTGGAGTCTTTATTGGGGGGACACAGGTTACCATGGGTGTATGTTGCTGTTACTAGGAGGCTGACACTATGAAAATAAGGAAAAGGATGGCTCCTCCTCAGCAGTATACACCCAACGACAGGCACAAAACAACTAAGTTGGTGGAAAAGCTGTAGTAGGAGCAAGTATAACGATAGAGGGACTCAACCTATGTATCAACTCAAACAATGGCCTAAAGGTCAACACGGTACAAATTAAGGGAGGGTGCTGTGTCCCCCAATGAAGACTCCAAGAAAGATTTTACGATAAGTACCAAAAATCCTACTTTCTTTATCGCTTCCTTGGGGGACACAGGTTAACATGGGACGTCCAAAAGCAGTCCCAAGGGTGGGAAAATAGGTATAGCAGAGGAAGAAGGACTTCGGTCGGCCGGTGGGAAAACCGCCACCTGCGGTATCTTCCCACCCAGGCCTGCATTCGGAGAGGCGTGAGTATTCACCTTGTAAGACTTCACAAAGGTGTCAAGGGACGACTAGGTTGCGGCTTTGTAGGTCTGCGCAGCCGAAACTTGGTGACGAACGGTCCAGGAAGCTCCCCGGCCAGGGAAGAGTAAGCTCTCACCCCGGAGGGAGGCTGTTTGTCCTGAGTTCGGTATGCTTCCAGAATCGCTGAACGAGCCCAACGAGCGATGGTGGAATTAGCGGCTGGGAGTCCCTAGTGACGACCCTCATAGATGACGCACAGGGAATCAGACTGCCGCAGGGAGGCAGCCATAGAGAGGTAGACTCGAATAGCCCTGGCCAAGTCCAGCTTGTGGAGAGATCTTTCCAAAGGATGAGCTATAGGAGGCAGAGAGGGGAGGACGATGTCCTCGTTGATGTGGAAGGCAGAAACTACTTTTGGAAGAAGGGTACAGGCAGGAAGACCACACTATAGAACACCCTGTGCAAGAAGGGAGAAATGGCCCGAAGTTTACCAAGTCCTGATGGAGAATCAGGAACGAGAACGGCAGAACAAGCCGCTAACTTAGAAACTCTCCTGATGGAAGAATGGCACAGAAGGGGTAAAGACCAAATTTTTTTCAGACTTCATTGATGGAAGACTTCCAGTATTTTGGGATAGGTGAGCGAGAACGCTGGTTTTCTTGCCCTAATTATGGTCTGAATAACCTGATGGGACGGTTCAATCATCCCTAGGGCTGTGGCCTTAACGGGTATACCATTGAAATCAGAGGCTGAGAACTCTGGAGGAAGAGGGGGCCCTGCGAAAGAAAATCTGGATGGTCTGGAAGGCCCAGGGAGCATTGATGAACATGTTCACCAACTCCGCATACCAGGCTCTTATTGGGCCATGTGGAACTACCAGGATTACGGGAGTTCCTTTCGTCTATCTCCTTTTCACGATTCTCAAAATAAAGGGAAGAGGCGGAAGAGGATAAGTCAACTGAATGTGATCAAGGGGTCACTAGTGCCTCAAATCCTAGGACAAGTGGGTCCCGAACTAAGGAACCTTGTGGTCCATGCGAGACACCCTTAGGATGGTGCCTGGAGAGTCCCATCTCTAGCATATATGCATTAAAATGGTGGAAATGAGACACCGCTCACCCGGTGTGGGACCCTGAAGACTCAGAAAATAAGCTGTCCAAGTTTCCACCCCAGTAGGGTGTACGGCTGATATGATGGGAAGGGGACGGTCCGTCCGTCGCAGAATCCTTGTTGCCTCTGCCAACATCTGTTTGTTGCGAGTCCCTCCTAGATGCTTTAAGCCCCGGCAGTGGCGACGCCCGATTACATACAGACCGCTGGCCTGCTAGGAGGGATTGTCAGCGGCGAAGGGCAAGAAGAAAATATTTTTCTAATCTCCAGGGGATTACGAGGAGTGTGGGAGGACCTCCCTTGAAGGACTGACGCTAATAACGTCCGCTATGTCAGAGACTGCTTCCCTTTAAGAGGCGGTAGGATAGGCCGGCCCAGGGACGCAGTCCTCTTTGAAGGGGATGTGCCCCTGGCATAACTATCTTTTCCAGAACTCTTATACTGCAGTGTAGGGAGAGGGAATCTGGTCGTTTAGAGTGCGGATCCCTCGGCAGAGGGATAAGAACTCCACCTTAGGAAAGAAGACAAGGCTTATGCCCTGTCAAGCCTCATACGCAAAGACACCAGATGTTGGTCTGGGGTGAGGAAACATTTAACCTTATTAGAGATCTAGCCGAGACGGGACCGATTGTCTAAGGTGAACTGGGGACTCTGGTCGCAGCCTCAGAAGGACTCCATCTTGAATTGACGGATCCGAACCTGAGAGATCGATCGCTTGAAATCTATAATCAGCCGGTAAGATCAGACCTTCTTCGGGACTACGAAACGATTAGGGTAGAACCTTGAGACGCAGCTGTTTCAGGTAAAAAAAACCTGGTACGATCACTCCTGAGTGTAGCAGGGAAGGGACGGCCTGAAGAACCGATGGCACCTGCTACAGGTGTCTTAGCGCGAGACCGGAAGAAACGTCCTCTTGTGAGGGAAAGAAAAAGTTGATTCCTGGATGGGTCTGTAAACCACACCCTTAACGAGAGGATGCTGTACACAGCAATGGTGTTGCCATTCTCCACAGCGGAGCAACGGCTGGATGCCAGAAGGCGGTCAACCGATATTTGCCGGTATGGGCAATCTGTTCTGCCAAATCCGCCATTTCGTCCAAAGAGGCTGCCGTTAGGAAATCCTGGCGATGCATTGTTGCCCAGGCAGACATGAACTTTTCCTCCAGGCGGAGGCAAGGGTGGGAACAAAGATCTTAACCATCTATCCCCAGGGTCCCTAAGAGACACACCGTCTGGCGGAGACAAGATTGTTTTGGAAGAAAGGTGAGAAACCGGCGGGCCCACTTTAGGGGACCCTGCCCATTTACCAAAGAGATCAGGGCTAAAGGGATAAGGAATGTTTATCTGATTATGTCCTGGGAAACGCTTTTCAGGATGTTTCCGGAGTTTAGTCACGATCGCTTCCAATTCCCTGTCTTGGCCGAATAGTCAGAGTAGGACGTTGTACCCGCTTGAGGGAAAAAGGGTGTTCCTGAGCGGGTGTCTCGTTATCCGTGAGATTCCTGGTTCTGGTAACTGCCGAGCAAAGGTCATTGGCCATATCCTGTGTCTTTGATACCTGGTCGGAATTGGACTCGGACTGGGAATCTGCATCCGACCCCGAGGCCGCCTCCGAGGAAGGGGTCTGGGAAGAGGAGGGCCTCCTAAAGGGGAACTGGAAAGAGCCCATTCACTGTGCTTTGTACCCGATCTGCCCCTGTCGAGGTCGAGATCAGGTGCATACGAATCACCTTGTAAGGCACTGGTGGGGGTAGGCAGATGTACAAGGTGATCCAGGATCAGGGACTGTGATACACTGTCGGGTCAGAGACCAACTGTGACATGTCCACAGCGCTCTTATCCCAGGCGTAAGGACGTAGATAGGTGCATGCGAATCACTGTGCGAAGCGTTCGGCGCACTGGTGGCGGTAGACAGATGCAAAAGATGGTCCAGGACAGGGAGCTGTGACACACTCTGTCAGTTCAGGGACCTACTATGACATGGCAGTAGCCCACTCAGGAAGGATGGGGTGCTCTCATCCCAGGCGTAAGGACGTAGTTAGGTGCATGCGAATCACCGTGTGAGGCGTTCGGGGCACTGATGGCGGTAGACAGATGCAAAATACGACCCAGGACCCGGAACTATGATACACTCTGTCAGGTCAGAGCCCTACTATGACGTGGCAACAGCCCACTCCGGAGGGAAGGGTGTGCTCTCATCCTAGGCGTAAGGCCGTAGTTAGTTGCATGTGAATCGCCATGCGAGGCGTTTAGGGCACTGGTGGTGGTAGACAGGAGTAAAAGACGATCCAGGACCAGGAACTGTAGTACACTGTCAGATCAGAGACCTATTATGACATGGCAACAGCCCACTCAGGAGGGAAGGGTGTGCTCTCATCCTAGGTGTAAGGTCGTGGTCAGGTGCATACGAATCGCGTGGCGGCAGACAGATGTGAAGGACGATCCAAGCCCAGGGACTGTGATACCCTTTGTCAGGTCAGAGACGTACTGCAAGATGGCAACAGCCCACTCCGGAGGGAGGGGTGTGCTCTCGTGCCGGGCATTAGAGGGCTCCTGTGAGACAATCACGGTGGTGGTGGCTGCATTGTAGGCTAGGCAGGAAAGGACTAAGGCTGGCCTGAGGACTCCTTTTTTTTGGATGGCACGGGTGACTAGAGCTGCTGTTGGGCAGATACTGAGAGGAGGGGGAATTATCAGTCTGGGCTGGTCTTACCTGATACCAGAGACGGCGCTGTCGCTGCTCAGGATGTAGCGCCCCCAAGATTCAGTGCAGAAACAGCGATGGTTGTCCGCTCTGCCCTATGGAGCCGGAATTAGGTGAACGATTCTTTCCAGGCTTGCAGAGATGCACCATGCGGGGGGCGTGGCCCAGGAGACCGAGAGCGGGAAAGACAAACACACACTCACAAGTCAAAAAAACCCGCGCTCATCGGAAGGGGGCGTGGCTAAGAGCAAGACGTGCACTGATTGGCCAAGGGGCTGATAAGGGGGCGTGGCTAAGCACCAGACGTACGCAGATTGGCCAAGGGGGGGCAAGGAAGCGTTGCTAAGCCCAAGGCGCACCCTGGTCAGGGTAAGAAAAAACTAGCCGCTCAGCTGTGTGCCGGCATCAGAGGGCGAGAGCGTGCCCCAGGACAGCAGAAAGAAGCAGGCAAAGTGCCGGGAGAGAGGAGGGGGCGTGGCCTGAACCTGACCAGATGGGGAAGACGCTGCAATATGTCGGCCACCGCGCGCTTCTGAGGGAAAAAGGGCGCAAAATTCAAAATGCGGGAAGGCTGCCAGGACAAAAAAGAGGTACCCTGGGAGGCCGAGGACGCTGCAGCGGCTGCAATATGTGGGCCACCGAGCGCCTCTGAGGGAAAGAGGGCGCGAAATTTAAAAACGCAGGAAGGTTGGCAGGACCATGGAGAGGCACCCAGGGAGGCCGGGGGCGCTACTGCAGCCGCAATATGTCGGCCATCGCGCGGTACTGAGGATGAAGGGCGAGAAATTCAAAGGTGCAGGAAGGGCTCCAGGACAAGCTGCAGCAGCTAGGGCTGGGGAGGGGGGAATAGAAGGAAGGATACCTGTTGATGGATCCGGGGTCTTCTTGTGGATGAGGATGCATCAGGATCCCTCTGGAGATGGAGAGGGTCCAGGCAGATAAAATCCTCCTTCACGCGCCATCTCCGGACGGTGCAGAAGATGGGATCAACCCCTTTAGCAAGGGGTAGGCCACCACCAGTGGCCGCCGTCTTCCTCTCAGCCCTCTCCTAGGAGAGGGGTGAGGAGGGGAGAGGCAAGGACTTGCCGCCACGAGTCCTCTCTGAAGCACTCGTGAGGATGACAGAGGACAAAGTCCTGCCAGCGGGTCCGAGAGTGGGCAGTGTGGATTTTTCGTACGCTGCTCTCTCAGTCGCTTTAGTGTGGGAAAACAGGGAGACTAATCTGCACCCTGTTACCTGAAGAGAATAATCTGAAAAACAAAAGGAAAACGTTAATAAAACACACAAAACCTGTAAAGGAAAAGGTTGCGGATCTGGTGTTAGATCCAGGTCTGCCTCCTACAGATACTAAGCAAAAACTGAGTTGCTTTGTGCCTGTCGGTGGGTGTATACTGCTGAGGAGGAGACATCCTTTTCCTTATTTGCATAGTGTCAGCCTCCTAGTAACAGCAACATACAACCATGGTAACCTGTGTCCCCCAATGAAGCGATAAAGAAAAAGCTCCTCCCCGGAGGTATACACCCACCGACAGGCACCAAGTACCTCAGTTGGTGACAAAAAGCAGTAGGAGAAGCAAGAACTACAAAATATGTACCAACCCAACAAGAGGCTCGTAGGCCCAACATGGTACAACTTTTACAAACAGGGAGGGTGCTGTGTCCCCCAGTAAAGGCTCCAAGAAAGATTTTATGGTGAGTACCAGAAAATCCCTCTTCCTTTATGACCTCATTGGGGGACACAGGTTACCATGGGACGTCCCAAAGGTGGGAAAATAAACTTATGCAACGTGAAGAAAGGACTTAGGTCGGCCGGTGTGCTACCGCCGCCTGCAGTACCTTCCTATCTAAGCCTGCATCGGACGAGGCCTGGGTATGAACCCTGTAGAACCTCGCAAAGGTGTGCATGGACGACCAGGTCACGGCCCTGCAAATCTGTAGTGCCGAGGCCTGGTAACGGACAGCCCAGGAAGCCCCTACAGCTCGGGTGGAGTGGGCTCTCACTCCCGGAGGGGGTCGTTTCTCCTGAAGGCGGTAAGCTTCCAGTATAGCAGAACGAATCCAACGAGCGATTGTGGATTTGGAAGCTGGGAGCCCCTTCCGACGACCTTCAGAGATGACAAGCAGGGAATCGGATTGGTGAAGAGGGGCAGTCCTAGAAAGGCTCTGACAACATCCAGTTTGTGGAGAGACTTCTCCAGCGGGTGAACAGGAGAAGGACAAAAGGAGGGAAGGACGATGTCCTCATTGATGTGGAAAGAAGTTACCACTTTGGGAAGGAAAGAGGGAACGGGTCTGAGAACTACCTTATCCTGATGAAGAACCAAGTCTGGGCAACGACAGGATAAGGACACTAGCTCAGAGACTCTCCTAATGGGCGTAATGGCAATTAGGAAGGTCACTTTCCAAGAAAGGAGGGAGAGTGGAATGTCCTGAATGGGCTCAAAAGGCGCACTTTGTAGAGCGCCAAGGACGAGGTTAAGATCCACGGATGTATCGGAGGATGGTGAGGAGCCGCCAAGTGGGCGACTCCCTGGAGAAAAGTATTAACCTGAGGCATGGAGGCCAGATCCCTCTGGAAAAGAATAGACAGAGCTGAGACCTGGCCCTTTAGGGTGCTGACAGACAGGCCAGAGTCTCGGGCGGTTTGAAAAAAGCCAAGGATGGATGGAAGGGAGAAAGACATTGGAAAAATATTGTAGTCATCGCACCATAAGAAAAAGGCTTTCCAGTACATATGGTAAATGCGGGAGGAGGCTGGTATTCTAGCTCTGATCAAGGTTTGAATGACCTGGTGGGAAAAACCTGATTCCCTCAGAACCGCAGCCTCAACGGCCATGCTGTTAAACTCAGAGACTGAGTACTATGGTGGCAAAGGGGGCCTTGCGAGAGAAGATCTGGACGGTCTGAAAGCCTCCAAGGGACGTCCGAGAGCATGTTCACTAGCTCCGCATACCAAGGTCGCCTTGGCCAGTCTGGAGCTATCAGAATAACTGGAATGCCTTCTGACTATCTTCTTGACCACCCTTGGGATCAAGGCAAGGGGTGGAAACAGATAAGGGAGTAGAAACTAGGACCACGGAATCACCAGTGCGTCGCAACCGATGGCCAGAGGGTCCCTGGACCTGGCTACGAAGCGGGGAACCTTGTGGTTCATCCGAGACGCCATGAGGTCGATGTCGGGAGTGCCCCAACGCTGACAAATCTGACGGAAGATCATGTGGTGGAGAGACTAGGCCCTGGCGGCTTACGAAGTCAGCCTCTCAATATTCCACCCTTGGAATATGGACGGCCGAGAAGGCCGGAACGTAACGTTCTGCCCAGTGCAGGATCTTTGCCACTTCTGCCATTACCTGCTTGCTGATGGAAAACAACTCCCCACCCGAGAAGACTGGCGTCGGTGGCGATTACCTGCCACTGAAGGGAGAGAAAGGACCTCCCTTGCAGGACTGAGGAAAGCAACGTCCACCAGGTCAGGGTTTGCCTCACCATGAGAGGCTGGAGTATGGGGCGGTCCAGAGAGGCAGGATTGTGGTCCCAGGCAGAGAGGAGGGACATCTGAAGAGGACGGGTGTGGAATTGGGCAAAGTGAACAGCTTCCATGGAAGCTATCATCTTCCCCAGAACCCTCATGCAGAACCGAAGGGGAATGGGGACTGGGCGCTTAAGTGATCGGATTCCCTTCGAGAGAGCTGAGAACTTGTCCCTCGTAAGGACCACCCGGGCCCAGTTCGTGTCGAACTCTATGCCAAGGAAAACTAGTTGCTGAGTGGGGTACAGAGTGGACTTCTCTCTGTTGACTATCCAACCGAGGCGGGTTAGAGTGTCCAGAGTGACCTGAAGACTTTGAAGGCAGACTCGGTGGGACGAGCCCTTGATCAACAGATCGTCCAGGTAAGGAATTATGAGAATCCCTCTGGAGTGAAGGATGGCCATGACGGCTGCCATTACCTTCGTGAAGACCCTGGGAGCCGACGCTAGGCCGAAGGGGAGAGCCGTGAATTGGTAGAGATCCTCCTGGTTAGCAAATCGAAGGAACCTCTGGTGCAGCACACAAATGGGGATGTGGAGATAAGCATCCTTTATGTCTACGGAGCAGAGGAATTCCCCCGGCTCCATGGAGGCAATCACTGAGCGCAGGGACTCCATCCTGAAGTGGAGGATCCAAACGTGGCGATTGACAAGTTTGAAATCCAAGATCGGGCAGAACGAGACGTCTTTTTTCGGGACTACGAAGAGAGTCGAGTAGAACCCTGAAAACCGTTCGTTTGGAGGAACAGGAACGATTACTCCGGTGGATAGGAGGGAAGAGACGGCCTGGAGGAAACCCGGAGTCTGGGACGGCTGTTTTGGTGGGCGAGACAGAAAGAAGCGTGACTCTGGAGGGAAGAAAATTCGATTTTGTAACCGGAAGTAATAATTTCCCTGACCCAGGCGTCGTCGACAACTGACAGCCACGCGTCCCTGAAGGAAAGAAGTCTGCCTCCCACCTTTGAAGAATTTCCAGGTGGGGGTGACCCGTCACTTGGAAGAGAATCTGTTGGAGCGGGACCCAGAAGGCTTGGGGGTCCTGCCCTTTGGTCTCCAGTGGGGAAAGGGCTTGAACGATGGTCTCTGCTCTCCCGAGGTCGAAGGACGGTCCTGCTGTGAGGCACTTTCCGAAGAAAGGAAGGGACGAAAGGACCTAAACGGCCGAGGAGCCTTCCTGTTAAAAGGGCGCTTGGGTCTACACTGAGGAAGAGAGGTGCTTTTACCCCCAGTTGCCTCAGAAATTATCTGGTCCAGCCTTGCTCCAAAGAGCCTGGACCCCTGAAAGGCCAGATTGGTGAGTGACTTCGAGGTGGTGTCTGCATTCCATGTCTTCAACCAAAGTATGCGGCATATGGCCAAGGCATTGCTGTTTGCTCTTGCAGAACACCCGGCTGCATCCAAGGAGGCAGCTAGAAGGTATTTGCCTGCATGATCAATTTGGTCCGCTAAGTCCGCTAGCTCATCTTGAGGAGCTGACGCCAAGATACCTTACGAAGTATCTTTGCCCAGGCTGAGATGGCTTTCGCCACCCAAGTGGAGGTGAAGCTGGGACAGAGAGAGGCGCCAGTCGCCTCAAAAACAGATTTGGCCAGAGATTTTATCTGCCTGTCTGACAAATCCTTAAGTGACACACCGTCCGGTAGGGATAGAACTTGGAAGACAGACGAGAAACCGGCGGATCCACCTTAGGGGACCGGCCCATATTGTGAGAATGCCCGAGTTAAAGGGATATAGCACGTCTGGATGCCTTCGTCCTGGAAAAACGCTTTTCTGGGTGTTCCCAGTGTTTTGCTAAAGTAGCCTCAAACTCTTTGTGATTGGAAAGGTTCAGGATGTAGGCCTTGCTCGTTTAAATGAAACAGAGGTGTCCTGTGGAGGTATGTCTTCCTCCTTTAGCTTAAGCGTTTGGGAACAGTCGATATAAGGCTATCTACCATGTCCTGTGCCTTGGACGTGTGGTCTGCATCGGAGTCTGAGCCAGACTGGGAATCTATATCTGACTCAGAAGAGAGAATCTGGGGCGAAGAGAGCCACCTGGATGCTGCGGAGGATCCTGGTGAGCTAGAGGAAGAGCCAGGCAGAGCCCGCTTCCTAGAACTCCTACCCGGTTTGTCCCTTTGGAGGTCGCGGTCAGGTGCTGGCGACTCGCCGTTAAGAGGCGTTCGGAGCACTGGTGGCTGTAGCTAGCTGTGGAAGTCGTTCTAGGACCTGGACCAGGGACTGGGATACCTTAGTCAGGTCTGCGACTGACAGACATTGCAACGGCCCACTCTGGTGGAGGGGGATGCTCTCATCCCAGGAATCGGTGAGCTCCTGAGAGGCCGACATGGCAGAGGTACTGCAGGACGGGCAGAAAGGTGACGACTGAACTGACGTCCACTTTCTTACAGCGTGCACAGGCGTAATGAGTTATGGTGGGCCTAGAAAAGGGAGCCCTTGTAGAGTTGGGCATATGTAGAGAGTGCTGTGCTAAAAAAAGACGTGTTGAGGTAAAAATACCGCAGAGGAGGGCTATTTAGTGCCACAGGGAAAAGGGGGGGCCAGAGCCTACCTGTTACCAAAGATCTGCAGCCGACCAGAGAGTGGTTGTGTCCTCCAAGCTGTATATACGTGGCCTGCACGGGGTGCCAATCAGAGAAAGATGTAGAAATTGAAAGGACCTTAAGGCCCCGTCTCACCTAGCGACACACCAGTGATCCGACAACGATATGCACTTGTCAGGATCGCTGGTGTGTCTTTACATGATCGCTGCTGAGCTGCCAAACAGGCAGCGATCAGCACAGCGACACTGCGGGTAACGTTGCTTAGTTACCCGCAGTGTACGTTGGATACCAGCGCCCTGATGCAGGGAGCTGGTATCCAAGGTACACATCGGGTTTCCAGGCACTACGTGGGGGCTGAATGTCACACATAGCGATATCGCAGGGGAGATCGCTGTTGCGTCACAAAACTAGTGACTCAGCAGCGATCTTGCTAGCGAGATCGCTGTGTGAGACGGGGGCTTTAGTGGAGGACGTGGAGTAGCAGCCGAACTGCGTGACAGGCTGTCGGCGGGGACTAAGCAACAAAAGTGCCCCCAGGATTTGCTGAGCTGGAAGAGGGGCGTGCATTATGCAGCCATCTTTCCTGAGGATGTGAGGGAGAAAGAAGCGCGCGCAGGACAGGGGGGCGTGCCCAGAGAAAAAAAACACAGAAAGTGAAAGCGCCAAAGCCGGCGCCTGGTACTGAGGCAGTGCGACTGTGTGGGCGCAATGCTGCAGGGCTAACGCCGATGTACCGGCAGGCGATCTATGCGGCGCAGACCCCACTGTGCCCGGGAGCTGGATGAGCTAAGCGGCGCGTGCCCCGCCGGACCCGGGTGAGCTATGCGGCGCAGGAAATTTAAAAGAGAGCGCGGGCCAAGAGATAGGGGAGACGCTGGCAGAGCTGCACATGGTACCGTTGACTTCTATGTGGAGCCGTCTGAGACATCCCTTATCCGGTTTAGGTATATGATGAGGAGGCACACCGCAGGGGCCCACGGGTGGAGAGGGTCGCTGGGAGAAAAGATCCTCCTTCCCGCACTGTCCCTACAGTGCAGAAGACGACGTCAACCCCTTCAGAAAAGGGGGAGATCACCGCTGGTGACCACCGTCTTCCTCTCAGCCCTCTCCTAGGAGGGGTGAGGAGGGGAGTTGGCTAGGACTAGCCACCGGTCATCGCCTAGGAGCAACGTGAGGGTAATAGGGGATGAGTCCTGCTTGCGGGCCAGAGAGATGCGATGTGGGCCACACCACACTGCTCGCTCAGCCGCATAATATGGGAAGGCAGGGTGAGAATTTACACCCTGCTTCCCTGAAGCTGTATCTGAAAAATAAATAGAAAATCGTTAAGAACACACGACTAAAACCTGAAAGAAAGAACAAGTTTAGCTGCGGATCTGGGTTAGATCCAGGTCCACCTCCTACAGACACTAAGCACAAACTGAGTTACTTGGTGCCTGTCGGTGGGTGTATACTGCCGGGGAGGAGCTATTTTCCTTTTTTTGCATAGTGTCAGCCTCCTAGCAGCAGCAGCATACACCCATGGTAACCTGTGTCCCCCAATGAGGCGATAAAGAAAACCCCCTTAGTGACCCCACTGTAGAAATTGCACCTATCAGAATTCATCTACGGTTACAGTGACTATTTTGTAAAATCCACTCCCGGCTTTATTCTGGAGAATTGCAAATCTGCTAGTCTAGTGCCCATACATTGTGTCCCCATACAGTGTAGAGCCCTCATACGTTGTGCCCAACTTGTGCTTCTGGGTACATCTTGTAAATTAAGTGCTCTGTCCCCCACTACAATAATGCCAAACATGTGGCCGCTTAATGTGGTTTAGGCACAGTGGGGCTCAGGAGGGGGGCATTCGGATTTGGGAGCACAGAGTTCACTGGATTTTATTTGGGGGTGTTGGAACCATGTTGTTTTTTCAGAGTCTTTGATCTACCAGTAACGTGGGAATTCCCTATAGTTCCAGTGACAGATGAGGGACCTGAGTGGGGGCTGGTTTTGTGCGTGGAAAATTAGGGTTTTTATTGGTAACATTTTAGGGTACATAATATTTTTTGATCACTTCCAGAATAGTTATATCAACTAATATGTCCAGAAAATTAGGAGGGCATTTCTACAAATAATATCACCAAAATCCCATATATGAATAACTCATGGGAATATGAAGAGATCCCAAATACAGTCATGGCCAAAAGTTTTGAGAATGACACAAATATTAATTTTTACAAAGTCTACTGCTTCACTTTTTCTAATGGCAATTTGCATATACTCCAGAATGTTATAAAGAGTGATCAGCTTAAGAGAAATTACTTGCAAAGTCAATATTTGGCTAGAAAATGAACTTTATCCCCCAAAACACATTTCAACATCATTGCAGCCCTGCCTTAAAAGGACCAGCTAACCTCTTTTCAGTGATTGCTCCATTAACACAGGTGTGGGTGTTGATGAGGACATGGCTGGAGATCAATCTGTCATGATTAAAGGGAATCTGTCACTCCAAAATTGCCATATCAGATAAAGATATGGCTGAATACAGCGTCCCATAACAAAGCTATCTGTGTTTTCCTTATATTCTGATGCCCCCGTTTTCATATATAAATACCTTTGCAAACTTCGTTTTTGTGGTGTCAATCAGGGCGGTCAGGTCAGGAGGGCGGCGGTTTCCATGTCCTCCCCGCTCCTCGTCTTCTGTTGCGTATCGCCGTCTGTGAATAGCACAGACGGCGTTCGGTTCCCGCAATTGTGCGATTCAAAATTGTGCCCTGCGCATGTGACACCTCCCCCTGTGACCTCATCACAGGTCCTGTGCGCACACAGCAGCCATATATGTGGTGTGTGTCATGTAACCTGACTCCTCCCCCTGTGACCTCATCACAGGTCCTGTGTGCACAGAGCAGCTATATATGTGGAGTGCGGCACATGACCCTGACTCCTCCCCCTGTGACCTCATCACAGGTCCTATGTGCACAGAGCAGCCATATATGTGGAGTGCAGCACATGACCCCGACTCCTCCCCTGTGACCTCATCACAGGTCCTGTGCGCACACGTGACCCCCAGAATTTCGAACTGCGCAATTGCGTGAAAATAACGAAGCGATACGCAAGATTATGAGGGGGGGGGGGGACATGAAAACCGCCGCCCTCCTGACCTGACCGCAGTGATTGACACGTTCAATCACCAACTTTACAAAGGTATTTTGCTATGAAAACGGGGGTATCATGGTATATGATACCCACCGTTAGCTTAGTTATGGGATGCTCTATTCAGCCATATCTTTACTTGATATGGCATTTTTGGGGTGACAGATTCCCTTTAAGTAAGAATGACACCACTGGACACTTTAAAAGGAGGCTGATGCTTGGCATCTTTGTTTCTCTTCTGTTAACCATGGTTATCTCTAAAGAAACACGTGCAGTCATCATTGCAATGCACAAAAATGGCCTAACAGGGAAGAGTATCGCAGCTAGAAAGATTGCACCTCAGTCAACAATCTATCGCATCATCAAGAACTTCAAGGAGAGAGGTTCCATTGTTGCCAAAAAGGCTCCAGGGCGCCCAAGAAAGACTAGCAAGCGCCAGGACCGTCTCTTAAAAGTGTTTCAGCTGCGGGATCGGGCTACCAGCAGTGCAGAGCTTGCTCAGGAATGGCAGCAGGCAGGTGTGAGTGCATCTGCACGCACTGTGAGGCGGAGACTCTTGGAGCAAGGCCTGGTCTCAAGGAGGGCAGCAAAGAAGCCACTTCTCTCCAGAAAAAACATCATGGACTGACTGATATTCTGCAAAAGGTACAGGAAGTGGACTGCTGAGGACAGGGGTAAAGTTATTTTCTCTGATGAATCCCCTTTTCGATTGTTTGGGACATCAGGAAAACACCTCATTCGGAGAAGACAAGGTGAGCGCTACCACCAGTCTTGTCTCGTGCCAACTGTTAAGCAACCCCACACATGAATGGTTTCAGGATGCTTCTCAGCCAAGGGAATCGGCTCTCTCACAGTCTTGCCTAAAAACACAGCCATGAATAAAGAATGGTACCAGAATGTCCTCCAAGAGCAACTTCTCCCAACCCTCCAAGAGCAGTTTGGCGATCAACAATGCCTTTTCCAGCATGATGGAGCACCTTGCTATAAAGCAAAGGTGATAACTAAATGGCTCAGGGAACAAAACATAAAGATTTTGGGTCCATGGCCTGGAAACTCCCCAGATCTTAATCCCATTGAGAACTTGTGGTCAATCATCAAGAGACGGGTGGACAAACAAAAACCTAAAAATTCTGACAAAATGAAAGCATTGATTGTGCAAGAATGGACTGCTATCAGTCAGGATTTGGTCCAGAAGTTGATTGAGAGCATGCCAAGGAGAACTGCAGAGGTCCTGAAGAAGAAGGGTCAACACTGCAAATATTGACTTGCTGCATTAACTCATTCTAACTGTCAATATAAGCTTTGTTACTCATATGTTTGCAATTATTATATTTCTGTCTGTGATAAAAACATCTGTCAAACACACAAAAACCAGAGGGCAGCAGATCATGTGAAAATATAATATTTGTGTCATTCTCAAAACTTTTGGCCATGACTGTACAATAATGTTAAAAAATAACCTTTATTAGTCAAAGACATAAAAACAAGGTAACAAATTAAAAAGCAAAAATACTGTCTAGGGGACACCAAGTGGTAAAAACACCGAATGATGACATACGGTACATAGGAAGGATATCACAAATAATTATGCCATATAGATGTAATTTATGTGGCACTAAAAGAAATAATCTTAACAAATATGTTTAATGATACAACTACCAATATAATAGAACTCCCTACATATTGTTATAGGACTAAAATAATGTGAATTAGAAAATGCTACTGCGCCCCCGGAAGAAGCTGGCGGCGAAACGCGCGTTGGGGTAAGGGGAGACCGAGTGAACACACAGCACCTGTCTTACCGGTAATTATTATAGGACTTTAACTTTGGGGCTATTATTTGATTCTTTGATAACGCTGATTTTATTATTATTATTATTTATTTATATAGCACCATTGATTCCATGGTGCTGTACATGAGAAGGGGTTACATACAAAAGGAGATTTTTGTACTCACCGTAAAATCCTTTTCTCTGAGACGCTCATTGGGGGACACAAGACCATGGGTGTTATGCTGCTGCCACTAGGAGGACACTAAGCAATACACAGAAAAAGTTAACTCCTCCTCCTGCAGTATACACCCTCTGTTGGCTCAATCCTGAACCAGTTCGGTGCCAAAGCAGTAGCAGCTCATAACAGAGTGCAATATGTCAACAAATCAAAGAAACAACGAGGCTACAGGCTAAACAAGGGTGGGAGCTGTGTCCCCCAATGAGCGTCTCGGAGAAAAGGATTTTACGGTGAGTACACAAAAATCTCCTTTTCTCCATCGCCTCATTGGGGGACACAAGACCATGGGACGTCCCAAAGCAGTCCCTGGGTGGGAAGCCATAACAGTAGATGAAGCCTCGTGAACCACATGCATAAAACGCTTAAACAGTCAACAGACAACTTACAGATGTGCAACAGCTGATTGCAGAATTTGTCTGCCAAGTGCCGCATCTGAAGAAACTTGAGCATGGATTTGGTAATGCTTGACAAAAGTATGAAGACTGGACCAAGCCGCAGCCTTGCACACTTGTTGTGCTGAAGCCTGGTGCCGAATGGCCCAGGAGGCCCCCACAGACCGAGTGGAGTGTGCCTTAATCCCAGCCGGGATAGA
This sequence comes from Oophaga sylvatica, assembly GCA_033576555.1. Taxonomy (NCBI): domain Eukaryota; kingdom Metazoa; phylum Chordata; class Amphibia; order Anura; family Dendrobatidae; genus Oophaga; species Oophaga sylvatica. The sequence goes on from JARQOD010000001.1 coordinate 510,152,390, forward strand.
CTGACCTTTGACACGGTACGCCTCTTGGATCGCCAGGCGGATCCATCTGGCTAACGTGGCCTTGAAAGCAGGAAAACCCTGTCTGCGTCCTTCCGGAAGCACAAACAGGGCGTCCGATTTACGGAAAGATGCAGTTCTCGAAATGTACTTTCGGAGAGCCCTTACCAAATCCAAGGTGTGAAGGGCTTTTTCAGTACGGTGAATCGGCGCCGGACAGAACGAGGGCAGGACTATCTCTTCATTGATATGAAAAGCTGAAACGACTTTGGGTAAGAAAGAAGGAGAAGTCCTAAGGACTACCTTGTCCTGGTGAAAAATGAGAAAAGGAGGTTTACAAGACAAGGCTGCCAATTCCGATACCTGCCTGATAGAGGTAATTGCAACTAGGAAGACAACCTTCCAGGAAAGAAGCGATAAGGATACTTCCGGCAAAGGTTCGAAGAGAGATTCTTGTAACGCACTGAGGACCAGATTAAGATCCCAAGGTTCCAAAGGCCTCTTGTAGGGCGGAACGAGATGTGACACTCCTTGGATAAAAGTCCTGACCTGAGATTTAGATGCGATCCGTCGTTGGAAAAGGACGGATAAAGCGGAAATCTGCCCCTTGAGGGAGGAGAGTGCTGAACCCAAGTCCAATCCTGCTTGGAGGAATTCCAGAATGGAAGGGATAGAAAAAACCAAAGGGGAATGACCTTTATCCTTACACCAGGAAAAGAATGTTTTCCAGACACGATGATAAATGCGGACGGAAACAGGCTTCCTAGCATTGATCATTGTAGAGACAACTTTATGAGAAAAACCAGCCTGACCTAAGATCCAGGCTTCAATGGCCATACCGTCAAATTCAGCGCTTTCGAATTGTGATGGTAAATTGGACCCTGCGAGAGAAGGTCCGGACGATCCGGTAATCTCAAAGGGACGTCTGCGACCAGACGCACTAGTTCAGCATACCACGGATGGTGAGGCCAGTCCGGAGCGACAAGAATGAGAGGAACGCCTTCCGCCTTGATCTTTCGGATCACCCTGGGGATTAACGGAAGGGGTGGAAAGATGTAAGGAAGGCGAAATTGACTCCAAGGGAGGACTAGCGCATCCGAGCCGATGGCTAGTGGATCGCAAGATCGACTTATGAAAGTCTGAACTTTGGCATTCAGCCTGGATGCCATGAGATCCACATCTGTCATTCCCCAACGCTGGCAAATGATTTGAAACATTTCCGGGTGCAGGGACCATTCTCCTGAGTCTAAGCCTTGGCAACTGAGAAAGTCGGCCTCCCAATTGCCCACTCCTGGGATGTGGACCGCGGAGATGGGCGAGCGGTTTGACACTACCCACCGCAGAATGTGCGATACCTCGAGCATCGCTGTTCTGCTCCGAGTGCCTCCCTGACGGTTGATGTACGCCACGGCCGTGGCGTTGTCTGACTGGATCCGGATGGGAAGACCGGCCAGAAGATGATGGAAATGCAAGAGGGCTAATTTGACAGCTCTGATCTCCAGGATGTTGATCGGGAGACGGGTCTCTGGGAGAGACCAACGGCCCTGAGCCGTGTGGTGAAGGAATACCGCTCCCCATCCGAGGAGACTGGCATCGGTGGTCACCACCAAAAAATGGACAGGCAGAAAAGATTTCCCTTGATTCAATGATGAAGCATTTGTCCATCATTTCAGGGAGCGTCTGACTCTGGGAGAAAGACGGAAGCGGCGACTTAAGGACGCTGGGTTCCTGTCCCAGGATGATATTAGCTCCTGTTGAAGAGGTCGGAGATGGAATTGAGCAAATGGTACTGCCTCGATGGAGGCTACCATTTTCCCCAGGACCTGCATGGCGAACCGTAGAGAGTGGGAGCGGCCTAGAGACAACAGGAGCACTCCCCGCCTCAGAGAAGTAATCTTCTCTGGAGGGAGAGATACCAACCCTTGGGAGGTGTCCAGAATCATTCCCAGAAAAGGAATCTTCTGAGAGGGGATGGGAGAGGACTTGTCCAAATTGACTAACCAACCCAGGCGAGAGAGGGTGTCGATAGTGATCTCGACACTCTCTGCGCAGGCCCGAAAGATTGGTCCTTTGATGAGCAGGTCGTCCAGGTAAGGGAGGACCACCACACCCCGAGAGTGTAAAATTGACATGGCAGCCGCCATGACTTTTGTGAACACTCTGGGGGCGGTTGCGAGTCCGAAGGGCAGAGCGGCAAATTGAAAATGATCCTCTCCGACTGCAAAACGCAGAAACTTTTGGTGGCCTTTGAAAATCGGAATGTGTAGATACGCGTCTTTGATGTCGATTGACGCCAAGTATTCCTTTATTTCCAGAGATGCGACGACAGAATGGAGAGATTCCATTCTGAAATGGCGAACTCTGATGAATTTGTTCAGTAATTTTAGGTCCAGAATAGGACGCAAAGAGCCGTCCTTCTTGGGAACCACAAAGAGGTTTGAATAAAACCCTTTGAACCTTTCCTCATGAGGAACTGGGACGATGACCCCGCTGGTGTGAAGAATGTTCAAGGCCTGAAGAAAGGGAGTTGCGAGAACCTTGGACTTTGGGGGACAAGACTGGAAGAAGCGCCTTGGGGGAAGAGACAAGAATTCGATCTTGCAGCCGGAGTGTACAAGATCTCGGACCCACCGGTTGTGAACGACCGACCCCCAGACCTCGCGAAACAAGAGTAGGCGGCCGCCTACCCTGTTTGGGTCCCCCTTCCCCAGCAAGGGAGTTATTGGGAAGATAATTTGCGAGAGGAGGAGCTCTTATTTCCCGGCTGAAAGAATCTGTTTCTCCAGGGCTGAGAGGACCTGAAAGATGGTTGCGAGCCCCTGTCTCTGCGAGAATAACGGGGTGCCCGGGACGAGGTCGAGGCAGAGGACCAATTAAAGGAGCTGCGAAATGGCCGAGAACGACTTTGGTATTGAGACCGAAAGGTCGATTGATTCTGCGCTGCGGAAGAAATTTACTTTTGCCGCCCGTAGCATCAGAAATAATCTGATCAAGGCGATCTCCAAAGACAAGCCCTGAATGATAAGGTAGCGAAGTCAAGGTCCTCTTTGAAGCAGAGTCTGCACGCCACTCTCGGAGCCAAGGGACCTCCGAATGGCGATAGCATTGGCGACTGTGAGTGCAGCGCAATTAGCTGCATCTAAGGACACATGGACCATGTAGTCGCCCGCCCGAGCAATCTGATAGGCCAGATTATGTGCCTCGGGGGGGAGGGAGAGGGATATCATTAGTAATCTTAACTAGATCCTCAGCCCAGGCCACCATGGCCCTCGCCACCCAGGTAGCCGCGAAGGAAGGAGAGAGAGATGCTCCAGCAGCCTCAAAAATCGATTTGGCGAGGTTGTTGATCTGTCTATCTGAGGGATTCTTAATGGATGAACCATCTGAAACGGACATAAGGGTTTTAGAAGCCAAGCGAGATACCGGAGGATCTACTACTGGAGATTCGGTCCACTCTTTTGCTACATTTGCTGAAAATGGGTATCGTGCTTTTAGGGACTTCAGTCCTGAAAAAACGTCTGTCTGGACGATCCCTATGTCCCTGAACAATGTCCGTAAACTCCGGGTGGTTACCGAACACCTTGTGAGGGCGCTTAGCCCTTTTGAAAGAGATAGGATGATTCGGTTGAGACCCAGGTTCTTCATCTAGCTTCAGGGTTTTATTAACCGCCTCTATGAGAGAGTCTAGAGACTCTTGAAACTCTGGCGAGTTGGGGTCATCGCCTGTATCCCTATAATTAGGGTGGGAAAAAAAACAAAAGAGGCAGAAACCCAACAACCTAGATAAATGCGCAACAGGCGCCAAATACAAGATAACTTAAAACTTAGATTACCGCTGCCTGCAGGACCCTACGTCCTAAGGCCACATCAGCGGAAGCACTGACGTCCACCTTATAAAACTTTGTAAATGTGTGGACGGAACGCCAGGTCGCCGCTCGGCAGAGCTGAGCTGCCGAAGCCCCTTGATGAAAGGCCCACGATGAAGCCACAGCCCTCGTGGAGTGAGCTCGAACCTTAATCGGGCAAGGTTCGCCTTTAAGACGGTAAGCCTCCAAAATGGCTGACCGAATCCAACGAGCTATAGAGTCCTTGGAAGCTCGTTGACCACGTCTACGACCTGTTGGAATCACAAACAGAGAATCTGACTTCCTAAAACCTTGAGTAACAGACAGATAGAACTTCAAGGCCCGCACTAAATCCAAATTGTGCAAATCTCGTTCCTTTGCATTCCTCGGGCCCGGACAAAGTGAGGGCAACACAATATCCTGGTTAACATGAAACTGCGACACCACCTTAGGTAGAAAGTCGCCCCGTGTGCAAAGCACTACTCGATCCGGGTAAAACTCCAGGAAAGGCGGCGAGCAAGAAAGAGCTGCCAACTCAGAAACCCTTCTTAAAGAGGTTACCGCCACTAAGAATGCAACCTTCCAAGAAAGTAACGAAAGGCTAGTAGAACCCATAGGCTCAAAGGGCACATGCTGAAGAGCCTCCAAGACAAGGTTGAGTCTCCAAGGAGACACAGGTGCCTTCCGCGGTGGAAACTGACGGGTTACTCCTTGAAAAAAAGAACGCACGTCCCTACGCGAGGCGATAGCCTTCCGAAAAAGCACGGACAAAGCAGAAACCTGACCCTTCAGAGTGCTAACTGCTAAACCTTTGCCCAACCCGTACTGTAGAAAAGCCAACAGATTGGGAATGGAAAAAATCCTCGTATTCCTTGAGGAACCCGAACACCACGAAAAGAAGGCTTCCCAAGTTCTGTGATAAATCTTAGTAGTGGCCGGACCTCTAGCAGCTCGCAGAGTGGCAATGACTGCAGCTGAGAAACCTCTACGGGTCAATATTTCGGTCTCAAAAGCCACGCCGTCAAACGTAGAGACTTCAAGTCCGGATGACGAATGGGCCCCTGGGATAACAGGTCCGGGCGAAGAGGAAGTGGAAATGGCGGAGCCGCCAAGAGCAACACCAGTGTCGAGAACCACGTCCTCCTTGGCCAATCCGGGGCTATCAGCATAGCCGGAATTCTCTCCAGTCTGATCCGACGCAGCACCAGAGGAAGTAAGGAAATTGGCGGAAACACATAGACCAGTTCGAAATGGTCCCACGGAGCTACCAGAGCATCCACCGCCACAGCCTTCGGGTCCTTGTACCTGGATATGAAGGTTGGTAGCTTGGCATTGAACCTGGATGCCATCAAATCCACTTGGGGGGTTCCCCAACGGGAGCACAGTAGTGCAAACATTTCCGGATGGAGACTCCATTCTCCAGGATCCATCTTCTCGCGACTGAGGAAGTCCGCCGTGGTATTCTGGACTCCTGGAATGTGGATCGCAGAGATGGCTGAAACCCTGGTCTCGGCCCATAGCAGGATCAGAGACACCTCCATCATGAGCCTGGAACTCCTCGTCCCGCCTTGGTGATTTATATACGCGACCGCCGTCGCGTTGTCTGTCTGCACTCGGACTGGCAGACCGCTCAAAGGGACCGTCCAGTGTTGGAGGCAAAGAAAAATTGCCCTCAATTCCAAGATATTGATCGGTAGAATAGACTCTTCCGATGACCATACTCCCTGGATCCAAAGGTCGTTCCAGACACCCCCCCAGCCCGTCAGGCTGGCATCGGTGGTTATGACCGACCACTTCGGAGGAGGAAAGATTTCCCCAGGGATAACGCTTCTGGACGTAACCATCATTCTAGGGATTCCCGTACCCTGTGAGAGATGATGACGCTGCAATCCAGCGAAGACTGCGATCGATCCCAACGACTCAGAATGAGCCTCTGGAGGGCCCTGGAATGAAACTGGGCAAACGGAAGTGCCTCCATGGACGCCACCATCAAACCCAGGAGGCGCATACACTTCCGAAGGGACATTGCTGTCGAAGACTTCATAGTCTGGTCATGTCGAAGAAGACATGTCCGCTTGTCTGGGGTAGGGACACCACTGCCCGTATCGTGTCGAAATGCATCCCTAAAAACAGGATTGACTGAGACGGCTCCAGAGACGACTTCTCCCAATTGACCAGCCACCCGAAATCCTCCAGGAGCTGAAGGGATAGGTTGCGAGCCGTCACCGCCTCCTCCTTTGAGGATGCCACAATCAAAAGATCGTCCAGGTAGGGAAAAATCGCAACCCCCTGTCTTCGAAGAATTGCCATGAGAGGCGCCAGAATTTTTGTAAAAACTCTGGGCGCCGAGGCCAAGCCGAATGGCAGAGCCACAAACTGGTAATGGTCCTGACCTATGGCAAAACGAAGGAAGCGCTGATGAGTCCTTCCGACGGGAACATGCAAATAAGCGTTGCGAATGTCGATTGACACCAAAAAATCGTTCTGCGACAGGGCCGCCACGACGGAGCGAAGTGACTCCATGCGGAATTTTTGGGTGTGGACATGCCGAATCAATCTTTTGAGATCCAGAATAGGACGAAATTTGTCCTTTTTGGGAACCACAAAAAGATTGGAATAAAATCCTCTTCCTCGGTCCTCCGGCGGTACCGGTATTACCACACCCTTCTGCAGAAGGGAGTCGACCTCTCACAGCAGAGCGGTAATTAACTCGGGCTCTGACGGTGTGCGAGACTGGCAAAACCTGTCCGGAGGTCGAGACGAAAACTCTATGAAATAGCCTGCCGACACTACCCGCGTTACTCAGGTGTCCGGAACGCGGAAAACCCAAGTCACTTTGAATTGGAGCAGGCGAACCCCCACTCGAGAGCCCTCGAATGGAAACCTGGCGTCAGTCCGCCTTGGCGGGCTTCTTGTCAGTCTCCCGCTTGTCTTGACGGAAACTTGATTTCCAGGGAGTACGGGATTTCTGAGTGAACTTTTTTCCAGAAAAAGAGGGACGACCCGATCCGCAAGAGGACTGACCGAATCGTCCCTTGGAACGAAAGGATCGCCGGCCACCACCGGCACCAGTCCTGCCAGGCGCAGAAGCCGTAGCCCTTCGCTGTGGTAAGGCTGCTTCTTTCGTCTTTGCCTTGGCAATCAGCTCTGAAAGATCAGATCCAAAAAGCTGACTACCCTTGTAGGCTAGAGACAGCAAACCTTGTTTTGACACTGCGTCCCCAGTCCACTGTCTAAGCCACAGTGCTCTTCTGACTGTGACCGCCGAAGCTTGCGCCCTGGACAACAGAGATGCAGTATCCAGACCTGCATCATAGCTATAAGAAACTGCAGTCTCCAATAAACCGAGAAGTCCGTCTATCTCGGATAACGGAGATCCATTTTGCAACGCCGTTCGTATACGGTCCAACCAGCACAGGGAAGCCCTACAAGCACACATGGATCCTAGCACCGCTTTGAATCCATGACCCGAGGCCTCGTAGTTGGATTTCGCTGCCATCTCCGTTTTTCTGTCTAACGGTTCCTGCAGACTTGCCTTCCCTTTAACAGGGAGCAATGAGGATTTACTAAGCTGGGATAAAGGAACATCCACTTCAGGAGAAGAAATCCAATTATCCGTCAACTCCGTAGAACACGGATATAGTGCGTCAAAAAAACATGTTCCTTGAAAACATTTATCTGGACACAGGCGTTCCTTCTCCACTACTTCATTAAGCTCATCTAGAGCTGGCAATGTCGCTCGTGACTTACGGTACTCTTGGTACATTCAAGGTGACTTACCAGGACGTGTAGTTACCTCCTCCGGCAACTGTAACGCCTCCCTCATGGCTTCAATAAAAGCCTCTGTTCGGTCTAAAGAGACAGAATGTCCCTGCCGATCCTTATCTGAACCGGATAACTCCTCATCTGAATTTGAAGGGGAACCCTGACCGCATTCCATATCAGAGAGGTCTGATTCGCTACGTGGAAATGATGAAACCGGCCTGTGTCGCTTCCTTCCATGAGAGGATCTAGCTGACACCCAATGACCTAAAAGGTCAGAAAGGCCATCAATAGAGCGAGGGATGGCATCCAATTTGGCATCGCTGTGACCTCCAATTGCTGCGCTTGACGTCGAGGCCTGTGTATCAGACTCGCGTGACTGATTCTGAAACAGATTTGGCACACGGTCCGCACCTTCTGGACCCTGTTCCGACATGCCCTTACACAGTATAAGGCAGGTCAAAGCCTGTCAGCAATTATGAAAAAAAGTGTGGCTTCTCAAGCGAACGCAGCAAGCACGCTGAAGGGTTAAAGCCCTTAGTGAGAGAGCTACCCCAGCTGTATCAGCTGAATATTCAGCAATATAATTAACTCTTACAAGTTCTGACCCCAAACTGGGATAGAACCTGTGCGGCTGTTGAAAAGGTTAACCCTTTAAAAGGGGTTAATATCGCCGACTCCCCACTACTCCCTTATTAATAGAAGGGGTGTGCGAGTCCCATGGCAAAATAAGGTCTCTATATAAGACCGCAGCTGCAAGATAACGCTATCTGTATTTTCTCTACAGATAGGTTCTGCGCTGTGGGGGTGAGAGCGTTATCACTCACCCAGCTGGTCGCGGTGATGTAAATGTGATACGGGAGGAGCGGAGCAGGAAGGAACCCGTGGAGCCTTTTTGTAATGGCCGCCGCGCTGAGAGGAATCTGAAGAGAAGCGCCTAATCGCGCGCTTCTGTGACAGAAAAGCCCGGGAGCGTTAAGCCACGCCCCCCGCCGGCTCAAAAAAAAAAAAAAAAGAGCGCGAACTCCTTCGCTCTCTGCTCCCCCCTGTCCTGCAGGCGTCTGCCTGCGGACAGAATACAGTCACCAAACATGTATTTCACAAGTAACAGCGGCTGCCGCAACAGCCGCTGAAAGCACTCACACACACTTTAATAAAAATGTGAGGTAAAAATGTGAGGTACTCACCAGCCGAGCGCCACAGGGACCCCCAGGGGTTTCTGGCGCTATGCCCATGCTTCCCACCAGGGCGGGGGACGCAGTGACCCCTGTGCGCGGTTTGCGCCCCCGCCAGGGAAGCCATCCTCATCCCCCCGGGCCGGCAGGGTTCTGCAGGGACCACCATTAGGGTAATACAGATCCGCCAAGGGAGAGGTTGGGGTCCAGCAGCGCTGAGACCCCTGAGACCTCTAGACCACTCTGGTGATCCAAGTCTCTTGTCCGATAAAAAATAATAAAATCTTCTGAGGAGCTGCTTCCAGCAGCGACCGTCCTCTGAGACCTCAAATTTTAGACTGAAGAGCTGAGTAGGAGGAGCCCGAGCTGGAGGGGCCGGTCAACACTCTTTCTAATCTGAGGTATTGATCCTATCTGGGGCTCCACCTACCCACTAGTTATGGTGTGTCTCCCTTCCTTCATCTGCAGCTGAAAAAGACATACTCACCTCTTGTCCCTGGGGGCCAGGTGCTGGTGTCCTGAGCACGCGGGGACACCGGCACACTATGGGGGACAGGTGCCGGTGTCACCGCTGGCTCAGGGCCCCGGCACCTGCGATAGTCACCTGTCCCGGGGTCCACCCGGCGCACTCCCCTCGCCCGGGGTCCCTGTCAGTGACTGTTCAGGCGGGGAGCGCTGCACTAATTACTCATCCGCCCCCTCTGCCTGAAATCACAGCCAGAGGACGAAAAATGGAGCAGCGCGCAGGGGGCGGAATGGGGACAGGTGAATATGGCTTTACTTACACCCCCGGGCACGGTCCTTGCGCCTCCCTGCTTCTCCACGATCCCCGGGCACTATTCCTTCAGCGGTGAAGTGGTACCTTCTTAAAGTCATAATAGCGCTTTTTTGACTTTTATGAGCGGTAACATCACCGCTGAAAGGAGGAGCCTGAGATCGTGGGGGGAAGCAGGGGGGGGTGCGAAACGCTCCGGGGGGGGGAGGGGGTGCGGTCATTACACGCACAGCCAGTCACCGCAAAATCCGCAATGGGGGAAAATCACACCCGAGGGGGTCATCACCCAGGGGGACCTGCGCACTCCTCCTCTCTTATAGTGTAACATGGGTGCATCGCGGGCTGCAGAGCCTGCCTCAGGGGGTGCAGCGGCCCCGTGTTTTTAACCTCTACAGTATTTTTGCTTTTTTTTTTGTTACCTTGTTTTTTTTCTGACCCAATAAAGGTTATTTTTTAACATTACGTTTTGGGATCCTTTTATATCCCATGAGTTTTCATATATGGGGTTTTGGTGATATCCTTCCAGAATAAGGTTGGGGCACATTCTTGTGTTCGTGCTGAAAACTTACATTGGGGGTTTTCCCGGGAAACCCAGAAAAAAGCAATTCAACAAACCCCTGACATAACCACCCAAAAAAGCAGAGGGACACTTCTCCCGTTTGGTGTTTGTTCTGGTGGTCTCCATGTTTTTAGGGGCACAGCTTTTTGGGGCGCAACACTTTTTTGGGACTAAAAAAACGCTGAAAATGAGGGGCACCGCCGGAAAACAGACCCGTCAAAAGTGCATCTGCCTCATATAAGTGATGTTTTATACGGGGTTTTGTCTGAATCACAGTTTTGGGGAATACAGTTGGGTCTCAAAGGCCACCAACCCCGGGGCCAT
>JARQOD010000001.1:510162926-510339103 GCA_033576555.1 Oophaga sylvatica
CCCCAGCTGTATCAGCTGAATATTCAGCAATATAATTAACTCTTACAAGTTCTGACCCCAAACTGGGATAGAACCTGTGCGGCTGTTGAAAAGGTTAACCCTTTAAAAGGGGTTAATATCGCCGACTCCCCACTACTCCCTTATTAATAGAAGGGGTGTGCGAGTCCCATGGCAAAATAAGGTCTCTATATAAGACCGCAGCTGCAAGATAACGCTATCTGTATTTTCTCTACAGATAGGTTCTGCGCTGTGGGGGTGAGAGCGTTATCACTCACCCAGCTGGTCGCGGTGATGTAAATGTGATACGGGAGGAGCGGAGCAGGAAGGAACCCGTGGAGCCTTTTTGTAATGGCCGCCGCGCTGAGAGGAATCTGAAGAGAAGCGCCTAATCGCGCGCTTCTGTGACAGAAAAGCCCGGGAGCGTAAGCCACGCCCCCCGCCGGCTCAAAAAAAAAAAAAAAAAGAGCGCGAACTCCTTCGCTCTCTGCTCCCCCCTGTCCTGCAGGCGTCTGCCTGCGGACAGAATACAGTCACCAAACATGTATTTCACAAGTAACAGCGGCTGCCGCAACAGCCGCTGAAAGCACTCACACACACTTTAATAAAAATGTGAGGTAAAAATGTGAGGTACTCACCAGCCGAGCGCCACAGGGACCCCCAGGGGTTTCTGGCGCTATGCCCATGCTTCCCACCAGGGCGGGGGACGCAGTGACCCCTGTGCGCGGTTTGCGCCCCCGCCAGGGAAGCCATCCTCATCCCCCCGGGCCGGCAGGGTTCTGCAGGGACCACCATTAGGGTAATACAGATCCGCCAAGGGAGAGGTTGGGGTCCAGCAGCGCTGAGACCCCTGAGACCTCTAGACCACTCTGGTGATCCAAGTCTCTTGTCCGATAAAAAATAATAAAATCTTCTGAGGAGCTGCTTCCAGCAGCGACCGTCCTCTGAGACCTCAAATTTTAGACTGAAGAGCTGAGTAGGAGGAGCCCGAGCTGGAGGGCCGGTCAACACTCTTTCTAATCTGAGGTATTGATCCTATCTGGGGCTCCACCTACCCACTAGTTATGGTGTGTCTCCCTTCCTTCATCTGCAGCTGAAAAAGACATACTCACCTCTTGTCCCTGGGGGCCAGGTGCTGGTGTCCTGAGCACGCGGGGACACCGGCACACTATGGGGGACAGGTGCCGGTGTCACCGCTGGCTCAGGGCCCCGGCACCTGCGATAGTCACCTGTCCCTGGTCCACCGCTGCGCACTGCTCCATCGCCCGGGTCCTCTGTCAGTGACTGTTCAGGCAGAGGACGCGGCGTGCACTAATTACGTCATCGCGCCCTCTGCCTGAACATCACAGCCAGAGGACGCAAATGGAGCAGCGCGCAGCGGCGGAATGGGGACAGGTGAATATGGCTTATACTTACACCCTCCTGGCACGGTCTCTGCAGCCTCCCTGCTTCTCCCACGATCTCCGGCAGCTATTCCTTCAGCGGTGAAGTGGTACCGTTCATTAAAGTCATGAATATGCGCATTTTGACTTTTATGAGCGGTACCACATCACCGCTGAAAGGAAGGAGCCTGAGATCGTGGGAGAAGCAGGGGGGCTGCAGAGACGCTCCGGGGGTGGGGAGGGTGGTGAGCATGATCATGTACACGCACAGCCAGTCACCTGCAAAATCCAGCAATGGGGGGAAAGTCACACCCAGAGGGATGTCATCACCCAGGGCCACAGCTGCGCACTCCTCCTCTCTTATAGTGTGAAGCATGTGGTGCATCGCGGGCTGCAGATGCCTGCCTCAGGGGCTGCATGCGGCCCGCGTGTTTGAGACCTCTACAGTATTTTTGCTTTTTTATTTGTTACCTTGTTTTTATGTCTGACTAATAAAGGTTATTTTTTAACATTACTGTATTTGGGATCTCTTCATATTCCCATGAGTTATTCATATATGGGATTTTGGTGATATCACTTCCAGAATAAGGTTGGGATCACATTCTTGTGTTCTGTGCTGAAAACTTACATTGGGGTTTCCGTGTAAATCCCAGAAAAAAGCAATTCAGACAAAACCCCTGACATAACCACCCAAAATGAGGCAGATGGAGACACTTCGTACTCCGTTAGGTGTTTGTTCTGGTGGTCTCCATGTTTTTAGGTGTGCACAGCTTTGTGGTCGTCAACACTTGTGCACTAAAAAGACGCTGAAAATGATGGGACACCGCCGGAATACAGACCAGTCAAAAGTGACATCTGCCTCATATAAGTGAGTGGTTCCATACGGGGTTTTGTCTGAATCACAGTTTTGGGGAATACAGTTGGATCTCAAAGGCCACCATACCCTGGGGCCATCATATGAGCTCAAGGTACCACGGTAACCATCAGGACCCGCAATTCTCATTGCCTTGATCCAATGGTTACGAAGGGGGTTAGGAGGGGCGGAGCCTGGTAGGCAATGTGAGAGGACGTGTCTTCGCGCTCTCCCGCCAGTGCCTAGCTTATTAGGGCGATCCGCCAGCCTCAGCCGACAGAAAGGTGGGAGAAGAGCTGTGGATCACCGGGAGTGCAGTGGGGAGCGGAGGTGAGCCGTAATGACCCGCCGGAGGCAGAAAATGTGGGCTGGGGAGACGGGAGCAGCTCCCAAGATGGCGCTGAGAAGAAGGAGGAAGCGGTCAAGATTAACGCTGCCTGTCAGCGTCGTATGAGTGCTGCGGCGAAGCTGGAGAGGTATGCCTGCAATGTGGAGAGCGCTAAACAGAAAGAGTCAGAGGGAGAGGAGGACAAGGAAGAAGAGATTGCGCCACAGGCTGAGGTGGAGGAACATCCTCAGGGAGCAACAACTCTGAGGGGAGACAATGGCTGTGGCAGCACAGGAGGAGAGTGAGATACAGGAGAATCCCACTATTAAAGATGTGTTCACTGTAGTGTCTTTCTGTAAACAGGCACTAACTACTTTAACACAGCAAGTCCTGGGTGTACAGTCTGAAGTAGCCATTATTAAAAAAAGACATCCATAAGGTCAATACCAGGACGGGAGAGGTGGAAAACAGAGTGGGAGAGGCTGAGGATTGGATTAATAAACTCAAAAAATCGGAAAAGCAGTTTAAGCAACAAATCTCTGAAGTTATGACAAAAAATGATGATCTGGAAAACCGTTCCAGAAGAAACAATGTTAGGATAGTTGGACTTCCGGAAAAGACTGAGGGGAGAGATCCCACTGAATTTGTTGAGAAGTGGCTGAGAGATCAGATTGGAGCAGACTCCCTCACTAAATTTTATGCCGTGGAGCAGGCGCATAGAGTACCGACGCAATCACAACCCCTGGGTAATAATCCACGAGTTTATCATTGCAAAGCTGCTTCACTACAAGGATAGAGAAATAATTATCCGCAAAGCAAGAGAATCTGAAGAGATTACAATGAACGGCCAACGAATAGGTATATACTCTGATTATTCGGTAGCTGTCCAGAAGCAACGAATGCAGTTTGGAGGAGTAAAATGACGCCTGAGAGAATTAGGTGCAAAATACTCAATGATGTTTCCTGCGAAACTGCGAGTGGTTGCCATGGATAAGGTTTTCTTTTTAACGGAGCCAGAGGAGGCCACAAAGTGGATTGATGTTAATATAAAATCTCTACAAGTCAAAGATTGATCAAAGATTGAGAGACTGTCACGGAGTTCAAAATACTCCTTAATGGAGTGGTCGGCTGAGGACATTTGTTAAACAGACTCCTTTCCGTTTTGCAGAGACTATTTGGCAATCAGGATGGATGGATCAAATTGGAGGCACCCGTAGCACACATTGTGCAAGCACTTATGTGATCTTGGATATAGGAATAGAAGGGAGGGGCTTTTATTTTTTGCTCTTCACTTCCTTAATTATACTTTTTTCATTTTTGGTATAGAAATGATCTAATCCCTACTGATGGTTGAGTATTGGTCGAATGAGGAAGGAGTCGCTACGAAACATACAAACTCTATATATATGGCCCTGGCAGAGGGCATGGCGGTGGCAAATATTATTTGAAACCACAGATATGTTGTATTAATGTGAATTATACATTATTTTAACTTTTTCATTTATAATGAGACAAAATGTGGGAAAATATATTAATGCACGGTGGGAGGGGAGGGGGTAAACGTGAGAAGAGTGACAAAGTGGGTAAGTGTGGAGGTATCAAAAAGATGATAGGAGAGAAGTACTATATCTGGAAGAATAGACCGGGAGTGAGGAACCCATTGCTCTTAGAAAGCATACAAGGGAGGGAGGAAGCAGGGGGGAATTGGGGAAGGGGAGGGTACCGACAGCAGGGGAGAGAAATGGCAAAATGAAGAAAATGGTGTTTAATATATATAATGGGTAGCTTTAGGGTTATGATTTGGAACGTTAGAGGTTTATCGGAGAAAACCAGAAGGGCGACAATATTTAAATGTGTTCACGATCAGGGGGCCTCAGTGGTGTGCCTTTTGGAAACTCATCTACAAAAGGAAACAATCCATATTACAAATAGAAGGTGGATACAAAAGGCATACCACTCCACTTTCTCTAATTATTCCAGAGGAGTGTCGATTTTAATTAACAGATCCATCCCTTTTGAAGAAACTGATGTTTATATTGATCCAGAGGGGCAAGGAGTGGAAGTTAAGGGGTTGTTTTTTGGGCGACCGATGTGTTTGGTGGCACTTTACATTCCCCTCCTTACTCTAGCACTAAATTAGAGTGATGAGGGAGTATGGTGAAAGAGGTAGAGTGATGCCGCTGCTGATGGTAGATTTTAATAATGTGGTAGACATTTTTTGGGATAGAAGTTCTGGTCTGGGGTAATCGCTATGATTGAAGAGGCGTATGGATGCGATGTCTCTGGGGATCCTGTTGTTGGGCTATGTGGAAGAAATCTTAGCTGATAACAATATTAAAATAGCCATTGCTAGGTTACTTTATTGTGCTAGGAAATTAATTGCAAGAAATTGGACTGGGACTGAACCCCCATCGGGTGAGGAATATTCTAAACGGGTAGCACACATTATACAATTGGAAAGAGGTATTTATGAAAAAAGAGGGAAACAGAACATATATGAAAAAATTTGGGCACCTTGGATACAATATAAAGGACTGTAAGAGAAATGACCCCAAACCTGTACCATATTCTATACACTATCTATTGTGCGATGTACTTTCTGATCTTTGTCATTAAGGGTAATTGAGCATTGCAATGTTTTTTCTTATTTGCACTTCTTTCAAATATAGGGGAAGAGACGGGAATGCTGTCGGAATGGGGAGGGAAAGGGGGAGTGGGGTTGAGGGGTTGGTTGGATTTGTTATACTGTTCAATGTAATCTGATGTTTTGAATAATACTGTTGGATCAGAGTATGTTCAATAAAAATTTACCTGATTTTAAAAAAATGGGGTTAGAAGACCCCCCTTGCAACAACTTAAATAGCACTGTCGAGATTGACAGCAGTATTTACAGGGGTTAATTGGCACTGATCGATCGCAAAACCATCAGAGTCCGATACTGCAGGGTGTCAGCTGTCATATAGTTGACACCAGCAGTGATAGCCACCAGGTCGCGCTATATTCTTATTGCTCAACGCTGTTAAAAGGCACATCGGCGGTCGTTAAAGGGTTAGAGAGTGTTATGTACCTCAACAGGCAAAGAGCTCAAGCTAGTGGCGACTGCAGGCGCTTAGAATAAACCTATCCACCCATCACTTACCTCCTTCCACTACCACCACATTCACATCTCTGTGTAATACAACTACTCCTGTCAGGTACAACTGGTTGGCGTTAGCTTCAATCTTGAATTTTTTCGATGGATTGGTTAAATTGCGAATACTGAGAAAAAATATGCAAAAATTAAAAAAATAATAATAATTATAAGAGAGAGAACAAATAATGGCCATGGAAGACCACCATGACCAACCACAACAGAAATCCCTCAAAAAAGGTAAAAAAATAAGTTACACCAAATTCAACAGCGCAGTGGTCCCTGTTTATGAAGATCTTGACCCCTTCTGAGCACAGGATGTACATGTGTGGATGGACTGTATCTGCCCCATACCAAGCAGGTGCAGGCCATGTTATACAGCTGGCACTTGCCTCTACCAGCAGCAGCCACTGCTGCAGTCTTTCTTCAACATCAGCACTTAGGTGGGGTGTTGCTGCCGAAGGGGCGTCCTTTGCAATTCACTTCTTGACATCGTAATTGTGGTGCACCAAGAGCTCTCATAGCAGCTTGTTGCCCATCAAGAGGTTGTTCCAACTTTTATCTCCTATCCATAAGGTAGGATTTAACTCCCTGACTGTTGTGATCCCCACTAATCCAAAGAACCGGGCTCTGGAGAGCATGGTGCGAATGTAGCGGTGGTCGATCATATGCAGCTCTGCTCCAATCATTTTTAAAGGGAGACCATTGGAAGCTCGGTAATATGGTAGCCCATGGAGAATGATTGGAGCAGAGGTGCATGATTGAACACCGTTCAGATCCCCGATTGTCAGGATCGGTGGAAGTCTCAGCGATCAGACCCCCAAAGACTAGGAAGACATCCACGCCAATATTTTTTAGGATATGGAATAACTTCAAAACTTGGTCAGACCACTATGTACTCATTTTTCCTATTTTCTGCAGATATGTTCAGGTGACTATTACGATAAGGGGACGGCTCATGCAATGTATTCCCTCAATATGGAAGTCCACCAACGAGTCGCACGGCCATTACCTATATACAGCCACGTGGACCCCTTGTGTGATGTCTTCCTTTAACTTTTTCACTTTCTTCTCCTTCCTCTGCTCGGTTGTCAGCTTTCTGGCCGCATTTGCCTCTTCGTGGGCCCTGAAATGAAAAAAAGTCCTATCAATTCCTAATGAAAATGGTGCCACGCTGCCTCACTCATCGTATGGCAGACCCATGGGACAAGCAGTCAAAGGTACGGAAACAATGTGAAGTCCTACAGCGGCAAAGGCTGATTTGTAAAAATACTTACTTCTGGCGTTTTGCCATCTGTGCCCGCACGTGGGCCTCTACTTTTGTGGGATCCTGTATCGCCTCCGTGCCCAACACTCGCATTAAGTTGGATATTCGCACTAAGACAAAGAAAGTGAAGACAAACCATTAGGAGCATTTATCCCTTGATTTTTCGTTTTCATTTTTACCTCCCCTACTTCCAAGAGTCACAGCATTTTTATTTTTCCGTCAGCAAAGACATACAAGAATTAGTTTTTTTGCAGGACGAGTTGTATTTTTGAATGCCACAATTAATTTTACCATATAATGTAGTGAAAAAACGGAGAATAAAACAAATTCCTAGTTGGTAGAAATGTTACAGTACATCATATACTACCACCATGCTCACATCCTCAGGCAGATTTACCTTCAGGAACCAATCAGGAACCTTCAGGACTCTCAACTCTAAATATTTTTCTATCTACTGGCTAACACGGTACAAAGATATACATCTTTACTGTACCTTCAGGAACCAGTGAGAGTGGGATGACAATATACATTAAAAACACAAATCTGGGGATGTAGCCTACCTTTAGGTTCGGGTGGAGGCATCAGTCCTAATCGCACTTTCTCCTGCAGTTCCTTCTGTGCTTCTCTTCTTGTCTGGCGCCGCAGCTTCTTCTGTTCTTTTTGAGTGAGATAAATCCCAAGTGTCACTGGTGCGTCTCTGTCAACTGAAAGAAAAAAGCAAAATGAGCATTGAAAATCATAAAAGAAAAAAATATAACAGCTCCAACATGCAGATCCTGTAGCTGGTCCAGGGGGTTAGTCGCTGACACTTAGTAACTCCCAACATAGCAAAGGAACCCCATACTATAAGATCCATATACAGGTCCTTCTCAAAAAATTAGCATATAGTGCTAAATTTCATTATTTTCCATAATGTAATGATTACAATTAAACTTTCATATATTTTAGATTCATTACACACCAACTGAAATTTGTCAGGTCTTTTATTGTTTGAATACTGATGATTTTGGCATACAACTCCTGATAACCCAAAAAACCGGTCTCAAAAAATTAGCATATCAAGAAAAGGTTCTCTAAACGACCTATTACCCTAATCTTCTGAATCAACTAATTAACTCTAAACACATGCAAAAGATTCCTGAGGCTTTTAAAAACTCCCTGCCTGGTTCATTACTCAAAACCCCCATCATGGGTAAGACTAGCGACCTGACTGATGTCAAGAAGGCCATCATTGACACCCTCAAGCAAGAGGGTAAGACCCAGAAAGAAATTTCTCAACAAATAGGCTGTTCCCAGAGTGCTGTATCAAGGCACCTCAATGGGAAGTCTGTTGGAAGGAAACAATGTGGCAGAAAACGCTGTACAACGAGAAGAGGTGACCGGACCCTGAGGAAGATTGTGGAGAAGGACCGATTCCAGACCTTGGGGGACCTGAGGAAGCAGTGGACTGAGTCTGGTGTAGAAACATCCAGAGCCACCGTGCACAGGCGTGTGCAGGAAATGGGCTACAGGTGCCGCATTCCCCAGGTAAAGCCACTTTTGAACCATAAACAGCGGCAGAAGCGCCTGACCTGGGCTACAGAGAAGCAGCACTGGACTGTTGCTAAGTGGTCCCAAGTACTTTTTTCTGATGAAAGCAAATTTTGCATGTCATTCGGAAATCAAGGTGCCAGAGTCTGGAGGAAGACTGGGGAGAAGGAAATGCCAAAATGCCTGAAGTCCAGTGTCAAGTACCCACAGTCAGTGATGGTGTGGGGTGCCATGTCAGCTGCTGGTGTTGGTCCACTGTGTTTCATCAAGGGCAGGGTCAATGCAGCTAGCTATCAGGAGATTTTGGAGCACTTCATGCTTCCATCGGCTGAAATGCTTTATGGAGATGAAGATTTCATTTTTCAGCACGACCTGGCACCTGCTCACAGTGCCAAAACCACTGGTAAATGGTTTACTGACCATGGTATTACTGTGCTCAATTGGCCTGCCAACTCTCCTGACCTGAACCCCATAGAGAATCTGTGGGATATTGTGAAGAGAAAGTTGAGAGACGCAAGACCCAACACTCTGGATGAGCTTAAGGCCGCTATCGAAGCATCCTGGGCCTCCATAACACCTCAGCAGTGTCACAGGCTGATTGCCTCCATGCCACGCCGCATTGAAGCAGTCATTTCTGCAAAAGGATTCCCGACCAAGTATTGAGTGCATAACTGAACTTTATTATTTGATGGTTTTTTTGTTTGTTTTTAAAAAACACTTTTATTTTATTGGACGGTTGAAATATGTTAATTTTTTGAGACAGGTTTTTTGGGTTATCAGGAGTTGTATGCCAAAATCATCAGTATTAAAACAATAAAAGACCTGACAAATTTCAGTTGGTGTGTAATGAATCTAAAATATATGAAAGTTTAATTGTAATCATTACATTATGGAAAATAATGAAATTTAGCACTATATGCTAATTTTTTGAGAAGGACCTGTAGATCGTTAGACTTTTTCCATATAATGCCTTTTTGGAATTATTTTTCTGAACATTTCATTTTTTAAAATTTTTTTTTTTTGCATATTGAATTTGTTTTCTTGAATATAGGGATTTTTGTGTACTCACCGTAAAATCCTTTTCTCCGAGACGCTCATTGGGAGACACAAACCATGGGTGTTATGCTGCTGCCACTAGGAGGATACTAAGCAAATGCACAAAGAAGATTGGCTCCTCCTCCGCAGTATACACCCTCTGCTGGCTTTAGCCTGAACCAGTTCGGTGCAAAAGCAGTAGGAGAAGGTCAACATCATATCAAGGTACGACCATTCACATAATATTAATGATCACCACATCGGCTGAAAAAGACAAGCAGAAGTCGTTAAAGGGTGGGAGCTGTGTCTCCCAATGAGCGTCTCGGAGAAAAGGATTTTACGGTGAGTACACAAAAATCCCTATTTCTCCTTCGCCTCATTGGGAGACACAAACCATGGGATGTCCTAAAGCAGTCCATGGGTGGGAAAACAGCACGACAGCCGAAACCTTAAATATACGCAACGAATAATCTGGTGTACAGATGCGCTGCTGTTGATTGCAGAAGAAATCTGCTTAAGGGTAGCCTTGCAAAGGCTTAAGTGTAATGGTAAATTAACGTGAGAAAAGTGGACCAAGTTGCAGCCCTGCAACCTTACTGTATCGACGTCCGGGACAGAATGACCCAGGACGCCTGTACTGACGTAGTGAAGATTACTCTGAGGTTCGCAGGGATAGGAGACCTCAGACTCGGAAAGCTTCTTAAATTGGAGAGCAGATATATCTGGCTACTGCAGGTTATTTTTTTTTTTTTAAAAAGGCAGGTAGGCCTTTTCTGTGTTGCTCTGGAAACATAGAGAAAACAACCTATTTGGAGAAAAGCGCTGTTCTGGAAATGTTTGTTACAGCCACCAGAAAGGAAGCTTTCCAGGAAGGAAGAGTGAAAGATACGTCTTACAGGAATTCGAAGAAGACCACTTGTAAAACACCTGAGATCAGAAGAAAACAGGGTGGATAGCATTGAGAAAATAGTGCCAGGTTTTAATGGAAACCTTTTGGAGGAATTCCAATATGGACGAAATAGCAAATACAAGTGAGAAACAAACGTAAGGGAACAAAGCTTTGTTGAATATGAAGGTAAATACGCCTAAGAATAAGTTTCTGGACAGTGACGATAACGGTGAACGCCACGTGTGGCGGACAAAACTCAGGTCGATAAGCCCAGCCCTCTTGAGTTCTGGCGCTCTGGAAAAAGAAGATCTGGACGGTTTGGGAACCGCAGAAGTAGGGGTCTAGATGCACTAGAACCATGTAAGAGGCTCGTCGTATTCAGACTGGTGTGCTGAAACAGTGGGATTCCCTCCGCCTTAAAACTTCAGGAAGATACTTTGAATTAGCAGAGGAGACGGAGAAAAAGTTTTGGAAGCGAAAAAACTGATGCCACGGAAGCACCAGGTCATCTGACCCGAGGACAATTATGTCACAGAACGGATCTAGAAATGCCGGGAATTTGGCGTTTAGCGTAGAGGCATGGGAGGAAGCCGCGGTTCGTATGAGGAGACCGCGGCGGTTGAGAGGGCGGCGGCTCGAGAGGAAGCCGCGGCAGCGACTGCGATTTCTGAGAGAGACCACGGCTGCGACTCCAATGAGAAGGCCGCAAGGGCGTTTTGGAGTAGGCCACGGCGGTGGTGTGGCGCCGACCGCAGTGGTGGGGATGGCGCTGACCGCGGCAGCAGTCGGAACCACGACCTAATAAGACAGGCCTCGGCAGCTGATGGGGGATGCATCAGCAGCTGCCATGGGAAAAAAAAGCGCAGTAGCGTATGAGTACGCACTGCGGAGGGAATCAGCGCATATGCGGTCATACTACCTCAATCCACCATCTCCTTGATAGGGAGTCGGAGAAGGTTAGTTTCTCATGTACCTCTCACTATTCATGGACATCGCTGGCATGTCTGATTGCCCGGATCTCAAGAAAATGATCAGGAGACTTGATACCCAAAGAGGAAACATCCCTGGACCATGTGGTGGCGGGAGAGCACTTTCCAACCTAGGAGACCTTTGTCTGAATCAATAAGTACAACAACATCCACCACCTCAGAGACCGTCTGAACTGGATGGACTGGCGAAAAATAGCGGTCCAGAGAGAATGGATATCAGTCCCACGCTGGTAGCAATGTCTGCTACAGACGATGGAGATGTAGTTGAGGAAATGGTACTGGTGGATTGTCGGCACCATTTTTATCTTTTTTTTTGACCTGCGTTCCAGACTGCAGGAAAAAAGAAACGGCTGAGAGGAAACTTCCGAGCTTCGTAAATCAGTGAAAAACTGTCCTGAAGGGAGAATTATCAACACTTGGAAAGTGTCCAGGCCAGGATGAAAAGGAATTGCGCAAGTTCTCTAACCGACCTAGACGAGTGAGTGTCCACGGTGATGCTGACCCTGTACGGACAGGTTTGAATGTACGACCTCTTGAAAAGGAGGTCGTCTGTGTAGAGTGGAATCACTATGCCCCGAAAGCATGGAATAGAAATAATGGCTGCTATGACTTTGGAGGGCAGCCTAGGAGCAGAGGAGAGACTGAAGGCTAAAGCAGTGAACTGAAAATGGTTGTCTGCGATGGCGAAGCGGAGAAATCCTTGTCGGGCTGGGAAGGATTGGGATGAGAGGTGATAACACAGGGAAAATTACATCTTGAAGAGACGCACCCTGACAAAGTTGTTCATCAGTTTTACTTGTAGGATGGGACGCACTGTTCCGTCCTTTTTGGAACGACGAACCGGTTTGGGTAAGACCGCTTTACACTGACTGTGTGTGTGGGAACGTGAGAATGGTCCCATAGATGCGGAGTACATGAAATGGCCTAATAAGGTGGGGCCGCTTGTTCCTTTTGTCCTTCAAAGACGGGACTGGAGGAAATGAGTTGGCGAGAGGGACAGGAATTCTATGTCCGTATCTGAACACACTAGATGACAGACCCGTGGTCGAGAATACCCGACAGCCAGACCTGGTAACCAGGTACTGCAATGAGTCATTAAACAGAGACAATATGTTTGAAGGGGTACCCTTGAGTTTGGATCGTGAGGGTCTGCGTTCCAAGGAATGGAAGAGCTTAAGGAAGTTAGAGATTTCTTTGAAGGGGAATTTGCTCGCCACCTCCCGGAGCCATAAGGCTCTGCTGATGGTAATGTCGTTGAAGCTTTAGGAGCGTCGCCGTCCGAAGAGACAAGTTATTGTCTTGACTGATCTCGGCTAGGGTCCTAGTCCGACCATCATGCTGTGGGCACCTAGGTGACAGCGAGAGGAGGGAAGAGAGTTTCCCCAGAAATCTCGAAAGACTGACGCGGACCAATTGGATGGTCAGTGGGGATTTTAATAAACAAGCAGTCAGTCAAAGACAGTAGAGGTTGGTAAGCGAGCCGTAATCTAGTATCCATTGTTGGAGACTCCGTCCACTCTCTTTTCTTTTAGAGAGTGGACAAAAGGTTACCGTGATTAAACCTTTAGCTCAGAGAATCATCTGTCCGGCAACCAGTATATCTCTGACCTATGTCAACAACGCAGGGAGATTGGTAAAAAGAAACCAGTGCGGACGTTTGGTCCCTTTGAAAGTCTCAATGAGATAAAGTACGGCTCTCAGAATTATATTAACTGGGTCGATGAGGGCCTCTAAGGACTCCTGGTAATTAGGTAAATCCGATATACAGCCACATGAGACTCCTATCCTGAGTCATGTTTGCTGCAATCTCCAGGGATGGGCTATCAGCCCGTCTGAAGACTCGAAGGCCAGAGGGCCTTCGTTGTATAGGTAAACTGAAGCCGTAAACTTTGCCCATCCGTTGGGCTCCTATGAGAAAATGCAGGCTGCACAGATTGCAGTGGATAGCCTTCGTGGTAACGGGTCATTACACGTGGAGTGCTAGGCGTGAGCGTGCGTTTTATCAGTCAGTGCTCCTAGGTCACATGTCCGTGCCGCCAGAGATGGCAGACTGCGTAGCAGCAACTGACGAGTAACGAAGGTCACATGCAAAAACCACTTGCCATCCGCACCAATTAACTGCTCAATCCATCATCCCTTTGATAGGGAGATGGAGAGGTTTTGTTAGCCTCCAGTCAAGATTCACCTTTGGGCAGTGGTGATATAGTGGGGCCGCACGGACGCCGCATGGGGCCTCAGATATTAATAGAGACTGCAGGGAAAAGGTCAACTGTTAAAGCTTACCCAGGGCCTATGGTGGTGGCCGGACTGACTTGGCGCTTCTCATTTTTGACGAGAAAAGCCAGAGCAGGTGGTCATAGTCTTGCTTTGCCAGCGACATAACCTCCAAGGCGGGCTAGGTCCACCCATGTCTGTATTAACAGGGGGCTCCTGTACATACGAGGCGTCGCAGGCTGTCCGAATGCATATGCGGTATGATTAGATCGCTGCTTACGGACTTTGACCACTGACCCTCTCCTTATGGAGAGCTATGTGTGTATGGAACGTTTCAGGGGCCATGCTGATTTCCAATTTTAAACTATGCGCTGCCAAAGCGAGCACTAAGACATACACCATGTCTGTATCTGCTACTGGGAAGGAGTGAAGTGCTGTGCACCAGCTTCCCAAATCAGAGTCCGAGCCCCAGAGAGCAGACTGCCGTTGAAATGCGCCTGTGTATTTCCACAGTCCCACTGCGCATGTCATGTGAGGGCCGATTGCCTCCCCCTGCCTGTATGAGACAGGTGCGGAAGGGGGAGGGGAGAGCCCGAGAACAAGACAGCGCTTCTCGTTAGGAACGAGAAGCGCCAACCGAAGGGGCGGAGCCAGGACTGGGAGCAGGAGATGGCCACAGTGATGCTTGCTTAGAGCGAGAAAGGCGTCATAGGCAGTGGGCGGAGCTGCCGGATGGGCGGAGCTTGGCCTATCCCAGCCAGAAGCCGGGGACTAAATTAGAGGCCGCGCCGGTGTGACGGACGCGGCGACTACCGCCGCGGCCAGTGACCGAGGCGCCAGCTCCCCCGCCATGCGCTGGCCACTGTGGCCTCTGCAGGCAACGGCCGCGATTGCGACGGCGGGGGAGGGGGGAGAAACAGCGCCCCTGCGATGCAGCAGAGTCGGGAGTGCTGCAAGGGCAATAGAGGAGGACGTGGTCCGCTCCTTACATCCTCTATCCACCATCCCTTGACAGGGAGGTGGAGAGGGCTCTTTTTCCTCCTGGCACCAGCCGTTATCAGACAGTGGTGGTGCAGTGGGGTCACATAAATGCCGCTGGAAACACATGGTGTCGGGAAGAGTAATGGCTCCAGGAGGGGTACATGGGGTGACCCCCTCAGATGTACTCACTGCGGAGCCCCCCCGGCTCAGAACTCCGGCGACCGGTGAGGCTGTACCTTCTCAATCAAACATCCCTTTGATAGGGAGATGGAGAGGGTTTCTTCCCTGCGTCCTAGCACCAGCCGCTTTCTGTAGTGGTGGTGAGGGGTTTTTGCTCCCGAAACCGCATTTCGAGCGCATTTACAGCTGTCAGACTCATGGGGAGAGCGGCCCATTGAAGGGATCCGTCGCCCGATGGTAGCGTTGCAGGAGGGGGTACGTGGAGGCGACACTCCGCGTTCCCGCCTGTTGATGATTTTGGGAGATCGGGACTTTTCATTAAGACCCGTCGCCCTTCCATGCGTGGAAGAAAGAAAAACAATAAAACTTGAAAAATAAAAATTGGGGTCTGTAACCAGACCCTAGTGCCTCCTACAGACAATAAGCAAGAACTGGTTCAGGCTAGAGCCAGCAGAGGGTGTATACTGCGGAGGAGCCAATCTTCTTTGTGTGCTTTAGTGTCCTCCTAGTGGCAGCAGCATAACACCCATGGTTTGTGTCTCCCAATGAGGCGAAGGAGAAATTAATTTTAATATTTTTTGAATATTTTTTCTTGAATATTTAATTTATATTTTACTTTTTTCTTGAATATTTATTTATTTTACTTTTACTAGGGGAAATCAACCTACAATAGTTTGACATCTTGTATTATATACTGCAATACTTGAGTATTTAGTAAAAATGTAAAGCTTGACTAGAGCACCAGCAAACCCACAGCTGTCATGGCGGCCCAATAACATCTAGAGATTATTGGGGAAGACACACTCTACAAATGTCCTGTACCTGGAGGACTGAGTTGAGCCGGATGCTCCACTAGCTTGGTGATCCCATGGAATTCTTCTCGTACCGCTAAAGCTTCTGGTTTCCTGGATGGAGAAGGACGTCGTTATCACGGCCATGGATGGGACAGCAGGAGTCAGAGGAAATCATACTCACAGGTCAATTCCATTGGGGAGAATAAAGGAATCCCACCACTCAAAATCAGGTATTTCTCCCTCCCGAATCTCTTTTTTGGGGGCAATAAGTGCCAATCGGGTGGTGGTCTGGATGCCGGTTTTCTTGGCGGCTTGCGATATTTCAGCTTGTAGTTTCTCCAGCTGAGCCTATTCGGTGACACAATTATCTACATTAATACAGAAATCGCCACCAGACACAGAGGGACAGACCCTCTCCCTAAATTCCAAATAAATAAGGTGGCACCTTTGTCCTTAATCTTTGAGCAATTTTCTCAAATTTCCCCTTGTCGTGGAACTTGAAGGAACGTTTTGTCCGTTGCGAGGGGGCAATGGACACACGAGGGTCGAAGAAAGTGTTGGACTCCAAATCCTCTGAGGGCTTTTCCTTCAGCTGTTGCTTGAACTGCTCCCTTTTCACAGCTCGGATGTTGGCTTTCAGCGTGGGCATGCGATGTGTCAATTCGATCTCTTTCCCTGTGGCGTCTACCGTGCGACCCTGGTCGTCCAGGATAAGAGGAGTGGGTTTCGTTTGGTCCTTCAGTTCAACTTTCCTATAAGTAAACCAAAACAAACAAAGCGTTTAAGTCACCTCACAATGTACAGTCATGGCCAAAAGTTTTGAGAATGACACAAATATTATATTTTCACATGATCTGCTGCCCTCTGGTTTTTATGTGTGTTTGACAGATGTTTTTATCACAGACAGAAATATAATAATTGTAAACATATGAGTAACAAAATCTTATATTGACAGTTAGAATGAGTTAATGCAGCAAGTCAATATTTGCAGTGTTGACCCTTCTTCTTCAGGACCTCTGCAATTCTCCCTGGCATGCTCTCAATCAACTTCTGGACCAAATCCTGACTGATAGCAGTCCATTCTTGCACAATCAATGCTTTCATTTTGTCAGAATTTTTAGGTTTTTGTTTGTCCACCCGTCTCTTGATGATTGACCACAAGTTCTCAATGGGATTAAGATCTGGGGAGTTTCCAGGCCATGGACCCAAAATCTCTATGTTTTGTTCCCTGAGCCATTTAGTTATCACCTTTGCTTTATGGCAAGGTGCTCCATCATGCTGGAAAAGGCATTGTTGATCGCCAAACTGCTCTTGGAGGGTTGGGAGAAGTTGCTCTTGGAGGACATTCTGGTACCATTCTTTATTCATGGCTGTGTTTTTAGGCAAGACTGTGAGAGAGCCGATTCCCTTGGATGAGAAGCAACCCCACACATGAATGGTTTCAGGATGCTTAACAGTTGGCATGAGACAAGACTGGTGGTAGCGCTCACCTTGTCTTCTCCGAATGAGGCGTTTTCCTGATGTCCCAAACAATCGAAAAGGGATTCATCAGAGAAAATAACTTTACCCCAGTCCTCAGCAGTCCACTGCCTGTACCTTTTGCAGAATATCAGTCTGTCCATGATGTTTTTCTGGAGAGAAGTTGCTTCTTTGCTGCCATCCTTGAGACCAGGCCTTGCTCCAAGAGTCTCCGCCTCACAGTGCGTGCAGATGCACTCACACCTGCCTGCTGCCATTCCTGAGCAAGCTCTGCACTGCTGGTAACCCGATCACGCAGCTGAAACACTTTTAAGAGACGGTCCTGGCGCTTGCTGGTCTTTCTTGGGCACCCTGAAGCCTTTTTGGCAACAATGGAACCTCTCTCCTTGAAGTTCTTGATGATGCGATAGATTGTTGACTGAGGTGCAATCTTTCTAGCTGCGATACTATTCCTGTTAAAGCCATTTTTGTGCATTGCAATGATGACTGCACGTGTTTCTTTAGAGATAACCATGGTTAACAGAAGAGAAACAAAGATGCCAAGCATCAGCCTCCTTTTAAAGTGTCCAGTGGTGTCATTCTTACTTAATCGTGACAGATTGATCTCCAGCCATGTCCTCATCAACACCCACACCTGTGTTAATGGAGCAATCACTGAAAAGAGGTTAGCTGGTCCTTTTAAGGCAGGGCTGCAATGATGTTGAAATGTGTTTTGGGGATAAAGTTCATTTTCTAGCCAAATATTGACTTTGCAAGTAATTGCTGTTAAGCTGATCACTCTTTATAACATTCTGGAGTATATGCAAATTGCCATTAGAAAAAGTGAAGCAGCAGACTTTGTAAAAATTAATATTTGTGTCATTCTCAAAACTTTTGGCCATGACTGTATTTAAGAAGAAAATTTGCAAAATGCAACATTGCCGCATACTCACGGAGGGGCAATTCCCATGGCGTGAAGGTTGGCCAGTCCAACCATGTTTGTAGTCCCAATAAGCCCTGGCTTTAGGGCGAGCTGAGCTTGAATCCTTGCTTGAAGTTCGGCAGCTTTCCGAGCCTTCTCTATGGCGTCGTTCATGAAAGTGGCTGCCTGGGAAGGCTGGATCGTGTTCCCGATGGACGATCGGTCGGATTGCGAGGAGGAAACTTTAGATGACTGTAGAAGTTATAACATAAAAAAAAAAAAACAGATGGTAAGACGACTGAAGGCTCTTACCCCCCAAGCACAAGTAAGGCAGAATTCAGACTTTCCGAGTCTGGCCCCGTCTTGGGTCTCCTAACATTAACTCAACAGTCTTATATGTGCTGTGAAGCTGTTCAGTTCAAGTTAGTCCAGAATCACGTTCCGTACTAGGGCCGTGTTTCACAGACGCCTGAATTTGGCCCAGGACTTGTTTATGAAGGTGACACAGAATAAGTAGTGGGTGTGCAACTTAAAAAACCTGACAATTTAGGAAAAAGGAACAATGAAATGGAGAAGCTCATTTTTTTTTTTTAGGCAATAAGGGTAGGTGCTGTATACCGTACCACAGGAGGAGGACTGACGAAGCTCAGCTGTTTTTTCCTCTCCTCTATCTGGCGGGTGGCAGCTTCCATCATCTGTTTAATCTGTAAAACCAGAATTTGCATATTATTTTACGTCCCAGAAAAGCATTTGCCAGACAACAGATTCATCTACGAACAATCAGCCTCGTCACAAACGGAGGCAGATGAAGTCAAACACATCCGTGTGGCATACGGATCGTGTCAAGTTCTGTCCTGTCTCCTTGCAAACTTATTGGATACGTCATCCCTGTACCAATATCAAAGTATGACGAGTAACCTCTGCCTAGAGGTCAGTGGAACTGCATGATGAATTTTAAGGAAAAAAAAAACAAAACAAAAAAAAAACCAACCTACCTGCAGCTTGGTCAGCATGCCTGGGCTCTCAGCAGGGGACCGGGGATCACCTCTGGCTCTTCAACTTCTTCAAAGCGTGGGACACGCTTTTTCTTCGAGTTAGAAGAATCTTTTGCAAGATCTGGATCATCCCCAAACACTTCCTAATGGGAGAAAAAAAGTTCTAGTCCGGATGGCTGTTACAGGTCAAGCTCAGCATTCATAAGGGAGAACGCTCACTTTAATTTCCCGTTTCCTGCTTTTGTCGCTGCTGGATCTGGAGTGTCGGGAACCTCTACTTTCCCTGACGGCATCGTAAAGTTTGTCGACAAATCGCAATGTGGAGTCATCTAGGAATGGCTTCAGGTGATCTAAAGGAACGTAGCAAAAAGAAAACCCCTTTAAGAGACCCCCACACCTGTGTGCTATCGTATAAAGTCAGGATCAGGACCCACTTGCCCCTTACCCGTAGCCTTCTTCTTGTCCATGCCCTTTCCCACGCAGTTCAGGGCGGCGGTGACCACAGTGGGCTCGGAGAAGCCCAGCACTCCCTTCACGGTTTTCTCTATCCATGGCTTTAGGTCATCAAGTTCCCGCCTTGAGAGAGACATTATTACCTGGGGCGGAAGCTCTTATCCCACAGCTGAAACACACAGAAGGCGTCAATGTTAATTATCACGTGTGTAGACCCGAAGTGAAGCACTTAAAGGTGTATTCCGATTTTACAGATTAATTATTGATTAGCGCCTCTGCTTCCTGCATATTCCAGCCAAAATCAGCAGCAAACAGAATGGGCTACAATAACTGCTGTTTAACCACTTAAATGCTGCCGTCATTCTCTGACAATGATATTTAAAGTAGGTAATTGCTGGTGCAACTGGGGAAGCTGCCCTTGTAACTTGCTGGTAAACCCCTGTAAACGCCATCTTGTCAATCCTTCCTGGGCTTCAAAGGAGAACCGTGATTTCCTTGTCTATTGTCTATTTTTAATTCTTTTGAGATTTTGTTATTTGGTAATAGTGTGTCAGAGAATGCAAAATGTGAAGAAAAAAAATTCTACAATTTTTTTTTTTTTTTATTGATTTTCAAAGTTTGGAAATTCTTAACATCCAGTTCATGTATTGTACAAACCAGGAGTATGAAGAGGAGGAGAGTTTTATATGTAAAATCCTCCTTAAAACCCATCCTGTGTGATATCTGTGAATCTAATGAAGATGTAGAGTCTCTATGGGTGGAGATTAGGGGAGGGAGGAAAAATAATAAATTACTGATAGGGGTTTGTTATAAGTCTCCTAAAATAATGGAAGCAACAGAGAATATCCTCGTAAAGCAAATATATGAAGCAGCAACTCAAGGAGAAGTCATTATTATGGGGGACTTCAACTACCCTGAAATACATTGGGGAACAGAAACCTGCAGTTCCAGCAAAGGTAATAGGTTTTTGACAACTATGAGAGACAATTACATTTCACAACTAGTTCAGGACCCAACAAGAGGGAGGGCACTGCTAGACCTAATATTAACCAACAGGCCAGACCGCATATCAAATATATGGGTTGTGGGTCACTTGGGTAATAGTGATCACAAAATAATAAGCTTTCATGTATCCTTTAATAAGATGTGTAGTCGAGGGGTTACAAGGACACTAAACTTCAGGAAGGCAAATTTCCAACGGATGAGAGATGATCTTGGTGCAATAAACTGGGACGATATCCTGAGACATAAAAATACACAAAGAAAATGGGAGACATTTATTAGCATCCTAAATAGGACTTGTGCACAGTATATACCCTATGGGAATAAACATGCTAGAATTAGCAGGAAACCACTATGGCTAAATAGAGCTGTAAGGGGCGCAATAAGGGACAAAAAGAAAGCGTTTAGGGAATTAAAGCAAGTAGGTAGTGAAGAGGCATTAAATAAATACAGAAGACTGAATAAATTCTGTAAAAAGCAAATCAAGACAGCAAAGATTGAGGCAGAGAGACTCATTGCCAGAGAAAGTAAAAATAATCCCAAAATATTCTTTAACTACATAAATAGCAAGAAACTAAAAAATGATAGTGTTGGTCCCCTTAAAAATAGTCTGGGTGAAATGGTGGATGAGGAAAAAGCCAATATGCTAAATGACTTTTTTTCAACAGTATTTACACAAGAAAATCCCATGACAGGTAACATGATCAGTGATAAAAAAAATTTCTCCATTAAATGTCACCTGCTTGACCCAGCAGGAAGTAAGGCGGCGTCTAAAAATCACTAAAATTGACAAATCCCCGGGCCCAGATGGGATACACCCCCGAGTACTGCAGGAATTAAGTACAGTCATAGATAGACCATTATTTTTAATCTTTAAAGTTTCAATAATAACGGGGTCTGTACCACAGGACTGGCGTATAGCAAATGTGGTGCCAATATTCAAAAAGGGGACAAAAACTGAACTTGGAAATTATAGGCCAGTGAGGGATTTTTAAGGGATACTATATTGGAGTATCTGAAGCTGAATAACCTCATGACACAGTATCAGCATGGGTTTACGAGGGACCGTTCTTGTCAGACTAATCTGATAAGCTTTTATGAAGGGGTAAGTTCCGGACTGGACCAAGGGAATGCAGTGGACTTCATGGACTTCTCAAAAGCTTTTGATACAGTGCCACACAAAAGGTTGATACATAAAATGAGAACAATGGGGATAGGGGAAAATATGTGTAAGTGGGTTAAGAACTGGCTCATGGATAGGAAACAAAGGGTGGTTATTAATGGAGCACACTCGGACTGGGTCACTGGGATTGGTTGGCCAATGTCAGGCAGCTGCTGCAAAGGCAAATAAAATAATGGGATGCATTAAAAAAGGCATAGATGCTCATGAGGAGAACATAATTTTACCTCTATACAAGTCACTGGTGCGACCACACTTAGAATACTGTGTGCAGTTCTGGTCTCCGGTGTATAAGGAAGACATAGCAGAACTGGAGCGGGTGCAGAGAAGAGCGACCAAGGTTATTAGAGAACTACGGGGTCTGCAATACCAAGACAGGTTATTACACTTGGGGTAATTTAGTTTGGAAAAACGAAGGCTTAGGGGTGATCTTATTACAATGTATAAATATATGAGGGAACAGTAAAAGACCTTTCTATTGATCTTTTTACTCTTAGACCTGTGACGGGGACAAGGGGGCATCCTCTACGTCTGGAGGAAAGAAGGTTTAGCCATAATCACAGACACAGATTCTTTACTGTAAGAGCATTGAGACTATGGAACTCTCTGCCGTATAATGTTGTAATGAGTGATTCCTTACTAAAATTTAAGAAGGGACTGGATGCCTTTCTTGAAAAGTATAATATTACAGGCTATATTCACTAGTTTCCTAGATATTGCATTGATCCAGGGAGCTAGTCTGATTGCCATATGTGGAGTTGGGAAGGAATTTTTTTCTCCAATGTGAAGCTTACTGTTTGCCACTTGAGTTTTTTTTGCCTTCCTCTGGATCAACATGTTAGGGCAGGTTAGGATAGGATATGGGTTGAACTAGATGGACTTAAAGTCATCCTTCAACCTTAATAACTATGTTACTATGTAGTGAATCAGAAATAAAAACAAGGATTTTTTCATTCAGCAAAGGAAGTGAAGTCCATGAGGTGATAGAAGGTGGCACAAGATTGGCAATGGATGACATAACTGGTTATGTGACCGGTGAATATGATTGGCGCTGGTGGCTGCCTACTGTACTCTCCAAAGATTGCGAAAATGAAGAAGTAGAATTGACTTTTTTGCATCCTTCTGGTCCAGCGCCATCGTTTGTGTATCCAAGAAAACCAGACATTTTAAAAGTTAGCAAAAATCAGATATTAGGTGGAGCCGAACACCTTGACAGGCCGTACATACTCTGACACAAAAGGAAATGGCCATTGCTAGTAAGCGCTTATGGACAAGATTACATTTCACCCACTAGAAGGGACAAATTGATGATAAAAGGCCAGTTTAAAAACGTACTATTAATTGATTAGCTCATATTTTATAGAATGACGATTTTTAACTACTGTACTACTTCTTAAACACTTCATAAATGACATATTTAGTGATATAATGTGAAAAAAAAATGTTTCATGTATAAATAGGTGTTAAAATTATTGGTTCTTTTAATCTTGTTTTTAACATGTAATTAGGATGAGACTATTTAGAAAATCACACTTGAGGATGTGATCACCTTTTTTCTTTTGGTTTGTTCGATGCATTCAGGTTGAAAATGCTGAGCAAGTTGTGTTATGATCATTAAGATGTATTTATTCTGGCACTTACGGTATTTGTTTTTTGTGTTTCTTTATTGTTGCATATAAATGTTGAAATCAATAAGTTGTAATTTGAAAGGAAAAAAGGAAGAAGCTCACACAAACCTAAAATCAGATGATTCAAGGCTTAAATAAAAATATAAAAAAATTAGATCCAAAGTATGTCTCAAGTTGAGTCCCTGTACAAATATAACCAAGAACACAAGTAACACACATGCATTTTTTCACAAGTTTAACACATTCGTTTTTTTCACAATTGCGCATCAAAATTTTGAATTTTATTTCGCCAAAACAAAATATAAAGAAACAGTCTTGTGACATATCTGGTGAAAGCTTGTACAGTTCTGAGTAGAATGGTGTTTATTTTGTTTCTCTATCTTTTTTCTAGCCTGAGTTACGATGAGAAATGTAAAGGCAGGTAACACCGAAATTCGCACTTTTTCCAAACTTTGAAAATCAATAAAAAAAAAAAAAAATGTTAGAATTAAAAAAACAGGTAAAAACATAGGTTCACTTGACATGGAATGACCCAAGTGATACAACAATTGCAAACCCCCTAAAAAGGCAGGAAAAAAAAAAATATAAAAAATAAAAAAAAACAGATAAATATATATATACATATACACACACACACACACACACACACACACACACACACACACACACACACACACACACACACACAGTACAGACCAAAAGTTTGGACACCTTCCATTTAAAGATTTTTCTGTATTTTCATGACTATGAAAATTGTAAATTCACACTGAAGGCATCAAAACTATGAATTAACACATGTGAAATTATATGCTTAACGAAAAAGTGTGTAACAACTGAAATTATGTCATATTCTAGGTTCTTCAAAGTAGCCACCTTTTGCTTTGATGACTGCTTTGCACACTTTTGGCATTCTCTTGATGAGCTTCAAGAGGTAGTCACCGGAAATGGTTTTCACTTCACAGGTGTGCCCTGTCGGGTTTAATAAGTGGGATTTCTGGCGTTATAAATGGGGTTGGGACCATCAGTTGTGTTGTGCAGAAGTCTGGTGGATACACAGCTGATAGTCCTACTGAATAGACTGTTAGCATTTGTATTATGGCAAGAAAAAAGCAGCCAAGTAAAGAAAAACGAGTGGCCATCATTACTTTAAGAAATTAAGGTCAGTCAGTGCGAAAAATTGAGAAAACGTTGAAAGTGTCCCCAAGTGCAGTTGCAAAAACCATCAAGCGCTACAAACAAACTGGCTCACATGAGGACCGCCCCAGGAAAGGAAGACCAAGAGTCACATCTGCTTCTGAGGATAAGGTTTATCCGAGTCACCAGCCTCAGAAATCGCAGGTTTACAGCAGCTCAGATTAGAGACCAGGTCAATGCCACACAGAGTTCTAGCAGCAGACACATCTCTACAACAACTGTTAAAAGGAGACTTTGTGCAGCAGGCCTTCATGGTAAAATAGCTAATAGGAAACCACTGCTAAGGACAGGCAACAAGCAGAAGAGACTTGTTTGGGCTAAAGAACACAAGGAATGGACATTAGACCAGAGGAAATCTGTGCTTTGGTCTGATGAGTCTAAACTTGAGATCTTTGGTTCCAACGTGTCTTTGTGTGACGCAGAAAAGGTGAACGGATGGACTCTACATGCCTGGTTCCCACCGTGAAGCATGGAGGAGGAGGTGTGATGGTGTGGGGTGCTTTGCTGGTGACACTGTTGGGGATTTATTCAAAATTGAAGGCATACTGAAACAGCATGGCTACAACAGCATCTTGCAGCGGCATGCTATTCCTTCCGGTATGCGTTTAGTTGGACCATCATTTATTTTTCAACAGGACAATGACCCCAAACACACCTCCAGGCTACGTAAGGGCTATTTGACCAAGAACAGAGTGATGGGGTGCTACGCCAGATGACCTGGCCTCCACAGTCACCAGACCTGAACCTAATCGAGATGGTTTGGTGTGAGCTGGACCGCAGAGTGAAGGCAAAAGGGCCAACAAGTGCTAAGCATCTCTGGGAACTCATTCAAGATTGTTGGAAGACCATTTCCGGTGACTACCTCTTGAAGCTCATCAAGAGAATGCCAAGAGTGTCCAAAGCAGTAATCAAAGCAAAAGGTGGCTACTTTGAAGGACCTAGAATATAAGACATAATTTCAGTTGTTTCACACTTTTTTGTTAAGTCTATAATCCCACATGTGTTAATTCATAGTTTTGATGCCTTCAGTGTGAATGTACAATTTTCATAGTCCTGAAATACAGAAAAATCTTTAAATGAGAAGGTGTGTCTAAACTTTTGGTCTGTACTGTATCTAAAAATTAAATCAACTGCACCTATATAAAAAAAAAAAAAAAGAGGAAAAACATATTTGGAATAAGTACGATCAAACTAGAATTATTAAACCCGTACTTTAATTCTGATGGAAAACAAACAAAAAAAATAATTGAAACTCCAGAATTTATGGACCCCCCCCCGCAAAAAAATACAATAAAAAAAGATCAAGGTGATGTATCTACCTCATGGTGGCATCAATAAATATGGCAGCTCAGCGCAATCTTTCTGTAGTACCGCTCATTAAGCTTATGAATATGGGCGGCACGCCTATGAGGAGTGGCGTCCATATTCATGACCTTAATGACCGGTACTACGAGTGACTGGGATTTCACATGCGGTGTTTCTCGCATGTGAGATCCCAGCCGAGGGCCGCAAAGTATATACCGAGGGCCCATGAGGTGGGGGCCGCAAACTCGTGTCCCGAGGGCCGTGAGTTTGAGACCCCTGCTTTAAGGACTCCTGAACCTCAGACCTAATCATGGTCCTGAGGTCCATAGCAAATCCCGGTGTTTCCTCTGCTATGGTCCTTTGAATGCACTGACCACAGAGTGGTTTGCTACTAGCCTCTGGCAAAGCCTGCTTACATATGGCACACTCCCTATTCTTTTGTTTAGAGGTGTGCTTTTCGGGGCCTTTCCTATGAAGGTAACAGAAGAAAAGACAGAAGAGGTCTTTATTTAATATAGGTCACATTCAAGTAGATCACTCACCACCCGTGGATCAATCTACGGTACCAGAGACGTAGGCAGAGAAGGTTCTGAAGAACGCTTGCCCTTGGAGGACTTCTGACTCGGTCTAGATTTTTGGCTCCCACCATCAGTTGACTGGTCAGACCTGAGCTTGTGGCCTTGCGACGTCGCCTGCTGACTCTGCTGCGACGACTGGCGCTGCTGCTGTGGAGGCTGCTGCTGTTGCGACTCCATGTCTGAAGTTTCACAGCGATTGCCACCATCCTGTGGAGTCAGGCCCTTAAATACTGGCCGACTCCTCCTCCGTCTCCTCAGTGACTCCTTTTTTTTTTTTTTACGACGCACCAGGGATCCCAAGCCCTGCGCACGTCTCTCCTGCGTCACCGGCAACGTCGCAGGACCGCGCCCTCATGTTCGGCGTCCTGTGCGATCCCGGAAGTGAGGCACCTGGCCTGCGATGTCGGATACGCCGGAAGTTCGGGCGACCGCACATGCGCCGCACAGGCGACGCTAACCGGCGCGCTCGGCTCCCCGGTGCGCAGACCCGGTGCGTCCTCCTTACCGGCGCGCTTCCGGTGCCGGCGCAGATCCGGAGCGTGACCCGGCGCACAACAACGGGGGGCCCCATCTTCCCGGTCCCGGCTCCTGCCTACCAGACCTCTGGGGTTCCTTTATCCTTCCCCCCTGTGCGCGCAGCCCCGGGTTTACTGCCGGCAGGGACATTTTACAAAGAGGTCCCCTGCCGCAGCTGCATCGGCCCGCTGGCCGCCTTACCACCTCGGACGGCATCCCGCTCCTGGACACCATCCTGGTAAGTGTACCGCACTCTTGCTGTAGGCTTCCACGAGGACAGGAAACCTAACTGATGCGAAGGAGAGGTACCGCCCTTTTATTCAGTAGGTTTCCTGTCCTGGTGGGCGGAGACCCTCTCTCAGGTGGTGCTGTCATGGGAGAGGGGAAAAGACACTTTGATCCCTTCACATACAGTGCATTCTCTCTCAAAATCTGGAACACAGTCCGAACATGTTTCACGAGTCTCAGTAGTTGGAAAAAATCAAGATATCATCCAAATAAACAATCAGAAATTTATCCACAAAATCCCTGAAAATATCATTCATGAAGGATTGGAAGACGGAAGGGGCATTAGTAAGCCCAAAAGGCATCACTAGGTACTCAAAATGCCCCTCTGGGGTATTAAACGCCGTCTTCCATTCATCCCCGTGCTTAATGCGAATAAGGTTATACACCCTCCTGAGGTCAAGCTTGGTAAACCAACTAGCACTTTTCACTCTGGAAAATAGGTCAGAAATCAAGGGTAACGGATATTGATATTTACCAGTGATTTTATTCAGGAGGCGATAGTCAATACACGGCCTCAATGAACCATCCTTTTTGGCCACAAAGAAAAAAACGGCGCCCAAGGATGAAGAGGATGGTCTGATATGACCCTTCTCCAAAGACTCCTTAATATAAGATCGCATAGCATCGTGTTCAGGTACAGATAAATTAAAAAGGCGACCTTTAGGAAATTTACCACCAGGCACTAAGTCAATAGCGCAATCATAGCTCCTGTGAGGAGGTAAGGATGCAGACTTACTCTCGCTAAACACATCAGAAAAATCAGTCAAAAAGTCAGGGACATCCTGAGACTGGGGAGAGGCAGAAAAAACAGGAGTGTCAGTATTAACACATTGGCAGCCCCAACTGGTCACAGACAGATTTCCAATCCAAAACAGGATTATGAGTCTGTAACCAAGGGAAACCCAGTACAATAATGTCATGCAGATTATGAAATACCAGAAATTTGCAACTTTCCTGATGATCTGGTTCAACCCTCATTATCACCTGAGTAGAAAACTGGGGTTTATTCTCCGCCAAAGGGGTAGAATCAATGCCCAGCAAAGGAATAGACTTCCGAAGGGGTATCAGGAAACCCACAACGTTTGGCAAAGTCAAAATCCATCAGGTTAATAGCTGCTCCTAAATCAACAAAAGCCTGAGCCGAAAATGTTGACAGGGAGCAAATAAGGGTAACAGTCAACAGAAATTTAGTCTGAACACTACCCAAGACAACTGAGAACGCAAAACGTCTTCCCCGCTTAGGGCAGACGGAAATAGCATGAGAAGCGTCACCACAGTAGAAACATAACCCATTGCGCTTTCGAAACTCATGACACTGAGCCCCAGAAGTCACTCCATCACACTGCATGGACTCAGGAGCTGGCTCACAAGGCAACACTATCTCACGCATACCTCTGCGCTCACGCAAACGTCTGTCAATTTGAATAGCCAAAGACATAGAATCATTGAGACCAGAGGGAAAAGGGAATCCCACCATAACGTCCTTTACATTTTCTGACAGACCCTTCCGAAAAAGGGCTGCCAAAGCATCATCATTCTATTTGGTCAGGACTGCCCACTTTCGGAATTTCTGACAGTACAGCTCAGCGTCTTCACGACCCTGATTTAATGCCAACAAGGTCTTTTCAGCTTGATCAGTGACATTAGGTTCATCGTACAATAACCCGAGCCTGAAAAAATACATCAACATCATTCAAAACAGGATCCCCAGGTGTCAGGGGAAAAGCCCAATCCTGAGGGTCGCCGCGCAGCAGAGAGATGACAATTTGAACCTGCTGTGCTGCGTTCCCTGAGGACTTAGGCTTCAAGGCAAAAAACAACTTACAGTTATTTTTGAAATTCAGAAATTTAGACCGATCCCCCAAAAATAAATCTGGTATGGGGTTCCTAGGTTCCACAACCGGCAACCTAACAAGATAGGTAGTAATACTCTGAACCTCAGAGGCAAGCCGCTCCACACGGCCAGACAACTGTGCAAACTGCATTGAGGAAAAAAAAATTCCTCCTCAGCACCCAGAGAAATAGAGGGAAAAAATGCAACAAACAGAAAAAAAAAAAATTTCTGACAACTCCCTTTTTTCTTTTTTACTATTTTTCCCTTCTGTTGAGTACCATATAATTTTCAGTTTGGCCGGTAATACTATTATGTTTCGGTAACTGAGGAGAAATAGCAAAAATAGCCAAAGTAGCAATACACTAGAGAGGCTGGAAACGATTGGATTGCAGGGCCCTAAACTAACCGCCACACTAGAAGTAGCCGTGGAGCGTACCTACGGTGATCCTAGACGCCTCGTCACAGCCGGAGAGATAGCTACACGTAAAGGCAGAAAGATGAAAGCTAACTGCCCCGTAGCAGAACCCCCAAAGAAATAGGAAGCCCCCAAACATGTAATGGCGGTTAGACAAGAGGAAAATACGAACACAGACAGAAAATAGAATGAGCAAACGCTGGGGCCCAATACTGTCTAGATAGAAAAGTATAGGAAAGAATTCTGACTGCAACCCAAAAAACCCTGACAAAAATACCAACACTTCTGATTAACAAAAAACCTGAGATCACACGACCTTTACCACCTAAATTAGATCTCTCGTGTAACACACAGCAATTCAGCAAATAAAAAGTGACACTGGAACAGAGCAAAAGTGCAAAAACAACTGAGCACAAATGCAGCGCCAGGCCCCAAAAGGCAGCAAACCAGCAAGGAAAATCCAACCAGAGGAAAAAAAACAGCAAATCACTTATCTGAATGAAAGCAGGAATGCAAGCTGAGCTCCAAGCAAGACCTGAAGAACAATTGATTACCGGCAAGGCTGCTGGGAGTTCAGGTCACTTATATCAGACCATTCAGCTGAAAGCCATTCAGCAATTAGTTCATTACCCTCAGCAACCACAGGAGGGAGCCCCAGCTCCAGGGTGGATAAAAATCAATGATTTTTTTTAAAAAAATCAAAAAAATCGGATTTTTTTGATTTAAATCGGATTTTTTTGATTTAAATCGGATTTTTTTGATTTAAATCGGATTTTTTTCAATAAACTGCTTTTTGAGGAAAATATTTTACCATTCAAAGGTTCTTCCATCATGAGATAAAGCTGAGTTGTTTAACTCAGTAGAATAAAGGCTGTATATGTGTAACATTCACAATGCCATGCTCTTCCAGAGGTTTCTGTAGGATTAGTGGGCAGTTTCTCTCCTATATTATCACAGACGCTTGCTTTACTTACACAGTTCTCAAAACTGAATTTGACTCCGCAGAGGTCCCAGCCTCTTCTTCACGGCAAAAATGTTACAACATGAACAGAGTTGAGAAAAAGACCTTAATCCTATTGTTCTACAAACCTATATGAATACAGAATCAACCCCTTCAGTGCCAAGTCCAAGAAGTTAGACAATATGTTTCTGATTGTTTGGAGTGGAATAGATCTGCACAACACAAGAAGAATGTGAATCTAAGTGTGAGGAGGAGGAAGGGCAAGCAGACAAGAAAATGAAAGTGAAACTTTGAGCACAATACTGCAGCATAGCCACAGACAGACAAGTCTGGATCTGTTTGTGTGTACGATCTGAGGTTTATTACATTCTTTCCTTATAATGGCAGCAGGCCGTAAAAGAGACCCAGTTTGGGAATATTTTAATGAAGCTCCTTCGCCTATCGGTAAGGCAGGCATGCGTGCAAAATGCAAACGATTTAGGTAGAAACTTTGATTTAAATCACTGATTTAAATCAAGCCTTACTGACTAGTGATTTAAATTGTGATTTAAATCGTGATTTAAATCAAATCCACCCTGCCCAGCTCCGAAGTCGCCTTCAACGTATTCACAACAGTTCCCCCACATTACCACACGAGGCTCCGTCCCCCCACATTACCACACAAGGCTCCGTCCCCACACATTACCACACGAGGCTCAGTCCCCATACATTACCGCACTTCCTTTCTATGTAATTCAACTACTTCAACCAAGGTAAACGTACATTTAATTGCATCCGCATTCTCCCAAACAAAATGAGCCAAGAAGAGTCGCCAGGTCCATCTCACAGGCAATATTTCATCCTGTGAGACAGAAGAAGAAAGAGTTCAGTACCCCACCGAATTTGTACATTCCCTAACTCCTATGGGCCTCCCTCCTCATATGCTGAACCTTAAGAAAGGCTGGTGTGTCATGCTACTCCGCAATCTAAATCCAAAGAAAGGACTGTGCAATGGTACTCGATTAATTGTAGAAACTCTTGACACAAATCTCATTGACTGCAGTATTTTTTCTGGGGAGCGTCGTGGTCAAAAGGTTCTCATTCCAGGAATACCATTGGACACTAGCGAAAAATGCGATATCCCGTTTAAGTTAACAAGAAAACAATTCCCACTTGGTCTGGCTTATTCCATGACAATTACAAAATCTCAAGGACAAACATTCGATAAGATTGGCGTTCTCCTACCTGATCCTGTATTCACACATGGTCAATTATACACTGCACTGTCTAGAGTAACAAGTTGTAAAGGTCTTTCAGCTCAAATTGTACCTGGTAGAAGTCAAGGAAAGATCTTTGAAAATGACTATACATTTAATTGTGTTTACAGAGAAATTTTAACTTAATGTTTCGTTATGAAATTTGTTTAGATGCTGGAATGAATAAAAAACGCACATCTTACTGAATCCAGTTTGTTTTCGATTTTACACTGTGAATAAAATGTATCATTAGAATTATTCAGATTTTTGATGATTATTATTGTTATTAACTTCATTTTAATTTCATTTACCACCTGCGTAAGCGCTATTGAATGTTGTCATTATTTACTTTAGTTTACTCACCAGCAGCGTTAATTAGATAGCAATGAGCGTGTCGAGCGTTAGCTGGCTGGAAACAGCTAGTTAGTTCTATAGGACCACCACATCCATGTGTCAGACACCACCGCCATACGCAGGTGACTGTATCGCTGATAATGCCATGCCTCATTAGTTCTATAGGACCACCACATCCATGTGTCAGACACCACCGCCATACTCAGGTGACGGTGTATCGCTGATAATGCCATGCCTCATTAGTTCTATACGGACCACCACATCCATGTGTCAGACACCACCGCCATACTCAGGTGACGGTGTATCGCTGATAATGCCATGCCTCATTAGTTCTATAGGACCACCACATCCATGTGTCAGACACCACCGCCATACTCAGGTGACGGTGTATCGCTGATAATGCCATGCCTCATTAGTTCGATACGGACCATCACATCCATGTGTCAGACACCACCGCCATACTCAGGTGATGGTGTATCGCTGATAATGCCATGCCTCATTAGTTCTATAGGACCACCACATCCATGTGTCAGACACCACCGCCATACTCAGGTGACGGTGAATCGCTGATAATGCCATGCCTCATTAGTTCGATACGGACCATCACATCCATGTGTCAGACACCACCGCCATATGCAGGTGATTGTGTATCGCTGATAATGCCATGCCTCATTAGTTCTATAGGACCACCACATCCATGTGTCAGACACCACCGCCATACTCAGGTGACTGTATCGCTGATAATGCCATGCCTCATTAGTTCTATAGGACCACCACATCCATGTGTCAGACACCACCGCCATACTCAGGTGACGGTGAATCGTTGATAATGCCATGCCTCATTAGTTCGATACGGACCACCACATCCATGTGTCAGACACCACCGCCATACTCCGGTGACGGTGTATCGCTGATAATGCCATGCCTCATTAGTTCTATACGGACCATCACATCCATGTGTCAGACACCACCGCCATACTCAGGTGACTGTGAATCGCTGATAATGCCATGCCTCATTAGTTCGATACGGACCATCACATCCATGTGTCAGACACCACCGCCATATGCAGGTGATTGTGTATCGCTGATAATGCCATGCCTCATTAGTTCTATAGGACCACCACATCCATGTGTCAGACACCACCGCCATACTCAGGTGACTGTATCGCTGATAATGCCATGCCTCATTAGTTCTATAGGACCACCACATCCATGTGTCAGACACCACCGCCATACTCAGGTGACGGTGAATCGTTGATAATGCCATGCCTCATTAGTTCGATACGGACCACCACATCCATGTGTCAGACACCACCGCCATACTCGGTGACGGTGTATCGCTGATAATGCCATGCCTCATTAGTTCTATACGGACCACCACATCCATGTGTCAGACACCACCGCCATACTCAGGTGACGTGTATCGCTGATAATGCCATGCCTCATTAGTTCTATACGGACCACCACATCCATGTGTCAGACACCACCGCCATACTCAGGTGACGGTGTATCGCTGATAATGCCATGCCTCATTAGTTCTATAGGACCACCACATCCATGTGTCAGACACCACCGCCATACTCAGGTGACGGTGTATCGCTGATAATGCCATGCCTCATTAGTTCGATACGGACCATCACATCCATGTGTCAGACACCACCGCATACTCAGGTGATGGTGTATCGCTGATAATG
Source organism: Oophaga sylvatica (assembly GCA_033576555.1). NCBI lineage: Eukaryota > Metazoa > Chordata > Amphibia > Anura > Dendrobatidae > Oophaga > Oophaga sylvatica. Next base: position 510,196,508 of record JARQOD010000001.1, read on the forward strand.
CCATGCCTCATTAGTTCTATAGGACCACCACATCCATGTGTCAGACACCACCGCCATACTCAGGTGACGGTGAATCGCTGATAATGCCATGCCTCATTAGTTCGATACGGACCATCACATCCATGTGTCAGACACCACCGCCATATGCAGGTGATTGTGTATCGCTGATAATGCCATGCCTCATTAGTTCTATAGGACCACCACATCCATGTGTCAGACACCACCGCCATACTCAGGTGACTGTATCGCTGATAATGCCATGCCTCATTAGTTCTATAGGACCACCACATCCATGTGTCAGACACCACCGCCATACTCAGGTGACGGTGAATCGTTGATAATGCCATGCCTCATTTGTTCGATACGGACCACCACATCCATGTGTCAGACACCACCGCCATACTCCGGTGACGGTGTATCGCTGATAATGCCATGCCTCATTAGTTTCTATACGGACCATCACATCCATGTGTCAGACACCACCGCCATACTCAGGTGACTGTGAATCGCTGATAATGCCATGCCTCATTAGTTCTATACGGACCACCACATCCATGTGTCAGACACCACCGCCATACTCCGGTGACGGTGTATCGCTGATAATGCCATGCCTCATTAGTTCTATACGGACCATCACATCCATGTGTCAGACACCACCACCATACTCAGGTGACGGTGTATCGCTGATAATGCCATGCCCCACTAGTTCTATACAGACCACCACATCCATGTGTCAGACACCACCGCCATACTCAGGTGACGGTGTATCGCTGATAATGCCATGCCTCATTAGTTCTATGCGGACCACCACATCCATGTGTCAGACACCACCGCCATACTCAGGTGACGGTGTATCGCTGATAATGCCATGCCTCATTAGTTCGATACGGACCATCACATCCATGTGTCAGACACCACCGCCATACGCAGGTGATTGTGTATCGCTGATAATGCCATGCCTCATTAGTTCTATACGGACCACCACATCCATGTGTCAGACACCACCGCCATACTCAGGTGACGGTGTATCGCTGATAATGCCATGCCTCATTAGTTCTATAGGGACCATCACATCCATGTGTCAGACAACACCGCCATACGCAGGTGATTGTGTATCGCTGATAATGTCATGCCCCATTAGTTCTATACGGACCATCACATCCATGTGTCAGACACCACCGACATACGCAGGTGATTGTGTATCGCTGATAATGTCATGCCCCATTAGTTCTATACGGACCACCACATCCATGTGTCAGACACCACCGCCATACTCAGGTGATTGTGTATCGCTGATAATGTCATGCCCCATTAGTTCTATACGGACCATCACATCCATGTGTCAGACACCACGACATACGCAGGTGACGGTGTATCGCTGATAATGCCATGCCCCACTAGTTCTATACGGACCACCACATCCATGTGTCAGACACCACCGCCATACTCAGGTGACGGTGTATCGCTGATAATGCCATGCCCCATTAGTTCTATACGGACCACCACATCCATGTGTCAGACACCACCGCCATACGCAGGTGATTGTGTATCGCTGATAATGCCATGCCCCACTAGTTCTATACGGACCACCACATCCATGTGTCAGACACCACCGCCATACTCAGGTGACGGTGTATCGCTGATAATGCCATGCCTCATTAGTTTGATACGGACCATCACATCCATGTGTCACACACCACCGCCATACTCAGGTGACGGTGTATCGCTGATAATGCCATGCCTCATTAGTTCTATACGGACCACCACATCCATGTGTCAGACACCACCGCCATACGCAGGTGATTGTGTATCGCTGATAATGTCATGCCCCATTAGTTCTATACGGACCACCACATCCATGTGTCAGACACCACCGCCATACTCAGGTGACGGTGTATCGCTGATAATGCCATGCCTCATTAGTTCTATACGGACCACCACATCCATGTGTCAGACACCACCGCCATACTCAGGTGATTGTGTATCGCTGATAATGTCATGCCCCATTAGTTCTATACGGACACACCACATCCATGTGTCAGACACCACCGCCATACTCAGGTGACGGTGTATCGCTGATAATGCCATGCCCCACTAGTTCTATACGGACCATCACATCCATGTGTCAGACACCAACGCCATACGCAGGTGATTGTGTATCGCTGATAATGCCATGCCCCACTAGTTCTATACGGACCACCACATCCATGTGTCAGACACCACCGCCATACGCAGGTGATTGTGTATCGCTGATAATGTCATGCCCCATTATTAGTTCTATACGGACCACCACATCCATGTGTCAGACACCACCGCCATACGCAGGTGACGGTGTATCGCTGATAATGCCATGCCCAATTAGTTCTATAAGGACTACCACATCCATGTGTCAGACACTGCTCCATTTAAAGGGGTTTTCCGGCTGTTGGAAAAACCCTGACGCCAGCTGCAGTTTGTTTTAAATAAACAACTCTGGTTTACTCACCATCCCCAGTGTATGCATGACAACTGATAACTGAGCTAAGCTGTAATGCTTGAGCCTCTCACAGCTGCAGAGCTCAATGATTGGCTGCAGTGGCCAACATGATCTCACTATGCTGACAACCACAGACACTGGAGTAGAAATTTTCCAAACCCAGAAAACCCTTTTATTCATTATAAAGGAAAGATCCAGGGAGGTCACAGGGCAACCAAAAAATGACCACCTGCAACCAAATCCTGAACCGCGGTCCGAGACCAGATGTGCAGTGATAGGTCCCTCCATCCCAGACAGTGACGGTGTGTGCGTAGTCTCCCGTGTCCCAGGTCACATACGGTGTGCATGGAGCCTCTCTTGTCCCAGGTCACATACGGTGTGCGGGAGCCTCCCTTGTCCCAGGTCACATACGGTGTGCGCGGAGCCTCCCTTGTCCCAGGTCACATACGGTGTGTGCGCGGAGCCTCCCGTGTCCCAGGTCACATACGGTGTGCGCGGAGCCTCCCGTGTCCCAGGTCACATACGGTGTGTGCGGAGCCTCCCGTGTCCCAGGTCACATACGGTGTGTGCGGAGCCTCCCGTGTCCCAGGTCACATACGGTGTGTGCGGAGCCTCCCGTGTCCCAGGTCACGTACGGTGTGTGCGGAGCCTCCCGTGTCCCAGGTCACGTACGGTGTGTGCGGAGCCTCCCGTGTCCCAGGTCACGTACGGTGTGTGCGGAGCCTCCCGTGTCCCAGGTCACGTACGGTGTGTGCGGAGCCTCCCGTGTCCCAGGTCACGTACGGTGTGTGCGGAGCATCCCGTGTCCCAGGTCACGTACGGTGTGTGCGGAGCCTCCCGTGTCCCAGGTCACGTACGGTGTGTGCGGTGCCTCCCGTGTCCCAGGTCACGTACGGTGTGCGCGGAACCTACCGTGTCCCAGGTCACGTACGGTGTGCGCGGAGCCTCCGTGTCCCAGGTCACACGGTGTGGCGGAGCCTCTCGTGTCCCAGGTCACACACGGCGTGTGCGGAGCCTCTCGTGTCCCAGGTCACACACGGTGTGTGCGGAGCCTCTCGTGTCCCAGGTCACACACGGTGTGTGCGGAGCCTCTCGTGTCCCAGGTCACACACGGTGTGTGCGGAGCCTCTCGTGTCCCAGGTCACACACGGTGTGTGCGGAGCCTCTCGTGTCCCAGGTCACACACGGTGTGTGCGGAGCCTCTCGTGTCCCAGGTCACACACGGTGTGTGCGGAGCCTCTCGTGTCCCAGGTCACACACGGTGTGTGCGGAGCCTCTCGTGTCCCAGGTCACACACGGTGTGTGCGGAGCCTCTCGTGTCCCAGGTCACACACGGTGTGTGCGGAGCCTCTCGTGTCCCAGGTCACACACGGTGTGTGCGGAGCCTCTCGTGTCCCAGGTCACACACGGTGTGTGCGGAGCCTCCCGTGTCCCAAGTCACATACGGTGTGTGCGGAGCCTCCCGTGTCCCAGGTCACATACGGTTGTGCGGAGCCTCCCGTGTCCCAGGTCACATACGGTGTTGTGCGGAGCCTCCCGTGTCCCAGGTCACATACGGTGTGTGCGGAGCCTCCGTGTCCCAGGTCACATACGGTGTGTGCGGAGCCTCCCGTGTCCCAGGTCATATACGGTGTGTGCGGAGCCTCCCGTGTCCCAGGTCACATACGGTGTGTGCGGAGCCTCCCGTGTCCCAGGTCACGTACGGTGTGTGCGGTGCCTCCCTTGTCCCAGGTCACGTACGGTGTGTGCGGAACCTCTCGTGTCCCAGGTCACTACGGTGTGTGCGGAACCTCTCGTGTCCCAGGTCACATACGGTGTGTGCGGAACCTCTCGTGTCCCAGGTCACATACGGTGTGTGCGGAGCCTCTCGTGTCCCAGGTCACATACGGTGTGTGCGGAGCCTCCCGTGTCCCAGGTCACATACGGTATGTGCGGAGCCTCCCGTGTCCCAGGTCACATACGGTGTGTGCGGAGCCTCCCGTGTCCCAGGTCACATACGGTGTGTGCGGAGCCTCCCGTGTCCCAGGTCACATACGGTGTGTGCGGAGCCTCCCGTGTCCCAGGTCACATACGGTATGTGCGGAGCCTCCCGTGTCCCAGGTCACATACGGTGTATGCGGAGCCTCCCGTGTCCCAGGTCACATACGGTGTGTGCGGAGCCTCCCGTGTCCAGGTCACACGGTGTGTGCGGAGCCTCCCGTGTCCCAGGTCACATACGGTGTGTGCGGAGCCTCCCGTGTCCAGGTCACATACGGTGTGTGCGGAGCCTCCCGTGTCCCAGGTCACATACGGTGTGTGCGGAGCCTCCCGTGTCCCAGGTCACATACGGTGTGTGCGGAGCCTCCCGTGTCCCAGGTCACATACGGTGTGTGCGGAGCCTCCCGTGTCCTAGGTCACATACGGTGTGTGCGGAGCCTCCGTGTCCCAGGCCACATACGGTGTGTGCGGAGCCTCCCGTGTCCCAGGTACATACGGTGTGTGCGGAGCCTCCCGTGTCCCAGGTCACATACGGTGTGTGCGGAGCCTCCCGTGTCCCAGGTCACATACGGTGTGTGCGGAGCCTCCCGTGTCCCAGGTCCATACGGTGTGTGCGGAGCCTCCCGTGTCCCAGGTCACATACGGTGTGTGCGGAGCCTCCCGTGTCCCAGGTCACATACGGTGTGTGCGGAGCCTCCCGTGTCCCAGGTCACATACGGTGTGTGCGGAGCCTCCCGTGTCCCAGGTCACATACGGTGTGTGCGGAGCCTCCGTGTCCCAGGCCCATACGGTGTGGCGAGCTCCGTGTCCCAGGTCACATACGGTGTGTGTGGAGCCTCCCGTGTCCCAGTCACTACGGTGTGTGCGAGCCTCCGTGTCCCAGGTCACATACGGTGTGTGCGGAGCCTCCCGTGTCCCAGGTCACATACGGTGTGTGCGGAGCCTCCGGTCCAGGTCACATACGGTGTGTGCGGAGCCCCGTGTCCCAGGTCATACGGTGTGTGCGGAGCCTCCCGTGTCCCAGGTCACATACGGTGTGTGCGGAGCCTCCCGTGTCCTCTCCGTCTGGACAGAGCCATGTCCCAAACTTTTCCAGCACCGCGTGCAGGCAGAGCTGTCAACCGGCCACCAGCACCAGAACTTTACCAGAGCTGCCCAAGCTCCACAGCCCTACGTCCTACCAGCCGAATACTGATATCACCCCCTAGCGGCCACATCTGTCGGTAACTCACCCTCCCGCCGTGTGTAACTTCCTCCCGCCTCCGCTATGATTACGGCCCGGGACTAACGGAGGCCAAACGTCAGACCGGAACCGGAAGCTGAAGGAGCATGCAGCCTGGCGCACTGGCGATGACGCGAATCACGTGATGCACGGCGCAAAGCATCACGGTTATGACAGTATGAATAACTTTATTGACAGCGGCAGAAAATGTCATCCTATAGTTTGGTTTTTCATTATTTTTGCCCTTTTGCACAAAAGTAGAAGCTGAAGCATAAGGAAGATTATGTTCTGAAACATCACCACGGACGCCTGAAAAACTCTTTGTAGTTATTTACGGAAGCGTTTTCTCTACAGTTTTCTACAGTTTTGTTAAATCTTCTAACGTTTTTGAAGCGGCATATCCAACGTCAGGTCCCGTTCTTTGTTGCAGGCTCAGGAGCTGAGCGTGCATCATTGCTGGCAGATGGCTCCTCCTCTCCTCTCATCTCCTCTTCCCACAATCACATACAAGACTTCTCCCGTGCTTCCCCCCGACTCTGGAACTCTCTACCACAACACATCAGACTCGCGCCTACTGTGGAAACCTAACCTGAAGACCCACCTCTCCCGACAAGCCTATAACCTGCAGTAACCACACCATACCGCTGCACGACCAGCTCTACCCTTTCCTAGTGTATCCTCACCCATCCCTGTAGACTGTGAGCCTGGGCAGGGTCCTCTCTCCTTTTGTACTTGTGTGTGCCTTGTATTGCTCATGTTTATTGTACCTGTTTATATTCGCCCCCTCTCACATGTAAAGCGCCATGGAATAAATGGCGCTATAATAATGAATAATAATAATGGGTGCATTATTCAGCCATCATCTGCCTCATCGCCCACCCCCGCGGAGCTCATAATGCTGCAGCAGCCTCTGACATAACGTGCATCCAGGGGTCCTCTAAAGTACTGGGACATTTACAGGCAGAATTGTATATCGGGGGTCTGCAGGTGCCATTGGTAACGGGGTGACATCCCCTGTAATGCTGCTTCCGTAGTTACTCCTGCAAGTCCCGGCTTACAAACCCCTTTAGTGCTCTGCTTTCTATACTCCCAGGTTCCACCACTGAAGAATGTATGAATATCAGCGATGAGTCTGGGCACACCACACATTTCCAGACTGTGACTTTCCTCTTCACAGGTCTAATTGCCGTTTACTGATCTTGATTTTTGTTTCCAAATTATTTTTAACCTTTAAAATAAATTATAGAAAATATATAACTTTGGGAATCACTGTAATCGCATTGATCTGAAGAATCGTGTGACTAGCCATGGTGCGTTTACATTCAATGCCCAGTAGCCAGAGCCTTTCATAGTCCCATGAATAACTGTCCCAAAGGACTATTTATTTCTGATTTTGGATTATTTGATTTCCTGACCTCGTCTATCCTGGTCATCTATTTGTGCCTTGACCTCAGCCGGTCTAACTATGGTTTCTCATAAACACTTCATGAATGACATACCCATATACGTAATCAATAATTAAACATGAAAAATTACCCTAATACATATGGGCCTATGAAGTTTAGACATAATAGGAAAAATTCGCTAGAAATTAGATAAATACCATGAAAAATTGAGTTGAAACTTTAAGTTGGCGGGTCGTCATACCCACATAGATAAGATTACATGGACAGAGGGCGAAATAAACTGCATATCGTGATGAACACGAAATGTTCTTCCTAATGTCAAATGTTTTCGTCCCTGCCGAATTGAAAAATATGTCTGTTCGCTCAATGTTGGGACAGGCGACACACCAACCACAAGGAGGACAACCACACCTAGAACGACATGATCAAGGAAACAAGATTTGGGTTCGGATTGATAATGATATGGACCAAATAGTCTTGAGATTCCTTGAACGTCTAATTGTAATGCTGGGCTTACTAGGTAGTAATTGATTAAGAATAGAATCCGTCTGAAGAATAGGCCAGGCTTTCTGAAGACATTCCCTCATCTTAACAAATTGGGCATGATAAGTTGAGATAAACCTTATTGTGTTATTGGTTTTATCTACCTTATTTTTATACAATAAAGATTGATGTGTTGACCACTTAGCCCTATTGAAAGCCCTCTTAATTGCCCGCCTATTATAGCCGCGTTCGCAAAATTTATCTGAGAGGTCAAGTGCCTGTGTTTTAAAATCCTGATCATCGGAACAAATCCTGCGAAGACGCAGAAATTGTCCGACAGGGATAGAATTAATTAACGGTTTTGGATGTGCAGAAGAGGCGTGTAGCAACATCTTAGTGGCTGTTTCTTTCCTATAGATGCTGGTCTGAAGGATATCATCACGGTCTCTCCAAACAGAGACGTCCAGGAAGCTAATTTTATTCACATCACTGATATGTGTATGTTTTTATCATTACAATTCACCTCCATGAAATTACGCAGTTGTGTATCATTCCCCTGCCAGATCAAGAAAATGTCGTCGATGTACCGCATCCAAAGTGGGATGCGGTCCATCGACGAACTCATCTGACAGGGGGAGGTCTCTCTCCCACAGCCCCAGGAACAAGTTGGCATAGGCCGGGGCAAAGGATGCCCCCATAGCTGTACCCTGGAGCTGCAGGTAGAAGGACCCCTTGAATGTAAAAAAGTTATGCGTAAGAGAAAACTCGAGGAGTTCCAAAATCAGGTGGACAATGTCTTCCAGTAAACTAGACATGTGTAGAAAATATCTAGTTGCCGCCAAGCCATCTGAATGTTTAATATTAGTATACAGGGACTCCACGTCCCCTGTTACCAAAATGGTATTATGGCCAACATGGAGACCGTCCACCCTTTTAAGAAACTCCCCAGTATCCAGGAGGAAGGAGGGAAGGCTTTCCACTACTGGTTGCAGTTTGGAGTCAATCCAAGAGTTTACCTTTTCAAGATAATTACCTGAGCCTGAAATGATTGGACGTCCTGGGGGGGCATCCAAGTTCTTATGAATTTTGGGTAACAGGTACAGAGTCGAAATGGTAGGCTCTTGAACTGTAGTGCCGAAGCCAGCTCCTTTGTGAAAACACCATTCTGGACAGCCAAATTCGAGATCTTCATTAGCTGTCCCACAAAGGATGACAAGGGGTTAAACGTAAGGCACACCAGGTCGCATGGTACATTTATCCTGACAGGTATCATTCCTCTTTGATTCAGGGATATGATTTCCCGGTTGTGAATGTCCTTTTGATACTCTATCTATGGCGTTTTGTGGCTATGTGGCATTATGCAGCATCTAATACAGCTAATGCAAATGATATTTGTTTACTTGATGCATATTATTTATTTTGTTTAGTCATAGATCACATTCATTATATGCCACAAATTATAATCACCTTTTTGGGATTTGTGCAATATTATGGCAATTGCCTTACATATGATGTATTCATTTGTACATTCCATTTGTGATACCATGACCTGTTTGTGTTCCCTGTCTTGCATGTGCTATTTGGTCAATTGACCTCTGCTCTACCCCTGTACTCCTTATTCCTGGTAATTTTCTAATAAAATTATATTTACTATTGATATCAATTTCTTGGAATCTTTGTTCGCAATTTTTCATGGTATTTATCTAACTATTGTTTCTGTCTGCCATGTTTTGGAGTCTTCTACATGAGAGATATTGCGGATGGAGTCTACTATCACGGTAGTTACCTGCACTGGATTCCACATCTATACAGAGCTGACCTAAATCCCTTATATTCTGTTCAACCAAGCGCCAAATCGTCAGCAACGTAAATCCACAAGATCCCAAGTACAGTAGGTCCCTCTTGTACTCATTGTGGGATCTACTACTATGTATCCCAATAAAAGAGACTGGAAGAAGGCAGAATATTCAGATGGCCAATATAATTCTGTAGAGAAACTTATAACCTGACCACATCAAGTCAAGTTGTATAGGTCTTCAAAGATGGTGTCTAACATGTTTTGGTCATATGTGACACACGCCAAACAGGATTCGTCCAAGTTCAACCAGCACTCATTACAATATACAGTGCCGCATCCTGGGTTTGGGCACTCGTGACAGTCTGTACTTATCCTGGCATTACAGACAATGCAGCGCTGAGGGAAAAGAAATCTTGACCCGGGGAAGGATTTATGGATTGCGCCCAAAATACTCTTCACCTGACCAAAAAAATGAAAATATGTGGTGTGAGGTTTTGAAACTAAAGTTGGATAAAGGATAATTATACAAGGAGTGAAGAAAAAAAAAGGCTCTAAGGACAGAAACAAAAGGAGCAAAATTAATATAAAATGCCCTTATGGGCTGGAGTATAACCGCTATCTATTAGAGGAGGAGTTTGAGTACAAGATGTGCTAGGGTTAGGGTAACAGTTTGGGACATTATTAAGGTCTCACCCATTTCCGTTGTCTTTTGGATCTTTTCCTCACTTTCGAGCGCAGGTTGTAGAAGTACAGCCTCCTCTTTTGGACATAATGGTTATAAAGGAAGATAACCCGGCATTTCTCTCTCTGAAAAGACAAAGGCAGATGTATAGAAAGGACCTCACAATCGCTCCCTGGCCTATCCAATGCCAAATACATTAGCAATCTAGTGGGTTTGTTCCATCCAGAAAGGCAGGAGATCCTCATTCCTCTATGGTCCTATCAAGGCCAAAGGATGTGACTTTACCTTTGGGAAATAGAAAGAAGCAATTACTCTGCGTAGACGGTAGCTATACACCTGGAGGAAGCACAATAACAGGAGCCCGATAACCGGCAAAGTGGAATAGATGTAGTTTTCAGAGCTCATGATGACTGGATTCGGAAGGCAGGCTGTGGAAGAGGAGATCCGTGAGCCCTAGCTTCACACTATACATTAAATAGACAATACTATCCCTGCACCCATGTTCGACACATCACCCTTAAAGCGTTTTTCCCCGCCTTCACAGGTGGGTGTAGTCAGATAGTGCTTGCAAAAACAAGCACTTTTGCAATTTACCGCTTATTCATATTTGCAGCTGTTCTGCGATATTAACACTTTTATTTACAGCTCATTGCCTAGGAAACCGACCACCGCTGCTGTCTAGTTTGTAAGTACTTCTCTGAATCGGGCCAGGGTTAGGAAATAAGGCACTCTCCAGGGATTCCGGCCAGCTTCAAAACAATAAAAAAGAGCTGGTCAACCCTGCAAATGTTCTGCTGTCTAGCAGCAGTGGTCGGTCTCCAAGGCAACAAGCTGTAAACAAAAGATAAGTGTTAATATCTAAAGAATAGCTGAAAATTTTAATAAGCAGTAAATTGCTAAATTGCTTGTATTTACAAGCTCTGTCCGATAACATCCATTTATGAAGATGAGGAAAAACCTTTTTAATGAAAACTAAAGGCTTGTCATATAGCTTATCATATGGAGAAGGAGAAAAGGGATGTTACATAACTTTAGAAACTATTAAGCCTTGTAGCTTCGTATCTTAGAGGATATTTCTATCAAGAGCTCACTTGTAGTCCTTCTTTAGACGTGCATTCACTTACTGTAAGTTTTGTTGAGCTTTGCAAAGCTACTGGTTGAGATGTTAAATGCCTTAATTGTGCCCCGCAGAAGCCGGGAAATCATACTCTCACCTTCCACTGTTATTTCTAGCTTGTGATCAACTATGAAGAGATAAGAGAGATTTATGACAGGTCCATGTACAAAAGAAAATAAGTTTATAATTGGTGCAAGACTGCTCCACCGGTACCTTATACATCTACTGTCTATGTGCAGCCAGAATGTGGTCTACTGGACATGGCTCCTCCATCAATGATATACGGTGAAACCTCTTTAAGGAAATCACCTCAAAATTGCTGTGTAAATTGTTCATCTATTGGGTGGTCTTCTCATAGTATCTCAGTATCTAGTTATCAACTGGATAAGTAGGTCTTCTTAAAATGGAGATCTTTAGAGGAGGCTTCACCATAAAAATTTTAGTGCGCTGATCTTCCAGTAGACCACCAGCAGCTGAACCATAGTATTACTCACTGGTGAAGATGTTGGGGATGTTAAAATGTTTGTTGAGAGTCCTGAAGATATGGATAAGAAGACGGTCAAGGCAATTGGCCAAGATGAAGAGGATGAAGTAAGGCAGACACATCAATATCTCCTTCATCTATAGAAGAAAAGAAAGCTTTCCCATGACCACCATGTCCACTCAGCTGTCACTCACGTTTCTTATGTCTCATTGCTACCCCCTCACCATGGTGTTATTCTCAAGTTTCTGCACACAAAGATCAAAGGGAAATACAAAGTCCTTCTTCTCCTCTTTCCTCAATGGCAGTAAATGCTTCTTCTTCTGTAAAGAACAGATTTTTATTAAGGTGAAGAGGGAAGGTTAAAAAACATGTTTCTACCTCCAAATATTTTACCAGTCGGTGAAAAAGCACCAGACATTGGAGAAAGGTGAAACATCTAATCATGCTGAACTTCAGGGGCTTTTTGGGCAGAAGAATGATTAGGCGCATCCAGAAATCACCATGTTAAACACAAAAAGATCTTCTTCTGTTAGTAACTCGCTCTGCCACATACTCACAATTTTAAATGCCTTAACCCCTTAACCCCCAAGGGAGGTTTGCATGTTAATGACCGGGCCAATTTTTACAATTCTGACCACTGTCCCATTATGAGGTAATAACTCTGGAACACTTCCATGGATCCTGGTGATTCCGACAATGTTTTCTTGTGACATATTGTACTTCATGATAGTGGTAAAATTTCTTTGATATGACTTACGTTTATTTGTGAAAAAATGGAAATTTGGCGAAAATTTTGCAATTTTCCAACTTTGAATTTTCATGCCCTTAAGTCACAGAGATATATCACATAAAATACTTAATAAGTAACATTTCCCACATGTTTACTTTACATCAGCACAATTTTGGAACCAACATTTTTTTTTGTCAGGAAGTTTTAAGGGTTAAAAATTAAACAGCAATTTCTGATTTTTACAACACCATTTTTTTTTGAGCGACCGCATCACATTTGAAGTCACTTTGAGGGGTCTATATGATAGAAAATACCCAAAACTGACACCATTCTAAGAACTGCACCCTGAAGGTGCTCAAAACCACATTCAAGAAGTTTATTAACCCTTCAAGTGCTTCACAGGAATTTTTGGAATGTTTAAAAAAATGAACATTCAAATTTTTTTCACAAAAATTTACTTCAGATCCAATTTGTTTTATTTTACCAAGGGTAACAGGAGAAATTGGACCCCAAAAGTTGTTGTGCAATTTGTCCTGAGCATGCTGATACCCCATATGTTGGGGCAAACCACTGTTTTGGCGCATGGCAGAGCTCAGAAGGAAGGAGTACCGTTTGACTTTTTCAACGCAGAATTGGCTGGAATTGATATCAGACACCATGTCACATTTGGAGAGCCCTTGATGTGCCTAAACAGTGGAAACCCCCCAATTCTAACTCCAACCCTAACCCCAACACACCCCTAACCCTAATCCTAACCCTAACCATAACCCTAACCACAAACCTAACCCTAAGACATCCCTAACCCTAACACACCCCTAATCCTAACCCTAATCCCAACCCTAACCCTAATCCCAATCGTAACCTTAATCCAATCCCTAACCCCAACTCTAGCCCCAACCCTAACCCTAACTTTAGCCCCATCCCTAACCCTATCTTTAGCTCCAACCAGGGGCATAACTACAGCGGTTGCAGCGGTCGCCACTGCGACCGGGCCAGGCGAGTCAGGGACCCAGCAGGTCAGACGCACATCTGTTGCCGTGCATGAGATTCCTCCTGCATAGCAACAGATTCCTCCTGCAATGCAGTACGATCGCGCAGGAGATGCTGAAATATCAACATCTCCCGCCCGGTGAGTGCAGGAGCTCAGCGCTGCCGGTGGCTGAGCTTCTGCACTAGCAGCCAGGAGTGGGGTCTGTGCCGCCCCTGGCTGTTAACCCCCTAATTGCTGCGAAAGAGCTGCCTTCGGATCGGTGTCCCCGCAACGTCATCGCGGGGCCCGATCTCTGCCATGATGACCCGGGGTGGTCATGATGACCTTCAGGTCATCAAGTTATGGAAAGCCTCTGAGACCATGCTCAGAGCATGGTCTCAGAAGCTTTCACCATAGGTATAATGCACTGCAATGCTGGAGCATTGCAATGTATTATACCTGCAATCAAAGTAAAAAAAGTGAAAGTCCCATAAAGGGATTAGGTAAAAAAGGAAAAAAATTTAAAAAAATATGTAAAAAAAATATTAAAAAATAATAAAAATAATTTTAAAAAATCCACTAATAAATACACATTTTTATGTAAAAAAATTAAATAAACAAAAAAAGTACACGTTTGACATCGCCGCGTCCGTAAAAATCCCATCTATAAAAGTGTCACACTAGTTAACCCCTTCAGTGAACGCCTTAAAAAAACATAAAAAAGTAGCAAATTATATTTTTTCCAAGCGGTATTGTCATGGGTGCATCGCTACGAGGATCGTCGCGATTGCACATTCTGACTTCTCGCAGCTGAGTTGCTGTTACTTTGTGTTTGGTGGTGAGGGAGTTAATTTTACCTAGCTCTTTGCTAAGACTAGGTCCAGCCTCGCCCGGCTGCTTTTGATTATGTACTAATTAGCTTCCTTTATATTCCTGCCAGTCTGGGTGTTAGATGCCGGTGAAAGCATTCATACAGACTGCAGATAGGATCGGTTCTGAGAAGACTTAAGCTAAGAGCTCCTTTGTTGTTTCTCCTCACCTTGCTTATAGTTTATCTCCTAGACCTTTGGTGTTCCCTCTGTGTTTATATGTTGTATGCAAGACAGTATTTACTTTATCCCCTTTCTGTCTCGTTTGTCTTTACTGTTGGTTAACCTTTACCTGTCCATTCCCTATGGTGGTAATCAGGGTCCTTCTAAGGACTAGATTACAGTGGTCAGGCATTTATAGGAGACAGGGTTTTAGCTGGCGGCCTGGACCTCTGTACCATTAACAGTACCTCCAGGTAGAGGGACTAGTCAGGACCCCAGTTTAGGGTCAGCATAGACCCCGGTCCACCTCTAGCCAGAGACAGCGTGAAAAGGATTCAGTATTGACCCACAGGATATTATGTCAGGTAATACTATGCTATATATACATGTTAATGTTACCTATTTATATGTTATATAGAATGTTGTCCCACTTGATAGATTACTGACATTATTTATATATATATCTGCTAGACAGCGTGACAGGTATCATCATACCACTTGGAAAAAGTGCAATAAAGCGCGATTAAAAAAAAATGGTAATAAAAATAGTACCACTGAAAGCACATCTTGTCCCGCAAAAAAACAAGCCCTCACATGACTCTGTCGGCCGAAAACTCGAAAAATTATAGCTCTCAAAATGTGGTGATGCAAAAACTTCTTACAAAAAAAATCTTCTTTTAGTGTGTGACAGCTGCCAAACATAAAAACCTGCTATAAATAGTAAATCAAACACCCCTTTAACACCCCTTAGTTAGGGAAAAATAATAAAATAAAAACATGTATTTATTTCCATTTTCCCATTTAGGGTTAGGGATAGGGTTGGGGCTGGGGATAGGGTTGGGGTTGGGGCTAAAGTTAGGGTTAGGGTTGGGGCTAAAGTTAGGGTTAGGTTTGGGATTAGGGTTAGGGTTGGAATTAGGGTAAGGTGTTATGAATGCGCTAGAGATGGTTTCTGAGCAGAGGCTCCCTCTTGTGGTTACAGACAGTACTGAACCTTTCAGTGAGGAATGGCAATCTGGGTTCACTGACTGGTCTGATATAAGGGAGGTCCCCTCCCATGATGGTTGCCGGTGATCAATTGTTCTTGTCTCAATTGTGGTTCCTGGTTCATTTGGAAGTTTGCTGAGTCTTGCCTGCATCTTCTGCTATCAGATAAGATATTTTCTGCTTTTATTTTTGTGCTTGCTTTTTGCATTGTTCCTGCACTTCTGTGGAAGTCAGCCAGGTCCCCTCCGGGGGGCTTGTGCTCCTCTCAGTTTATCTGAAGCCACTGTTATTTGTTCATTTTCTTTTTCCTGTTTTTTCAGTGGCTGCGGCTTGGTTTTGTTCACACTGAGATCTGATTTAGTGGGTGGCGAGATCGTGTGATCTCAGTATTTTTGTGATCAGAATTGTTGGATTTTTGTAGGGTTTTCTGGGTTGCAGAAAGTAATCTCTCCTGTCCTATCCTATTTAGTCAGCTTGTGGCCCAGCGTTTGCTCATTCTATTTTCTGTCTGTGTTTGTGCTTTCTTCTTGTCTAATCGCCATTACATGTTTGGGGGCTTCCTATTTTCTTTGAGGATCTGCTCGCGGCAGATAGCTTTCATCTTTCTGCCTTTAGGTGTAGTTATCTCTCAGGCTGTGACGAGGCGTCTAGGATCAACGTAGGAATGCTCCACGGCTACCTCTAGTTGTGTGGTTAGTTTAGGAATCTGCAACCCATTAGTTACCAACATCTCAGGTGTTCAGCTGCCCGGCTGTTGTTCCTGTCCTCCTCAGCTACCTAACATAACAGTATCACCGGCCAAACTGAAAATTATATGGTACTCACAGAAGGGAAAAATAGTGTGGAAAGAAAAAAGTTGTCAGAGATTTTTTTTTTCTGTTTGTTGCATTTTTTCCCTCTTTTTCTCTGGGTGCTGAGAAGGATTTTTTTTCTCTCTCAATGGAGTTTGCACAGTTGACTGACCGTGTGGATCAGCTTGCCACTGAGGTTCGGAGTATTACTACCTATCTTGCTAGGTTGCCGGTTGTGGAACCTAGGATTCCCATGCCAGATTTGTTTTTGGGGGATCGGGCTAAATTTCTGAATTTCAAAAATAACTCTAAGTTTGTAATGTATGTAGTACAGTTCATATAGCGTCTTGTGCTTGGGTGCGATGAAAACACAGGAGTCACAGGTTTGATATAGAAAAGTCCTGTATTACTTCATACAAGTTGGCAGAAATAGTCACACAGTTTGCAGACACAGAAACAGGAGACACAGCAGGCCAGAGTAATCCAAGCTCAGCAATCACTCTCCAATACAGATTCAGGATCTTCTTCTCTGTTACCGTAAGTCCATGCAAACGTGGGTCTTTCAAGAGCAGGGTTCAGAGTCCACAAGTGCTTCAGAGTTCCTCAGTAGGAATAGCTGGAGTACAAGGTCCAAGGCTTACAGGAGTCAAGTCACAGGTTCACTGCAGGCTAGTAGAGTCCTTCTGTGCTAATGACGGGAATGCAAAGATTGAATTGTACGGGGCGAGGGTCTTGCTCATCGGTGTAGATACACTGTAATGTATGTGGTACAGTTCATATAGCGTCTTGTGCTTGGGTGCGATGAAAATACTTGAGACACAGGTTGATAAAGAAAGTCTTGTATTGCTTCATACAAATTGGCAAAAATAACACACAGGTTGCAACACAGAAGCAGGAGACACAGCAGGCCAGAGTAATCTAAGCTCAGCAATAACTCTCCACAACAGATTCAGATCTTCTCTGTTACCGCAAGTCCATGCAAACGTGAGGCTCTCAAGAGCAGAGTTCAGAGTCCACAAGTGCTTCAGAGTTCCTCAGTAGGAATGGCTGGAGTACAAGGTCCAAGGCTTCAGGAGTCAGAACACAGTTCACTGCAGGCTAGATTCTGAAGCACTGATTACTCAGCTGTGGCTGTTTAAGAAGCAAACGGAGAGAATCAGGGCGGGAACATGCAAGCTGGAAAACTCCATTTTGACTGAGGGCAAGATAGCTGCAGCAAGACAGAAAGTAAAATGGCTGACGAACAAACTGAGTTTCAGGAATATATACATAGAACCTTACATTACTCCCCCCTTAAGGACAACCTCCGGATGACCTCAGACCAGGCTTGTGTGGGTACCTCTGATGAAACTGACGGAGCAAGCGAGGAGCATTAACGTTATTGACCGGTTCCCATGAGTTGTCCTCCACTGGGTAGCCCTGCCATTTAATCAGATATTGTAACTGATTTCTATACAACCTGGAATCTAAAATCCTTTCCACCACAAATTCTTCCTGACCATCGACTAGCACTGGGTCAGGGCAAGGAGAGGAACGTCCAGGAAACGTATTGGGTGTCGCAGCCTTTAGTAGGGATACATGAAAGACAGGGTGGATTCTCATAGTTCTGGGCAGTTGAAGACGACAAGCAACGGCACTTATAATTTTACTGATTTTATAGGGTCCAATGTACTTATGTCCCAACTTAGACGATGGAATCCTTAACTTAAGATTTCTGGTTGACAGCCAGACCAAGTCTCCTACCTTGAAAGCTGGTGCAGGTTTACGAAATTTATCTGCTGCTTTCTTGTACCTTTCTTGAGCCGATTCCAGATTTTCCTTTAGAAGATCCATATTCTTCTGTAAAGACGTGATTCTTTCAGCCACTGCTGGTAAAGGCGTTTCTATGGGAAATCGTGGTAGAATGTTAGGATGATAACCTAGATTAGAGTAAAAAGGAGACTGTTTAGTGGAGGCACTCTGAGAGTTGTTATACGAGAACTCAGCTAATGGAAGTAGATCCACCCAATCATCCTGTAGGTGGCAGATAAAGCAGCGGAGATACTGCTCCAGGGTTTGATTGGTTCGTTCGGTCTGTCCATTAGTCTGGGGATGAAAAGCAGAAGAAAGGTTTACTTTAATGTCCAATGCTGCACAGAAATTTTGCCAAAACCTAGAAGTGAATTGCACCCCTCGATCCGAAATAACCTCATCCGGTACTCCATGTAAGCGAAACACATCTTTAATCATCAAATCTGATGTCTGTTTTGCAGTGGGTAAGCCGACACAAGGGATAAAATGAGCTGCCTTTGTTAGACGGTCAACCACCACTAGAATGGTGTTCTTCCCTGAGAGGTTGGTAACTCCACAATGAAGTCCATAGAAATGGATCCCCACGGGCGGGACGGGGTGGGAAGAGGTTGCAACAGACCAGTTGGTGAGGAGCGAGGTGTTTTGCATCTTGCACAGACCTCACATGAAGTGACATAATTCAAAACATCCTTCCTGCAAGTGGGCCACCAAAAGAAACGAGAAAGAAATTCCTGTGTCTTTAGAATTGCCCAGCTATCTTGGAATCGTGAATGAGTTGCAATACTCTTAATCTGACTGTTTCAGGAATATACAGACGTTGTCCCTGAATCCACACACCATTCTTAAAGACAAGACTTACGTCCCTTGGGGGTTGTGCCAAAAAGGAATCCGCATGGTATGCTTCCTTGATGTCCTTAAGTAGGTCTTGATTATGAATTACTCCTAGGAATCTAGAGTCAGGAAGAATAGTCTTAGGAGGAGTAATTGGACGTGTCTCTGCTGAGTAAATCCTAGAGAGTGCATCAGCCTTTCCATTGCGCGATCCTGGTCTATAAGAGATGATAAAATTAAATTGGTTTAAGAAAAGATTCCAGCGAGCCTGGCGAGGAGTCAGGCACTTAGCCGACCTGATAAACTCAAGGTTACGATGGTCTGTCAGGACGACTATTTGCTGTGCAGCTCCCTGAAGAAGGTGTCTCCATTCTTTGAAGGCGGCAATAATGGCCAACAACTCTCTATTGCCCACATCGTAGTTCCTCTCAGCCGAAGACAACTGCTGGGAAAAGAAGGCACAGGGATGCAAGACATTCTTCTCACCTGTTCTCTGAGAGAGTATAGCTCCAACGGCACAGTCTGAAGCATCCACCTCTATTATGAAGGCAAGCTCGGGGTTGGGATGTACTAGGATAGGTGCAATGGTAAATTTATCTTTTAGACGGGAAAATGCTTCCTGGGCTTGGGGAGTCCAGGAAAACCTAGACTCTTTCCGGGTAAGTTGAGTGATAGGTGACACTACCTCAGAGAAATTTCTAATGAAACGTCTATAGAAGTTGGCAAACCCGATGAAGCGCTGTACCTCCTTCACATTTCTAGGACTTGGCCAATCCTTGATGGCTTGGGTTTTGCTTCCATCCATACTAATTCCTTGTGTAGACAGTACATACCCCAGAAATTGAATTTCGGTCCTATAGAATTCACACTTTTCAAGTTTGATGTAAAGATGATTTTGTCTTAGACGTTCCAAGACCATTCTCACATGTCCATGATGTTCCTCTGTGGAGTTAGAAAAAATTAGAAT
Source organism: Oophaga sylvatica (assembly GCA_033576555.1). Taxonomy (NCBI): domain Eukaryota; kingdom Metazoa; phylum Chordata; class Amphibia; order Anura; family Dendrobatidae; genus Oophaga; species Oophaga sylvatica. The sequence continues at coordinate 510,216,251 of JARQOD010000001.1, forward strand.
ATCATCCAAATAAATTACCACGAATGTATCTAGGAGATCCCTGAAGATGTCATTCACCAAGTGTTGGAAAGTGGCTGGGGCGGTACTCAGACCAAAAGGCATAACTAGATATTCAAAGTGTCCATAGCGTGACCTGAATGCAGTCTTCCATTCATCCCCAGGTCTAATACGGACTAAGTTATAGGCCCCACGAAGATCTAGTTTAGAAAAAATTTTGGCATGTCGCACTCTCTCCAATAACTCAGGGATTAAAGGCAATGGATAACGGTTTCTAATAGTAACCTTATTGAGTTCCCTATAGTCTACGCATGGTCTCAGAGATCCATCTTTCTTCTTTACAAAGAAGATGGGTGCACCTGCAGGAGATGAAGAGGGGCGTATGAAGCCCTTGGCTAGATTTTCATCTATGTAATCCTTTAAAGCCTTTAGCTCGGGCCCCGCCAGGGGGTAGATCTTACCAAAAGGTATCTCTGCTCCAGGCAATAATTCAATTGGACAATCATATGGACGGTGAGGAGGAAGCTGGTCAGCGTTCTTCTTGTCACATAAATCCACATAGTCCTGGTATACAGCTGGTAGTTCAGGGACTGACATGATTCCTTTAGGAACAGAGCAAGCTGAAACTTTTGGACTCATCTGTTTCTCTGGAAAGTGTAATTCCTTGGTCTCCCAGTTAATGGTAGGATTCTGAGCCTGCAGCCATGGTAGCCCTAGAATAATGGGAAAGTGGGGAGAAGAGATAAGCATAAAGGACAGTTTCTCTTGATGATCTTTACCCATAAGAACCCTCAAAGGCTCTGTTTCCTGATCCACTGGTCCAGAGGTCAGCAGGGAGCCATCCACAGTTTCCATCTGTACTGGAGTAGCCTTCTTCACTGAACGTATTCCCTGTTTCAGAGCAAAGGAGACATCCATAAAATTTCCACTTGCCCCTGAGTCGATCATAGCAGAGCTAGACACCCAAGCTGAGTCAACCCAGAGTTTGATGGAAAGAAAGCAATGAGAATTGTTTTTCTTACAACTCAGCTGGGACACCGCTGAGGAAACTTGAAAAATGGCAGCGTTTACACAGTCAACGTCCTCAGAGGTAATGGAGTTTAAGTCCGAGAAATCAAGATCTGTTGCTGCAGATCTCTCTGGAGCCTGAGGCTCGGACCTGACAGATCCCCTCTCGCAACACTCACAATGAATGAGTGCTGCAGTAGTCTTACGAGAACGGCTGGGGCAGTTTATAATGAAGTGCCCTGACTTACCACAATAGAAACATAGATTCTCCTTAAAACGATGTTCCTTGCGTGCATCACTAACCCGTCGTTGTAAAGAGTCTACCTGCATGGGTTCAGGTTCAGGTTCCCATGTAATCCTACTCAAAGGTTCCTTAGCTGGAGAGGAAGGTAGGAAAAGGTTAGTACGATTGCTTTCGAACCATCTCTCTTGCCTGCGTTCAGTCAGACGAGTATCAATACGGATGCAGTAGTTAATAAAGTCACCTAACGCAGTGGGAGGGTCGGCACGAGCAAGTTCATCCTTAATCAGTGGAGATAACCCCTTTCGAAAAATAGATTTTTTGGCGGAACTGTCCCAGGTGGTATCAAGGGCCCATCTCCTGAAATCCAAGGCATATTCAGCTACCGAGTGCTTACCTTGGCGCAAAGCTAACATGGCTGCTTCAGCTGTTGCACCTCGATTGGGGTCATCAAACACCTGCCCCATGGCTGAAATAAAATCATCAAGGTGATTCAAACAATCATCCTCAGTCTCAATCAGAGGGTTTGCCCACATTAAAGCCTTGTTGGTAAGCAACATAATTATAGTAAGCACCTTAGATCGTTCAGTGGGAAATTGTGAAGCATGTGCAGAAAAAAAAAGATTGCATTGATTAATAAATCCCCTGAATTTCTCACGTTCACCGCCAAAACGAAAAGGGGGCAACTTGGGAATCCCAGCACTCGGGGCTACGGCAGGAGCCTGGACTCGCCCCTCTAGAACCTCAATCCTGGCTCGCAAATCCTGGGTAGTCTGTCCAACCACTTGCAAATTGTGATTATTGAGGTCCTGTAGATTTGTAAAACGGGTCTTTATATTCTGCAAATCTGCAAGGATATTATCAGTCACTCCGCAAAGTTCCTTTATGCGGGCCTCCATTTTCCAGATCTTTTAAGACAGGATTACTGGAAGAAGAGGAGAGAAAAAAAAACAATAGTGTTCACCTGTGGCAACACTGCATAGAGAAAAAAAAATTAAGGGAACTGCTCACCTGGAATGGTTGTGAGAAGTCACAACCACTATCATCACAGAAAGTTTCAACCAGACATCTGATATCCAGAGTTACAGCAGACAAAAAAGAGAAAAAAAAAGGAAAAAAAAAAAAAAAACAAAAAAAAAACAATAGTGTTTACCTGTGGTAACACTGCAAAAGAAAAAACTTAAGGGAATTGCTCACCTGGAATGGTTGTGAGAAGTCACAACCACTGTCATCACAGAAAGTACAACCGGACGTCTGATATCCACAGTACAGCAGACACAGCCTTCCAGACCCAGCAGACACTAACGTTTTGGCTTCAGAATCTTGTAATGTATGTAGTACAGTTCATATAGCGTCTTGTGCTTGGATGCGATGAAAACACAGGAGTCACAGGTTTGATATAGAAAAGTCCTGTATTACTTCATACAAGTTGGCAGAAATAGTCACACAGTTTGCAGACACAGAAACAGGAGACACAGCAGGCCAGAGTAATCCAAGCTCAGCAATCACTCTCCAATACAGATTCAGGATCTTCTTCTCTGTTACCGTAAGTCCATGCAAACGTGGGTCTTTCAAAGAGCAGGGTTCAGAGTCCACAAGTGCTTCAGAGTTCCTCAGTAGGAATAGCTGGAGTACAAGGTCCAAGGCTTACAGGAGTCAAGTCACAGGTTCACTGCAGGCTAGATTCTGAAGCACTGATTGCTCAGCTGTGGCTGCTTAAGAAGCAAAGGAGAGAATCAGGGCGGGAACATGCAAGCTGGAAACTCCATTTTGACTGAGGGCAAGATAGCTGCAGCAAGACAGAAAGTAAAATGGCTGACGAACAAACTGAGTTTCAGGAATATATACATAGAACCTTACAAAGTTGTTTTTTGCCTTAAAAGCCTAAGTTTTCAGGGAACGCAGCACAGCAGGTTCAAATTCTCATCTCTCTCCTGCGCGGCGACCTGGGGTTATTGTATGATGAACCTAATGTCACAGATCAAGCTGAAAAAACCTTGTTGGCATTAAATCAGGGTCTTGAAGACGCTGAGTTGTACTGTCAGAAATTCCGAAAGTGGGCAGTCCTGACCAAATGGAATGATGATGCTTTGGCAGCCCTTTTTCGGAAGGGGCTGTCAGAGAATGTAAAGGATGTTATGGTGGGATTCCCTGCTCCCTCTAGTCTCAATGATTCTATGTCATTGGCTATTCAAATTGACAGACGTTTGCGTGAGCGCAGAGGTATGCGTGAGATAGTGTTGCCTTGTGAGCCAGCTCCTGAGCCCATGCAGTGTAATAGAGTGACTTCTGGGGCACAGCATCATGAGTTTCGAAAGCGCAATGGGTTATGTTTCTACTGTGGTGACGCCTCTCATGCTATTTCAGTCTGCCCTAAGCGGGGAAGACGTTTTGCACGCTCAGTTGTCTTGGGTAGTGTTCAGACTAAATTTCTGCTGACTGTTACCCTGATTTGCTCCCTGTCCACATTTTCTGCTCAGGCTTTTGTTGGTTCAGGAGCAGCTATTAACCTGATGGATTTTGACTTTGCCAAACATTGTGGATTTCCCATGATACCCCTGCGGAAGTCTATTCCCCTACTGGGCATTGATTCTACCCCTTTGGCGGAGAATAAACCCCAGTTTTCTACTCAGGTGATAATGAGGGTTGAACCAGATCATCAGGAGAGTTGCAAATTTCTGGTGCTGTATAATCTGCATGACATTATTGTACTAGGTTTCCCTTGGTTACAGTCTCATAATCCTGTTTTGGATTGGAAATCTGAGTCTGTGACCAGTTGGGGCTGCCAATGTGTTAATGCCGACACTCCTGTTTTTTCTGCCTCTCCCCAGTCTCAGGATGTTCCTGACTTTTTGACTGATTTTTCGAATGTATTCAGTGAAAGTAAATCTGCACCCTTGTCCCCTCACAGGAGCTATGATTGCGCTATTGAATTAGTGCCTGATGGTAAATTTCCTAAAAGTCGCCTTTTTAATGCGATCTTATATCAAGGAGTCATTGGAGAAGTGTCATATCAGACCATCCTCTTCACCCTTGGGTGCCGGTTTTTTCCTTGTGGCCAAAAAGGATGGTTCATTGAGGCCGTGTATTGATTATCGTCTCTTGAATAAGATCACTGTGAAGTATCAATATCCGTTACCCTTGATTTCTGACCTGTTTTCCAGGGTGAAAAGTGCTAGTTGGTTTACCAAGCTTGACCTCAGGGGGCGTATAACCTTATTCGCATTAAGCACGGGGATGAATGGAAGATGGCGTTTAATACCCCAGAGGGGCATTTTGAGTACCTAGTGATGCCCTTTGGGCTCACTAATGCTCCTTCCGTCTTCAAATCCTTCATGAATGATATTTTCAGGGATTTTATGGATAAATTTCTGATTGTTTATTTGGATGATATCTTGATTTTTTCCAATGACTGGGACTCTCATGTGAAACATGTTCGGACTGTGTTCCAGATTTTGAGAGAGAATGCACTGTATGTGAAGGGATCAAAGTGTCTTTTTGGCGTACAGAAGGTCTCATTTCTGGGATTCATTTTGTCTCCGTCTGTTATTGAAATGGACCCGGTCAAGGTTCAGGCCATCTGTGATTGGGTCCAACCTACTTCATTAAAGGCTCTTCAGAGATTTTTGGGTTTTGCCAATTTCTATCGTAAATTTATTGGTAATTTCTCCGGTATTGTTAAACCATTGACTGATTTGACCAAAAAGGGTTCTGATGTGGTGAATTGGCCTCCTGAGGCAGTCTCTGCGTTTAAGGAACTTAAGCAGAGATTCACTTCTGCTCCTGTTCTACGGCAGCCTGATGTTTCTCTACCGTTTCAGGTGGAGCTTGATGCCTCTGAAATTGGGGCAGGTGCCGTTTTGTCCCAAAGAGATCCAGAGACCTCTAAGAGTAACCCTTGTGCCTTTTTCTCTCGAAAATTTTCTCCAACTGAACGTAATTATGACGTGGGTAATCGGGAGTTATTGGCCATGAAGTGGGCCTTTGAAGAGTGGAGACATTGGCTGGAAGGAGCCAAACATCAGGTGGTGGTCCTCACGGACCATAAGAATCTGGTTTATCTCGAATCAGTCAAGCGACTTAATCCTAGACAGGCCAGGTGGGCCTTGTTTTTCACACGTTTTAATTTTGTGGTTTCTTTTCTTCCTGGCACTAAGAATGTCAAGGCGGATGCCCTCTCGAGGAGTTTCTTTACGGATTCTCCTGAGTTATCTGATCCTACTGTTATTTTGAAAGAGGGTGTAGTTCTTTCCGCCATCTCGCCCAATTTGAGACTGGCTCTGGAAGGGTGTCAGGAGGATAAACCTGAGCGCTGCCCTATTGGGAAATTGTTTGTCCCAGACCAGTGGAAGAAGAGTGTGATGTCTGAGATTCATTGTTCCGCGTTGGCTGGTCATCCCGGGATTTTTGGTACCAGAGACTTGGTGAGTCGGTCCTTTTGGTGGCCTACTTTGTCTCGTGACGTCAGGGAATTTGTGCAGTCCTGTGGGACTTGCTCTCGCTCCAAGCCTTGCTCTCGCTCTAGTGGTGTCACGCTGTTACTGCATACAGGAGGTCCGGGGTCTATGCTGACCCTAAGCTGGGGCCCTGACTAATCCCTCTACCTGGAGGTACTGTTGATGTTACAGAGGTCCAGGCCGCCAGCTTAACCCTATCTCCTGCAAATCCTTGACCCTCAGTAATCTAGTCCTGAGAAGGACCCCGATCACAACACAGGGGACTGGAAGGTATATGCCTAAACACAGTAATAGACGAACGAGACAGTACAAGGGGTAAACTAAAATCCACCTTGCATACAAAACTCACTCCACAAAAACAGAGGGAACAGGGTACGGAGATAAATGATAAAGCGAGGAGGGGAAAAAACCACACCAGGTACTCTTCACTTCAGACTTCACAATACAACGATCCGCTCTGCTGGTCTGCATGAATGCTTTCACCGACACTTCCCCAGCAGACAGGCAGGTATTTGAAGGAATCTCATTACTGCAGCATTAACTGCAGCTGGGCGAGGCCGGGCCTCGTCTAGCACAGAGAGAGAGAGAATTAACTCCCTCACTGCCGAAAAACACCAAGCACCAAAAACTCAGCTGCGCGAAGTCAGGTTGTGTAATCGCGACGATCTTCGTGGCGACACACCCGTGACAAGTGGTTTGTTAATGCCATTACCTGTGCCCAAGAGGCCATGGACCCATATCTCTATGGATTTTATTTACAACCTCCCTGTTTCTCAGAGAATGACCGTTATCTGGGTAATCTGTGATAGGTTTTCCAAGATGATACATCTTGTGCCATTACCTAAGTTACCTTCCTCCTCCGAATTGGTGCCTTTGTTCCTTCAGCACGTGGTTCGGTTACATGGCATTCCGGAGAACATTGTGTCTGACAGAGGAGTCCAGTTTGTTTCCAGATTTTGGAGGACATTTTGTTCTAAACTTGGTGTTCAATTATGTTTCTCCTCTGCTTTTCATCCTCAGACCAATGGACAAACCAAGAGAACAAACCAGACCTTGGAGACTTATTTGAGATGTTTTGTGTCTGCTGATCAAGATGACTGGGTCTCTTTTTTGCCTTTGGCTGAGTTTGCTCTTAATAATAGGGCTAGCTCTGCCACCTTGATGTCTCCATTTTTCTGCAATTTTGGGTTTCACCCTCGATTTTCTTCGGGACAGGTGGAGGCTTCTGTCTGTCCAGGTGTTGACTCTGTTGTGGAGCGAATGCAGCAGATTTGGGACCAGGTAGTGGAGAGGTTGTCTCTCTCTCAGGAGAAGGCCCAACGGTTTGCCAACCGGCATAGGACTGATGTTCCTCGGTTTAAAGTGGGGGACTTGGTTTGGTTGTCCTCAAGAAATATCCCTATGAGGGTTGCATCTCAAAAGTTTAAGCCAAGGTTCATTGGACCTTATAAAATCATGGAGATTCTTAATCCTGTTTCCTTCCGTTTGCTTCTTCCAGGGACATTTAAGATCCATAACGTGTTCCACAAGTCCTTATTGAAGAGGTTTGTCGAGCCAGTGGTTCCTATGGCTGCGCCTCCTGACCCTGTTTTGGTTAAGGGCAATCTGGAGTATGTGGTTGAGAAAATATTGGATTCTCGTTTTTCTAGACGGAAACTCCAGTGTTTGGTTAAGTGGAGAGGTTATGGTCAGGAGGACAATTCTTGGGTGTTTGCTTCGGACATCCATGCTAGGAGACTGATCCGTGCCTATCACCGAGCTCATCCTGATCGGCCTGGTTGCACAAGTGAGGGTTCGGTGACCCCTCCTCAAGGGGGGGTACTGTTATGAATGTGCTAGAGATCGTTTCTGAGCAGAGGCTCCCTCTGGTGGTTACAGACAGTACTGAACCTTTCAGTGAGGAATGGCAATCTGGGTTCACTGATGTCATGTATAGTGTACAGTTCCTCTAGCGTCTTGTGCTTGGGTGCGAGGAAAACACAGGAGACATAGGTTGAAATGAAATGGCTTGTATTACTTCATACAAGCATGCTGAAAAGTTCACACAGTTTGCAGGAACAGCGACAGGAGACACAGCAGGCCAGAGTAACTTCAAGCACTACAATAAATCTCCAAAGCAGGTTCAGGATCTCTTCTCTGTACCGTAATTCCTCTGCAAACATGGATTCACCAAACAGCAGGTTTCCAGAGTCCAAAAGTGTTCCAAGGTTCCTCAGTAGGGAATAGCTGGAGTACAAGTCCAAGGCTTCCAGGAGTCAGGTCACAGACTGACTGAGGCTTGCTTCAGGAGCACTGATTGTTCAGCTGAGGCTGCTTAAGAAGCAAGAGGGAAGAATCAGGGCGGGAACATGAAAACTGGAAACTCCATATTAACTGAGGGCAAGAGCTGCAGAAAGACAGAAAGCAAAATGGCCGACGGAAAACTGAGTTTCTAGGAACATGTCAACAGAGACAAAGAACCTTACATTACTCCCCCTTAGGGACAACCTCCGGATGACCTCAGACCAGGCTTGTCAGGGTACCTCTGATGAAACTGGCGGAGCAGACGAGGAGCATTTACATTATTGACTGGTTCCCATGAGTTGTCCTCCACTGGGTAGCCCTGCCATTTAATCAAATATTGCAACTGATTTCTGTACAACCTGGAATCTAGAATCCTTTCCACAATAAATTCTTCCTGACCATCGACCAGCACTGGGTCAGGGCAAGGAGAAGAACGTCCAGGAAACGTATTGGGTGTTGCAGCCTTTAGTAGGGATACATGAAAGACAGGGTGGATTCTCATAGTTCTGGGCAGTTGAAGACGACAAGCAACAGCACTTATAATCTTATTGATCTTATAAGGTCCAATGTACTTATGTCCCAATTTAGACGATGGAATCTTTAATTTAAGATTTCTGGTTGACAGCCAGACCAAATCTCCTACCTTGAAAGCTGGTGCAGGTTTACGAAATTTATCTGCTGCTTTCTTGTACCTTTCCTGAGCCAATTCTAGATTTTCCTTTAGAAGATCCATATTCTTTTGTGAAGAAGTGATTCTTTCAGCCACTGCCGGCAAGGGCGTATCTATGGGAAATCGAGGAAGAATGTTAGGATGATAACCTAGATTGGAGTAAAAAGGAGACTGCTTAGTGGAGGCGCTCTGAGAGTTGTTATAAGAGAACTCAGCCAGTGGAAGTAGATCCACCCAATCATCCTGTAGGTGGCAGATAAAACAGCGGAGATACTGCTCCAGGGTCTGATTGGTTCGTTCTGTCTGTCCATTAGTCTGGGGATGAAAAGCAGAAGAAAGGTTTACTTTAATGTCCAATGCTGCACAGAAATTTTGCCAAAACCTTGAAGTGAATTGCACCCCTCGATCCGAAATGACCTCATCCGGTACTCCATGTAAGCGAAACACATTCTTAATCATCAAGTCTGATGTCTGTTTTGCAGTGGGTAAGCCGACACAAGGGATAAAATGAGCTGCCTTTGTTAGACGGTCAACCACCACTAGAATGGTGTTATTCCCTTGAGAGGTTGGTAACTCCACAATGAAGTCCATAGAAATAGATCCCCACGGGCGGGACGGGGTGGGAAGAGGTTGCAACAGACCAGTTGGTGAGGAGCGAGGTGTTTTGCATCTTGCACAGACTTCACATGAAGTGACATAGTTTAAGACATCTTTCCTGTAAGTGGGCCACCAAAAGAAACGAGAAAGAAATTCTTGTGTCTTTAGAATTCCCCTATGCCCGGCTATCTTGGAATCGTGGATGAGTTGCAATACTCTCAATCTGACTGTTTCAGGTATATACAGACGTTGTCCCTGAATCCACACACCATTCTTAAAGACAAGACTTACGTCCCTTGGGGGTTGAGCCAACAAAGAATCCGCATGGTATGCTTCCTTGATGTCCTTAAGTAGGTCTTGATTATGAATCACTCCCAGGAATCTAGAGTCAGGAAGAATAGTCTTAGGAGGAGTAAGTGGACGTGTCTCTGCTGAATGAATCCTAGAGAGTGCATCAGCCTTTCCATTGCGCGATCCTGGTCTATAAGAAATGACAAAATTAAATTGGTTTAGGAAAAGATTCCAGCGAGCCTGGCGAGGAGTCAGGCACTTAGCCGACCTGATAAATTCAAGGTTACGATGGTCTGTCAGGACGATTATTTGCTGTGCAGCTCCCTGAAGAAGGTGTCTCCATTCCTTGAAGGCGGCAATAATGGCCAACAATTCTCTATTGCCCACATCGTAGTTCCTCTCAGCCGAAGACAACTGCTGGGAAAAGAAGGCACAGGGATGCAAGACATTCTTCTCACCTGTTCTCTGAGAGAGTATAGCTCCAACGGCACAGTCTGAAGCATCCACCTCTATTATGAAGGCAAGCTCGGGGTTGGGATGTACTAAGATAGGTGCGGTGGTAAATTTATCCTTTAAACAGGAAAATGCTTCCTGAGCTTGCGGGGTCCAGGAGAACCTAGACTCTTTCCGGGTAAGTTGGGTGATAGGTGACACTACCTCAGAAAAATTCTTAATGAAATGTCTATAGAAGTTGGCAAACCCGATGAAACGCTGCACCTCCTTCACATTTCTAGGAATTGGCCAATCCTTGATGGCTTGGGTCTTGCTTCCATCCATACTAATCCCTTGCGTAGATAGTACATACCCCAGAAATTGAATTTCGGTCCTATGGAATTCACATTTTTCAAGTTGGATGTAGAGATGGTTTTGTCTTAGGCGTTCTAAGACCATTCTCACATGTCCATGATGTTCCTCTGTGGAGTTAGAAAAAATTAGAATATCATCCAGATAAATCACCACAAATGTATCTAGGAGATCCCTGAAGATATCATTCACGAAGTGTTGGAAAGTGGCTGGGGCGGTACTCAGACCAAAAGGCATAACTAGATATTCAAAGTGTCCATAGCGTGACCTGAAAGCAGTCTTCCATTCATCCCCAGGTCTAATACGGACCAAGTTATAGGCCCCACGGAGATCCAGTTTAGAGAAAATTTTGGCATGCCGTACTCTCTCCAACAACTCAGGGATTAAAGGCAATGGATAACGGTTTCTAATAGTAACCTTATTGAGTTCCCTATAGTCTATGCAGGGTCTCAGAGATCCATCTTTCTTCTTCACAAAGAAGATGGGTGCACCTGCGGGAGATGAAGAGGGGCGTATGAAGCCCTTGGCTAAATTTTCGTCTATATAATCCTTCAAAGCTTTTAGCTCGGGCCCCACTAGGGGGTAGATCTTACCAAAAGGTATCTCGGCTCCGGGCAATAATTCAATTGGACAATCATATGGACGGTGAGGAGGAAGCTGATCAGCGTTCTTCTTGTCACATAAATCCACATAGTCCTGGTATACAGCTGGTAGTTCAGGGACTGACATGGTTCCTTTAGGAACAGAGCAAGCTGAAACTCCTTGACTCATCTGTTTCTCCGGAAAGTGTAATTCCTTGGTCTCCCAGTTAATCGTAGGATTCTGCGCCTGCAGCCATGGTAGCCCTAGAATGATGGGAAAGTGGGGAGAAGAGATAAGCAAAAAAGACATTTTCTCCTGATGATCTTTACCCATAAGGACCCTCAAAGGCTCTGTTTCTTGATCCACTGGTCCAGAAGTCAGTAGAGAGCCATCCACAGTCTCCATCTGTACTGGAGTAGCCTTCTTCACTGAACGTATCCCCTGTTTCAGAGCAAAGGAGATATCCATAAAATTTCCACTTGCTCCTGAGTCGATCATAGCAGAGCTAGACACCCAGACTGAGTCAACCCAGAGTTTGATGGAAAGGAAGCAATGAGAATTGTTTCTTTTACAACTCAGCTGGGACACAGCTGAGGAAACTTGAAAAATTGCAGCGTTTATACCGTCATCGTCCCCAGAACTAACAGTTTAAGTCCGAGAAATCAAGATCTCTTGCAGCAGATCTCTCTGGAGCCTGAGGCTCGGACATGACAGGGCTCCTCTCGCAACACTCACAGTGAATGACTGCTGCAGTAGTCTTACGAGAACGGCTGGGGCAGTTTATAATGAAGTGCCCTGACTTACCACAGTAGAAACATAGATTTTCCTTTATACGATGTTCTTTGCGTGCATCACTAACCCGTCTTTGTAAAGAGTCCACCTGCATGGGTTCAGGTTCTGGTTCCCTTGTGATCCTACTCAAAGGTTCCTTAGCTGAGGAGGGAGGTAGTAAAAGGTTAGTGCGATTATTTTCGAACCATCTCTCTTGTCTGCGTTCAGTCAGACGAGCATCAATACGGATACAATAGTTAATAAAGTCACCTAACGCAGTGGGAGGGTCGGCACGAGCAAGTTCATCCTTAATCAGTGGAGACAACCCTTTCCGAAAAATAGATTTTTTAGCGGAAGTGTCCCAAGTGGTATCAAGAGCCCATCTCCTGAAATCCAGGGCATATTCGGCTACTGAACGCTTACCTTGGCGCAAAGTTAACATGGCTGCTTCAGCTGTTGCACCTCGATTGGGGTCATCAAACACCTGCCCCATGGCTGAAATAAAAGCATCAAGGTGATTCAAACAATCATCCTCAGTCTCAATCAGAGGGTTTGCCCACATCAAAGCCTTATTGGTAAGCAACATGATTATAGTAAGCACTTTGGATCGTTCAGTGGGAAATTGTGAAGCATGTGCAGAGAAAAATAAATTGCATTGATTAATAAATCCCCTGAATTTCTCACGTTCACGCCAAAACGAAAAGGAGGTAATTTGGGGATCCCAGAACTTGGGGTTATGGCAGGAGCCTGGGCTCGTTCCTCTAGAGCCTCAATCCTGGCTCGCAATTCCTGGGTAGTCTGTCCAAACACTTGCAAATTATGATTAGTGAGGTCCTGTAGGCTTGCAAAACGGGTTTTTAAAGTCTGTACATCTGAAAGGATTGTATCAGTCACTCCGCAAAGTTCCTTTATGCGGGCCTCCATCTTCCAGATCTTTTAAGGCAGAGGTGCTGGAAGGAGAAGAGGAAAGGAAAAAAAAAAAAAACAATAGTGTTTACCTGTGGTAACACTCCAGAGTAAAATTTTAAGGCAATGCGCTCACCTGGAATGGTTGTGAGAAGTCACAACCACTGTCATCACATAAGGTATTAAACGGACATCTGATATCCACAGTCACAGCAGACACGGCTTTCCCAGACCCAGCAGACACTAAACATTGGCTCCTGAATCTTGTCATGTATAGTGTACAGTTCCTATAGCGTCTTGTGCTTGGGTGCGAGGAAAACACAGGAGACATAGGTTGAAATGAAATGACTTGTATTACTTCATACAAGCATGCTGAAAAGTTCACACAGTTTGCAGGAACAGCGACAGGAGACACAGCAGGCCAGAGTAACTTCAAGCACTACAATAAATCTCCAAAGCAGGTTCAGGATCTCTTCTCTGTACCGTAATTCCTCTGCAAACATGGATTCACCAAACAGCAGGTTTCCAGAGTCCAAAAGTGTTCCAAGGTTCCTCAGTAGGGAATAGCTGGAATACAAGTCCAAGGCTTCCAGGAGTCAGGTCACAGACTGACTGAGGCTTGCTTCAGGAGCACTGATTGTTCAGCTGAGGCTGCTTAAGAAGCAAGAGGGAAGAATCAGGGCGGGAACATGAAAACTGGAAACTCCATATTAACTGAGGGCAAGAGCTGCAGAAAGACAGAAAGCAAAATGGCCGACGGAAAACTGAGTTTCAAGGAACATGTCAACAGAGACAAAGAACCTTACAACTGACTTGTCTGATATAAGGGAGGTCCCCTCCCATGATGGTTGCCGGTGATCAATTGTTCTTGTCTCAATTGTGGTTCCTGGTTCATTTGGAAGTTTGCTGAGTCTTGCCTGCATCTTCTGCTATCAGATAAGATATTTTCTGCTTTTATTTTTGTGCTTGCTTTTTGCATTGTTCCCTGCACTTCTGTGGAGGTCAGCCAGGTCCCCTACGGGGGGCTTGTGCTCCTCTCAGTTTATCTGAAGCCACTGTTATTTGTTCATTTTCTTTTTCCTGTTTTTTCAGTGGCTGCTGCTTGGTTTTGTTCACACTGAGATCTGATTTAGTGGATGGCGAGATCGTGTGATCTCAGTATTTTTGTAATCAGAATTGTTGGATTTTTGTAGGGTTTTCTGGGTTGCAGAAAGTAATCTCTCCTGTCCTATCCTATTTAGTCAGCTTGTGGCCCCAGCGTTTGCTCATTCTATTTTCTGTCTGTGTTCGTGCTTTCTTCTTGTCTAACTGCCATTACATGTTTGGGGGCTTCCTATTTTCTTTGGGGATCTGCTCCGGGGCAGATAGCTTTCATCTTTCTGCCTTTAGGTGTAGTTATCTCTCAGGCTGTGACGAGGCGTCTAGGATCAACGTAGGAACGCTCCACGGCTACCTCTAGTTGTGTGGTTAGTTTAGGAATCTGCAACCCATTAGTTACCAACATCTCAGGTGTTCGGCTGCCCGGCTGTTGTTCCTGTCCTCCTCAGCTACCTAACATAACAGTATCACCGGCCAAACTGAAAATTATATGGTACTCACAGAAGGGAAAAATAGTGTGGAAAGAAAAAAGTTGTCAGAGTTGTCAGAGATTTTTTTTTTCTGTTTGTTGCATTTTTTCCCTCTTTTTCTCTGGGTGCTGAGAAGGATTTTTTTTTCTCTCTCAATGGAGTTTGCACAGTTGTCTGACCGTGTGGATCAGCTTGCCACTGAGGTTCGGAGTATTACTACCTATCTTGCTAGGTTGCCGGTTGTGGAACCTAGGATTCCCATGCCAGATTTGTTTTTGGGGGATCGGGCTAAATTTCTGAATTTCAAAAATAACTGTAAGTTGTTTTTTGCCTTAAAAGCCTAAGATTTCAGGGAACGCAGTAAGGGTTGGAATTAGGTTTAGGGTTGGAACTAGGGTTAGGGTTGGAATTAGGGTTAAGGGTGTGTTAGGGTTGGATTTGTGTTGTGGTTAGGGTTATGGATAGGGTTGGGGGTATGTTGGGGTTAGGGTTGGAGTTAGAATTGGGGGGCTTCCACTGTTTAGGCACATCAGGGTCTCTCCAAACGCGACATGGCGTCCGCTCTCGATTCCATCCAATTTGTCATCTGCGTCACTGTCATTCCTCCATTCAATCGGCATCACAAAAAGTGGATATTCTTGACAATTGTAGCAGAATAGAGAGCTGTCAGCTCCTTGGTCCACTACCATTAATTCACTTGGGCCAACGTTATACTGCTCCCAGCCTGTGGCTTTCCAGAAGCCAGAGCAAGGTAGGAGATGCAGGCGGAACAATGCAGAGGATGCAGGCAGAGCAAGGCAGGGGATGCAGGCAGAGCAAGGCAGGGGATGCAGGCAGAGCAAGGCAGGGGATGCAGGCAGAACAACATAGTGGATGCAGGTGGAGCAAGGGCAGGCCAGAAAACCTAGATATACCTCTGGCAACAGTTAAAAGCCGCCAGCCAATTACAGGCTGGCAGCTGACGTCAGCGCGCATGTCGCCGACGTATGACGTCACTGTCATACGCCGGAACGACTCTGCGTGCCTCAGCCTAATAGTGGGTGAGGGCATCGCTGGAGCTCGGTCAGGTAAGGAAAAACTTTTTTTTGTAACGCCGCGGTATAGGTCAGGTCGTTACGGAGGCGGCGATACCATATATATGTACTTTTATTGTTTAGATTTTTTTTTTATTCAAATATTTATTTAGTGCTAGAATAAATATAGATTTTTTTATTATTTTTTATTAGTTTTTAAAGATTTTTACAATTATTTAGAAAAAAAATATGTATTTAGTTTTACACCTTGTCCCACTATGGGACAATGATTTTGATTTTGTGCAGGCTGATCACTTCTATTGCATGCAGATGAAGCAGCATCTGCATGCTACAGAAACTGTCAGCTCTGCACTCAGTGCACACTGACCTGAGAGATGTCCTAACATGTACTGCACATGACAGGAAGTTTCTCAGCTCTAGAGACCCGGATGTCATCATGACGACATCGGATCTCCATAACAGCGATCGGGACCCCGCGGCATACCGCGGGGTCTCCTATCCAAAGGCAGAGGGTCTGTCAGCCCCTGTGCTGGCTGTTTGATTGCAGTGTTCCAGGTGGTTCAAGTGCTGGGAGCTGTCTCTGACCGCTCCTGGCGCTTAGTGCCGGGTGTCAGCTGTGAGAATCAGCTGACACCTGGCCGCGATCAGCTGCGCTCCCACCATGAGTGCGGCCGATCGACTATGACGTACTATTCTGTACATGGGAATTAAGTCCAGGGTCACATGGACGGAATAGTACGTCAGATGGCAGAGAGGGGTTAAAGGAGACCTAACATCGGGTGAAAAGTTGGCCATTTTGCTCTTATTTTGTTGCTGCTGCTCCCCTGATTATTCCATCTTTTGTATTTTTAAAATCCGGTTCCAGAAATATGGGCCAGTTTATTTAGTGTAGATGAGCGTAAAAATACGCCCCAGAGGATCCTGTGAGATGCGTCTTGTTGATGAAGACCATAAAAGTGAGCACGAAATATAGAGACTCATATCTCTTTGACAGGGTGACAGGTCCTATTGAAACCCCACATTTATCCACTCCAATCAACTTGACAAATCTTCATGTCCATTTGCTGACTCCTAGACTCCCAAGACATACTCTCCAGGGCATCACCTGAAATCCTGAATTGTTCCTCTTGATTGTAGATAGTTGATAGTTATTTCTGTCCTGAGTAGATCTGCTATGTGTTACCTATCACTCGGTATCCTCAGTTATCTCTATGAGACTTACCAGTTTTCTCCTGCGAGCATCAATCTGACGGAAGTAGGTGGTGACATAGTGGTTGTCGTAGAGGATGTTCTTGTTATAGTTGATGGTATAATTGAAAGCACTAAATGAGGAAAAGCACAGATTCTGTAAAAACTTTTAAAGCCGATATCACAATGGTAGTTTCCTAGGGAAACCACTAACCAGACCTATGACAGTTTAGGAAATGCAATCTATTAATAAGCCCCAGCTGTTTAGTCTACACATCAAGGGGAGTGTAAAATGGAGTTCCATCTTAATGTAGGATTAATCGAGCGATGAAAAAAGCAAAAGTGGAATGAATGCCACCAATTTGATTGATCTCACTTTAGAAAATGTGATATAAAGCAAAAAGTGAGAATTATTATTGGGGTTAGACTATTGTGAGCCCCATAGGGATTGACAGGGTATTGTCCGTCCTGGAATATCCACATGGTTAGTTTTGGTACAAGACCATTTCTCCCCGCTCATGCAGCCATCTAATTGGTGAGACTGTTCCTTTTTTACTTATATTGATTCTCTTTACCAATTTAACAACGGCATTTTGTATCATAGATGTTTTGTTGCATTTTACATTGATAAAACAGGTTTACGCTATTATGTTGTTTTTTGGTAAATAACTTGCCAGAACACATATTTCTTTTTGTCATAGTGTACCCTGTACCTACATAGATTCAGCATTTAGCTACTGCAGCGTGAATCTATTTGTCCTATAAGAGATGTTTATCTTTGGATGAATTTTCCTAACCAGAAACACATCTCTTTTATTTTATCCAAAAGGTGGCATACACACAAAATACTTTCTTGTATTTTTAATAGTTAAAATAAAAGTTATTTTTTAATTCTCACTGTTTGCTTTATATCAAATGTAGGATTAATTGAGCCATCATTTATTTATTTATGTTTTGTGATGCTTTTTTTTATAACATGCATCAAAAATATTTTCATCGCTTATGGATCGCTGTTAGTGTTTCTGCCTCTCATACTCCAGATCCTGGGATGAGTTCTGGCAGTGACTAATTGGATAAGAAAAATTGAACCCCTACCTGAAATATGACGTACATGTACAGTATATCACATGGGTGTATGACACGGCCTCTGGAGCTTAGACAGCATCTGCATGTAACAGCGATCAGAGCCTTGCTTAAAATGCTGCTGTTAAATTAAATATCAATTTTTGACAATGGCATTGAAGACGTGGTCCAGGTGATGCCCAATAGCTTTCCCACAACACAATCGCTGGAGTCTCATGAAGGACCCCATGGCTGTCCCCAAAGGTAGGCTTCATAGGAGGCTTTGATTTGAGCTATTTACTGCGATATTGCTTTATAAAAGAGTGATTAGATGATTGCAGTATTAAGTCCCACAAAAGGGACTTATAGAAATGAAAAAAAAATCTACATAAAAAATAAATAAATTCAATTCACCCCATTAAATAGATAGAAATTATCCATCTCCAGACACCACACTTGACAAAACTAATGACCCGAGAAAAATATTGACTTCCTACTGAGCTGTATTTTTCTCTATGGACCCCCAACAAAACATATTGTGAAGTCAAGAGTAATGATTGCTTTACTAATGAATGCTCACGAGGTAAAGAGGAAGATGAACATGCAGGACATGATTGTATTGATGAAGGGCAACTTCCTCAGCACCCACACTTGCTTCTTCCTCAAGGTTTCCACAACTTCTTCGGTCATGCTGAGGTCAGAGATGTTGATACCGGCCAACATGTTCAGCTCTTCTTTCTATCTCCATAAGAAGAAAAGAGAAGAATGAAACAAGAGGAAAATGATGATGCAAACAAGTATAGGGTTATGATGTTACGATGTGAAGAAGAGACACTGACCCTCATGACTATGACGCTGGTGTAGTTCTTATTCAGATTGTACACAGTTTCATTAACCAGGTCGAAGATTTGGCCGAAGTTTCCTTCCAGCGGCAGTCTTTTTATGCACCACTTGTTGATCACTAAAAGAGAGACATTATTAGTGCCAGTAGCCTGCCGCTCCCATCTGGTATTTGATACCAGCTAGAATAAGTATTTAATTTTTGTAAGGATCTAAAAAAGGTTATCTTCTTAGTATTGCAGAAGTCTAGCTAGCTCTTCATGACATCCAGGGGTTAGGATGCATGCAGAAGATTGCAGAGAACATTTAGAGTTGTCATACCTGACAAAACCGGGTACGGAAACTATGGACTTCATACCACCAGACATACTGACATGAGCTACATGACAACCAAGGCTATACAGTTGTGCTCAAAAGTTTACATACCCCGACAGAATTTTTTCTTTCTTGAGCTTTTTTCAGAGAGTATCAATGATAACTCCAAAACTTTTTTTCCACTCATGGTTAGTGGTTGGGTGAAGCCATTTATTGTCAAACTACTGTGTTTTCTCTTTTTAAATCATAATGACAACCCAAAACATCCAAATGACCCTGATCATAAGTTTAAATACCCCATTTCGTATTACCTTTTATTGCCCCCTCTTACATCAATGACAGCTTGAAGTCTTTTGTGGTAATTGTGGATGAGGTTCTTTATTTTCTCAGTAAAGCTGCCCACTCATCTTGGCAAAAAACCTCCAGTTCCTGTAAATTGAGGTCAGGAGACTGAGATGACCACTCCAGAACCTTCACTTTGTTTTCCTGTAGCCAATGACAGGTAGACTTGGCCTTGTATTTTGGATTGTTGTCACGTCCAAGTACGCCCCATGCGTAGCTTCCGGGCTGATGATTGCAAATTTGCCTCCAGTATCTGCCGATAACGAGCTGCATTAATCTTTCCTTCAACTTTGATCCCTGTGCCTTTGTAGCTCACACATCCCCAAAATCTCAGCGATTCACCTCTGTGCTTTACAGTAGGAATGGTGTTCCTTTGATCATAGGCCTTGTTGACCTCTCTCCAAATGTAACATTTATGGTTGTGGCCAAAAAGATCAATTTTTTTCTCATCACTCCAATAAATCTTGTTCCAGAAGATTTGAGGCTTGTCTCTGTGCTGTTTTGCGTATTGTAGGCAAGATACTTTGTGGCATTTGCGCAGTAATGGCTTTCTTCTGGCAACTTGACCATTCAGCCCATTTTTCTTCAAGCGCCTCCTTATTGTGCATCTTGAAACAGCCACACCGCTAGTTTTCAGAGAGTCCAGTATTTCAGCTGATGTTATTTGTGGGTTTTACTTTGCATATTGAACAATATTCCTGGCAGTTGTGGACAAAATATTTGTTGGTCTACGTGACCGTGGTTTTGTTTTTACAGAGCCCTCGATTTTCCATTTTTTAATCACAGTTAGAACGTTGCTGACTGGTATTATCAATTCCTTGGATATCTTTTTGTATCCCTTTCCTGTTTTATACAGTTCAACTACCTTTTCCCGAAAATCTGTTGACAATTCTTTTGCTTTCCCCATGACTCACAATCCAAAACGTCAGTGGTTGGATGAAAGCTGCAAGAGTCTGGATCCCAGAAACTCACTCAGCTTTTATGCACACACACTGATTACAAGCAAACAGGTTACAGGTGAGGATGTTACCTTTAGTAGCCATTCAAACTCATTTGTGTCAACTTCTATGCATGTAATCAGGCCAAAATCACCAGGGTATGTGAACTTTTGATCAGGGTCATTTGGATGTTTTAGGTTGTCATTATGATTTAAAAAGAGAAAACACAGTAGTTTGACAATAAATGGCTTCACCCAGCCACTAACCATGAGTGGAGAAAAAGTTTTGGTGTTATCGTTCATATTCTCTGAAAAAAGGCCAAGAAAGCAAATATTCTGCTGGGGTATGTAAAGTTTTGAGCACAACTGTATGTCTACATTGGTATTAATCAGTAGGACCTACTAGGAAGAGTCAGAGTAATGGAACAATTGGGCTCCAGACCATTTATCTAGATCATTAAAGAGCTAAAGATTTTAGTTATTACTCACAGTACATGACATTGCAGAAAAATGTGAATTTCATGGGTAGGCAAAGCAGGTGGTTTAGGACGGGCAGCCAGATGACACGCATGCACTCCTCATGCTTCTGAGCGAACCAATCTTTACATTTCTTTATGCCCTCTTCTACCACATCTATTCGGAGAGAGAAAACAGCAGCTTATGGGCAGAAGCAAGGCAAAGCAGCTCTGACACCCTCATGACCAGTCTAAGAGGACTACCAACTTCGCTAAACTTCACCACGCTGAATGGAAGGTGTCCACAGAGGAACCATCCCTTCATTAACAAGTGTTGATGTCCAAGAGGTATTGCAGGCTCCATATACTTACACTCACAGCGCAACATGGTCTTAAGCTCCATCAACTTCTGCGTGGACGAGGTTTTGTTCTTATTTTGCACCGGTGCCTCGGTTTCCTTGCTGTAGCCCTCAGTGCTTTCCATTTCCTTCTCCACATCTTTGAACAGTGATATGATGTTCCTACTTCTATTTTTCAGCTCCTTAGAAGTTCCCTAGAAATTAATGCATCTAAAGGAAGTCATCTAGGAATCCAATTCCTGTGCTCAATTTTGGGGTAGTGGAGTCATTGAGAGTTCTGGTTTCCTCTAGAGTTTGGCAATCCTGGCCTTGCAAGCGAGCTGCAGTGGCATCCTACATGCGCAGTGTCCAGATGAAGCTCAGATGAAGCCAAGTCCAAAACAACTCACTTCACAAATGCCAGGACTGAATTACTCTTCAAACCCCTGAAGTGAACCCTCTGGTTGTTTTTTAAGGTTTCTTCCATATAGGACACATATGTTAAACTCTGACCCACAGGGTGAGTATATTTGGCCTGTGATGCCGGGCAGGTTCCCCGAGTATATTTGGCACGCATCTAAGATGCCGATACAGTTAAAAGTAATGATGGAGGAGGTAGTGTCAGCTGGTGCTCCCTCTCCCATTATTCTTGCCTCTGCATCTGACGTCTCAGCACAGCAAATGCGATGACGTCATTACAACTCTCCCGCTCTACTGAGGTGTGCAGAGGATCTGAGTATACCATGTGGGCCATTAAACTGTATGGAGCACTATTTGGGGCCATTATACTGTATGTAGCACTATGTGGGGCCATTATACTGTATGGAGGACTATGTGGGGCCATTATACTGTATGTAGCACTATGTGGGGCCATTATACTGTATGGAGGACTATGCATGGCCATTATACTGTATGGAGCACTTTTTGTGGGCATTACACTGTATGGAGCACTTTGTAGGGCCATTATACAGTATGAAGCACTATGTCAGGCACATTATACTGTATGGAGTGCAATGTGGGGTCATTATACTGTATGGAGCACTTTTTGTGGCCCTTACACTGTATGTAGCACCATGTGGGGCCACTATACTGTATTGAGCACTATACGAGGACATCATACTCTATGGCGCACTTTTTGTGGGCATTACACAGTATGGAGCACTATGTGGGGTCATTATACTGTTTGGAGGACGATGTGGAGCCTATTATACTGTATGGAGCACTATGTGGGGCCAGTATACTGTATTAAATTCTATGTGGGGCCTATAATACTGTATGGAGCACTATGTAGGGCCATTAAGCTGGATGGAGCACTTTTTTGTGGCCATTATATTGTATGGAGCATTATGTGGGGCCATTACACTGTATGGAAGGCAATGCAGCGCCCTGTTATACTGTATGGAGGACTATCTGGGGCTATTTTGCTGTATGGACCACTTTTTGTGGTCATTATACTGTACAAAGCACTATGTGGGGGCATTATACTGTATGGAGGACTATGTTGGGCCCATTATGTTGTATGGAGCGCTTTTTGTGCCCATTATACTGTATGGAGAGCTGTGTGGTGATTACAGTTGGAGAATTATACTGTGATGGGGGTCACCATTCTTGTTGGGGATTGAGTGAGGGGGGACAGTAGGGTCATCATAACGTGCGCGTGGAGGGTAATGTGGAGGAATTCACTGTGGCGGTATCATACTGTGTTTAGGACCACTTTTGATTGCAGTTTACTTAATTATCTGTATTATTCAAGGTTTTTTAGCCATTGTTATTGCATATTTATATTAGGCCACTGGACCTTTTGCTTTTTACTGCTCTTGCATATTATATGATTCCAATATTTAATTCTAACATCCACTAATGAAAATGTACTTTGTTTGTGGGATGACCCCTTTAAGTTTATTTCCATATGAAAAGTTCATTGTTATATTTGATGATAAGGAAAAATATCTTCAATTGTAGACTTTTTTTTTATAAATATCAAGGTTTGACTTTGTCCAAGCGTTTAATTTTGGCTACCTGTGTATTTGAGCTTAACACCCTGCTCTAGGGTATCTACCCGCCTGCTCACCAGCAATTCTTTGAAGATCTTCTTCATGGGCCTCGTCATATCCTTCCACATCATTTTAGTGTGGTTTATCTGTTGGTCCACAGTGCAGCTCACCGATCTTGCGATTTCTTCAAAATTCTGCTGAAGATTGACAACCGGTCCTATCAAAAAGTGGCCGTGTCACTGATCAATGATAGATGTTATTTGATCAGTGAAAAATAAAGATAGATTAGATTTTTTTTTACCTGCATAGATTGAGGCCATCACGTTGATAGTTACATATGTCCGACCCTCCGTGCCCAGAAGGTTGGGAATAAGAACAAGTGTAGAGCAGCGAAAGTACGTAGAAGTCGCCCATCCCAAAGCAAAAGTCCCTGAGGAATGACAAATCGGAGAAAGAAGAGCAGAACAAATATATACATGAAAAACTAACCCAAGGACATATGTGGAACCCCAGCTGCGCTTCCCACCTGGAAGGGAAAGTGTACTCCAAGAAAAGGTCTAACCACAAGGTCAGCCAGGTGCAGGACGGAGACTAAGTTAGGCCCAGCTACATGTAGGCCAGGACTTCATTACAGAAAAGCAAGGAACAGGAGACTACACACCTACTCAGTGGGAGAATCTGGATGTGCACCCTTCACCCTACAGTGCTCCGGGATGTGCCTGCAACATCTTCAGTAAAGGTACCAAAGTGACTTGTGTGAGTGTCCATCTTCTTACCCCTAACTGCCGGGTTCCCCTCCGTCCTGCTCCCCTATATATCTACCTGCCCTGAAGGACTCAGCCTCACCTGTGGGAGGCCTAACATCTAGCTGCACAACACCAACCCATCAGTGGATCTGCACAGCAGCGTTGGTCACCCTGACCAGGTACTACAGGTGGCGTCACGAATCATCATACAAAAACTCATACCCCTGTAAATATCCCCCATTATGGGTGAGCGCCCAGGGCCACGGACTGAGCTGTGTTGCAGTGACATCCCCCATAGGAGTTAATGGGCTCGGATCTGAGTACCCCCGCAGCCCTGGGAGGGCGGCTCATCTAATTTGGTGTCACAAACATGATTGCGTGCCCTGCAGCAACGGAGTAACTTGTGTCCGTTGCCACCGGGTACTGTGTGCCTTAGTAAAAGACTGTATCGTATAGTGGTGAAGATTTCCCACCATTGCCCGCCATTTACTGCGTTACCGCGTGAAAACGAGGAGGCGTACCTGCAAAAGCGAGCTGAGTCCTGGACACGCTCCCAGCACTGACGCGGCGGCAGGTCCTGCGGAGAGCTTCGGTGAATGCTCTAACGTAAGAGCGCCGGCGACACAGGTTCTGCTAGCAACTGTGCCCTGCGGAGCTGCAGCCTACAGGAGAAGGTAGGCCACGTTTCACTAGGGGGGCGCAGAGATGTCGCAGCAGCAGGCCAACGGCGCGGCCCAGGTCGACAGCCCCAATAACTTTCCCAAGGGCGCTGCAGCGCAGGCTGGGACCGCTGCCCCCTCACCTGGGCCTATGGCCCCGATAGTACCGCTGACACTGCCATATATGCCCGGAGCAAAGTGGCTTCTCCAGTACAGCGGCAAGCCAGACAACCTGTCAGGGTTCCAGCGGAAAATATGCAGCATACTGGACATGTACTCAATGTCAGAGAAGCAGAAAGCTGCAGTGGTAGTGGGGCAACTGACTGGTGCTGCAGAGAGAGAAGTAGAGACTTGGTCGGCTGCAGACCAGGAGTCAGTGCTTGCAATTTTCTTAAAGCTACAGACTATCTTTGAGGACCGCACCGAAACAGACCTCCGAATCAGGTTCTACCAATGTTCTCAAAAACCGGAGGATAGCATTCGGGACTACGCCTGCCGACTACAATGGGCCCTGCGAGCTCTCAGACAGGTTAATCCCATGAGCGTCACCAATGAAGATAAAATGTTAAAAGAACAATTTGTACGGGACTGAGGTCCCAAGCGGAAAGCAGGACTGTGCGTTGGTGGTCCTTGGATCATCCTGATGCTACTTTTGATGCCCTTAACCATATGGCTATAAAAGGACTGCGGCCCCTGGAAACGCCCAAGATGGCAACCCAGCGTCACCCGGTGAGGCCATTCTAATGCCAGCAGCATTTCCCCGCTGGTTGCTGAAGCCAAAACGCAGGCGGCGCCCCCTACTGAGCTGGACTGTCTACGCTCAGAAGTGCGTCAGCTGACCAAAAACCTGGCCACTGTAATGAGTGCCCTGCAACTGCGGACGGAACCGGAGACAGAAGGAAAGATCCTGCTAGCCGACTGCCCTGAGGATGTCCCCTGGATGAGCCGGAGGAGAAAGAGGACGTCGCCACCCCAGAGGAGGACAACGCCACCCCCAGGAAGGACCAATGACCAGCACCATCCTCACCGAGGGATCGTCTGCTACCGCTGCCAGAAGGAAGGTCACATCGCACGCCAGTGTCCTTTAAACGAGCAAATCCTGGGTCCGAGGGCCAGCACCCAGGAATAGACTCATCAGGCCCCTCAGACTGGAACCGCAGGTTTGTGGGAGGACGACCTTTCCTGTCCATTATACTGGACTGGATCGCAATCCCTGCCCTGCTGGACACGGATCTCAGGTAACCATCATACCTGATATCCTTTACAACAGATACTGGTCCATGGACAGTCTCCAACCCCCAAACCCAGACTTTACAGCATACGCCTCTAATGGCCTCCCTCTTGACTTGCTAGGGGCTAAAAACGTAGACGTAAAAGTGGGGAGAGTGGAGCTAAAGGATCAGGGACTTCTTGTAGTGAAGACTGTTAATGAGGAAAATGTGTTGAATGTGGTTTTAGGCACTAACATTATTAGTAACTGTTTGAAGGAGGTTGTGTTTTTACTCCAACAGCTCACCGATGTTGCCAGACCAAAGCAAAAGGGAGCGATCCAGAAGGAGATCCGGGCCCTGATGTGCCAGCAGCAAGTGAAACTGACCGGTGGTGAGATTGGTAATGTGCGGGTGACAGACCCGAACCCCATTGTGATACCCCCAATGAGTGAAATGCTTATTTGGTGTAAAGCAGCCATAGGTCTGAGAGGACAGAACTACCAAGCAGTAGTAGAGCCCCATTGTTCAGAACACAGACCTACACTCTTGACTGCCAGAGGGTAGTGGAGGTACGCAATGGGAGGATGCCAGTGCGTCTTCTCAACTGGGGAGAGGATGAAGTCAAATTACCACGTTATGCCACTGTTGCCAAGTTACATGCTATGGATAATAACTCCATTCATCCGACGGAGCCCTTAACTTCCCCACAATCAGTGGAGGATAACGGCCCGGCAACCAAGGTGGAGGATTGGTGTCAACAACTCCATGTCGGACACCACTCCAGCCCACCAGAAACAGGGAGTACATCGAGTAGTTCAGGAGTACGCACAGGTATTCAGCAAACACCCACTTGACTTTGGGAAGATTAAAGGGGTCCAACATCACATCCCCACAGGCAACCATCCCCCCATTAAAGAACGGTACAGGCCTATACCACCAGCACACTACCAGAAAGCCAAGGAGATGTTGCGTGACATGAAGGAAGCAGGAGTGATAAGGGATAGTTGTAGTCCCTGGGCAGCTCCCCTAGTTCTAGTCAGGAAAAAGGATGGAAGCATGAGAATGTGTGTAGATTACAGACAAGTAAATCGCATTACACATAAAGATGCATACCCTTTACCACGCGTTCAGGAATCCCTAGCTGCCTTGAAGTCTGCTAATTACTTTTCCACCCTTGACCTCACTAGTGGGTACTGGCAAGTAGCTGTGGCTGAGGAGGATCGGGAGAAGACGGCTTTCACCACCCCAATGGGACCCTATGAGTTCGACAGAATGCCGTTTGGACTCAGCAGTGCCCATGGAACGTTTCAGAGAGTGATGGAGTGCTGCCTGGGACATCTCAACTTCGAGACTGTGTTACTGTACCTGGACGACGTAATTGTGTATTCCAAAACGTATGAAGACAACTTGAAGCACCTGGCAGAGGTCTTCGAGTCACTGACCCAGTATGGGATGAAACTGAAGCCTTCAAAGTGCCACCTGCTCAAACAAAAGGTACAGTATCTGGGACATATTGTCAGCTCAGAGGGAGTAGTGCCAGACCCCGAGAAGGTCACCGCCATCCAGAAATGGCCGGAGCCGAAGAACCTCAAAGAGGTGCGTCAGTTCCTGGGACTGACAGGATACTACCGGAGGTTTGTGAAGGACTACACCAAGAAAGCAGCGCCTCTGCAAGACCTCCTGGTGGGACAGTCCCTCAAGAGCAGAAATTTTCCATTTCACTGGGGTAAAGAACAGGCTGAGGCATTCAAGGAAATGAAGGAGATCCTGACAGGTGACGAGATCTTGGCCTACCCTGACTACAGCCAACCGTTTCTGCGTATACTGATGCCAGCAATGAAGGATTGGGAGCTGTCCTAAGTCAGAAGCAAAATGGCCTAGAAAAAGTCATCGCTTATGCAAGCAGGAAGCTCCGCCCGACCGAGAGGAACCCAGAGAACTACAGCAGCTTCAAGTTGGAGTTCCTGGCACTGGTCTGGGCCATTACTGAAAGGTTCAAGCACTACCTAGCCTCCAGCAAGTTTACGGCCTACACCAACAATGACCCCTTAACGCGTCTAGAAACAGCCAGACTGGGAGCCATGGAGCAACGATGGATGGCTCGGATGTCAAACTACCAATTCACAATCAAGTACCGAGCGGGCCGCAAGAATGCCAACGCTGATGCCCTGTCCAGGATGCCTCATGAGTCGGACACAGAGGAAGAAGTGGATGACCTGGAGGAGATTGAACTACCTGCCTTTCACAGGAATGGGATGATCCACGAGCAACGAGCCTGCAGGAGGCAGCGTGGTAAGACGTTAAATCCTTTACCTCACCACAGCTGGAAGGAGACTCAGGACAGCGATCCAGTTGTCAGCCGTATCAAGGAGCTGATAACTCAAGAAGGTTCCTCCTTGGAGAAGGATGCGTCTCCACAAGCAAAGCAGCTGTGGAATGAGAGAAGCCGGTTGTTTATCTATCGTGAGAAGCTGTGCCGGAGGTACGTCAATCCAAAAACCCACAAGACGGTTTGGCAGATAGTAGTCCCCAGAGCAGACATCAAGATGGTGTTGGAGGCCTACCACGATCAAGCGTGGCACTTTGGTTGGAAGAAGCTGGAGACCCTGCTGAAGTGTCGTTTCTACTGGGTGGGAATGCGCAGCTCCATCGAGAGGTGGTGCCAGAACTGTGGACCCTGTGGCCTCAGACGAAAAGACTACAGCAGTCAGAAGGCACCCCTACAACCCATCAAGACGACTTGACCCTTAGAGATCGTGGCCCTGGACCATGTCAAGTTGTCACCCAGCAGGTCAGGATACTCCTATGCCCTGACCATGGTGGATCACTACTCCAGGTTCCTGGTGGTCGCCCCTGTCAAAGATCTGACGGCAGAGGCAGCAGCAAAGACGTTCCAAGTGTATTTCTGCAGACCACATGGATATCCTGAGCAGGTGTTAACTGATCAAGGCTCAGCCTTTGAGGCCAAATTGTTCAAAGAGTTCTGCCATCTGTACGGATGCAAGAAGATAAGAACCACACCGTACCACCCCCAAACCAATGGTCTCTGTGAAAAGATGAATCACATCGTCATTGATCTGCTGAAGACTGTACCACTCGAGGAGAGAAATCAGTGGCCAGACCTACTACCTAATTAGGTAGATCTGTACAATCACATACCTGTGAGTTCCACCAATTGCACCCCAGCTTACCTCATGCGGGCAAGACCAGGAATGCTGCCCATGGATCTAGAGCTTGGTGTTGTAGAGCCAGAAGCAGATGTGACTACTGAGGACAGGGATACGACCAGACAGGAGCAGTACAGAAAAGTACAGGCCTGTGTTGAAGACAGTCTCATAAGCAAGAGACTCGCTACAACAAGTGTGCACCAGCAGAACCTTTCACACCTGGTGAAGTTGTGCTAAAAAGAAAGAGAAGGATGCACAAACTTGATGATCAATGGGAGAGAGAGCCCTACACTGTGTTGAATTCAAGGTTTGATAACAAGAAAACGTGTCTAATCAGTAAAGATGGAGGAAGGACGACTACAACTGTATCCAGAGATCACCTAAAGTTGTGTCCAGATCTGTTAAAGCCCCAAGAAGAAGTGCCTTTTATCCCTTCGGAGGAAACTGAAGAAAAGGTAATACATACGGAATTAGGAGATTTCCCAGTGGATTGGCCTAGAATCGGAGAAGCCGTTATCATCCCTGTACTCCAATTCTATCAACAACAAGAAGAACATCTACAGCAAGTTGAGCCTGTTGCCGCAGTAGAGTCAGTTCTAGAGGAACCTGCTCCAGCAGAATCCCAAGAAGTAGAACCTGTGGTAGAAGAATCCCCTGCAGGAATCAAGCTAAATGGCCCAGCCCATGGTATACTTGCCAGTCCTCTAGAGAGATTAAGGCAATTCTATAACCTACCAGCACGTAGAACAAACAGGGAAACTGATACCTCACAGGTCACTGCACCACGTAGATCAATACGTAGCACAAAAGGACAAACCCTTGCTAGGTATAGAGACTAGTTCAACCCTTGGCAGATGTAGATAGTTAACCTAGAGCCAATGTACATAAATGTAAAATATATTGTTATCTCTATTGTGCCTTAACCAGTTGCTTACTAATTTGTTTTCCTTTTGATACCAATTCGAGTGAAATGGACACTGTTCTATTTGTTTTCCCATTACCCTTAGAGCAATCTTTCTAAAAGAGACTCGGACTTTTCGGATTGCTCATTCCCTAATTGTTCTTATCTATGTATATAGTTATTTATTTGTTATGCAACAGTTCAAGTGCCTTACCTCCCGTAAAGGGAAAATATAGTTTGTCTAATGTTTAATGTTTTGTTTTTGTAAAATGTCTTTCAGCCCGGGAGTGCTGAGTTGTACTAGGGGGAATGTGGAGCCCCAGCTGCACTGGGATTCCCACATCTCCTGGAAGGGTGCACTAAAATTTTATCCACTAGAGGTCCTAATGCATACACACACCTTCACTCATCCCCTAAGACCACCAGAGGGAGCCGGATAGGCATATAAAAGGAGGGTGAAGACAGGAAAGTCAGTTCAGTTCAGTTTAGTGGAGTCTAGTAGAGTGGAGTCTAGTCCAGTCCAGTCTAGTCAGAGCTCGGACAAGACAACGCAGGCAGATCAGACAGAGTCAAGCCTGCAGAGCAGAGTGAAGTTTGCAGTGAGGAGCTCCGTAGCTCAAGTTAGAGAGCTAGGAGCGTGCCGACGCCCTGAGAGCGGCAGAAGAGGCAGCCCACCAACTGCCAGTGTGTGTAATCTAGTGAGGGCCAGAGTAGGCTGAAGGCAAGTGAAGAGAATAGTAAAAGGGGCAGAGGAGCCTTACCAGCTTACCCCAACAAGTACATACCGGACGCCGGGTCCGAGCCTACAGGGATCTTCACGACCCAGTAGGAGACAACCGGAATTCTGAGGACTGCAGGTCTCAGGAGCCCTATAGAGCTGATACGTAGCGGAGACAGTGGACACAGAGTTCCAGCAAGCAAGGAAAAGCAAGCAGGGAAAGTGTACTCCAAGAAAAGGTCTAACCACAAGGTCAGCCAGGTGCAGGACGGAGACTAAGTTAGGCCCAGCTACATGTAGGCCAGGACTTCATTACAGAAAAGCAAGGAACAGGAGGCTACACACCTACTCAATGGGAGAATCTGGATGTGCACCCTTCACCCTACAGTGCTCCGGGATGTGCCTGCAACATCTTCAGTAAAGGTACCAAAGTGACTTGTGTGAGTGTCCATCTTCTTACCCCTAACTGCCGGGTTCCCCTCCGTCCTGCTCCCCTATATATCTACCTGCCCTGAAGGACTCAGCCTCACCTGTGGGAGGCCTAACATCTAGCTGCACAACACCAACCCTTCAGTGGATCTGCACAGCAGCGCTGGTCACCCTGACCAGGTACTACAGGTGGCGTCACGAATCATCATACAAACATTCATTCCCCTGTAAATATCCCCCATTATGGGTGAGCGCCCAGGGCCACGGACTGAGCTGTGTTGCCGTGACATCCCCCATATGAGTTAATGGGCTCGGATCCGAGTACCCCCGCAGCCCTGGGAGGGCGGCTCATATAATGTGTCCGACAAGAAAACTACAACCACGGTGGAGGTCTTCTTCACTTTCTCAGGCCAGAAAAGGTTCTCAGTCCGGACCACAGTTTCCTTGATGTTTCAGGCCACAGAAGATTCACAGTCCGGGCAAAAATTTACTTGTCGTCTCAGGCCATAGAAGGTCCACAGTCAGGGACACAGTTTCCCCAGTTTCTCAGACCATGGAAGAGCTTGGCATTACAGGGCGCAGTCTTTATTTTTATCTAAGGCCATGCTGTCATGAAACTGTAGCAAGTAGTGTTGAGCGATACTGCTTGATATCTAAAAATATCGGATCGGAATGGTATCGCCGATATCACTAAATATCGGCGATATCCGATTCCGATACCGGAAGTCCCATGTAAGTCTATGGGAACCAAATATCGACATTAAAAAAAAACCATTCTTGCCTTGTTGGTTAATTGTACATGAAGGAAAACAACAAAGAGTAATGTAGAATGTATTGGGGGAGGTTGAGGAGACAATAAAGGCATACATGTTTAACCCAATACATTGGAATAGCATTAATATATATTTTTTTGGAAATACGTTTGGATTGACGAACAAATTGACAATGTTGTTAACCTTTTTTCTATTTTGGCAAATATGTATGTTTCACAACTTCCATGCTCTTCACCTTTTTAACTTTTGCCAGTGCCACACTTTCTCCTTCATAATCTTCAGCAGCATCATCTTTCTCATCAAATTATTCTTCATCTTCACCTTCTTAATCTTCTTCTTAAACTTCTTGCTATTCATATTTTTGTTTACATTACTCATATTGTTATTATTAAACTATTAATCTTCTTCATATTCAAATTCTTCATCTTCTTCCTCTTCATCTTCTTCATCATATTCTTATTTGTGACAGAGATTCCTGAACTTGTAATCTGTAAAAGTATGAATTTTTCATTCTTCCGTTCTTGCTGTCACAAAAGATTTAAATTACAACAGTATTTGTCCGTGTTCAGTTTAGCCTGCAGCAGCAGGCATTTTCCAGGGGCACCATGAGGAGGAACGGACTCACCCCCATACACTGCTTAGTCTTCTTCTGCTTAGAATTTAGAGCATATATTTTGCTCTTCATTTTGGTCTTATACTTCATGTTCTTCTGCTTTTTGATCTTCTGCTTATTGTTCTTCTGTCTCTTGTTCTGTATCTTGTAGTTTGTCTTAACCTTCTTTGTCCTGTTGGTGATCTTCTTCTGGGTAATCTTTTTTTTTTTCTTTGTGATGGTGTTCAGGCTGGTTGGCTTCATGCTCGTCGTCCTTGTTGTCGTCATCTTCTTCTGGGTGGTCTTTAAGGTCGTCTAATTTCCGAGAACCAGCTGACGTTACTGGAACCCGGACAGGTATCAGATGGAGCAAGAGACAATGGAAGTAACGAGGACCAGCTGACTGTGCTGGAACCCGGAGGGGCAGCAGAAGGAAAAGAGGCAATGTCACAACCGAGTACCAGCTGACGTTACTGTGACACGGTTACTAAGCAGGAGGTACCTGTCACGGGTGTGTCGCGGCGGAGATCGTCGCGATTGCACACCCTGACTTCGCACAGCTGAGTTTCTGGTGCTGGGTGTTTTTCAGCACTCAGGGAGTTAATTCTTTCTCTCTCGATGCTGGACAGACCAGCCTCGCCCAGCTGCGATTGATGTTTTGTTAATTAGCTTCCTTCATATACCTGCTGGTCTGCTGGGGAAGTTGCCGGTGAAAGCATTCATTCAGACCAGCAGAGCGGATCGTTTCTGAGAAGACTTAAGCTAAGAGTGCCTGTTGTGGTTTTTCCTCTCCTCGCTTATTGTTTATCTTCTTAACCTTTTGTGTTCCTCTGTAGAGGAAGTTTTGTATGCAAGGCAGTGTTTTCTTTACCCCCTGTCTGTCTCGTTTGTATTTGACTGTGTGTAAGCTGTTGCCTGCCCATTCCCTGTGGTGGTAATCAGGGTCCTTCTCAGGACTAGATTACAGTGGTCAGGGATCTACAGGAGACAGGGTTACGCTGGCGGCCTGGACCTCTGTACCATTAACAGTACCTCCAGGTAGAGGAACTAGTCAGGACCCCAGTTCAGGGTCAGCATAGACCCCGGTCCACCTCTATCCTGAGACAGCGTTTCACGTGCACAGTATAGACCCACAATACATTGGATATTATGTCAGGTAAGACATTGCTGGCAGATTCTACGTATACATGTTGATATTTTCTATAATATGAAATATAGAGTGTTGTCTCATTAGATATATGTTACTATCATAGAATATATCTGTTATACGTCGTGACATTTTCACCGGCCAATTCTAAAAGATTCTCCCCAGCTACCATGGATCCAGTAGCCCAGTTAGCTCAGCAGTTGCAGAGTTTGTCCATGGAGCTGACGGACGTTAAGTCCAAGGTTTTGTACCCCCGGGAGCAAACCAGATCTGAACCTAAAGTGGCTCTCCCGGACAGGTTCACTGGTGGGCGGGACAAATTTTTTACCTTCCGGGAGGCTTGTAAATTATATTTTCGGCTACGGCCTCGGTCTTCGGGGAGTGAAGACCAGAGGGTGGGAATTGTCATCTCGCTCTTACAAGGGGACCCTCAATCCTGGGCGTTCTCTCTTCCTCCAGACTCCCCGGCTCTCCAGTCAGTAGATCGATTTTTTACAGCCCTGGGTCTGGTATATGATGACCCGGATCGGGTCTCCCTTGCTGAAATGAAGTTACGTAAGATACAGCAGGGAGATCGTCCGGCGGAGGAATTTTCTTCTGAGTTCCGTAGATGGGCCACAGATACTCAGTGGAATGACCCAGCTCTTAGGAGCCAGTTTTGTCAAGGATTATCTGACAAATTAAAAGATGTGTTGGCTCAGTATGATTCTCCCCCTCACTGGAGGCCGCTATGGCCCTTGCGATTCGCATTGATAGACGGCTTCGAGAGAGGTGCGAGGTAACTCCGCCCCCTGTGATGACTCCACCTTCTACTATAGTCCCTCATATTGAGGTTCCCCTGGTTTGTTCTGAGGAGCCTATGCAGTTAGGAGGGACATCGTTTCGAGGGAGGGGATCGGCGGTGCGCCGCAAGACAGGAAAGTGTTACTTCTGCGGGAGAAAGGGACATTTTGTTGGGGGGTGTCCATCCCGTACTTTGCTGAGCAAGGAGTCACCGGAAAACTGTTGATCCCAGGTTGTGTGGTGGACGACAATCTGGGAGTATGTATTTCGTCCCCAAGTCCGTCTCAGTTTCTCGTACCAGCGGAGGTGGTGGTAGGTACAGGAACTGAGAGGATTTCTGTTCTTCTGGATAGTGGGGCCGCGGCTAATCTGGTGGACGCTCGGTTTGCCCAGGTGCAAGGTATGCAACTGAGTGTATTGGCCAAACCTATCCCTATATTCTCTATTGACGCCAGGCCTCTCGGTCAAGGTAGCTTTGTGCAAGCCGTGCATAACATAGACCTTCGAGTGGGGGCAATACATAAAGAACTATTGTCTTGTTATGTGTTGGAGGGCCTTCCCACTCCTATTGTGTTGGGACTTCCTTGGTTAACTAAACATAACCCAGTTATTAATTGGCAATCCAGAGAGATAAGCCAGTGGGGTGAATTTTGCCATAGTAACTGCATGAACACGGTCATCGGTGCGGTCGTGCCTAGAACCTTACCTCCTTTTCTGGAGGACTTTGAGGATGTGTTTTCAGAAGAGGGGTGTCAAGAATTACCTCCTCATCGCGCGTATGACTGTGCTATAAAATTGCTTCCTGATGCTAAGTTACCTAAATCTAGGTTATATAACCTTTCTGGTCCTGAGAGGCAAGCTATGAAGGATTATATTTTGGAAAGTCTAGCCAAGGGGCATATTAGACCTTCATCTTCCCCAGTGGCCGCGGGGTTCTTCTTTGTGAAGAAAAAAGATGGAGGCCTACGCCCTTGCTTGGATTTCCGTGAGCTTAATCGGATTACGGTCCGAGATCCGTATCCGCTCCCACTTATTCCTGATCTCTTCAATCAGATTGTGGGCGTCAAATGGTTCTCTAAGTTGGATCTCAGGGGGGCGTATAATCTGATTAGGATAAAGGAGGGGGATGAGTGGGAGACGGCGTTTAACACTCCGGAGGGACATTATGAGAACCTTGTCATGCATTTCGGTCTGACTACTGCCCCGGCGGTGTTTCAACATTTTGTTAATGACATCTTTCGCCACCTAGTGGGACAGTTTGTTGTCATTTATCTAGATGACATCTTAATTTACTCGCCGGATCTTGTGTCTCATCAGGAGCATGTGAGACAAGTGTTGCAGATCTTGCGAGATAATAAACTGTACGCCAAATGGGAGAAGTGTGTATTCGCCGTACAGGAACTTCAGTTTTTAGGATTCCTGGTGTCAGCTTCTGGTTTCCGTATGGCCCCTGGGAAAGTGAAGGCAGTGCTTGAATGGGATCGGCCAGAGGATCTTAAGGCACTGCAGCGTTTCCTGGGGTTTGCTAACTACTACCGGAAATTTATTCGTAATTTCTCATCCGTTGTCAAACCTCTCACTGACATGACAAAAAAAGGGACGGATTTTTCTAGGTGGTCTGACAAAGCTTGTCAAGCATTTTCCTCCTTGAAAAAATGTTTTGCTTCAGCACCCATACTCATCCAACCTGATGCATCACAACCGTTCATTGTGGAGGTAGACGCATCTGACGTAGGAGTGGGTGCGGTATTATCTCAAGGTCCGTCCCCTGGTAAATGGCATCCGTGCGCTTTCTTCTCTAAAAAATTGTCGTCCGCCGAGAGGAATTATGATGTCGGCAATAGAGAACTCTTGGCCATTAAGTTGGCTTTTGAAGAGTGGCGTCACTTTTTGGAGGGGGCAGTCCACCCGGTCACCGTCATTTCTGATCACAAGAACCTGCTGTATTTAGAGTCTGCAAAACGTCTGAATTCCAGACAAGCTAGATGGTCGTTGTTCTTTACCAGGTTTAATTTTGTCGTCACATATCGTCCTGGGTCAAAAAATGTAAAGGCTGATGCCTTGTCTCGTAGTTTCCCGGGGGCCGGGAAGACGGATGACCCGGTTCCTATTCTTCAGGAGGGAGTTGTGGTGTCGGCTGTATGCTCTGAGCTTGAGGAGGAGATATTGGAGGCTCAGGGGGACGCCCCTGTAGGACCTCCAGGTAGACTGTTTGTTCCAGATCAGTTAAGACAAAAGGTTATCGAGGCACATCATAATTCTGCTTTGGCAGGACACCCAGGGAGTAAAGCAACTGTGGATCTCGTTTCTCGCCGGTTTTGGTGGCCTAACTTAAATAAAGAGATAGTAACTTTTGTCGCGTCCTGTGGGGTATGTGCGCGCTCTAAAACCCCACATACCCGTCCGTCTGGGGCCCTTTTACCGTTGAAAATCCCGGAGCGTCCATGGACCCATCTGTCTATGGACTTCATTACGGACCTCCCTCCGTCTTCAGGTAAAACTGTCATACTAGTTGTAGTTGACAGGTTCAGCAAAATGGCACATTTTATTGCTCTTCCTGCTCTTCCTAATGCTAAAACTCTGGCGCAGGTGTTCATTGGGGAGATTGTGAGACTTCACGGGTTGCCTTCCGATGTGGTGTCGGATCGGGGGTCTCAGTTTGTGTCCAAATTCTGGAGGGCATTTTGTTCTCGTCGGGGGATGCAGTTGTCATTTTCTTCGGCTTTTCATCCGCAGACTAATGGTCAGACAGAGCGTCTGAATCAGAGCTTAGAGACATATCTCCGGTGTTTTGTCTCAGAGAACCAAGAGGACTGGTCTTCTTTCTTGCCTCTGGCAGAGTTCGCTCTTAACAATAGGCGGAGCGAGTCCACTGGTAAGTCCCCGTTTTTTGGGGCATATGGTTTTCACCCCCAGTTTTGTACTTTCAATGGGGGGGGCTCTTCTGGGGTTCCTGAGGAGGAACGATTTTCGTCGTCACTTGCTTCAGTGTGGAGAGGAGTGCTTAATAATCTGAGCACTATGGGGAACCGATACAAACGTATGGCTGATAGGAGGAGAGTGTCTGGTCCGGACCTAAGTGTGAACGATCTGGTATGGTTGTCTACCAAGAATATAAAACTTAAGGTTCCCTCCTGGAAACTGGGTCCCAGGTTCATCGGGCCATACAGGATCAGTTCAATAATTAATCCGGTGGCTTTCCGTCTTGACCTCCCTCCTACGTTTAAAATCCACAATGTGTTCCACAAATCGTTGCTTAAGAGGTACGTGGCACCAGTTATACAGTCACCTCTACCTCCTCCTCCTGTGGTGGTCAATGGTAATTTGGAGTTTCAGGTATCGAAGATCATTGACTCACGTCTGAATCGCCGGTCCCTTCAGTACCTTGTTCATTGGAGGGGGTATGGTCCTGAGGAGAGGATATGGGTTTCTGCGTCGGATATTAACGCAGACCGATTGGTTCGGGCCTTCCACACTACTCACCCAGATAGACCAGGCCCTGAGGGTCCAGAGGCCCCTCGTAGAAGGGGGGGTACTGTCACGGGTGTGTCGCGGCGGAGATCGTCGCGATTGCACACCCTGACTTCGCACAGCTGAGTTTCTGGTGCTGGGTGTTTTTCAGCACTGAGGGAGTTAATTCTTTCTCTCTCGATGCTGGACAGACCAGCCTCGCCCAGCTGCAATTGATGTTTTGTTAATTAGCTTCCTTCATATACCTGCTGGTCTGCTGGGGAAGTTGCCGGTGAAAGCATTCATTCAGACCAGCAGAGCGGATCGTTTCTGAGAAGACTTAAGCTAAGAGTGCCTGTTGTGGTTTTTCCTCTCCTCGCTTATTGTTTATCTTCTTAACCTTTTGTGTTCCTCTGTAGTGGAAGTTTTGTATGCAAGGCAGTGTTTTCTTTACCCCCTGTCTGTCTCGTTTGTATTTGACTGTGTGTAAGCTGTTGCCTGCCCATTCCCTGTGGTGGTAATCAGGGTCCTTCTCAGGACTAGATTACAGTGGTCAGGGATCTACAAGAGACAGGGTTACGCTGGCGGCCTGGACCTCTGTACCATTAACAGTACCTCCAGGTAGAGGAACTAGTCAGGACCCCAGTTCAGGGTCAGCATAGACCCCGGTCCACCTCTATCCTGAGACAGCGTTTCACGTGCACAGTATAGACCCACAATACATTGGATATTATGTCAGGTAATACATTGCTGGCAGATTCTACGTATACATGTTGATATTTTCTATAATATGAAATATAGAGTGTTGTCTCATTAGATATATGTTACTATCATAAAATATATCTGTTATACGTCGTGACAGTACCTGTGCTCCAAAGCACTACCAAGGACCAGCAGACGTTGGTGGAACTCGGATACGGAGATGGAGGCACCTAGGCACAAAGGCACTGGGGGAGAAAGCAAGTTGTAACTGGTACTGACGGACTCCCGGACAGGGCTGGTAGCACGAAGGAAAAGAGGCAATGTCACAACCGAGTACCAGCTGACGTTACTGTGACACGGTTACTAAGCAGGAGGTACCTGTGCTCCAAAGCACTACCAAGGACCAGCAGACGTTGGTGGAACTCGGATACGGAGATGGAGGCACCTAGGTCAAAGGCACTGGGAAGAACCAGTTGACGGTACTGGACCCCGGACGGGTAGCAGAAGGAAAAGAGGCAATGTCACAACCGAGTACCAGCTGACGTTACTGTGACACGGTTACTAAGCAGGAGGTACCTGTGCTCCAAAGCACTACCAAGGACCAGCAGACGTTGGTGGAACTCGGATACGGAGATGGAGGCACCTAGGCCAAAGGCACTGGGGAGAACCAGTTGACGGTACTGGACCCGGACGGGTAGCAGAAGGAAAAGAGGCAATGTCACAACCGAGTACCAGCTGACGTTACTGTGACACGGTTACTAAGCAGGAGGTACCTGTGCTCCAAAGCACTACCAAGGACCAGCAGACGTTGGTGGAACTCGGATACGGAGATGGAGGCACCTAGGCCAAAGGCACTGGGGAGAACCAGTTGACGGTACTGGACCCCGGACGGGTAGCAGAAGGAAAAGAGGCAATGTCACAACCGAGTACCAGCTGACGTTACTGTGACACGGTTACTAAGCAGGAGGTACCTGTGCTCCAAAGCACTACCAAGGACCAGCAGACATTGGTGGAACTCGGATACGGAGATGGAGGCACCTAGGCCAAAGGCACTGGGGAGAACCAGTTGACGGTACTGGACCCCGGACGGGTAGCAGAACGCACCCATGAAAATGTAAGTTGACAGGACGCAAGCCGTCCGCAGTTACCGAATCACACAGTCCTACAGTGGGTGCTTGTCCTATTGTCACAATGGAAACAGCCTTTATTTACATATCCCACAGCACACATAGGAATCACCTAAACTGCAGGCACCATAGAGTCGGCTAACCCGAATGCAACACGACAGCACAACTTATTGGAGGATAATTGACGTTCACACTGCCAGGAAACAGCTGTCGTGCTGTAACCAGGCTGGCCAGGAGTCAGTACTCCTGCCAATTACTTACGAGCAACAAATGGCGGTATTGTAGCCCAGGGAGTAGAGTTCAGGTGGTAGAAAGATGAACATAACAGGAGACATGGAAAACGTTGCCAAACAATTATTTAATCTGAAAACGGACAGGCAAATTCAGGTGAGATCCATGCCTTGTTCATTTTCAGAAAAGTAAGCCGGTCTACATTCTCTGAGGATAGTCGCATGCGACGGTCTGTTACTACACCACCTGCAGCACTAAAGACGCGCTCAGATAATACACTGGCAGCAGGGCAAGCCAGCACCTCCAGTGCATACTGGCTAAGCTCTGGCCATGTATCCAACTTAGAGACCCAAAATTTGAAAGGGGAAGAGGCATCTGGGAGTACACTTAGAGGGAAAGCCAAGTAGTCTGTCACCATCTTACGGAAACGTTTCTTCCTGGTGACTGGAGCCGTCTCGGATGGTGTAGACCTTGCTGGCGCTGTCACAAAACTTTGCCACATTTGTAACATACAGCTCTTGCCCTGTGCAGAGGCGCTGCTTGTGCTCCCTCTTGTTTTAGAGGTGTCTACACTGCCTCGACGCACAGAGCTGCTTTGTAAAGCAGTAGCAGCAGCAGCTTTCTCAGCTGGAATGTACAACAGTATGGATTGCACCAGTGTGTCTTGGTACTCCTGCATTTTACGGTCCCGGTTCACCGGTGTGATGAGGGTTTGTAAGTTGTCCCGGTAGCGAGGGTCTAGGAGGGTGTACACCCAATAATCTGACGTGGTGAGAATGTGGGCGATGCGGCGGTCGTTTCTCAGGCACTGAAGCATGAAATCAACCATGTGCTGCAGACTCCCAACTGGCCAACAAAGGCTGTCCTCTGGAAGAGGCGTCATCTCTGCCTCCTCTGCATCACCCCACCCTCGCTCTACATACTGACTAGAGCGTTGTGTACCTCCCTCTGTAGGGATTTCTTCCTCCTCCATTGACTCCTCCTCCTCCTCATCCTCCTCACAAAGTGAGCCCTGCCCAGCCCTTTGTGAGGAACCACGTTGCGCTGACTGTCCTGAAGGTAATTGAATTTGTGACTCCTCATCCTCCACCTCTTCCAAAACCTCTTCCTTTAGTGCTTTCAGTGATTTCTGAAGCAGGCAGATAAGGGGGACAGTCATGTTGACTAGTCATCATCTGCACTCGCCATCCGCGTTGAGACATCAAACGCACGCAAAACGTCGCAGATGTCCTTCATAGAGGCCCACTCAGTAGTGGTGAAGTGTGAACGGCGCAAATTGCGAGTTGATTGCTCCTGTTGCAGCTGATAATCCATTACTGCTGGCTGCTGCTCACACAACCGCTCCAACATA
Organism: Oophaga sylvatica; assembly: GCA_033576555.1. NCBI lineage: Eukaryota > Metazoa > Chordata > Amphibia > Anura > Dendrobatidae > Oophaga > Oophaga sylvatica. Next base: position 510,256,918 of record JARQOD010000001.1, read on the forward strand.
TGTAACGTGGAATTCCACCTGGTGGGTACGTCACATATGATGCGATGTTCAGGAAGGCGAAATCTGACTTGCAGAGCTGCAATGCGCGATCTGGCCATGCTGGAACGTCGCAAGTGAGCGCACTCTAGGCGGACCTTGTGCAGCAGTGCATCAAGATCCGGATAGTCCCTCAAAAAACTCTGCACGACCAAGTTGAGCACATGTGCCAGACATGGTATGTGAGTGAGGTTGCCAAGGCCCAGAGCTGCCACCAGATTTCGGCCATTGTCACACACTACCAAGCCTGGCTGGAGATTAGCTGACAAAAACCACACGTCGCTCTCCTGCTTGATGGCATCCCAGAGCTCCTGCGCTGTGTGGCTTCGATTCCCCATGGAAATTAATTTCAGGACGGCCTGTTGACGTTTGGCCACGGCTGTGCTCATATCGGTCGCAACAGGTAAGCGTTCACGGGTCCATGTGGAGGTATACCGTGACGGCTCGTGCAGCGATGATTCTGAGGAACTGGAGTAGGAGGAGGAATCAATGTGTACAGACTGGATTCCTGCAATCCTTGGAGTTGGCAGAACACGTACAGCGCCACTGGCAAGATCTGTACCCGGCTCCACAACATTGACCCAATGGGCAGTGAGGGAAAGGTATCGTCCCTGGCCATGGGTACTGGTCCACGCATCGGTGGTCAGGTGGACCCTGCTACTGACGGCGTTTAGTAGCGCATGTTTAATGTTTCCCTCGACATGTTTTTGCAGAGCAGGGACGGCTTGCCTGCTGAAATAAAATCGGCTTGGCACTTTATATTGTGGGACTGCCAATGCCATTAAGTTCCTGAAACTGTCAGTCTCCACCAGCCTGAATGACAGCATTTCAAGGGACAGGAGTTTGGCAATGCCAGCATTCAGAGCCTGTGCTCGTGGATGGTTTGCTGAGTATGGCCGTCTTTTATCCCATGCCTGTGGTACCGATGGCTGTTTTGTTGTCTGGGAGTGTGACGATGACTGTGAACTTGCTGCTGTGGGTGGAATAACAGTTTGTCTATGGACAACAGTGACCGAGGTTCTTCCATGGAGATCCTGTGAGGAAGCCGAACCAGGTGTGTGTGAGCTGGAGGTAGAGGCTCCAACACGACCTGAAGATGTAGGTGCTGCTGTAGGTTGGCCTACATCTCCAGTGTGTCTTTGTAACTCAGCTACGTGCTTTGTCCGTACATGTTTCCACATATTTGTGGTATTCAGGTTACTGATATTTTTACCTCTTTTAACTTTTTGCTTACACAGCTTGCATTGAACATAGCAAATATCATCTACAAGTCTGTCAAAAAAGGACCACGCAGTCCAAGTCATGGGAGCGCCAATTTTGACATTTGTAAGAGAACTGCTCCCAACACGTGCCAAACTGGAGGCTACAGGCAAGCGAGTCTGCAGCCTACCTCTCCCTCCTCTTTGTACCGTTGGGCCAATCTCTTCCTCAGAGCTGCTCCCACCACCTTCCTGTTGCTCACGCCATGTTGGGTCTCGGACTTCATCATCTCCACTACCCTCTTCCAACACCTGCTGCTGTTGGATGGTCTGGGCAGCACCATGCTCCACAAAACCTGGCACCTGAGTCTCATCATCATCATGAGATGCGTTCTGCGGTGTGCTGTCCATCGGCACTGGCTCACCCGCCTCTTCAGATTGAGAGAGACACAGCTGTTGCGCATCACTGCATACTCCCTCTTCTTCAAATTGCAGAATGCTGCTTGCCTGTGCCCGTGTTTGCGAGCCAACAGATTCTGAGAACAGAAGCAGAGACTCAGCTGGTGTCATGGGTGCATCGCCATGAAGATCGTCGCGATTGCACATTCTGACTTCTCACAGCTGAGCTGCTGTTTCTTTGTTTTTTGGTAATGAGAGAGTTAATTTTTCCTAGCTCTTTGCTAAGGCTAGGTGCAGCCTCGCCCGGCTGCTTTTGATTATGTTCTAATTAGTTTCCTTTATATTTCTGCCAGTCTGGGTGTTAGACGCCGGTGAAAGCATTCATGTAGTTTAGCAGACTGGATCGGTTCTGAGAATATTTAAGCTAAGAGCTCCTTAGTTGTTTTTACTCTTACAGCTTATAGTTTTTCTCTGAGACCTTAGGTGTTCCTACTGTGTGTGAGTGTTGTATGTAAGACTTTATTTACTTTATTTCTTGTCTTTGTTGTTTGTCTTTCTATTCATTAACCGTTACCTGTTCATTCCCTTTGGTGGTATTCAGGGTCCTTCTTAGGACTAGAATACAGTTGGCAGGGATTGATAGGAGACAGGGTTTACGCTGGTGGCCTGGACCTCTGTACCTTTAACAGTACCTCCAGGTAGAGGGATTAGTTAGGACCCCAGTTTAGGGTCAGCATAGACCCCGGTCACCCTCTAGCCGGAGACAGCGTATAACGGATTCCGTATTGACCCACTGGACATTCTGTCAGGTAAATCTATGTTATCATATATCTATGCGCATGTTATATAGTATGTTGCCCTTTTGATATAGATTACTGACATCACATATATATATATCTGCTATACAGCGTGACATTTTCACCGGCCAAACTAAAGATTCTCCCCAGCTGTCATGGATCCAGTAGCCCAGCTGGCCCGGCAGTTGCAGGGGTTGTCCATGGAATTTGCAGACATTAAGTCCAAGGTTTTGTCCCTCCCGGAGCAAACCAGATCTGAACCTAAGGTTGCTCTCCCGGACAGGTTCACTGGTGGGCGGGACAAATTTTTTACTTTCCGGGAGGCATGTAAATTGTACTTTCGGCTGCGGCCTCGGTCATCTGGGAGTGAAGAGCAGAGGGTGGGAATTGTTATCTCGCTCTTACAAGGGGACCCTCAATCTTGGGCGTTCTCTATTCCTCCAGGCTCCCCAGATCTCCAGTCAGTGGATCGATTTTTTACTGCCCTGGGTCTGGTATATGATGATCCGGATCGAGTCTCCCTTGCTGAAACAAGGTTACGTAAAATACGGCAAGGAAATCGTCCAGCGGAGGAATATTCTTCTGAGTTCCGTAGATGGGCAACAGATACTCAGTGGAATGACCCAGCTCTTAGGAGCCAGTTTTGTCAAGGGTTGTCTGACAAATTAAAAGATGTGTTGGCTCAGTATGATTCTCCTCCATCACTGGAGGCTGCTATGGCCCTCGCTATTCGCATTGATAGACGACTTCGGGGAAGACGCGAGGTAACTCCGCCCCCATGATGACTCCACCTACTACTAAAGTCCCTTATACTGAGGTTCCCTGGTCTGTTCTGAGGAACCCATGCAGTTGGGAGGGACATCATTTTGTAGGAGGGAATCGGCGGTGCGACGCAAGACTAGAAGGTGTTTCTTTTGCGGGAGAGAGGGACATTTTGTTGGGGGGTGTCCATCCCGGACCTCTTTGAGCCAAGGAGTTAACCTAGGAGTGTGTATTTCGTCCCCAAATCCCTCTCAGTTTCTCGTGCCTGCGGAGGTGGTGATTGGTACTAGAACTGAGAGGATTTCTGTTTTTCTTGATAGTGGGTCCGGGGCTAATTTGGTGGACGCTCGGTTTGCCCAGGTGCATGGTATGCAACTGAGTGTATTGGCCAAACCGGTCCCTATACTCTCTATTGATTCTAGACCTCTTGGTCAAGGTAGCTTGGTACAAGCTGTTCATAACATAGATCTTCGAGTAGGGGCAATACATAAAGAGCAATTGTCTTGTTATGTGTTGGAGGGTCTACCTACTCCTATTGTGTTGGGACTTCCTTGGTTGGCTAAACATAACCCAGTGATTGATTGGCAATCCAGAAAGATAAGCCAGTGGGGTGAATTTTGCAAGAATAACTGCATGAGCACGGTCATCGGTGCGGTTGTGCCTAGGACTTTGTCTCCTTTTCTGGAGGACTTTGGGGAGATGTTCTCAGAGGAGTGGTGTAAAGAGTTTCCTCCTTATCGCGCATATGACTGCTCAATAAAGTTGCTTCCTGATGCCTTATCTCGTACTTTCCCAAGGGCCGGGAAGACGGATGATCCGGTTCCTATTCCTCAGGAGGGAGTTGTAGTGTCAGCTGTATGCTCTGAGCTTGAGGGGGAGGTATTGGGGGCTCAGGGGGACGCCCCTGTGGGACTTCCAGGGAGACTGATAGTTCCAGATCGCTTAAGACTGAAGGTTACGGGGAACCGTTACAAACGGATGGCTGATAGGAGGAGAGTTTCTGGTCTAGATCTGAAGGTGAACGATCTGGTTTGGTTGTCTACCAGGAATATAAAACGTAAAGTTTCCTCCTGGAGGTTGGGTCCCAGATTCATCGGGCCGTACAGGATCAGTTCCATAATTAATCCTGTGGCATTTCGTCTGGACCTCCCTCCTACGTTTAAAATTCATAATGTGTTTCACAAGTCATTACTTAAAAAGTATGTGGCACCAGTCATACCGTCACCTCTACCTCCTTCAGTGGTGGTCAATGATAACGTGGAAATTCATGGGTCGAAAATCATTGACTCACGTCTCAGTCGCCGATCCCTTCAGTACTTAGTTCAGTGGAGGGGGTATTGTCCTGAGGAGGGGACGTGGGTCCCTGCGTCTGATGTTAACGCAGATCGATTGGTTCGGACCTTTCACACAACTCACCCGGACAGACCTGGTCATGAGGGTCCGGAGGCCCCTCGTAGAAGGGGGGGTACTGTCATGGGTGCATCGCCATGAAGATCGTCGCGATTGCACATTCTGACTTCTCACAGCTGAGCTGCTGTTTCTTTGTTTTTGGTAATGAGAGAGTTAATTTTTCCTAGCTCTTTGCTAAGGCTAGGTGCAGCCTCGCCCGGCTGCTTTTGATTATGTTCTAATTAGTTTCCTTTATATTTCTGCCAGTCTGGGTGTTAGACGCCGGTGAAAGCATTCATGTAGTTTAGCAGACTGGATCGGTTCTGAGAATATTTAAGCTAAGAGCTCCTTAGTTGTTTTTACTCTTACAGCTTATAGTTTTTCTCTGAGACCTTAGGTGTTCCTACTGTGTGTGAGTGTTGTATGTAAGACTTTATTTACTTTATTTCTTGTCTTTGTTGTTTGACTTTCTGTTCATTAACCGTTACCTGTTCATTCCCTTTGGTGGTATTCAGGGTCCTTCTTAGGACTAGAATACAGTTGGCAGGGATTGATAGGAGACAGGGTTTACGCTGGTGGCCTGGACCTCTGTACCTTTAACAGTACCTCCAGGTAGAGGGATTAGTTAGGACCCCAGTTTAGGGTCAGCATAGACCCCGGTCACCCTCTAGCCGGAGACAGCGTATAACGGATTCCGTATTGACCCACTGGACATTCTGTCAGGTAAATCTATGTTATCATATATCTATGCGCATGTTATATAGTATGTTGCCCTTTTGATATAGATTACTGACATCACATATATATATATCTGCTATACAGCGTGACAGCTGGCTCCTGTACAGAACTCTCTGACTGCCTGGCCAATTTGACAGGCGGTGAACAGACAGATGGTTGCTCAACAGTGTTGTGTTCCTGAGAGGAGGTGGAAGGAATTGAAGTCGATGCATTGGCTGCCATCCAACCAACAACGGCTTCAATTTGTTCTTCCCGCAGCAGGGGGGCACGCCGAGCTCCTACCAAAGTGCGCATAAAGGAACGCTCACGGGGATAAATGGTGGATGCTGTGTCACTGAGGGCGGCAGCAGCCACAGAATCCCCACGTCCTCTCCCTGCTGAAACTCCACGGCCACGACCACGTGCCTTACTCACTGACTTCTTCATCTTGGTAGATTGATAAAGAAAGTCAGAAAAGTTATAAGGCCTAAGTGTGGTTATTACGCAGAGACTGAAGTGAACACTGAAACACAACTGTTCACAATCTTTGAAAGGCTACTCCTTTGTCTACTTCTATAGTGTTTGCAACCAATGTATTGGATAAAGAGAAAAAAAGGAAAAATCCAGCGTGGAGCAGAAATAGTTTAAAAAATTTAATTCTTTAATAAATGTGATTAAAAATAAACAGCAATACTTAAGCAGTACAGGTTCACAAAAATGTAGCAGAGCGATCAACGCGTTTCGACGTTAAGTCTTTCTCAAGATGGAATGGAGCAGAACCAATTGGAGAGAAATGAAAAGGATGAGGCACTGAGACACTCTCAGCAGAGTACAAGCAGCAGTGCTTGAACAAGTAACTGGAAGCGTGATGTGCACTCAAAAAATAAAAAACACAGACTGAAGTGAACACTGAAACACAACTGTTCACAATCTGTGAAAGGCTACTCCTTTGTCTACTTCTATAGTGTTTGCAACCAATGTATTGGATACGGATGGAAGCGCGTCACACTAATAGATTATATTTATTTTAAATGGAATGGAGCAGAACCAATTGGAGAGAAATGAAAAGGATGAGGCACTGAGACACGCTCAGCAGAGTACAAGCAGCAGTGCTTGAACAAGTAACTGGAGCGTGATGTGCACTCAAAAAATAAAAAACACAGACTGAAGTGAACACTGAAACACAACTGTTCACAATCTGTGAAAGGCTACTCCTTTGTCTACTTCTATAGTGTTTGCAACCAATGTATTGGATACGGATGGAAGCGCGTCACACTAATAGTTAAATTGCATGGAGCAGCAAGAATTACACTGAAGAAAAAAAAAAGAGTCTGTGAGTGACACGTGCAGATGCCTACAGACAGCGTTGCATGCAGAGCAAACTGCAGCGTCACCTGCACTCACACACACTTGCAGAGCTGTTAAAACAACACTGCAGGCAAAAGGAAGCTCTACACAGCGGTTGGTGCTAGCCTGCCTAAAGCACACTACACTAAATCGCAATCTCTAACTGTCCCTCAGAGTCAGCACAGCAGCGTTCTGTCCCTAACTGAATTCACAGCACAGTGACGCTAAAATGGCGGCGGCGCCTTTTATAGTGCATTCTGACATCATTTCAGCATCCAATCACAGCCATGCCATTAGTTAACATGACCGCAGCAGTACAGGATGTGCCCACACTTCTTAGGATTCCTCATTGGCTGACTAAAATCACATTGCCTCTCAAAGAATTATGGGAACTTCCGATTCCGGTATACGATATATGGAAAATATCGAAACAAAGTATCGAAAGGCCGATAGAGCTAATATCGGCCGATACCCGATACTTGCGGTATCGTATCGCTCAACACTAGTAGCAAGATTTCCCCTGGGCAATTGGCTCCTTCCCTGTCCCTCACGATAGGAGGACACTAGGCTATCCTTGTACTTTCGATTACCCCTCAAGGAGGAGATGCTGGGGTCTCATACCTTGTTATGCTCCTATATGCACTCTGATCTGATTCCTCCCCTACCCGGGGAGGTATAGAACAGAATATAGGAAAACATAAACCTGACAGACAGGAGAAACAGACATGGTTAAAAGAAAATTACAATCATACAAATGCACTCACCAAATAACCTAGTGGAAATCAAGGGAACAGTAGGAGGGGTAACCCAAATGGGAGAGGATTAGGATAAACACTATCACGGGAAGGATTGCAAGAGAACTCACCAGTGCAATCTCCCGAAAGACGGGTACAGAAGACAGCCTCAGGCTCCTAGGAACGCAGGGTGAGCAGGACAGAAGAGAGATTGCTTCAGGCCAGATAGGACTTGAAACACCTGACTGTTGGGGGTGTAGTTTAAGCTCCGGAGAGCTAGAAGTTGAAGGAAAACTCCTAGAAAGGTAACTACGGGACAAAGTTACCCAGGGGCATAGACAGGGATGTGAACCAGATCAGGCCGGGGTCAAAGCACGAGATAGCACGACAGTTCCAAAGGATTAGACAGAACAGATAGTTGGGGCCAGGCAGAGGTCAATACCAAATGGACAGAGAAGGTACAGAAACAATCCAACAAGCAGTATCCAGAGATCAGACCGAGTCAAAAACCAAAGTATCAGACAAAACAGAACACGGCACAAAACACACTCAGGGGTCAACACACTCAGCCAAGGGCGAAAGTATAACTGACAAGGGAAATTTCCAAATGGAGGCCATAAAAAGTCCACCCAGGGTCAGAGTGAGGCTACAGGAATTAACCCTAGAATAACCGAGCCAGCCAAACCATGACACACACAATACAAAATCCATGCAGATATCTCCTGTAAACTACACCAACTGACTGCTACTATTTTAGAATTTTCCTTTACCACTAAACCAGAACGTTGTAACTATCACTGGCAACTCCCAACTGCCAGCAACAAGCATATATACCAGAGGGGAGTGGCCATCACAGAACAGCTGAGACAATTCAGAATGGAGAGCTGCAGGAGATCAACTGAACTGATTAACCCTTGCAGTGACAGAGCAAGGAAAACCTGCACTGTTTTATAGGATGGTGAAGCAGTGCAGGAGTTCATATAATCAGAAGCCGCAATCTTCTGTTCCCTCTCTGTCGTGGTATCCCATGACACATGCTATCTCAACACAGAGGGTCTTAAAGTGCATTAGAACTAGCTGATTATCGTGTACTTATTATCTGGAGTGTAATGCTGCTTCAGTGCAGTATAGCGCAACCTCCACCAGGAGATTCTGGTGGGAAGAGATGTTGCACACACAGTGTAACACCACTGAGCAGCAGCACAAGCGCCACCAGGTGGAGAAAGAGTGGTCAGACAAGCCGAGTCAGAAACAGTCAGGACAAGATGTACCAGAGGTCACAGCAATACACGTGATCAAATACAAGCCAAAAGTCAGAGCCAGACGGGAGCAGAGATAATCGAGACGAGAGACAGTAAAACAGGTCAGAAGACAAGCCGGGTCACATACCAAGGGTCCAAGCACAGGGAGTGAACACTAAAACAAGCGGGGTGGCAGGAAAGAGAGGTCATGGGAGCAGAGTAAACAGGCAGAGGACAAGACACGGTATCAAGGAGTCAGCTGCTCTAGCCTGGGAGCATAAACTATCACTGACATTGGTCTGCTGGCCACAGCAGACTGAAATAGCCCCACAGAACCCAAAACGAGGCAGAGGTTAACCCCCACATGACCAGACCGGGGAGAGAATAACATAAAACAAACCCCGGCCTGGATCATGACAGTGAGCTTTCCTAAGAACACTTTTTTCCTGGTCAGAGAAAATAAGATGCAAATTGCCTGATGAACGAGCTTGATCAAAATCACTGTTCTTGGCAGTACATCGTCCTGTATGAGCTGGAACTGTGCTGCCGAGAACAATGACAGTCTATGCACATGTGATCATTCTATGCTATAGGTGAATGAATTTGCAGGACTCTTAGGTTTAAAGGATATCATGAGGCTCAAGGGAAGTCCTGTCACCCAATCGAAGTCCTGTCTTGTTTACCTGAAATCCCGTACATTAATTTTATCTTCTGCTGCTCCTCCATATCCATTGGATGCACAAACAACAAGTAGACCCCTGTAGACATAAACATAGAGCGGACATCACATTAGAAGAAGTCACGCACATACATGCCACAATTCCATGGTCGGATGTGTCATCCATATGAGATCTTCATCATTACCAAGTCCTAGGATGGATCCGACTGTGGCTCCTAGGAAGAACTTTGAGACCTTAAATTGTTCATCGCTGCTGAACAGGAAGCGGAAACAAGGGTCAGGGAGAACGAAGGCACAGATCCGCTTCAGAGCTGGAAGACAGAAGGAGAAAAAGGCCATTGATCAGGAGCAGAGAGCCATTGACCTTGTGATCCATGTCTAAACGTGACCCCCATGGAAGTCCCCGCATATACATACTGTATATTGGTGATACTCATGTCAGGCTGGAGGTAGATATTGCTGTATGTGTTGATCTAAAGTGTTGGACAGGAAGCCTGCCCCAAAAATATCAGAGAAAGAGGAAACATTCCTGAGGCTCCTAGAATACCAGGGAAATATCCCTGATCTGTTTCAGGGTCTGTATTTATTCAATGTGTCTGGTCTGGGGACTGTTTTTTTTATAGCGCCTGGGGTTACTATTTATTAGAAGGATCTTGTCAAAAATCTGTAATGGGTAGGACTGGTGTCTGTCATTATTAAGAGAGTCTGATCTGGGGTCTGTCATTATTAAGAGGGTCTAGTCTGAAGTCTGTCAATATTAAGAGGGTCTAGTCTGAGGTCTGTCAATATTAAGAGGGTCTAGTCTGAGGTCTGTCAATATTAAGAAGGTCTAGCCTGAGGTCTGTCAGTATTAAGAGGGTCTAGTATGAGGTCTGTCAATATTACGAGGGTCTAGTCTGAGGTCTGTCATTATTAACAGGATCTGGTCTGGAGTCTGTCATTTTTAATAGGGTCTTGTCCCTATCCATGGGATATCGAACAACTTGATTGCTAGGGGTCATAAGAACGGGTCCCTGAATCCCAAAAACCGAGCTTTGTAACAGATAACTTTGAATACTGGGAATACCTTTTTAGGACACTCTGGTCTGGGTGTTATGTTTCGGTAACTGAGGAGTGCAGGTAAAAAAGGCAATACACCAGAGCAGTTGGAATCTATGAGATTGCAGTACCCTGACTAACCACCACAACTAGAGGCAGCCGTGGAGAGTTCCTACGTTGGTCCTAGACGCCTCGTCACAGCCTGAGAAACTAACTACACCTAAAGATAGAAATAGGAAAGCTATCTGCCCCGGAGCAGATCCCCAAAGAACATAGAAAGCCCCCAAACATGTAATGGCTGTTAGACAAGAAGAAATACTGACACAGACAGAAAATAGTATGAGCAAACGTTGGGGCCCAAACTAACTAAATAGAAAAGGATAGGAAGGGTACTTACTGCAATCCCAAAAAACCCTGCAAAGCACCAACTTACTAATTTCAAAAACACCTGAGATCACACGACCTCTTCCACCTAAATTAGTTCTCTGGTGTAACAAAATCAAAACAGCAGCCACTGAAGAAACTGGAAAAAGCAAAAGTACAAACATCAGTGGCTGAACCAAACTGAGAGGGCAAAAGCCCCCGGAGGGGACCCTGAAGGCCCCCACAGAAGTGCAGGACAAAATGCAAAAATAAAGCACAAAAACGAAAAGAAGAAAATGTCTTATCTGTTAGCAGGAGATGCAGACACGACACAGCAGGCTACAAGGGAAACAGGAATCATGGAGTGAGACCAGAACAATTGATCACCGGCAACCCTGATGGGAAGGCGACTCCCTTATATAAGACCAGTCAGTAACACCTGATTCCCACTCCTCACAATCTTCACTGGACAGTCCAGTACCGCTTGTAACCACCAGAGGGAGCCTCTGCTCAGAACTCATTTCAAGTCCATTCACAACATCTGGGGACCTGTATTTTTTAGAGGGTCTTTACTTTCTTAGGGGGTGTGTTTATATTCAGTGACCTGGGGTCAGTATTCCTGAGTTCCTGACATGTTTTCAGGTGGGGAGGACACACATCCTATATAAATGAAAAAGTCATAAAATAAAAAAATGTTCCCCTTTTCCCTCATGCCCCTGTAAGGTTGTCATGTATGCCTCAGATAGACAGCACTCTCTTACTTGTGTTTGGTCTTTTTTCTCTTCGTCTTCTTTTGTTTTCCTCTTTGATGTTTTCGGTTGACATTGCGTCCAGTGACCTATCCAGACAATCAAAGATGGCTACACATCACACTTTGGGGGAGCCACACAAGGTTGGACCAAAAGTAAAGTGCGTCCATGACATCAGTAACGGTGTCTAATCTGATGTGACATCTGCATGTACTTCGGCCACCTAGATTAAGACGTAATTGTAAGTTTGTGGGTTGTAGATGACGGCGGCCATTTTTGTTAGCTGTTGAAACTGTTATTACTAATGAATATTCATTAACTAGAAAATAACTCCACCCACTAATTAATATTCATCAATACAATGCTCCACCCACTTATTTCTGAGCATTCTCCGTACTATCACACCATGAGCAATATAGGCTCTTGAGCCCCTCTTCGCTTTCGATGTGCACTCCTCGCCTACAAAATTTTTTTATTTTTTTGGTCTATAGAGTTGTATTGTGTCTTGTTTTTCTTCGGTATGAGCTGAAGATTTTATCATTTCCAGTTTGGGGTCCGTATGACTTCCTTATCTCGTTTTCTAAAAAAAAATTCCCAAAATTTCTATTATGATATTTTATTAGTTCAGACAGTTACACATTCTGTGATACCAAATATGTTAGTTTTTGTTTTCTTTTTTTTTGTTTAGATTCATGTTTCAGAAAAAAGGGTTAATTTGAACTTTAACATGTATTTTTTTTATTATTTTTGTTGAAATATTTTTGACATTTTTAGTTTCCCCTCAGGACTTCAACCTATAGTCACTTGTACAATACACTGCAATATTTTGGTGTATTAGGAAATTGACGATTTCACATGAAACCTTCAGCAAACCATGACAAAGCCATCGGCACCCCATTTTCAACCTCTTAACTGCCACTGTCATAATTGACAGCTGCATCTAAGGGGTTAAGCTGCTGCAATTCAGTTAGACTCAGGCGCCAGCTGTACAACATGGCTGGCACTTGTGCAGTATGCAGAAGGCTCAGCTTCGTATTTTTGGGTAGAATATCTTGTAGTGTGCCCTATTATCCCCTACACATATATCCCATTATGTATCTGGTGTTAGACTGCACGTTATTTCCATATTCACATTGCACAACCTTGTACGGTACATCATGCGAGCTTCCTCCATTGGTTATGAGTATACAGTATGTTCCTCTAACTGTCACCAATTTGCAGTTTCATGTCCTTTATAACAAAAGAAATGCTTGAATCATAAGGTTGAGTTTTCTTTCCTAAACCTCACTCTTTATACCAAATACTCGCTTTACAATGGCCTTAGGAGCGTGGGGCCCATGAAGAAGACGCCACCAATAACCTGGCACTCAAGGCTTGTGACCAGCATAAACCATCATTTCAACTGTATAGCGCTATTATAGGGTAACTGCACGTATGGGGCTGTTATGTGATCACTGTATGTAGGTATGTGAGCTCTGCGCTGTTATTTAGGTATCAATATATGGCACTGTGATACTCAACTCTCCTGGATCCAGGGCAGGGTGGTGGATCTTCCACTATGGGTCCAGCTGAAATAGCAACGTCTTTGTACTCTGTGACAAGCCCAAGACTGCTCTAATGCTGGCCTGTTCTCCTTTAGTTTATGTGAAAATCCCATTTCTGGGCTACTCTGCCATACTGCTTTCCAACTCTGTCTTGGACTCTATAACAAACCTAGCTCTGCTGTATTACTGGGCAATTCTGCTATATCATAGGACAGTTCTGCTGGACTATGTGGCAGACCTAGCTCTGCTATATTACTGGGCAACTCTGCTATATTATTGGTCAGTTCTTCTGGACTCTGTGACAGACCTAGCTCTGCTATATCACTGAACAACTCTGCTATATCACTTGCCAGTTCTGCTGGACTCTAAGACAGACCTTGCTCTGTTAAATTACTGGGCAACTCTGCTATATTGTTGTCCAGTTCTGCTGGACTCTGTGGCAGACCTAGCTCTACTACATCACTGGGCAACTCTGCTATATCATTGTCTTTGACAAACCCATTTTTTCTATACTTCTTGCGAGTACTGCATTGGACATTGTGTCAGACCTAGCTCTGCATTATCGCTGGACAACCCTGCTATATTGCTATGACAGATCTGCCTTGCACTCAGTGACATACCCAGCTCTGTTTTATTGCTGGGAAACTCTGCTATTTTACTGGCAAGTTCTGCTTTGGCCTCTATGACAAATTTATCCCTGCTTTATTTCTGAACAACTCCGCTATACTGCTGTGCCAATTCTTGTCTGGACTTTGTGACAAACCAAGCTCATCTACATTGCTGGGCCAGTTCTGTCACAAATGGGCTCTTCTGTCTTGGGTGTATTGTTGTGTTTTTTTGCAGTAAATATAATTATTACACAATGACACTGATCTATAATTTTGAGGATGTGCTGCTCAGTCAGACTACTGAGTATGACCACAGCATTTTGTGTCATGTGCCTAACCTCACTGACTTCCTGTTGCACTATTATGGTTTTGTGGGAACTTGCCTTTAGGTGAGACACAGGACTCTCGAGTTTCCTGATATTCTAGATCATAATATTTGATCTTGTCCTTACATTCAATATCATATAGTAATTACACCGCTTCCAATGGTGTTCAGTTTCATGCTGCCGTACACTCTTATGTTAACTACTGAGGTCTAAGGGGTAAGGTTTCTCCTTGTGGAGAGTGACATACCAGCTCTGGCTTGTCAAGGCAAGGAGGCTTATTCGCCATGCAATGCTCCTCTGGGAAATTAAATATGAAAATTGCCTCTTCAGAGAAAAGCCAGAGCTGGTATGTCACTCTCCACAAGGAGAAACATTACCCCTTAGACCTCAGTCCAGAGCCTCTCATCTAGCCAAATCAGATCTCATACTTTGCACTGACGAGGGCCAATAGCCCGAAACACCGTATCTGCAAATTGAAATACTGATTTGGCTTTTGCAAGACTCGTTAAAGGATTGATTGTGACCTGTAGGATCGCTACTTCCAACAGGTGGCACTATAGAGTTATCTACTGACAAAGCTATAAGGCTGCTTTCACACATCAGTTTTTTGATGTCAGGCGCGATCCGGCGTGTTTTTAAAAAAACGGATCCGGTACCGGATGCGTTTTTTTGGCATTGACTTTCATTAGCGCCGGATCGCGCCTGATGTCATTGCGTTGCATCCATTTTTGGCCGGATCCGGCGGAAATGTACATTCCGGCGGCCGGACAAAACGGTCACTGCAACGTTTTTTCTTTTTTCCGGACCCGCCTGATAGTGCCTGAATCGGCGCATCGGGCGGCCGGAAATAATACAAGTCTATGGAACCGGACCAGTCTTTTGTGCAATCTGTCAAAAGACTGATCCGGATTCTGGAAATCAAGGACTACGACTACACTACTACTACTACTACTACTACTACTACTACTACTATACTACATTTTCCACTGTCTCCGGACATGCGAACCTGCATTTTCTGGCTGCAAAACTTCTTTTTCCGGGTTCAAAAGTTCAGGTCGGATCCAGCAAAAAAAAATGATTCGTTGCATCAGTTTTTTCATTTCAGCGCCGGATCCATCCCTTCAGGTATTCGATGGATTATGCCTGACACAAAAAAAACTGATGTGTGAAAGCAGCCTAAGGCTACTTTCACACTTGCGTTTTTTTGCGCAACACATCTTGCGCTATCGGACGCATGCGCAATGTTCCCCTATCTTTAACATGGCGGGCGCAGGGTCTAGCGCTTGCACGCGTTCATGTGCGTTTGTCGTGCGCTGCACATTTTCCGGTGTGCGCCCATACGCGCCAGACGCTACATGTTGCATTTTTTTTTCCGCCCAACCGCTTTAAAAAAAACGCGTGCGCACGTGTGCGCATGCTATGTGCAAAAAATAACATTGCAGTCTATGGGGGCGCTGGCGTGCGCATGGCTTTGCGCTCGTCAGCGCTTTTGCACGCACGCGATTTTTCTGTAAATAATGGTGCCAGAGATGATGGAGGCAGAGATGATGGAGTCAGAGATGATGGAGTCAGAGATGATAGAGCCAGAGATGATGGAGACAGAGATGATGGAGACAGATGATGGAGTCAGAGATGATGGAGTCACAGATGATAGAGCCAGAGATGATGGAGACAGAGATGATAGAGCCAGAGATGATGGAGGCAGAGATGATGGAGACAGATGATTGAGCCAGAGATGATGGAGACAGAGATGATGGAGACAGAGATGATGGAGACAGAGATGATGGAGGCAGAGATGATGGAGACAGATGATGGAGCCAGAGATGATGGAGGCAAAGATGATAGAGCCAGAGATGATGGAGGCAGAGATGATGGAGACAGAGATGATGGAGGCAGAGATGATGGAGGCAGAGATGATGGAGACAGATGATGGAGACAGAGATGATGGAGACAGAGATGATGGAGACAGAGATGATGGAGGCAGAGATGATGGAGGCAGATGATGGAGCCAGAGATGATGGAGACAGAGATGATGGAGACAGATGATGGAGCAGAGATGATGGAGACAGAGATGATGGAGGCAGAGATGATGGAGGCAGAGATGATGGAGGCAGAGATGATGGAGGCAGAGATGATGGAGACAGCTGATGGAGGCAGAGATGATGGAGACAGAGATGATGGAGACAGCTGATGAAGGCAGAGATGATGGAGACAGCTGATGGAGGCAGAGATGATGGAGGCAGAGATGATAATGTGACAAATAGAAAACGCATGCGCCAAAAAAACGCAAACGCATGCAAAAACGCATGAAATCGCAGACAAACGCTGCGTTTTTTTGTCGAAATGCGCATGCTGATTCGACTAAATATTGCAGCGTTTACAAGCGTTTGCATGCGTTTTTTTAATGCGCTTCATGTGCGCTCGAAACGCAGCGCAAAAAAACGCAAGTGTGAAAGTAGCCTTAGTCAGTCAAAAATCAGTTCAGACATCTAGTAATTATTTAACGCCTTCCAGACCGCTTATTGTGAATAGACATTGGGAAGAGAAGAGTATTTTATGTTCAAAGTAAAAGGGTCATTCCCCAAATCATTATGTTATCTCGGTTCTATGTAAATATAGAATAAGTTATGTGTGCTGATACAACCCATTTATAAATCTGAAATGGTTTGCAGCAATCACCCCAATAATGATGACCCCTTCCCGGGCTCTCTGTACCTTACATCATCAATTAGTTGTACATGATATTGGTCAAGCATACTCAGATGCACCTAATAACCCTGTCTAATGAACCATATGACAGCCGGGGTGCAGTATGTAACTGTGCCACAAACCAGACTAACCCTGGAGGGGCGTGACTAAGCAGCTACCTTTGTGTTCACTGGAGCCTCTAGTGGTGAGGCCAGGCTTGTGCAGCAAGTAGCTGCCAGGTACCACTCCAGGGCAGCGTCAGGCAGTAGCAGCTGAGCCCACAAGGGGACAGGACACTAAAGACAGGTGTAAGCAAGTACTGAAGAAAACTGAGGTTTAGACTGGCAAGTACTGGTGGGCACGGAGGATGTACTGCCAGTCAGGCGGGCACGGCTGGCACTTTGACAGGCAGGCGGGCATGGCTGGCACTCTGGCAGGCAGGTGGGCACGGCTGCCACTCTGAAAGGCAGGCGGGCATGGCTGGCACTCTGGCAGGCAGGCACGGCTGGCACTCTGGCAGGCGGGCATGGCTGGCAGGCAGGCGGGGGTTCAGACTAGAGGGACAGGAACTGTCTCAGGAAGGACAGGAGCACTGGCGGGTATGATTGGGATATGGGAGCAGGTAGGAACCAGTTCAAACTGGAAGGACAAAGAGTCGCAGGATGTGAGACAGGAGCAGAGCAGAGCCGCAGGCCGTGGGATGGGAGCAAAGCAGAGCCGCAGGATGTGGGACGGGAGCAGAACAGAGCCGCAGGATGCGGGATGGGAGCAGAGCAGAACTGCAGTATGCGGGATGGGAGCACTGCAGAGCTGCAGGATGCGGGACGGGAGCAGAGCAGAGCTGCAGGATGCGGGACGGAAGCAGAGCAGAGCTGCAGGATGCGGGATGGGAGCAGAGCAGAGCCGCAGGATGCGAGACGGGAGCAAATCAGAGCCACAGGATGCGGGACGGGAGCAGAGCAAAGCCGCAGGATGCGGGACAGGAGCAAAGCAGAGCCGCAGGATGCGGGATGGGAGTAGAGCAGAATTGCAGTATGCGGGATGGGAGCAGTGCAGAGCCGCAGGATGTGGGACGGGAGCAGAGCAGAGCTGCAGGATGCGGGACGGGAGCAGAGCAGAACTGCAGTATGCGGGATGGGAGCAGAGCAGAGCCGCAGGATGCGGGACACGAGCAGAGCTGAGCCGCAGGAAGTGGTATGGGAGCAGAACAGTACTGCAGGATGCGTATCATGATCCTGTCAGCGCCAGCGAACTGCCACGGCTGAGCAGGGTGACTCACCCACACTGCGGAAGGGCCCGGGGTCAGATGCTGCAGGGGAAGCTCAGGCAGATGGCACCTGAGCAGCGTGGGGAGAGGAGAGGCTGAAGGTAGCAGAAAGCAAAAGGACCTGTAATCATGCGACCATAGGGGGCGGGGCTTAGCGTCCTGCTGCTGGAGGTGATTGCAGGATGCTACAGGGACCCTGGAGTAGTGAAGAGGGAAACTCAGGTCAGACAAACGATATCATACACGGAGGACGGCGCAGTACAGAAGGGGCGAGCAGAGAATAGTCAGAACATAGGCCAGGAGTCATACACGGAGATAGCAACGCAGTACAGGAGGGGTAAGCAGAGAATTGTCAGGACAAAGGCCAGGAGTCATACACGGAGATAGCAACATAGTACAGGAGGGTCAGGCAGAACTCATAACGGGAACAGAGCCAAGTCAAAACCAAGCAAGCATAAAGCAGCACAAGCACAAAGCACAGGGTCATACACACTCGGCCAAGGGTCAAAGTATAAGCGATAGGGAATGGCTCCACAATGAGGCTATTAGAAGTCTCCCAGAATCCCAGAGAGAGGCCGTCCAGATTAACCTCTGAACTACCTAATCCCACAAAGCAGTTCATGACAATGCGGGACGGGAGCAGAGCTGCTGAGGTAAAGAGGGAGCAGACAGAACCGCAGGATATGGGACTAGAACAGAGCAGAGCCGCTGAGGCAAAGAGGGAGCAGAGCAGAGCCACAGGATGTGGAACGGGAGCAGAGCAGAGCCGCAGGATGCGGAACGGGAGCAGAGCAGAGCCGCTGAGGCAAAGAGACAGCAGAGCAGAACCGCTGAGGCAAAGAGGGAGCACAGCCGCTGAGGCAGAGAGGGAGCAGAGCAAGGATGGACACAGCAGTATAGGGAAGGCTTCAGACAAGGATACAAACAGGTACAGGTAAAGGGCTTAGTACAGACAAGGTCAGACACGGGAACAAGTTCAGGACAAAGGATTCAGGCCTGGGTACACAGCACCCAGGGAGGCGGAAACAAGACAAATAGAATACAGGTACAGGCCTGGGTATACAGCCCCCAGGGTGGAAGAAACAGGACAGGAACTGGCAACTCATTATCAGAAAACAGAATGAGAGAGTTTGTTGCTCAGGCATCTATTAATTAGTGAAGATGCCTTAAGTACCCACTACCTCTTTGCAGTAGGCTGAGGACACATTAGGAATGTGCACACTGTCTGTATAAGACTCAGGAAGTGCAGGCGCCACCGCCGTAGAGCACACAGCCAGGAAGGAGTACACATGGTTGGAAGGAGGAGCAGAGGACACATGGTCCACAGCATGGAGCAGGCGGAGTGCAGAACTCACAGCATGGCCCAGAGTGGTGAGTTAGTCGGTGTATCAGCCTGATGGGAGATGGGAAGCCATGCAGTGATGCCGGCAGGGATGTTGCACAGTTTAGTTCAGCCATGTTATGCTGAAGATCGCACTGAAAGCAGAAGCACCTAATGACCCTGTCTAATAAAACATCTGACAGCCGGGTTGTAAACACAGCTCAGCTATGTTGTTCCAATGATCTCACCGATATCAGCTACAGATACATGTATTGACTTTGTCTAATAATCCAGGTGACAGATGGATTGCAGAACGGTTCAGCTATGCTATGCAAAAGATCCCACTGATACCAGCTGCTGATGCTCCTAATGACCCTGTCTAATAAAATATCTAACAGCCAAAATGTAAGCACAGCTCAGTTATGCTACGCTGAAGATCCCACTGATACCAGCTTCAGATGTACCTGATGACACTGTCTAATAAAACATCTGACAGTTGGGTTGTAGTACAGGTCAGCTTTGCTATGCTGAAGATCGCACTTATACCAGCTGCAGATGCACCTCATGACCTTGCAGAGTAATAGATCAACATATCAGTCACTGAGAGTACCATATCATCCCAAAGAGTATACCGACATAGTGTCACAGGTTAGTAGACTGAAGGAATACCGGACTGTAGCAGACCAACTGCATATACAATATAGAAAAGCAAAGAGAAATAAGCAGTCTAAGGTCAAATATAGAAAAAGTAAAAAGACTTTATTAATGTAATAGGATAAAAGGATTGCACAACAGATGAATACTGCATGTGCCACAATGCAAAATACAAATACAAATACAGCAAGGGAAACCGCGTGTGGAAAATAGAGGTATAATAATACCTCATGCTACTAATGTACAATAATATTTAACTGACTATAATACATAAAGGTGTAAATAGAGGTAGATAATGAAAGGTTATGTAGTACATACCAATAGAGTCACAGTGTGACACCACACAGGCTGCCCTTGCAGCCTGTGTGGTGTCACACTGTGACTCTATTGGTATGTACTACATAACCTTTCATTATCTACCTCTATTTACACCTTTATGTATTATAGTCAGTTAAATATTATTGTACATTAGTAGCATGAGGTATTATTATACCTCTATTTTCCACACGCGGTTTCCCTTGCTGTATTTGTATTTGTATTTTGCATTGTGGCACATGCAGTATTCATCTGTTGTGCAATCCTTTTATCCTATTACATTAATAAAGTCTTTTTACTTTTTCTATATTTGACCTTAGACTGCTTATTTCTCTTTGCTTTTCTACCTCATGACCTTGTCTAATAAAAGATCTGAAAGCCGGGTTGTAGTGCTAGTCAGCTCTGCTATGCTTAAGATAGCACTGATGCTACATGCAGATGCACCTAATGACTCTGTCTAATAAAACATATAACAGTCAGGTTGTAAGCACAGCTCAGCTCTGCTATGCTACTGATGCATTTAATGTTCTGTCTAATAAAACATCTGACAGCCGGGTTGTATACAGGTCAGCTATGATATACTGAAGATCCCACTTAAACCAGCTGCAGATGCACCTAATAACCATGTCTAATAAAACATCTAACAGTCAGGTTATAAGTGCAGCTGAGCTCTGCTATGCAGAACATCACACTGCTACCTGCTACAGATACACCTATTCTTTTGTCTAATAAAACATCTGACAGCTGAGTTGTTGCACAGCTCAGCTCTGCAATACTGAAGATCCCACTGATGCCAGCTGCAGATGCACATATTCTTTTGTCTAATAAAATATCTGACAGCCACGTTGTAGCACAGTTCAGCTCTGCTATGCTGAAGATTGTGCTGATACCAGCTGTGGATGCATGCAATGATACTGTCTTATACAATATCTGATAGCCGGGTTGTAAGCACAGCTGAGCTGTGCCTAATATTACACTGATACCAGCTGCAGATCCACCCAATGACCTAATTCATATAAAAAAGCAGATTCACTTGTGACCCTGTCTAATTAAACATCCCCATACTCACTGCTTCCTTCTTGTCTTGACTGCCATTTTGTTGCACTGCACTACACCGCTCAGCTACTCAGCTATGCTATACTCAGCTCAGCTACAACTGACAATGAATCGTGAATATTGGTCAAATAATTTTGAATGTAGTGACTGAGACCCACGATCATTGGTCACCACATCCCTAACAATAAATATTGACCATGATGAGATCCCTCCAGCTTTATCAGGAGAGCAGATGGAGGGGCCTGCAGCTCTCAGGAGAAGCAGGGTGCTGCTGGGAATGTAGTTTTAGCAGATAAGACTATGTTGTTGTATGCACAGAAGGACAGAAGGGAATGAAAAAAGCTGCAAAGGTGCAATACAGAAACGTTATGCTAGGCTGGCACTGTAAATTAACAATATTCATGGTAGATACTGTGGTTTGTATAAGATAGTGACATTTTGGGGAATAACCCTTTTACAGCAAGTTGTGCTTGGTAAAAATATTCAGTTCCTGGTCATAAAAAACAATACTTAACTCTTTCTTGCCTGGGCACTTTTTATGACCTCATTTGGTGAGCTGTAGTTTTTATTGATATTAGCATGGGTGACTCACGATGGTTTTTATTGCATTCAGGGGAGGAGATGCGGCAACCGAAAAAAAACGCAATTCTAGAGTTACAATAATTTTTTTTACATCTACGACACAGTTTATTTGAAATCTGCAACAAATATATCTGCATGGTAGCTGCATACACTAAAGGAGATTTTTTTTAATTTAGACATTTTGGTCCTTTTTTTTATTTGAGGTGTATTTGGGAATTAAATAATTGCACGTACTCTGGATTGTCTCCGCCTAGGAGGCAGGATGCGTGTTTTCCCGTACGTAACTCCATATCAGATGTTTGTCTTTCTGTTGTAAGCTATAACTTCTGAATGGGAGGAGAAATATGAGAAGGGGAAATAACAGAAATGGAAATGGTGATTGGAGAAGATGTAGATGACATAAATGAAAGTGAAATCGTGCGATCATTGCACCAAGTTCCTCTTCCTCGTTCTCTGAGTAGAAGTTTTCAGCCCGTAAGTTACCGACCATTTCTCCCTGGTCTCCTTCTCAGCAGGTGAAGGCGGCGGATCATAGCTGCTGATTGTTGGAAGGTAAGTTCTCAGCGCAGGACACACTATCTGATCTGCATGTACCCTGCAGATGAATACGGTCTGTTGTTTTCTGTTATCAGACATTTAGCCTAGATAATTATAGGCATCCTGTAATGTCAGGTAGTGAGAAGTCCAGGAAGATCTAGAAATATGTAGAAAAATATTTAGACTTGAGAGTCCTCAGTGGTTGATACCTTTTAATGGCTAACTGAAAAGATGGTAACAAATTGCAAGCTTTCGAGACTACTCCGGTCTCTTCATCAGGCATAGAATAACACACAATCTGAAGAATCACATATTTATACACAACAGGACACAGGAATAATGCAATATAATGCCCTGTTGTGTATAAATATGTGATTCTTCAGATTGTGTGTTATTCTATGCCTGATGAAGAGACCGGAGTATTCTCGAAAGCTTGCAATTTGTTATTATCTTTTCAGTTAGCCATTAACAGGTATCAACCACTGAGGACTCTCAAATCTAAATATGTTTCTACATATTTTAGATCTTTCTGGACTTCTTATTATCCGATATTACAGGTTGCCTGTAATTATCTAGGCTAAATGGCTGATAACAGATGTCCTCCAGTCCCTTTCCCCTTCTGTCACCACTATCCTAACTTAAATATGTAACCTTTCTTTTTCTTCCAGTATCTTTTTTTCTTCATTTAAGCACGCCATCATAACCACTTTATTTTAAAAAAATATCTCAACCAAAACTGTGCTGCTAGCTATAGACCTGTCTCTAATCTCCCCTTCATCTCTAAACTCCTGGAACGCCTGGTTCACTCCTGTCTAATCCACTATCTCTGAGATCACTCTCTTCTCGACCCTCTTCAATCTGGTTTCCGCTCTACACTCTACTGAAACTGCCCTCACTAAAGTCTCTAATGATCTACTAATTGCTAAATCTAATGGTCACTACTCCATGTGGATTCTCCTGGATCTCTCTGCAGCATCTGACACTGTGGATCATCAGCTCCTTCACTGTTTCTTTTGCCAGCTCCTCTTTCTCTCCTTTCCCCTTACTGTTGGGGTTCCTCAAGGCTAAGTCTTAGGCTCCTTCTTTTTTCTCGATAAACCACCCCTATTGGACAAACAATCAGTAGATTTGGTTTTCAGTATCGTCTCTATGCTGATGACACCAATTATACACATTGTCTCCTGACATCATCCTGCATTACTACAAAATACCAGTGATGGTCTGCCCTCTGTCTCTAACATCATGTCCTCCCTCTATCCAAAATTGAACTTCTTGTGTTTCCTCCCTCTAGTATCCCACCTATGCCTGATATTGCCATTACCTAGGGTGGTTCAAGCATCACTCACAAGCAGCACGCTCACAGTCTGGGGGTTATATTGAATACAGAACTTTCCTTTATTCCCTACATCCAATTGCTCACTCACTCTTGTCACCTGCATCTTAAAAACATCAGAATTCCACCTTTTCTCACCACTGAAACTGCAAAAACTCTTACTGTTGCTTTTATTCATTCTCATCTGGACTACTGCAACTATCTACTGATCGGTCTCCCTCTAACCAAACTCTCTCCTCTCCAATCCATCCTGAATGTGGCAGCCATTGTTGTATTTCTGTCCAGCCACTTCACCGATGTCTCCACTTTGTGCCAGTCATTACACTGGTTACACTACAGAATACAATATAAACTCATCTCTCTCACTGACAAAGCTCTCCACAGTTCAGCACCGCCCTATATCTCCTCCCTCATCTGTCTATCACCCTACCCATGCTCTCTGCTCCGCAACTGATTTAAGACTAACATCCTCCATAATCCAAACCTCGCACCTTTGTCTCCAAGACTTCTCTCGTGCTGTGAGAGTGTTCTGGAATGCACTACCCCGGACGATCCAATTGATACCTAGCCCCCATGTTTCAAATCACATCTCTTTGGACAGACCTATCACTTCAACTCACTAACATAACTCTTCCCTGTTCCCCCCAAAATGTCAATCATAATCTGCTCCCTCCTATTCATCTGTCTCCATGTGAGCAGGTTGTGGGATGCAGTGATGGACAGGAAGCAGAGCAAGGGCTAACAATTTTAATTAACAATGGGATACTCCATGCAGGGAGGTAAACAGTTAAATGAGGGAATAAACAGTTCAATTTGCAAAGGATATGCAGAGTTAAAGAACAAAGGATCTGTTGAATCCGGCTAGAAAGTCTGTAGTTCCTCAGACTATGAAGTCAATAGTGCCGACAACTGGTGGCGCGGTGTCTTTTCCAATGGGATCCTGTAGACAACAATGTCCCATCTTCTGGCGGCAGTGGTTGGTCTCCAGTACCTTCCGCTGAGCCCCTAGTCCATATGCTGCAGTGGCTGACAAGGGTGCGGGCTACAGTCCTGTACAAGCCCAACGTGGCTCGGCAAATATACACTGGCAAAATCAGGGCGCAAGTGTCTGTCCCATACCCGGTCACACTTATGTGGCACATGCACTGTACTCACGGACATGGAACGTACGGCGCCTTGCTCTCTGGTAGGCACCGGGCACACACTGCATGTCTCTCTCTCTGATCCCTGCGGCGGCGGGAGACGGCGGACGCTGGCCTGTGTGATGCTGGTGCTCCCAGGACGGAGCACTCCTCTCTCTGAACTGCTGCAGCACGCCCGGCTCCTCTCTCTGCAGCGGTCCATTTGCAGACGACACGGGCTGCCGCAGCGCCGGTACTCGGAGGGGGGGGACGTAGCGCGCTGCTCACCTCACTGGGCGCTGCCCCAGTTTGGCACGAAAACTCCTCGCTACTGCGCACGCTTTTTCTTTTATAGAACCGTGCCTCCCCTTGGTCAGTAGGTTAGTCCGGCTTACTATTACTTTAAAATAGCGAATTGGAATAAAAATATTAAAATATTTTACTTTATTTATACTTATTAAAAGAAAAAAGATAAAAAGTGCACGTGCAAAAGACAGACAAATAAACAATTAGTGCTGCACACAACCTAAATTTTTCGGAGAATCACTTATATTTAGGTACAAACCGCAATATGTGTACAGTCCAATGAGGCACCCTATTAAAGTCACATCTTGCATATATTGCTTATTAAATCAATCACCTATGATACTTGAATTATTGCAATAAATATACAAGAAAAACCAACTTATATCACTTGTAAGCCCAAATAACCATCAAAATAAGCTATTTGCAATTAGTGCCTCTTGAGCCATTTGTATATATAAATGAAAAAGGTGATTACATTGTCACCAAAAATATCAGATGCTCTTATTTTCCAGTAGTCATGCTGCACAAAAAATCATTCCCTTGTAGAAATTGCAGGAACGCGGGATGTCGCCTCGGACAGGAGGCCAGATCAAGGGTTAAGGATTTTTGTTGTGAATATGCTGGAGGCGGCTTCTGAGCTGGGGCTCCCTCTGGTGGTTGCTGAGGGTAATGAACTGATTACTGAATGGCCTTCAGCTGGCGCTGAATGGTAGGATATAAGTGGCCTGAGTTCCCAGCAGCCTTGCCGGTTATCAATTGTTCCTTCTGGTCTTGCTTGAAGCACTGCTAGTTTCCTGCTCTCCTTCAGATAAGTGTTTGCTGTTTTTTTTTTCCTCTGTTTGATTTTCTCTGCTGGTTTGCTGCTTGCAGTGGACTGCAGCCTGTCCCCTTTTGGGGGTCTGGCGCTGCAATTGTGCTCCATTTGTGTCTGCACTTTTGCTTTCCTCCTTTGTTACTTTTTATTTGCTGAATAGCGTTTTGTTACACAAGAGATCTGATTTAGGTGGATGAGATCGTGTGATCTCAGGTTTTTTGGAAATCAAAAGTGTTGGTATTTTTGTTAGGGTTTTTTTTTGGATTGCAGTCAGAATTCTTTCCTGTACTTTTCTGTCTAGACAGATTGGGCCCCAGCGTTTGCTCATTCTATTTTCTGTCTGTGTCCATGCTTTCTTCTTGTCTAACCGCCATTACATGTTTGGGGGCTTCCTATTTTCTTTGGGGATCTGCTCCGGGGCAGATAGCTTTCATCTTTCTGCCTTTAGGTGTAGTTATCTCTCAGGCTGTGACGAGGCGTCTAGGATCACCGTAGGAACGCTCCACGGTTACTTCTAGTTGTGTGGTTAGTTCAGGTTACTGCAATCCAATAGGTTCCAGCCTCTCTGGTGTATTACCGCTTTTGCTATTTTTTGCTATTTCTCCTCAGTTACCGAAACATAACAATATAACCGGCCCAAAAACTGAAAATTGTATGGTACTCACAGAAGGGGAAAATAATAATAAGGAAACTCTGTTTGTTGCTTTTTTTTTCCCTCTTTTCTCTGGGTGCTGAGGAGGAATTTTTTTTTTCCTCTCAATGGAGTTTGCACAGTTGTCTGGCCGTGTGGATCAGCTTGCCACTGAGGTTCGGAGTATTGCTACCTATCTTGCTAGGTTGCCGGTTGTGGAACCTAGGATCCCCATGCCAGATTTGTTTTTGGGGGATCGATCTAAATTTCTGAATTTCAAAAATAACTGTAAGTTGTTTTTTGCCTTAAAGCCTAAGTCCTCAGGGAACGTGGCACAGCAGGTTCAAATTGTCATCTCCCTGCTGCGCGGCGACCCTCAGGATTGGGCTTTTTCCCTGACACCTGGGGATCCTGTTTTGAATGATATTGATGTATTTTTTCAGGCTCTGGGGTTATTGTACGATGAACCTAATGTCACTGATCAAGCTGAAAAGATCTTGTTGGCATTAAATCAGGGTCTTGAAGACTCTGAGTTGTACTGTCAGAAATTTCAAAAGTGGGCAGTTCTGACCAAATGGAATGATGATGCTTTGGCAGCCCTTTTTCGAAAGGGTCTGTCAGAAAAAGTAAAGGACGTTATGGTGGGATTCCCTGTTCCCTCTGGTCTCAATGATTCTATGTCTTTGGCTATTCAAATTGACAGACGTTTGCGTGAGCGCAGAGGTATGCGTGAGATAGTGTTGCCTTGTGAGCTAGCTCCTGAGCCCATGCAGTGTGATGGAGTGACTTCTGGGGCTCAGCGTCATGAGTTTCGTAAGCACAATGGGTTATGTTTCTACTGTGGTGAAGCTTCCCATGCTATTTCTGTCTGCCCTAAGCGGGGAAGACGTTTTGCACGCTCAGTTGTCTTGGGTAGTGTTCAGAATAAATTTCTGTTGACTGTTACCCTGATTTGCTCCCTGTCCACATTTTCTGCTCAGGCTTTTGTTGATTCAGGAGCAGCTATTAACCTGATGGATTTTGACTTTGCCAAACGTTGTGGGTTTCCCATGATACCCCTGCGGAAGTCTATTCCCCTACTTGGCATTGATTCTACCCCTTTGGCCGGGGCAGATAGCTTTCATCTTTCTGCCTTTGGGTGTAGCTATCTCTTAGGCTGTGACGAGGCGTCTAGGATCACCGTAGGAATGCTCCACGGCTACTTCTAGTTGTGTGGTTAGTTCAGGTTACTGCAATCCAATAGGTTCCAGCCTCTCTGGTGTATTACCGCTTTTGCTATTTTTTGGTATTTCTCCTCAGTTACCGAAACATAACAGATTTTATTAAACAATAAATGCACTCCACACAGGGAGTGAGGGATTGCGGAGAGATAGTAGGAATGGGGCAGAACTGGGAAGGAGGAAAGATGGGTAAAGGGTGAACGATAGTTCAACATGGAAAAATGGGTGACACTTATCAGACTGATGCCTTCTGGTATGCAGAGTCTCAGGGTTCCAATGGCGACACCGACAGCAGCGGCGGGGGTTGTCTCAATGATGGCTGCGACAGGGGAGAATCCAACGGTGGCACCGACAACAGCGGCGCTTGTCGTCTCGATGCAGTCTCTGAGGAGCGGGTAGATTTCACGTACTTAATAGTATCTGGCACGGTACTGAGTCCAACGTGAGGAACCGCCGGAACGAGCCTTCGATCCGCGGTGTGCACAAGTCCTTGTTTAACAGGTCCAGGCCCAGTAATCCCCTCTATTGGGGGTCTGTCGGGATGGCCTGTTCCAAGAACAAGCTCTGCCTTAACAGTGGTCACAGAGCCCCACCCGCCACTCAGCTATCCCGCACGAGCCTTCACTCTTTTCCCGCGTGCAGCGCTATATAGTTCTGCCTCGCCTTCCCCAGCCACATGACCCGGTTTGTCCTGCACTCTCTTCCCCCTGCAACACGGGTGACAGCCCCGACAGTTCCGAACTGGCATGTAAAGGTACCCCTGCTCTGGTACTCCTCCTTACATTTCCCCTCTTTTTTAGCTCGCCATTCCACGGGCGAGAGTTTCTCTACTTCACGCCGGCATTCTTCCAAGCCTTGGACTATCTGTTGCTAGACAAACTGATCTTGATTGTATCGAATAGGGGGTACTCCTGCGCTAGAACATTCGGAGCACCGTAAAGCAGAAGGAGTGGTAGATTCCATTGGCCTGACAGCATCAGGTTGTCCTTGGGGACTGGTAGACACGTTTCCCCTGGCCGGACTGTCGACATCAGATTCCTTCTCCTCATCTGTTAAAGGGACCGCTGGAACTTCGCTTGCGGTGTCCGACAACTTTTGCTTTGGGTTGGAATCTCTTGACAAGCAGGGTTGTAACATGTTCCGGTGAACAATGCATAGGCAGCCGATTCGGCGATTTGATCTCGAGTTGGAGTTACAACAGCAAATTTTCTGAAGTGATCTATCATCACCAAACAGTGCTCATACCCTGATGTGCTGGGCCAATGGTCAGATAGTCAATTTATTAGCAGTTCGAGCGGGGACGGATGTCACAACGGCCTGCGTGGAGGCCCTCTGTTCGGGTGGCTTAGCCAATTCACCGCTCCGACAACGTTGACAGGTCTCTTCCACTGCTGATTTTAACTGAGGGTGATAGAACAGTTGTTGTAGCCACTGGTAAGTTTTCTCCGGCTTGAAATGAGCCCCTTGTTCATGTGCGTCTGTGGCCACTTGAGATAAGAGCGATTCGGGGATCACTGTTTGCCAGGTACTACCCAGTTCCTGCTGAAGTAAGACTTTTCGATACAGAATTCCATCACTCAACTGTAAAATTTCCTAGTGGCGCAGCACCTGAAGTACACCAGGGGATAGAGCATCCCTTTCTTGCCAACAGGGCAATTGCTTAGTAGACATCCATTGCCTAAGGAGGGCCAGTTCTTCATCCTCCTTCTGTATTCGGACCCATTCATCCTGTGACTGCCCCAATAGATAGGCTCGAGTAGTTGCCTGCGTTTTCTCCAACGTGGCTGCCACCACCTTGGCAGGGTCTCAAAATACCTGAACCTCCTCAGCTTCCAAATCTTCATCAGGCTTCATATAGTTCACTCGAGACAGGGCATCAGCATGGGTATTCTCTGCACCTCTCTTATAGGTTATTTTGTAGCAGAACGTCACCATCTGGGCAACCAATGCTGCTCTAGTGCCCCCCAGTTTTGCTCTCTCTGCAAATGGGCTAGGGGATTGTTGTCTGTACGCACATGAACTTCAGACCCAGACAGATACTCAGCGATCTTCTCTGTCATTGCCCACACCAACGCCAACAGCTCCAGTTTAAAAGAACTATAGTGTAATGTATGTAGTACAGTTCATATAGCGTCTTGTGCTTGGGTGCGATGAAAACACAGGAGTCACAGGTTTGATATAGAAAAGTCCTGTATTACTTCATACAAGTTGGCAGAAATAGTCACACAGTTTGCAGACACAGAAACAGGAGACACAGCAGGCCAGAGTAACTTAAGCTCAGCAATCACTCTCCAATACAGATTCAGGATCTTCTTCTCTGTTACCATAAGTCCATGCAAACGTGGGTCTTTCAAAGAGCAGGGTTCAGAGTCCACAAGTGCTTCAGAGTTCCTCAGTAGGAATAGCTGGAGTACAAGGTCCAAGGCTTACAGGAGTCAAGTCACAGGTTCACTGCAGGCTAGATTCTGAAGCACTGATTGCTCATCTGTGGCTGCTTAAGAAGCAAAGGAGAGAATCAGGGCGGGAACATGCAAGCTGGAAACTCCATTTTGACTGAGGGCAAGATAGCTGCAGCAAGACAGAAAGTAAAATGGCTGACGAACAAACTGAGTTTCAGGAATATATACATAGAACCTTACATTACTCCCCCCTTAAGGACAACCTCCGGATGACCTCAGACCAGACTTGTGTGGGTACCTCTGATGAAACTGACGGAGCAAGCGAGGAGCATTAACGTTATTGACCGGTTCCCATGAGTTGTCCTCCACTGGGTAGCCCTGCCATTTAATCAGATATTGTAACTGATTTCTATACAACCTGGAATCTAAAATCCTTTCCACCACAAATTCTTCCTGACCATCGACTAGCACTGGGTCAGGGCAAGGAGAGGAACGTCCAGGAAACGTATTGGGTGTCGCAGCCTTTAGTAGGGATACATGAAAGACAGGGTGGATTCTCATAGTTCTGGGCAGTTGAAGACGACAAGCAACGGCACTTATAATTTTACTGATTTTATAGGGTCCAATGTACTTATGTCCCAACTTAGACGATGGAATCCTTAACTTAAGATTTCTGGTTGACAGCCAGACCAAGTCTCCTACCTTGAAAGCTGGTGCAGGTTTACGAAATTTATCTGCTGCTTTCTTGTACCTTTCTTGAGCCGATTCCAGATTTTCCTTTAGAAGATCCATATTCTTCTGTAAAGACGTGATTCTTTCAGCCACTGCTGGTAAAGGCGTTTCTATGGGAAATCGTGGTAGAATGTTAGGATGATAACCTAGATTAGAGTAAAAAGGAGACTGTTTAGTGGAGGCACTCTGAGAGTTGTTATACGAGAACTCAGCTAATGGAAGTAGATCCACCCAATCATCCTGTAGGTGGCAGATAAAGCAGCGGAGATACTGCTCCAGGGTTTGATTGGTTCGTTCGGTCTGTCCATTAGTCTGGGGATGAAAAGCAGAAGAAAGGTTTACTTTAATGTCCAATGCTGCACAGAAATTTTGCCAAAACCTAGAAGTGAATTGCACCCCTCGATCCGAAATAACCTCATCCGGTACTCCATGTAAGCGAAACACATCTTTAATCATCAAATCTGATGTCTGTTTTGCAGTGGGTAAGCTGACACAAGGGATAAAATGAGCTGCCTTTGTTAGACGGTCAACCACCACTAGAATGGTGTTCTTCCCCTGAGACGTTGGTAACTTGTCATGTGTGCATCGCCACGAAGATCGTCGCGGTTGCACATTCTGACTTCTCACAGCTGAGTTGCTGTTTCTTTGTGTTTGGCAGTTAGGGAGTTAATTCTGTCTGTGCTCAGTTCTGGGACTGGGTGCAGTTTCTCCCGGCTGCAATTAATTATTTGTTGATTGGTTTCCTTTAAATCTCTGGTTGTCTGTGTTGGGAGTTGCCAGTGAAATTCTTCATGCAGACCACAGATAGGATTGTATCTGTATAGACTTAAGTTAAAGAGCTCCTTAGTTGTTTTAAGCTCACCTTGCTTAGAGTTTAATATCCCAGATCATTTATGTTCCTTCTGTGTTTGAGTGTGTATGCAAGTCTGTGTTTTCTCCAGTCTGTCTTATATGTCTAATCTGTGTATTTAGCAGAGATCAGCCCATATCCCTTTGGTGGTAATCAGAATCCTTCTTAGGACTGATTACAGGGTTCAGGGACTGATAGGAGACAGGGTTAGGCTGGAGACTTGGACCTCTGAACCATTATCAGTACCTCCAAGGTGAGGGATTAGTTAGGACCCCAGTTTAGGGTCAGGTTAGACCCCCGGTCCTCCTCTTTCCTGTGACAGTGTATCAAGTCCTCAAGATTAACCCTGAGTTCAACGGATATCGTGTCAGGTAAATCTATTCTATATTTACATGCTGATGTTGCTAATCTATATGTTGTATAGAGTGTTGTTCTTTTAAGAATAGTTTACTGACATCGTACACATATCATAAGACCGCGTGACATTTTCACTGGCCCATAAAATTATTCCCAGTTGCCATGGATCCAGTAGCCCAGCTGGCTCTGCAGTTGCAGGGATTATCCATGGAGCTGACGGACATTAAGTCCAAAGTTTTGTCTCCCTCAGAGCAAACCAGATTTGAACCTAAAGTAGCTCTCCCGGACAGGTTCACTGGTGGGCGAGACAAATTTTTTACCTTCAGGGAAGCATGTAAATTGTATTTTCGGCTTCGGCCTCGATCATCAGGGAGTGAAGAGCAGAGAGTGGGAATTGTTATCTCGCTCCTACAAGGGGACCCTCAATCCTGGGCCTTCTCCCTTCCTCCGGGATCCCCGGCTCTACAGTCAGTAGATCGATTTTTTACTGCCCTGGGTTTGGTATATGATGACCCAGATCGGGTCTCTCTTGCTGAGACAAAATTACGTAAGATACAGCAGGGAGATCGTCCGGCGGAGGAATTTGCTTCTGAGTTCCGTAGATGGGCCACAGATACTCAGTGGAATGACCCAGCTCTTAGAAGCCAGTTTTGTCATGGGCTTTCTGACAAATTAAAAGACGTTTTGGCTCAGTATGATTCTCCTCCATCACTGGAGGCTGCTATGGCCCTAGCTATCCGTACTGATAGACTGCTCCGGGAGAGGTGCGAGGTAACTCCGCCCCTGTTGTTACTCCACCTACTACTAAAGTCCCTTATGTTGAGGTTCCCCTTGTCTGTTCGGAGGAGCCTATGCAGTTGGGAGGGACATCATTTCGTAGGAGGGGATTGGCGGTACGCCGCAGGACTAGAAGGTGTTTCTTCTGCGGGAAAGAGGGACATTTTGTTGAGGGATGTCCATCCCGTGCCTTGTTGAGCAAAAAGTCGCCGGAAAACTGTTAATCCCAGGTTGTGTGGTGGACGACAACCTGGGAGTATGTATTTCGTCCGCTAGTTCTTCTCAGTTCCTTGTACCAGTGGAGGTGGTGGTTGGTACGAGAGTGGAGAGATTTTCTGTTCTTCTTGATAGTGGGTCCGGGGCTAATCTGGTTGACGCTCAGTTTGCTCAGGCTCAAGGTATGCATCTGAGTGTATTGGTCAAACCGATCCCTATATTCTCCATTGACGCCAGGCCTCTCGGCCAAGGTAGCTTTGTTCATGAGGTTCATAACATTGACCTTCGGGTAGGGGCAATACATAGGGAACTATTATCTTGTTATGTGTTGGAGGGTCTACCTACTCCTATTGTGTTGGGACTTCCTTGGTTGGTTAAACATAACCCTGTGATTAATTGGCAGTCCAGAGATATAAGCCAATGGGGTGAGTTTTGCAAAAGTAACTGCATGAACACAGTCATCAGTGCGGTCGTGCCTAGTACTTTGCCTCCTTTTTTGGAGGACTTTGGGGATGTGTTCTCTGAGGAGGGGTGTCAGGAGTTGCCTCCTCATCGCGTGTATGACTGCTCTATTAATTTACTTCCTGATGCTAAGTTACCTAAAGCTAGGTTATATAACCTTTCTGGTCCTGAGAGGCAGGCTATGAAAGATTATATTTCGGAAAGTCTGGCCAAAGGGCATATTAGACCTTCATCTTCCCCAGTGGCCGCGGGGTTCTTCTTTGTGAAGAAAAAAGATGGAGGCCTACGCCCTTGCTTGGATTTCCGCGAACTTAATCGGATTACTGTTCGAGATCCGTATCCACTCCCTCTGATTCCTGATCTCTTCAATCAAATTGTTGGCGCCAAATGGTTCTCTAAATTGGATCTCAGGGGGGCGTATAATCTGATTAGGATAAAAGAGGGGGATGAGTGGAAAACGGCGTTTAACACGCCGGAGGGACATTATGAGAACCTTGTCATGCCTTTTGGTCTGACTACTGCACCAGCAGTATTCCAACATTTTGTTAATGACATTTTTCGTCATCTGGTGGGGCTGTTTGTGGTCGTATATTTGGATGACATTTTAATTTACTCACCAGATCTTGTGTCTCACCAGGAGCATGTGAGACAGGTGTTGCAGATCTTGCGAGACAATAAACTATACGCCAAACTGGAAAAGTGTGTATTCGCCGTACAGGAACTTCAGTTTTTGGGTTTCTTGGTGTCAGCCTCCGGTTTCCGTATGGACCCTGAAAAGGTGAGAGCAGTGCTTGAATGGGATCAGCCAGAGGATCTTAAGGCTCTGCAGCGTTTTCTGGGGTTTGCTAACTACTACCGGAAATTTATTTGTAATTTCTCATCTGTTGTCAAACCTCTCACTGACATGACAAGAAAAGGGACGGATTTTTCTAAATGGTCGGACAAAGCTTGCCAAGCTTTTTCCTCTTTGAAAAAATGTTTTGCTTCGGCACCTGTTCTCATCCAACCAGATGCATCACAGCCGTTCGTTGTGGAGGTGGACGCGTCTGACGTAGGGGTGGGTGCAATATTGTCCCAGGGTCCGTCCCCTGGTAAATGGCATCCGTGCGCTTTCTTTTCTAAAAAATTGTCGTCCGCCGAAAGGAATTATGATATCGGCAATAGGGAACTTTTGGCCATTAAGTTGGCTTTTGAAGAATGGCGTCACTTTTTGGAGGGGGCAGTCCACCCGGTCACCGTCATTACTGATCATAAGAACCTGCTGTATTTGGAATCTGCTAAGCGTCTGAATTCCAGACAAGCTCGATGGTCGTTGTTTTTTACCAGGTTTAATTTTGTTGTCACTTATCGCCCTGGATCTAAGAATGTTAAGGCGGATGCCTTGTCTCGCAGTTTCCCAGGGGCCGGGAAAATGGATGACCCGATTCCTATCCTTCAGGAGGGGGTGGTAGTGTCGGCTGTATGTTCTGAGCTTGAGGAGGAGGTGTTAGAGGCTCAGGGGGACGCCCTGCAGGACCTCCAGGGAGACTGTTTGTCCCAAATCAGTTGAGACAAAAGGTTATTGAGGCACATCATAATTCTGCTTTAGCAGGACATCCAGGGAGTAAGGCTACTTTAGATCTCCTTTCTCGCCGGTTTTGGTGGCCTAACGTTAATAAAGATGTTTTAACTTTTGTTGCGTCCTGTGGGGTTTGTGCTCGCTCTAAGACCCCTCATACCCGTCCGTCTGGGACCCTCTTACCCTTGAAACTTCCGGAGCGTCCATGGACTCATTTGTCTATGGACTTCATCACGGACCTTCCTCAGTCGTCAGGGAAGACTGTCATACTGGTGGTTGTTGACAGGTTCAGTAAGATGGCACATTTCATTGCTCTTCCTGCCCTCCCTAATGCTAAAACTCTGGCGCAGGTGTTCATTGGGGAGATTGTGAGACTTCATGGGTTGCCTTCTGATGTGGTGTCAGATAGGGGGTCTCAGTTTGTGTCCAAGTTTTGGAGGGCATTTTGTTTACGTCGGGGGATGCAATTGTCATTTTCCTCGGCTTTTCATCCGCAGACCAATGGTCAGACAGAGCGTCTGAATCAAAGCCTAGAGACTTATCTTCGGTGTTTTGTCTCAGAGAACCAGGAGGACTGGTCTTCTTTCTTGCCTCTGGCAGAGTTCGCTCTTAACAACAGGCGGAGCGAGTCCACTGGTAAGTCCCCGTTTTTTGGGGCATATGGTTTTCATCCCCAGTTTTGTACATTCAATGGGGGGGGCCCTTCTGGGGTTCCTGAGGAGGAGCGTTTCTCGTCGTCACTTGCTTCAGTGTGGAGAGGTGTATTGAATAATCTGAGTGCTATGGGGAACCGTTATAAACGTATGGCTGATAGGAGGAGAGTTTCTGGTCCAGATCTTAATGTGAACGATCTGGTATGGTTGTCTACCAGGAATATAAAACTTAAAGTTCCCTCCTGGAAGCTGGGCCCCAGATTCATCGGCCCGTACAGGATCAGTTCCATAATTAATCCTGTGGCATTTCGTCTGGACCTCCCTCCTACGTTTAAAATCCACAATGTGTTCCACAAGTCATTACTTAAGAGGTACGTGGCACCAGTCATACCATCACCTCTACCTCCTCCTCCAGTGGTGGTCAATGGTAACTTGGAGTTTCAAGTGTCAAAGATCATTGACTCACGTCTGAATCGCCGGTCCCTTCAGTACTTGGTGCATTGGAAGGGGTATGGTCCAGAGGAGAGGACGTGGGTTCCTGCATCTGACATTAACGCAGATCGTTTGGTGCGGACCTTCCACAGAACTCACCCGGGCAAACCTGGCCCTGAGGGTCCGGAGGCCCCTCGTAGAAGGGGGGGTACTGTCATGTGTGCATCGCCACGAAGATCGTCGCGGTTGCACATTCTGACTTCTCACAGCTGAGTTGCTGTTTCTTTGTGTTTGGCAGTTAGGGAGTTAATTCTGTCTGTGCTCAGTTCTGGGACTGGGTGCAGTTTCTCCCGGCTGCAATTAATTATTTGTTGATTGGTTTCCTTTAAATCTCTGGTTGTCTGTGTTGGGAGTTGCCAGTGAAATTCTTCATGCAGACCACAGATAGGATTGTATCTGTATAGACTTAAGTTAAAGAGCTCCTTAGTTGTTTTAAGCTCACCTTGCTTAGAGTTTAATATCCCAGATCATTTATGTTCCTTCTGTGTTTGAGTGTGTATGCAAGTCTGTGTTTTCTCCAGTCTGTCTTATATGTCTAATCTGTGTATTTAGCAGAGATCAGCCCATATCCCTTTGGTGGTAATCAGAATCCTTCTTAGGACTGATTACAGGGTTCAGGGACTGATAGGAGACAGGGTTAGGCTGGAGACTTGGACCTCTGAACCATTATCAGTACCTCCAAGGTGAGGGATTAGTTAGGACCCCAGTTTAGGGTCAGGTTAGACCCCGGTCCTCCTCTTTCCTGTGACAGTGTATCAAGTCCTCAAGATTAACCCTGAGTTCATCGGATATCGTGTCAGGTAAATCTATTCTATATTTACATGCTGATGTTGCTAATCTATATGTTGTATAGAGTGTTGTTCTTTTAAGAATAGTTTACTGACATCGTACACATATCATAAGACCGCGTGACATAACTCCACAATGAAGTCCATAGAAATGGAGCCCCACGGGCGGGACGGGGTGGGAAGAGGCTGTAACAGACCAGTTGGTGAGGAGCGAGGTGTTTTGCATCTTGCACAGACCTCACATGAAGTGACATAATTCAAAACATCCTTCCTGCAAGTGGGCCACCAAAAGAAACGAGAAAGAAATTCCTGTGTCTTTAGAATTCCTCTATGCCCAGCTATCTTGGAATCGTGAATGAGTTGCAATACTCTTAATCTGACTGTTTCAGGAATATACAGACGTTGTCCCTGAATCCACACACCATTCTTAAAGACAAGACTTACGTCCCTTGGGGGTTGTGCCAAAAAGGAATCCGCATGGTATGCTTCCTTGATGTCCTTAAGTAGGTCTTGATTATGAATTACTCCTAGGAATCTAGAGTCAGGAAGAATAGTCTTAGGAGGAGTAATTGGACGTGTCTCTGCTGAGTAAATCCTAGAGAGTGCATCAGCCTTTCCATTGCGCGATCCTGGTCTATAAGAGATGATAAAATTAAATTGGTTTAAGAAAAGATTCCAGCGAGCCTGGCGAGGAGTCAGGCACTTAGCCGACCTGATAAACTCAAGGTTACGATGGTCTGTCAGGACGACTATTTGCTGTGCAGCTCCCTGAAGAAGGTGTCTCCATTCTTTGAAGGCGGCAATAATGGCCAACAACTCTCTATTGCCCACATCGTAGTTCCTCTCAGCCGAAGACAACTGCTGGGAAAAGAAGGCACAGGGATGCAAGACATTCTTCTCACCTGTTCTCTGAGAGAGTATAGCTCCAACGGCACAGTCTGAAGCATCCACCTCTATTATGAAGGCAAGCTCGGGGTTGGGATGTACTAGGATAGGTGCAGTGGTAAATTTATCTTTTAGACGGGAAAATGCTTCCTGGGCTTGGGGAGTCCAGGAAAACCTAGACTCTTTCCGGGTAAGTTGAGTGATAGGTGACACTACCTCAGAGAAATTTCTAATGAAACGTCTATAGAAGTTGGAAAACCCGATGAAGCGCTGTACCTCCTTCACATTTCTAGGACTTGGCCAATCCTTGATGGCTTGGGTTTTGCTTCCATCCATACTAATTCCTTGTGTAGACAGTACATACCCCAGAAATTGAATTTCGGTCCTATGGAATTCACACTTTTCAAGTTTGATGTAAAGATGATTTTGTCTTAGACGTTCCAAGACCATTCTCACATGTCCATGATGTTCCTCTGTGGAGTTAGAAAAAATTAGAATATCATCCAAATAAATTACCACGAATGTATCTAGGAGATCCCTGAAGATGTCATTCACCAAGTGTTGGAAAGTGGCTGGGGCGGTACTCAGACCAAAAGGCATAACTAGATATTCAAAGTGTCCATAGCGTGACCTGAA
This sequence comes from Oophaga sylvatica, assembly GCA_033576555.1. NCBI lineage: Eukaryota > Metazoa > Chordata > Amphibia > Anura > Dendrobatidae > Oophaga > Oophaga sylvatica. Next base: position 510,295,496 of record JARQOD010000001.1, read on the forward strand.
TGCAGTCTTCCATTCATCCCCAGGTCTAATACGGACTAAGTTATAGGCCCCACGAAGATCTAGTTTAGAAAAAATTTTGGCATGTCGCACTCTCTCCAATAACTCAGGGATTAAAGGCAATGGATAACGGTTTCTAATAGTAACCTTATTGAGTTCCCTATAGTCTACGCATGGTCTCAGAGATCCATCTTTCTTCTTTACAAAGAAGATGGGTGCACCTGCAGGAGATGAAGAGGGGCGTATGAAGCCCTTGGCTAGATTTTCATCTATGTAATCCTTTAAAGCCTTTAGCTCGGGCCCCGCCAGGGGTAGATCTTACCAAAAGGTATCTCTGCTCCAGGCAATAATTCAATTGGACAATCATATGGACGGTGAGGAGGAAGCTGGTCAGCGTTCTTCTTGTCACATAAATCCACATAGTCCTGGTATACAGCTGGTAGTTCAGGGACTGACATGGTTCCTTTAGGAACAGAGCAAGCTGAAACTTTTGGACTCATCTGTTTCTCTGGAAAGTGTAATTCCTTGGTCTCCCAGTTAATGGTAGGATTCTGAGCCTGCAGCCATGGTAGCCCTAGAATAATGGGAAAGTGGGGAGAAGAGATAAGCATAAAGGACAGTTTCTCTTGATGATCTTTACCCATAAGAACCCTCAAAGGCTCTGTTTCCTGATCCACTGGTCCAGAGGTCAGCAGGGATCCATCCACAGTTTCCATCTGTACCGGAGTAGCCTTCTTCACTGAACGTATTCCCTGTTTCAGAGCAAAGGAGACATCCATAAAATTTCCACTTGCCCCTGAGTCGATCATAGCAGAGCTAGACACCCAAGCTGAGTCAACCCAGAGTTTGATGGAAAGAAAGCAATGAGAATTGTTTTTCTTACAACTCAGCTGGGACACCGCTGAGGAAACTTGAAAAATGGCAGCGTTTACACAGTCAACGTCCTCAGAGGTAACGGAGTTTAAGTCCGAGAAATCAAGATCTGTTGCTGCAGATCTCTCTGGAGCCTGAGGCTCGGACCTGACAGATCCCCTCTCGCAACACTCACAATGAATGAGTGCTGCAGTAGTCTTACGAGAACGGCTGGGGCAGTTTATAATGAAGTGCCCTGACTTACCACAATAGAAACATAGATTCTCCTTAAAACGATGTTCCTTGCGTGCATCACTAACCCGTCGTTGTAAAGAGTCTACCTGCATGGGTTCAGGTTCAGGTTCCCGTGTAATCCTACTCAAAGGTTCCTTAGCTGGAGAGGAAGGTAGGAAAAGGTTAGTACGATTGCTTTCGAACCATCTCTCTTGCCTGCGTTCAGTCAGACGAGTATCAATACGGATGCAGTAGTTAATAAAGTCACCTAACGCAGTGGGAGGGTCGGCACTAGCAAGTTCATCCTTAATCAGTGGAGATAACCCCTTTCGAAAAATAGATTTTTTGGCGGAACTGTCCCAGGTGGTATCAAGGGCCCATCTCCTGAAATCCAAGGCATATTCAGCTACCGAGTGCTTACCTTGGCGCAAAGCTAACATGGCTGCTTCAGCTGTTGCACCTCGATTGGGGTCATCAAACACCTGCCCCATGGCTGAAATAAAATCATCAAGGTGATTCAAACAATCATCCTCAGTCTCAATCAGAGGGTTTGCCCACATTAAAGCCTTGTTGGTAAGCAACATAATTATAGTAAGCACCTTAGATCGTTCAGTGGGAAATTGTGAAGCATGTGCAGAAAAAAAAATATTGCATTGATTAATAAATCCCCTAAATTTCTCACGTTCACCGCCAAAATGAAAAGGGGGCAACTTGGGAATCCCAGCACTCGGGGCTACGGCAGGAGCCTGGACTCGCCCCTCTAGAACCTCAATCCTGGCTCGCAAATCCTGGGTAGTCTGTCCAACCACTTGCAAATTGTGATTATTGAGATCCTGTAGATTTGTAAAACGGGTCTTAATATTCTGCAAATCTGCAAGGATATTATTAGTCACTCCGCAAAGTTCCTTTATGCGGGCCTCCATTTTCCAGATCTTTTAAGACGGATTACTGGAAGAAGAGGAGAGAAAAAAAAACAATAGTGTTCACCTGTGGCAACACTGCAGAGAGAAAAAAAAATTAAGGGAACTGCTCACCTGGAATGGTTGTGAGAAGTCACAACCACTATCATCACAGAAAGTTTCAACCAGACATCTGATATCCAGAGTTACAGCAGACAAAAAAGAGAAAAGAAAGGAAAAAAAAAAAAAAAAACAATAGTGTTTACCTGTGGTAACACTGCAAAAAGAAAAAACTTAAGGGAATTGCTCACCTGGAATGGTTGTGAGAAGTCACAACCACTGTCATCACAGAAAGTACAACCGGACGTCTGATATCCACAGTACAGCAGACACAGCCTTCCAGACCCAGCAGACACTAACGTTTTGGCTTCAGAATCTTGTAATGTATGTAGTACAGTTCATATAGCGTCTTGTGCTTGGGTGCGATGAAAACACAGGAGTCACAGGTTTGATATAGAAAAGTCCTGTATTACTTCATACAAGTTGGCAGAAATAGTCACACAGTTTGCAGACACAGAAACAGGAGACACAGCAGGCCAGAGTAATCCAAGCTCAGCAATCACTCTCCAATACAGATTCAGGATCTTCTTCTCTGTTACCGTAAGTCCATGCAAACGTGGGTCTTTCAAAGAGCAGGGTTCAGAGTCCACAAGTGCTTCAGAGTTCCTCAGTAGGAATAGCTGGAGTACAAGGTCCAAGGCTTCAGGAGTCAGAACACAGGTTCACTGCAGGCTAGATTCTGAAGCACTGATTGCTCAGCTGTGGCTGCTTAAGAAGCAAAGGAGAGAATCAGGGCGGGAACATGCAAGCTGGAAACTCCATTTTGACTGAGGGCAAGATAGCTGCAGCAAGACAGAAAGTAAAATGGCTGACGAACAAACTGAGTTTCAGGAATATATACATAGAACCTTACATATAGTTGTCTGGGTTCCTTTCAGAATCATGCAGAGACCGGCTGACATAGGCAATCACTCACTCTTCTCCATTCTGTATCTGGGACAGCACGGCTCCGAGTCCGTGTAAACTTCCATCTGTGTGCAGAATAAACGGCTGTGTGAAATCGGCATAGGTCAGAACAGGTGCCTCCGTTAAGGCCAGTCTCAGGGCTTGAAATGCTGCCTCCTGTCTTTCTCTCCATTGCACGACTCTGTTCTTGCACTCGTCGGCACCCCCTTTAACAACTCCAGCAGCTGATTCACGATGCAGGTGAAATTCTTGACAAAACGCCTGAAATATCCTGTAAGTCCCAGAAAAGCTCACACGTCTTTAACGATCTTCGGGGTCGGCCAATCTTGCACCGCAGCAATCTTTTCTCGAGGTGGCCTCACTTCTACTGCAGAGACGACATGCCCCAGGTACTTGATTTGAGTGCGGAACAGATAAAACTTCTGAGGCTTCACTTTTAGCCCATGTTGTTGTAGGCGGCTCAGCACTTGTTCCAGCCTCTGGAGATGCTCTTCGAACGAGGGAGCAAAAACGATAATGTCGTCCAGATAAATCAGGGTGGTCTCGAAGTTCAGATCTCCTAAACATCTTTACATGAGCCGCTGAAACGTACCTGGAGCATTGCTAGACCAAATGGCATATGGTCAAACTCGAACAATCCCATGGGGAGTATGAAGGCTGTCTTAGCTCGGTCTTGTTCGGACATAGGCAATTGCCAATAGCCACTCGCAAGGTACAAAGTGGAGAAGTATTTAGCATTCCCCAAAGCGGAAAGGGACTCCTCAATCCTCCGTGCGAGCCTCGTACCATACAGGCGTTGAGCTTGCGATAGTCCACACAGAAGCGTAATGTTCCATCTTTCTTTTGTACCAACACAATGGGGGCATCCCAGGGGATCTGGCTTTCTCGGATCACCCCTCTCTGAAGCATCTGGGATAGCATTCACTTCACCTCCTGGTACATTTGATGAGTAATTTGGCGGTAACGTTCTCTGATGGGCGCAGCGTTTCCCGTGGGAATCTCATGAGTGATTGCCGTGGTGCATCCAAAATCATCTTCATATTTTGAAAACACATCTTGGTTTTTCCCTAACAGGGCCTCCACCTGCTGTATTTGCTGAGGTGCAAGGTCAGTCAGCTCGGCTCTCATTTGTTCTAAAATCTGGCGACCCTCTTGAAGATGTCGCGGGTCAGGTGATAACGTGGTGTCCACAGTAACCATCCAGGGATTCCCTTGTTTGACGTAAGCTGTACGGCCTGGGGTGGTACTAATTCCTCTGGCATGCACATGACTTGAGCCACTTGACTCCTAGGAGGTAGAGTGACCTCCTTCTCTCCTAAATTTAGGCAGCGCACGAGCATTGACCCGTCTCGCACTATAGCCAATGTTCGTTCGACAAGAATTCCTGATGGCAGCTGGTCAGGATTGCCTGGCTCGATTTGAACTTCTCCTTCCAAAGAAATACAGGCCCGAATGGGGAGAGTGAGCACCGTTTGGCCTGGCGTTAGGAGTCTATTGAATGTAGAAGGGGCAATTATTTTTCCCAATGCTTTTCCACCGCCGGAAGTCTCCTGAGCCTGGGTCGCTCTAATCAGCTGCTGAAAGATTCTACTCTGAGGCTTATGGGTATTCCATTGTCTTAGAAATATTTCTGGAGACTCATCATTAAGAAGGCTTCCGAACTCCTTCAACACATTCATGCCCAACTTGACGATATGCTCCTTATGTACTTCTCCGGCTGTCAGCACCACCCCTTTGGGTCCCAAGTCTTTTCTGCAGATCACAATATTCATCCAGACCACCCCTGCGACCGGGATGGGCAACTGATTGGCCGCCATGAGCTCAATCACTGGTCCCCATTCAAGCCGCATGGCCTCAGTAAAGTGACGACGGAAGTATACTTCGGGCATCGTAGTCACCTGAGAGCCTGTATCAACTAAGCAACGTACAGCTCGTCCGTTCATTTCTGCCCAGACCAGGGGGCATGTGGACACCAGGTTGGTGGGACTTCTAGTACTCCTTCTTGACAAAACAGGCTCCGGGCGGCGTCTACTAGGCTCGGAGCCGCTTAGTTTAACGGCCGGCGCTGAAGGGGTTTTCCCCTGCGCGTTCACCACCGGGATACATGTCCTAATTCTCCGCAGTTAAAAACACAGGCGGTCCTTCTCTGCTACCCATTCTTATCTCTCGCCTAGGAGCAGGACCTGGCTGGGCTTCAGGCAGGCTGACAGCTAAGGCTCGGTTTTTTTTTTGTTTCAGCCAGTTCCTCGCGTATCTGCCACACCTCCTTGCGCAAGTCTTCCACCCATTGGGGCACAGTAACTGTGGTGGCGGACACCTCCACACTCCGGAACTTCCCCACCGGAACTGTCACTCCCTGTTCCTGCTCGCGTTTGCGTGCCTCACTTCCTATTTCAGAGAAGGTCATACTGGGTTTGACTCTCAGACACAACGGCATGGCCTGTTTTAGCAATACGTCATGCATACCCAACACCAGCTGGTCTCACAATACTACGTCTATGGAGCCTACACCTACTTCTGCAGCGCATTCATAAACTGGGTCACCCTCTCCCCTCTCTTTTGAACCTGGCCAAACAGACACATGCGCAACTCTCCTACGCCAGTGGGGTCTCCATGCGACTCCTGCAGTATGAGCAAAACCTTATCCAGGGTGTCTCTCGTCTGGCGGGGTCGGAGCATGATGGAGTCCCCAGCCTCCCCATCCAAAGCCATCATAGCCACCTCAGCTTCAAGGGCCGGAGTTATGGGATACATCCTCATCATCCCTCTTAAACACTCAGTCCAACTCCAGAGCATGGTATTACTCCCAGTGAATTTGGGGAGATTATTTAACATGGCCCCCAAGGAGATGCTGGATTTGGGGCCTCCTCCAACTGCTTGATCTGCCGCCTCCGCGCCATTGTGCAACAAGCTGCCGACTACGCCAAGTGTAGAAATTGCAGGAACGCGGGATGTCACCACGGACAAGAAGCAGATCAAGGGTTAAGGATTTTATTAAACAATAAATGCACTCCATGCAGGGAGTGAGGGATTGAGGAGGGATAGTAGGAATGGGGCAGAACTGGGAAGGAGGAAAGATGGGTAAAGGGCGAACGATAGTTCAATATGGAAAAATGGGTGACACTTATCAGACTGATGCCTTCTGGTATGCAGAGTCTCAGGGTTCTAACGGCGGCACCGACAGCAGCGGTGCGGGTTGTCTACGACAGGTGATAATTCAACGGTGGTACCGACAATAGCGGCGCTTGGCATCTTGATGCAGTCTCTGAGGAGCGGGTAGATTTCCTGTACCTAATGGTATCTGGCTCGGTACTGAGTCCAATGTGAGGAACCGCCGGAACGAGCCTTCGCTCAGTGGTGTGCGCAAGTCCTTGTTTAATAGGTCCAGGCCTATCACGGCGTTCTATTAACGGCACAGTCTGTGGCGTCGGCCTTGAGTCACCTCCCAGCGAGGTGGGTAGCAGTGAACTGTCAACTGGTCACCTACCAGCAGTAATCCTCTCTGTCGGTGGTCTGTCGGGACGACCTGTTTCAACTACAAGCTCTGCCTTAACAGCGGTCACAGAGCCCGACCCGCCACTCAGCTTTCCCGTTTCCCGCGCGAGCTCCCACTTTTTTCCCGCGCGCAGCGCTGTATAGTCCTACCTCGCTTTCCCCAGTCACATGACTCGCTTTGTCCTGCACTCTCGATCTTCCCCCTGCAACATGGGTGACAGCCCCGGCAGTTCCGGAATCGGTGTGCAAAAGGGATCCCTGCTCTGGTACTCCTCCTTACACCCTTATTGAAATCACAGCCTTATGATCATCTGGTTATTAGAAGCACTGTCATGTATAGTGTACAGTTCCTATAGCGTCTTGTGCTTGGGTGCGAGGAAAACACAGGAGACATAGGTTGAAATGAAATGACTTGTATTACTTCATACAAGCATGCTGAAAAGTTCACACAGTTTGCAGGAACAGCGACAGGAGACACAGCAGGCCAGAGTAACTTCAAGCACTACAATAAATCTCCAAAGCAGGTTCAGGATCTCTTCTCTGTACCGTAATTCCTCTGCAAACATGGATTCACCAAACAGCAGGTTTCCAGAGTCCAAAAGTGTTCCAAGGTTCCTCAGTAGGGAATAGCTGGAGTACAAGTCCAAGGCTTCCAGGAGTCAGGTCACAGACTGACTGAGGCTTGATTCAGGAGCACTGATTGTTCAGCTGAGGCTGCTTAAGAAGCAAGAGGGAAGAATCAGGGCGGGAACATGAAAACTGGAAACTCCATATTAACTGAGGGCAAGAGCTGCAGAAAGACAGAAAGCAAAATGGCCGACGGAAAACTGAGTTTCAAGGAACATGTCAACAGAGACAAAGAACCTTACATTACTCCCCCTTAGGGACAACCTCCGGATGACCTCAGACCAGGCTTGTCAGGGTACCTCTGATGAAACTGGCGGAGCAGGCGAGGAGCATTTACATTATTGACTGGTTCCCATGAGTTGTCCTCCACTGGGTAGCCCTGCCATTTAATCAAATATTGCAACTGATTTCTGTACAACCTGGAATCTAGAATCCTTTCCACCATAAATTCTTCCTGACCATCGACCAGCACTGGGTCAGGGCAAGGAGAAGAACGTCCAGGAAACGTATTGGGTGTTGCAGCCTTTAGTAGGGATACATGAAAGACAGGGTGGATTCTCATAGTTCTGGGCAGTTGAAGACGACAAGCAACAGCACTTATAATCTTATTGATCTTATAAGGTCCAATGTACTTATGTCCCAATTTAGACGATGGAATCTTTAATTTAAGATTTCTGGTTGACAGCCAGACCAAATCTCCTACCTTGAAAGCTGGTGCAGGTTTACGAAATTTATCTGCTGCTTTCTTGTACCTTTCCTGAGCCAATTGTAGATTTTCCTTTAGAAGATCCATATTCTTTTGTAAAGAAGTGATTCTTTCAGCCACTGCCGGCAAGGGCGTATCTATGGGAAATCGAGGAAGAATGTTAGGATGATAACCTAGATTGGAGTAAAAAGGAGACTGCTTAGTGGAGGCGCTCTGAGAGTTGTTATAAGAGAACTCAGCCAGTGGAAGTAGATCCACCCAATCATCCTGTAGGTGGCAGATAAAACAGCGGAGATACTGCTCCAGGGTCTGATTGGTTCGTTCTGTCTGTCCATTAGTCTGGGGATGAAAAGCAGAAGAAAGGTTTACTTTAATGTCCAATGCTGCACAGAAATTTTGCCAAAACCTTGAAGTGAATTGCACCCCTCGATCCGAAATGACCTCATCCGGTACTCCATGTAAGCGAAACACATTCTTAATCATCAAGTCTGATGTCTGTTTTGCAGTGGGTAAGCCGACACAAGGGATAAAATGAGCTGCCTTTGTTAGACGGTCAACCACCACTAGAATGGTGTTCTTCCCTTGAGAGGTTGGTAACTCCACAATGAAGTCCATAGAAATGGATCCCCACGGGTGGGACGGGGTGGGAAGAGGTTGCAACAGACCAGTTGGTGAGGAGCGAGGTGTTTTGCATCTTGCACAGACTTCACATGAAGTGACATAGTTTAAGACATCTTTCCTGTAAGTGGGCCACCAAAAGAAACGAGAAAGAAATTCTTGTGTCTTTAGAATTCCCCTATGCCCGGCTATCTTGGAATCGTGGATGAGTTGCAATACTCTCAATCTGACTGTTTCAGGTATATACAGACGTTGTCCCTGAATCCATACACCATTCTTAAAGACAAGACTTACGTCCCTTGGGGGTTGAACCAACAAAGAATCCGCATGGTATGCTTCCTTGATGTCCTTAAGTAGGTCTTGATTATGAATCACTCCCAGGAATCTAGAGTCAGGAAGAATAGTCTTAGGAGGAGTAAGTGGACGTGTCTCTGCTGAATGAATCCTAGAGAGTGCATCAGCCTTTCCATTGCGCGATCCTGGTCTATAAGAAATGACAAAATTAAATTGGTTTAGGAAAAGATTCCAGCGAGCCTGGCGAGTAGTCAGGCACTTAGCCGACCTGATAAATTCAAGGTTACGATGGTCTGTCAGGACGACTATTTGCTGTGCAGCTCCCTGAAGAAGGTGTCTCCATTCCTTGAAGGCGGCAATAATGGCCAACAATTCTCTATTGCCCACATCGTAGTTCCTCTCAGCCGAAGACAACTGCTGGGAAAAGAAGGCACAGGGATGCAAGACATTCTTCTCACCTGTTCTCTGAGAGAGTATAGCTCCAACGGCACAGTCTGAAGCATCCACCTCTATTATGAAGGCAAGCTCGGGGTTGGGATGTACTAAGATAGATGTGGTGGTAAATTTATCCTTTAAACAGGAAAATGCTTCCTGAGCTTGCGGGGTCCAGGAGAACCTAGACTGTTTCCGGGTAAGTTGGGTGATAGGTGACACTACCTCAGAAAAATTCTTAATGAAACGTCTATAGAAGTTGGCAAACCCGATGAAACGCTGCACCTCCTTCACATTTCTAGGAATTGGCCAATCCTTGATGGCTTGGGTCTTGCTTCCATCCATACTAATCCCTTGCGTAGATAGTACATACCCCAGAAATTGAATTTCGGTCCTATGGAATTCACATTTTTCAAGTTTGATGTAGAGATGGTTTTGTCTTAGGCGTTCTAAGACCATTCTCACATGTCCATGATGTTCCTCTGTGGAGTTAGAAAAAATTAGAATATCATCCAGATAAATCACCACAAATGTATCTAGGAGATCCCTGAAGATATCATTCACGAAGTGTTGGAAAGTGGCTGGGGCGGTACTCAGACCAAAAGGCATAACTAGATATTCAAAGTGTCCATAGCGTGACCTGAAAGTAGTCTTCCATTCATCCCCAGGTCTAATACGGACCAAGTTATAGGCCCCACGGAGATCCAGTTTAGAGAAAATTTTGGCATGTCGCACTCTCTCCAACAATTCAGGGATTAAAGGCAATGGATAACGGTTTCTAATAGTAACCTTATTGAGTTCCCTATAGTCTATGCAGGGTCTCAGAGATCCATCTTTCTTCTTCACAAAGAAGATGGGTGCACCTGCGGGAGATGAAGAGGGGCGTATGAAGCCCTTGGCTAAATTTTCGTCTATATAATCCTTCAAAGCTTTTAGCTCGGGCCCCGCTAGGGGGTAGATCTTACCAAAAGGTATCTCGGCTCCAGGCAATAATTCAATTGGACAATCATATGGACGGTGAGGAGGAAGCTGATCAGAGTTCTTCTTGTCACATAAATCCACATAGTCCTGGTATACAGCTGGTAGTTCAGGGACTGACATGGTTCCTTTAGGAACAGAGCAAGCTGAAACTCCTTGACTCATCTGTTTCTCCGGAAAGTGTAATTCCTTGGTCTCCCAGTTAATCGTAGGATTCTGCGCCTGCAGCCATGGTAGCCCTAGAATAATGGGAAAGTGGGGAGAAGAGATAAGCATAAAAGACATTTTCTCCTGATGATCTTTACCCATAAGGACCCTCAAAGGCTCTGTTTCTTGATCCACTGGTCCAGAAGTCAGTAGAGAGCCATCCACAGTCTCCATCTGTACTGGAGTAGCCTTCTTCACTGAACGTATCCCCTGTTTCAGAGCAAAGGAGATATCCATAAAATTTCCACTTGCTCCTGAGTCGATCATAGCAGAGCTAGACACCCAGACTGAGTCAACCCAGAGTTTGATGGAAAGGAAGCAATGAGAATTGTTTCTTTTACAACTCAGCTGGGACACCGCTGAGGAAACTTGAAAAATTGCAGCGTTTATACCGTCATCGTCCCCAGAACTAACAGAGTTTAAGTCCGAGAAATCAAGATCTCTTGCAGCAGATCTCTCTGGAGCCTGAGGCTCGGACATGACAGAGCTCCTCTCGCAACACTCACAGTGAATGACTGCTGCAGTAGTCTTACGAGAACGGCTGGGGCAGTTTATAATGAAGTGCCCTGACTTACCACAGTAGAAACATAGATTTTCCTTTATACGATGTTCTTTGCGTGCATCACTAACCCGTCTTTGTAAAGAGTCCACCTGCATGGGTTCAGGTTCTGGTTCCCTTGTGATCCTACTCAAAGGTTCCTTAGCTGAGGAGGGAGGTAGTAAAAGGTTAGTGCGATTATTTTCGAACCATCTCTCTTGTCTGCGTTCAGTCAGACGAGCATCAATACGGATACAATAGTTAATAAAGTCACCTAACGCAGTGGGAGGGTCGGCACGAGCAAGTTCATCCTTAATCAGTGGAGACAACCCTTTCCGAAAAATAGATTTTTTAGCGGAAGTGTCCCAAGTGGTATCAAGAGCCCATCTCCTGAAATCTAAGGCATATTCGGCTACTGAACGCTTACCTTGGCGCAAAGTTAACATGGCTGCTTCAGCTGTTGCACCTCGATTGGGGTCATCAAACACCTGCCCCATGGCTGAAATAAAAGCATCAAGGTGATTCAAACAATCATCCTCAGTCTCAATCAGAGGGTTTGCCCACATCAAAGCCTTATTGGTAAGCAACATGATTATAGTAAGCACTTTGGATCGTTCAGTGGGAAATTGTGAAGCATGTGCAGAGAAAAATAAATTGCATTGATTAATAAATCCCCTGAATTTCTCACGTTCACCGCCAAAACGAAAAGGAGGTAATTTGGGGATCCCAGAACTTGGGGTTATGGCAGGAGCCTGGGCTCGTTCCTCTAGAGCCTCAATCCTGGCTCGCAATTCCTGGGTAGTCTGTCCAAACACTTGCAAATTATGATTAGTGAGGTCCTGTAGGCTTGCAAAACGGGTTTTTAAAGTCTGTACATCTGAAAGGATTGTATCAGTCACTCCGCAAAGTTCCTTTATGCGGGCCTCCATCTTCCAGATCTTTTAAGGCAGAAGTGCTGGAAGGAGAAGAGGAAAGGAAAAAAAAAAAACAATAGTGTTTACCTGTGGTAACACTCCAGAGTAAAATTTTAAGGGAATGCGCTCACCTGGAATGGTTGTGAGAAGTCACAACCACTGTCATCACATAAGGTATTAAACGGACATCTGATATCCACAGTCACAGCAGACACGGCTTTCCCAGACCCAGCAGACACTAAACATTGGCTCCTGAATCTTGTCATGTATAGTGTACAGTTCCTATAGCGTCTTGTGCTTGGGTGCGAGGAAAACACAGGAGACATAGGTTGAAATGAAATGACTTGTATTACTTCATACAAGCATGCTGAAAAGTTCACACAGTTTGCAGGAACAGCGACAGGAGACACAGCAGGCCAGAGTAACTTCAAGCACTACAATAAATCTCCAAAGCAGGTTCAGGATCTCTTCTCTGTACCGTAATTCCTCTGCAAACATGGATTCACCAAACAGCAGGTTTCCAGAGTCCAAAAGTGTTCCAAGGTTCCTCAGTAGGGAATAGCTGGAGTACAAGTCCAAGGCTTCCAGGAGTCAGGTCACAGACTGACTGAGGCTTGATTCAGGAGCACTGATTGTTCAGCTGAGGCTGCTTAAGAAGCAAGAGGGAAGAATCAGGGCGGGAACATGAAAACTGGAAACTCCATATTAACTGAGGGCAAGAGCTGCAGAAAGACAGAAAGCAAAATGGCCGACGGAAAACTGAGTTTCAAGGAACATATCAACAGAGACAAAGAACCTTACAAGCACATTAAACAGAAAAATGGTGCAAAGAAATATTCATGGGGAGGGTTTATAGGGCTTCCAAATCATGACACAATAAACTGCCCATATCATAACCCTTATTATGCCCATATATTGCCCCTCTTTTTACTTGAATTCTTTAAAAAATAACAAAGAATCTTGTGACATTATGGTATCAAGAAACGATCTCACCCGATATTATGAACGGTGGTGGACCCACTTCTCCTGAAAACCCCCTTCTCCCGATGCGTTTCATAGATTTAGGCTGTGGTTCCACGGTCCGGAACCACAGCGCTTTGGACGGAGCGGAAATTCCGCTCCGTCCTAAGCCCCGCCCCCTTTATGACGCGCGCTCTTTCGGAGGTGTTCAGGACACCTCCGGAACACCTCCGGAAAGAACGCAGGGCTACATAGCCCTGTGTTAAATTCTGTTGCGGCGACGCACCGTCGCCGCAATACGTGTTGTGACCCGCACCACAATTGTGGGTTACCAGAGCAATGGGGTACTCAGAGCCGAGCCCATGGAAGTCTATGGGGTTGTCACGGGTAGCGCTGGCTCGGTCTGTGGCCCTGGCGGTCAGGCGTATGTTGGGGGGTATATTTACAGGGGATAGGTATATATACAGTTCGTGACGCCACCTGTAGTTCTCTGATCACTAAGACCAGCGCTGCTGTAGATCTCTGAGGGGATGGTGTGGCAGCTAGATGTCGGGTCCCCTACAGGTGGGACTCTTCCCTCAGGGCTATGATGATGACGATGTTGTGCAGGAGTACAATTAAATGAAACAGTCTCACACATCAAAGCTTCTTTCCATACCTTTTACTTCAAGTTGTTCAGGCAGGTCCCGGGAAGCTGATGAGGTAGATGGAGGATGAGTTTTGAGGTAACAGCAGAGCAGTTTAGTAGCCTCCTTTACTTTCCAATATGATGAGTCCAACCTGCATAGAGCTAAGTTCACTCTGATTTCTCCAGCTTCTCCAAAGCTGTACTGCCCGGTCAGTTTTGTGGTCGGAGCCTTCTGGTGATGGAACTAGGTTCTTGTTTTTGCTGATCAGGCTCAAAGTCCCTATTCCACCGGACCCCTGTTACGTACTGACACTCCAAGGACTGCTTGCTGCGACCTAAGGTCCAGTAAGACTCTGGTTTTTCTATCACTATGCCTAAAGCTATAGTGACACTTCGGTCGCCAGTGACCAGTGAGCAATGTGCAGGATAATCCAATCCTTAAGGCAACTCTTAGAACCCTTTTCCTCTGCGCCCTTCGACCTGCTCACTCTCTCAATATCAGCACTGACTAGGCTAGGATAATATTTGGTTATCCGTACTAGCCTCCACTACTGTACTGTCTCTTTGTATCGACAGGAATCTTGGTTCCCCAACAGGCACTAGTCCTGACTCCCTCCACTCTCTCAGGAGAACTTCAGACTCTCTTGTGCTAAAAAGGCCACTCCCCTCTACACCCCTGCTGGGTGTGTCTGAAGTGGGTATGCCTCATGTAGAACCCTTAACCGTTACCTCTCCACTCATCCTCCTGGTATTGTGTGCCTTACATACCAGGGCTACACATTCCCCCATGGTAAAATACAGCACTCCCGGGCTGTGAAATATAAGAAGAAATTTTGTTTTTCATTAACAATAAACATTAACTCTTCCCATCCGGGAGGTAAGGATTTCTTAAACGTTGCCATATGTACAGTAAGAAAATACAAAAAGTATTAAAGCATCAAGGCATTCAATATATACACAGTATTCTTGTGAAGGACCCGCACCAAACCTTCAACGTGGGTCCTGGGTGGGCTGCAGGACATCTGGCTGCAGACCTCGCTCAGTGCCACACCACACGGGTTTTATGTTCAGAGGTAATAGTTACAGTTTGATATAGAACCAAGAAAATGCATAAAATGCAACTATATACAAAGATAAGTTCTGGGCTGGCATAGTCCACAGCCACAAAGTCCATGTCATAATAAAAGGACACATAAATATACTTTTCACTTTAATATTTACATTATTTTACTCGAATTATTGTTGATATCGAATGGGTATCTTCCCTTTCGTGGCTCGCTCTGATCTACGTGGTGTAGCTTCAGGTATATTAATCTGTGATCTATCTGCACTGCGTAACGGCAAACTATAGAACTGTCTCAATCTTTCCATGGATCTGGCAAGCGTACTGATGGCTGGGCGGTGTGAGTCAGCTTCACCAGGGGATTCCATAGCATGGGGCGCTGCTTCTGTTGGTCCTTCCTGAGATTCTGTAGACTGAGGTGTTGCTGGAGTAGGTAACTCCTGAACTGGCTCAACCGGCACCATGGGCATAACTGGAGGTAGAACTTCCTCTTGTGGCTGATAAAACTGCAACACCGGAATTATTACCGCATCTCCCAGTCTCGGCCAATCTGCAGGGAAATCTCCCAGATCCGTGTGTATGACCTCTTCTTTTCTTTCTTCTTGATTGATGACAGAGTTCTCTTCACGAAACTTTAAGGGTTCCGGGCACAATTTCAAATGGTCTCTGGACACAGTGGATATTGTTCTTCCTCCGTCCTTACTGATGATACAAACTTTTCTGTTGTCATATTTAGAATCTTGTCAACGTAGGGTTCTTGTTCCCACTGGTTATCCAATTTGTGCATTTTCCTTTTCCTTTTCAATACCACTTCTCCAGGCATCAAAGGCTTGGCAGGAGCATTCCTGTTGTAAATATCTTCCTGTTTCTCCCGTGCCTTGTTGAGACTTTCTTCTACACAGACTTGCACTCGTCTGTACTGCTCTTGCCGATTGATGTCCCAGTTTTCAACGGCGTCGTCTGCCTCCGGTTCTACCACTCCAAGTTCTAAATCCATTGGTAGTCTTCCGGGCCTTGCTCTCATAAGATAGGCTGGAGTGCAGTTAGTGGAACTTACAGGTATATGGTTATACAAGTCAACCAAATCAGGTAGTAAGTCCGGCCATCGATTTCTGTCTTCCAACGGTATGGATTTCAACAAATCAAGGACAATGTGGTTCATTTTCTCGCAAAGACCGTTGGTTTGAGGGTGGTATGGTGTTGTTCTAATTTTCTTGCACCCATACATGTGACATAATTCCTTGAATAAATCAGCTTCGAAAGCAGGTCCTTGATCGGTTAATACTTGCTCCGGATACCCATGCGGTCTACAGAAGCTTGCTTGAAAGGTTTTTGCTGCCGTCACTGCTGTCTGATCCTTAACTGGAACAACCACCAGAAATCTAGAGTAATGGTCCACCATGGTCAAGGCGTATGAGTATCCAGATCTACTTGGCGACAGTTTGACGTGGTCCAGGGCCACAATCTCCAGGGGGCGAGTCGTCCGGATAGGTTGCAGGGGTGCCTTCTGACTACCATAGTCCTTTCTTCTGAGACCACAGGGTCCACAGTTCCGACACCACCTCTCAATGGAGCTGCGCATCCCTACCCAGTAGAACCGGCACCTCAACAGGGTCTCCAGCTTTCTGCAGCCAAAGTGTCCTGCTTGATCATGGTATGCTTCCAACACCATTTGGACGTCTGCCTTGGGGACCACTATCTGCCAGACCATCTCGTGGGTCCTGGGGTTGACGTATCTCCTGCACAACTTCTCACGGTATAGGAACAACCGGCTTCTCTCGTTCCACAGGAGCTTTGCTGACATAGGTGCATCCTTTTCCAAAGAGGAACCTTCCTGTCTTAACAACTCCTTGATACGGCTGACCACTGGATCGCTGTCCTGAGTCTCTTTCCAGCTGTGATGGGGTAAAGGATTTAACGTTGCACCATACTGCTTTCTGTTGACTCGATGCTCGTGGACTACCCCATTTCGATGGAACGCAGGTAGCTCAATTTCTTCCAGGTCGTCCGATTCTTCTTCCGTGTCAGAGTCATGCGGCATTCGGGACAATGCGTCGGCATTAGCATTCTTTCGGCCTGCCCGGTACTTGATAGTAAACTGGTAATTGGACAACCGAGCCATCCAACGCTGCTCCATGGCGCCCAGCTTGGCGGTTTCCAGGTGCGTTAAGGGGTTGTTGTCTGTAAACGCAGTGAACTGGTTGGAGGCCAGATAATGCTTAAATCTTTCAGTAATGGCCCAGACCAGCGCCAGAAACTCCAGCTTGAAGCTGCTATAATTTTCCGGATTCCTCTCAGTTGGCCTGAGTTTTCTGCTGGCATATGCGATGACTTTTTCTTGGCCATTCTGCTTCTGACTGAGAACTGCTCCCAAACCTTCATTACTGGCGTCGGTGTACAGCAGGAATGGTTGGCTGTAATCAGGATAGGTTAAGATCTCATCACCCGTAAGGATCTCTTTCATCTTTTGGAATGCTTCAGCCTGTTCCTTACCCAATTAAAGGGAGGGTTTCTGCTCTTTAGGGATTGTCCTACTAGGAGGTCCTGTAAAGGGGCTGCCTTCTTCGTGTAATCTTTCACGAACCTTCTGTAGTAACCCGTGAGTCCCAGGAACTGTCGCACTTCCTTGAGGTTCTTCGGCTCCGGCCACTTCTGGATGGCAGTGACTTTCTCTGGGTCCGGCGCTACTCCTTCCGAACTGACGATGTGCCCCAAGTATTGTACCTTCTGTTTGAGTAGATGGCATTTTGAGGGTTTCAACTTCATCCCGTACCTGGACAGGGATTCAAATACTTCTGCCAGGTGCTTCAGATGGTCCTCATATGTCTTGGAGTACACGATGACGTCGTCTAAGTATAGCAGCACGGTTTCAAAATTGAGATGTCCCAGACAGTTTTCCATCACTCTCTGAAATGTTCCTGGGGCACTACTGAGCCCAAACGGCATTCTGTCGAACTCACAGAGCCCCATTGGGTGGTGAAAGCCGTTTTCTCACGATCCTCCTCAGCCACGCCACTTGCCAGTAACCACTAGTCAGATCAAGGGTAGAAAAGTAGTTAGCCGTTTTCAGAGCAGCTAATGATTCCTCTATACGTGGTAACGGGTATGCGTCCTTATGTGTTATGCGATTCACCTGCCTGTAATCCACACACATTCTCAAGCTACCATCTTTTTTTCTAACCAGGACTAGAGGTGCTGCCCAGGGACTACAACTATCCCTGATTACTCCGGCTTCTTTCATATCTCGCAACATTTCTTTAGCCTTCTGATAATGGGCTGGGGGTATAGGCCTGTACCGCTCTTTGATGGGAGGATGACTGCCTGTAGGGATATGATGTTGTACTCCCTTAATTATCCCAAAATCAAGTGGATTCTTGCTAAATACTTGGGCATACTCTTGCACCACCCGTAATACCCCTTGCTTCTGGTGAGCGGGAGTGGTGTCCGTCCCAACATGGAGCTGCTGACACCATTCCGCCACCTGAGTTGCTGGGTCATTGTCCTCCGCTATTTGACAGGAGTCTAAGGACTCAGCCGGGAGAATAGAATTATTGTCGACAGCATGTAGTTTAGCAATGGTTGCATAACGGGGTAAGTTTACCTCGTCATCTCACCAATTGAGAAGCCGTACCGGTACTCTTCCATTCACCACTTCCACTACTCCCCTAGCAGTCATAAGTGTAGGTCTATGTTCTGAATGGTGGGGTTCTACTACAGCTTGGTAGTTCTGTCCTCTCAGACCTATGGCTGCCCTGCACCAGATTATCATTTCACTCATTGGGGGTATCACAATGGGATTCGAGTCAGTGACCCGTACATTACCAATTTCGCCGTCTGTAGGCTTCGCTTGCTGCTGACACACTAGGGCCCGGATCTCTCTTTGGATTACTCCTTTCTGCCTTGGTCGGGCAATCTCAGCGAGCTGTTGGAGTAAGAACACAACTTCTCCCAAACAATTACTGATAATGTTAGTACCCAAAATTATATTTAAACCGTTCTCCTCATTTACAGTCTTTACTACCAGAAGCCCCTGGTCTTTCAACTCCTCTCTGCCCACTTTCACATCTACACATTTTGTCCCGAGTACTTCTACAGGAAGACCATTAGAAGCATACACGGTAAAGTCAGGGCTCGGGGGTTTAAGACTGTCCATTGACCAGAACTTAGTATATAGGGCATCAGGTATTAGGGTCACCTGAGACTCAGTGTCTAACAATGCCGGAACAGCAATACCATCTAGAATGATAGACAGGTAGGGTCGTCCACCCACATACCTGCGGTTCCAGTCTAGGGGGCCTGACGGGTCTCCTCCTGGGTGTTGGCCCTTGGACCCAGGTTCTGCCCGTTTAAAGGACACTGTGGAGACATATGACCTTTCCGGTTGCATCGGTAACAGGTGATCTCCCGACGAGGAGGGTGTTGATCAGAGGTCACTCCTGGGGGTGGCGTTGTCCTCCTCCGGGGGGGCGACGTCTTCCTTCTTCTCCGGTTCATCCACGGGACGTCTTCTGGGCAATCAGCTAATAAGATCTTCCCTTCTTCCTCTTTCCGCAGCTGCAGGGCACTCATCACTGCAGCCAGATTTTTAGTCAGCTGGCGCACCTCTGAGCGCAGACAGTCCAATTCACTAGGGGGTGTCGCCTGCGTTTTGGTTTCTGCCACTAGCGGGGAAAAGGGGGGTACTGCCGGTTCCAGAGTGACTTCACCCTGATGATGTTGTGTTGCCACTTCAGGTTTGCCCAGGGGTCGCAGCCCTTTTATTGCCATGTCCTTTAGGGCATCAAAGGTAGCATCCGGATGATCTAAGGACCACCAGTTTACAGTTCTGCGTTCCTCTTGGGATCTCAATCCCTGTATAAATTGCTCTTTCAGCATCTTATTCTCATCGATAGCATTTAAATTATTAATCTGCTTAAGGGCTCTCAGGGCTCCTCGTAGTCGGCAAGCGTAGTCCCTGATGCTGTCACCTGGCTGTTGTGAACAGTGATAGAAGGCCATCCGGAGATCCGTTTCTGTGCGGTCTTCAAATATGGCATGTAGCTTAAGGAGGATCGCAGGTACCGACTCCTGATCAACGGTATCCCAAGTCTCCACTTCCCTCTCAGCAGCGCCAGTTAGCTGCCCTATCAGCACAGCAGCTTTCTGTCTCTCAGGCATGGAGTACATTTCTAGGATGCTGCATAACTTCCGCTTGAAGCCTGCTAAAGTGCCTGGCTCACCGCTGTACTGGGGAAGCCATTTCGCCCCAGGCATATATGGGAGCGTTAGTGGC
Source organism: Oophaga sylvatica (assembly GCA_033576555.1). Lineage (NCBI taxonomy): Eukaryota > Metazoa > Chordata > Amphibia > Anura > Dendrobatidae > Oophaga > Oophaga sylvatica. The sequence continues at coordinate 510,315,236 of JARQOD010000001.1, forward strand.
ATGATCGGGACTACCGGACTGGGTGCGGGGCCTGCGCCCCCATCTGGCGCTACAATGCCACGCAGTGCGGGGTCGGGGCCTCCGGCTGGGGCCGCACTGTCGGCCGGTTGTTGTGACATCTTAGCGCCCCCTTGGTTAACCGGAGCCTACCGGTTTCAGGAGCTGCTACTTCACAGGCACAGCAGTGGGAACAGGACCTTCGTCGCAGGCGCTCTGATGTCAGAGCGTCCACTTCCTGTCGCAGGACCTGCCGCTGAGTCAGAGCCGGGGGCGTGTCCAAGACTTTGTGCGCTCTTTCAGGTACGCCCACCTTCTTCTCCAGCGCCTTAGGGCGCGAATATGGCGGCAAATATGGCGGTATTTGGCGCCAAACCACAGCAACAGTCTTTTTCACCAAAACACTCCACAGGCACACAGGGCTCGCAATGCTGCAAGTTTCGGATCCTGTTCGTGACGCCAAGTTTTTGTTGTGACCCGCACCACAATTGTGGGTTACCAGAGCAATGGGGTACTCAGAGCCGAGCCCATGGAAGTCTATGGGGTTGTCACGGGTAGCGCTGGCTCGGTCTGTGGCCCTGGCGGTCAGGCGTATGTTGGGGGTATATTTACAGGGGATAGGTATATATACAGTTCGTGACGCCACCTGTAGTTCTCTGATCACTAAGACCAGCGCTGCTGTAGATCTCTGAGGGGATGGTGTGGCAGCTAGATGTCGGGTCCCCTACAGGTGGGACTCTTCCCTCAGGGCTATGATGATGACGATGTTGTGCAGGAATACAATTAAATGAAACAGTCTCACACATCAAAGCTTCTTTCCATACCTTTTACTTCAAGTTGTTCAGGCAGGTCCCGGGAAGCTGATGAGGTAGATGGAGGATGAGTTTTGAGGTAACGGCAGAGCAGTTTAGGGGCCTCCTTTACTTTCCAATATGATGAGTCCAACCTGCATAGAGCTAAGTTCACTCTGATTTCTCCAGCTTCTCCAAAGCTGTACTGCCCGGTCAGTTTTGTGGTCGGAGCCTTCTGGTGATGGAACTAGGTTCTTGTTTTTGCTGATCAGGCTCAAAGTCCCTATTCCACCGGACCCCTGTTACGTACTGACACTCCAAGGACTGCTTGCTGCGACCTAAGGTCCAGTAAGACTCTGGTTTTTCTATCACTATGCCTAAAGCTATAGTGACACTTCGGTCGCCAGTGACCAGTGAGCAATGTGCAGGATAATCCAATCCTTAAGGCAACTCTTAGAACCCTTTACCTCTGCGCCCTTCGACCTGCTCACTCTCTCAATATCAGCACTGACTAGGCTAGGATAATATTTGGTTATCCGTACTAGCCTCCACTACTGTACTGTCTCTTTGTATCGACAGGAATCTTGGTTCCCCAACAGGCACTAGTCCTGACTCCCTCCACTCTCTCAGGAGAACTTCAGACTCTCTTGTGCTAAAAAGGCCACTCCCCTCTACACCCCTGCTGGGTGTGTCTGAAGTGGGTATGCCTCATGTAGAACCCTTAACCGTTACCTCTCCACTCATCCTCCTGGTATTGTGTGCCTTACATACCAGGGCTACACATACGCGAGGACATGCTGCGGTCTGAAAAGACGCGCCGCATGTCCGTTTACGCAGGTCTGCCACCTGCGTGTTGTTACGCATAGTGGAGACGGGATTTCTTGAAATCCCCTCCACTATGCTGTAACATCTGGACGCTGCGTGTTTGGCGCTGCGCCAGCGCACAGCGCCAAACACGCAGCGTTTACTGATCGTGGAAACTCACCCTAACTCATCAGGGGAGCGATCGGGGATTCTCTGTAGCATGTCGCTTGAAAGAAATATTTTGCTGCTATCAGGCTGGTTACCCTTCCATCTTTATAACACTCGCCTATGAAAGAGACTTTCGGTTCACCAGCAGTTCACATCCTGCCTCTGAACTGCAAGAGGATTCTTTGGTATTTTTTTAAAGAATCCAAACAAAAAGAGGGGCAATATACGGGCATAATAAGGGTTATGATATGGGCAGTTTATTGTGCCGTGATTTGGAAGCCCTATAAGCCCTCCCCATGAATATTTCTTTGCACCGTTTATCTGTTTAATGTGCTGCTAATAACCAGATGATCATAAAGCTGTGATTTCAATGTGGGAATGATTTTTTGTGCAGCATGACTACTGGAAAATAAGAGCATTTGATATTTTTGGTGACAATGTAATCACCTGTTTCATTTATATATACAAATGGCTCAAGAGGCACTAATTGCAAATAGCTTATTTTGATGTTATTTGGGCCTACAAGTGATTTAAGTAGGTTTTTCTTGTATATTTATTGCAATAAGTCAAGTATCATGGGTGATTGAGTTAAAAAGCAATGTATGCAAGATGTGCCTTTGATATGGTGCCTCATTGGACTGTACACATATTGCGGTTTGTACCTAAATATAAGTGATTCTCCTGAAGATTTAGGTTGTGTGCAGCACTAGTTGTTTGCTTGTCTGTCTTTTGCACGCGCACTTTTTCTCTTTTTTTTCTTTTAATAAGTATAAATAAAGTAAAATATTTTAATATTTTTATTCCAATTTGCTATTTTGTATTCATCTTAATTGGAATACCATCCGCTATTGAATAATTACTATTACTTCCCCCAGGCAACAGAGTATCCAGCCTCGACAGTTCTGCCCCCGGCAAGCAGGTACCCGCGGTGCGCTACTCCCCCTTACATCCACACTCACCATGCTCACAATAGCACACGATAACTGCACTCAGACAGGTCCTGGCTTATAACCGGATCCTGCAGCTTTATATGACATCCCTTATTATAATGGCGGGACTGTACATGACGGCATGTTCTACATATTGCACCCCCCCATTCCTTATAGATTGTAGCTTGTCAGCAGCAGGACCCTCACTCCTCCTGTAACTGGTGAAATGTATGTTACCTTGTATTGTCTTTATTGTCTGTCCACGTCCCCGCTTATTGTACAGTGCGCTATAGAAATACAATTATTATTATAGAGAGATACATACATAATGGTGCTGTATAAACCAGCATGATTAATAGATAGTGACCAAATGCAATATGACAGCCATAACTTCTCTAGAGAACTGCCCCTAGACTCTGTCAGAGGCCTCTCACCCAGCCAGACCTGTTCTCCTGCTTTGTACTGATAAGGGGAAAACACAATTCTGCAGATAGAATGTCTGGTTTGGCTTTCACCCAAGTCATGTGGCCAGACTCTAAAAAGGCTTGATATTGACATCTAGGATTACTACTTGTAATAGGAGGCAGTAGAGTTCCCATCCTCTCCTCTGTGAAGAGGCTCTTTGTGTGCAGAACACCCACCGAAATGTAAAGAGAAACACATGTGCAGCCACCTGTCTATTCACAGAGACCATTTGATGGGGACGAAGACCTCTGGGAAGGACCCTCATGTAGGAAGGAAGCGCCCTGCACACGGTGTCTGCAGAACAATAGTGGTCCCGCTGCAGTCCCTGTTAGGGCCCAGGAGCTTTAGGTTACCCCTCAGATATTAACTGGGGCTCTCCATCTTTTGCTCTACGTTTAGGAATTACGGGACTGAACCAGCAGCTGATAAACACCAGATTATTATCAGTAATTCTACATGACATCTCTGATAATCACGAGTCGGGGACTTCTAGCTGACTACAGACGAGTCTGACAACTTTGGTGTATGTGGCGCACACGGTTTATATTCTCGGGAAGTTTTTAACCACTTCCCTCTTGCCAGCATTCCAGGCTGTAATGACCAAGGAAAATTTAGTCATTTTCTTCAATTGCATGTGTAACAATTTGTAAATAAAGTTGTTGTAGTTCCTAATTTTTGGATTAGCTCTGCTTGCAATGATGCTAACTATGCTGGTGTGTGTCATTTTTGAGACTAGTCTATGATCTCATATACAATTGTGTTTTTACATTTAAGAGGGAAATTACATTTTTGAAAATTGACTGACAATACTTTGTAAACCACAGCAAAAATATAGAGGAAAATTATTTCTAAAGCACATTATTTGCATAACTACATACTCATAATGAAACATACACACATGTGAATATAATTTGTCTTTTGACCCTACCATAGCCCTAACAAAAGATCCAAACCTAGATGTAAACTGAGCTCCAACTCTAGCTTTAACTCTGCAATTCTAACCCTAGCTACAACCTAAGCCCATAGTCTAGGTCTAAAACTAGCCGTAACTCTAGTTCTAACCCTAGCTCCAACCTGAGCTCCAATTCGATCTCTAACTCTAGCCATAACTGTAACTATTACCCTAACTCCAATTCCAACCATAGATCCAACCTGAGCTCCAGCTCTTGCTCTAGCCCTAGTATCAGCTCTAAGCCTGGCAACAACATAAGCCCTAACTCTATTTCTAACCTTAGCTCAAACCTGAGCTCCAACTCAAGCTCTAACTCTAGCTCCAGTTCTAATCCTAGCCACAACCTAAGCCCATAGTCTAGTTCTAACCCTAGCCCTAACTCTAGCTCTAACTCTAGCTCTAACTCTAGCTCCAGTTCTAATCCTAGCCACAAATTAAGCCCATAGTCTAGCTCTAATCCTAGCTGTTGTGAATGGGTTTGAGATGAGTTCTGAGCAGAGGCTCCCTCTGGTGGTTACAAGCGGTGCTAGTGAAGATTGTGAGGACTGGGAATCAGGTGTTACTGACTGGTCTTATATAAGGGAGTCATTTTCCCATCAGGGTTGCCGGTGATCAATTGTTCTGGTCTGAATCCTTCATTCCAGTTTCCCTTGTGGCCTGCTGTGTCGTGTCTGCATCTCCTGCTTACAGATAAGACTTTTGCTTCTTTTGTGTTTTTGCTATATTTTTGCATTTTGTCCTGCACTTCTTTGGGGGCCTTCTGGGTCCCCTCCGGGGGCTTCTGCCTCTCAGTTTAGTTCAGCCACTGAGTTTTGTTCTTTTGCTTTTTTCAGTTTTTTCAGTGGCTGCTGTTTTGATTTTGTTACACCAGAGAACTAATTTAGGTGGTAGAGGTCGTGTGATCTCAGGTGATTTTGAAATTAGTAGAGTTGGTGTTTTTCAGGGTTTTCTGGGATTGCAGTAAGTACCCTTCCTATCCTTTTCTATTTAGATAGTTTGGGCCCCAGCGTTTGCTCATACTATTTTCTTTCTGTGTCAGTATTTCCTCTTGTCTAACCGCCATTACATGTTTGGGGGCTTTCTATTATCTTTGGGGTTCTGCTCCGGGGCAGATAGCTTTCCTATTTCTATCTTTAGGTGTAGTTAGTTTCTCAGGCTGTGACGAGGCGTCTAGGACCAACATAGGAACGCTCCACGGCTGCCTCTAGTTGTGGTGGTTAGTCAGGGTACTGCAATCTCATAGATTCCAACTGCTCTGGTGTATTGCCTTTTTGCCTGCTCTCCTCAGCTACCGAAACATAACAGTATCACCGGCCTAAACTGAAAATTATATTGTACTCACAGAAGGGAAAAATATTGTGAAAGAAAAAAGTTGTCAGAGTTGTCAGAGATTTTTTTTTTTTTTTTCTGTTTGTTGCATTTTTTTTTTTCCCTCTGTATCTCTGGGTGCTGAGGAGGATTTTTTTTTTTTTTTTTCCTCTCAATGGAGTTTGCACAGTTGTCTGGCCGTGTGGATCAGCTTGCCACTGAGGTTCGGAGTATTGCTATCTATCTTGCTGGGTTGCCTGTTGTGGAACCTAGGATCCCCATGCCAGATTTGTTTTTGGGGGATCGAGCTAAGTTTCTGAATTTCAAAAATAACTGTAAATTGTTTTTTGCCTTAAAATCTAAGTCCTCAGGGAACGCAGCGCAGCAGGTTCAAATTGTCATCTCTCTCCTGCGCGGCGATCCTCAGGATTGGGCTTTTTCCCTGACACCTGGGGATCCTGTTTTGAGTGATGTTGATGCGTTTTTTCATGCTTTGGGGTTATTGTACGATGAGCCTAATGTCACTGATCAAGCTGAAAAAACTTTGTTGGCATTAAGTCAGGGGCTTGAGGACGCTGAGTTATACTGTCAGAGATTCCGTAGGTGGGCAGTCCTGACCAAATGGAATAATGACGCTTTGGCGGCCCTTTTCCGGAAGGGTCTGTCAGATAATGTAAAGGATGTTATGGTGGGATTCCCTGTCCCCTCTGGTCTCAATGATTCTATGTCATTAGCGATTCAAATTGACAGACGTTTGCGTGAGCAGAGAAGTATGCGTGGAATGGTGTTGCCTTGTGAACCAGCTTCTGAACCCATGCAGTGTGATAGAGTGGTGTCTGGGGCACAGCGTCATGAGTTTCGAAAGCGCAATGGGTTATGTTTCTACTGTGGTGATGCCTCTCATGCTATTTCAGTCTGCCCTAAGCGGGGAAGACGTTTTGCACGCTCAGTTGTCTTGGGTAGTGTTCAGACTAAGTTTTTATTAACTGTCACTCTGATATGCTCTCTGTCCTCATTTTCTGCTCAGGCTTTCGTTGATTCTGGAGCAGCTATTAACCTGATGGATTATGATTTTGCTAAACGTTGTGGGTTTCCCTTGATACCCCTACAGAAGTCAATTCCCTACTGGGGATCGATTCTACCCCTTTGGCTGAGAATAAACCCCAGTTTTCTACTCAGGTGATAATGAGGGTTGAACCTGATCACCAGGAGTGCTGCAAATTTTTGGTTCTATATAATCTGCATGACATTATCGTGCTGGGTTTCCCTTGGTTACAGTCTCATAATCCTGTTTTGGATTGGAAATCTGTGTCTGTAACCAGTTGGGGCTGCCAATGTGTTAATACCAACACTCCTGTTTTTTCTGCCTCCCCCCAGGCTCAGGATGTTCCTGACTTTTTGTTTGATTTTTCTGATGTGTTTAGCGAAAGTAAATCTGCATCCTTGCCTCCCCATAGGAGCTATGACTGCGCTATTGAATTAGTGCCGGGTAGTAAATTCCCTAAAGGTCGCCTTTTTAACTTGTCTGTACCTGAACATGACGCTATGCGGTCTTATATCAAGGAATCATTGGAGAAGGGTCATATCAGACCATCCTCTTCACCCTTAGGTGCCGGTTTTTTCTTTGTGGCCAAAAAAGATGGTTCATTAAGGCCGTGTATTGATTATCGTCTCTTGAACAATATTACTGTGAAATATCAATACCCGTTACCCTTGATTTCTGACCTGTTTTCCAGGGTGAAAAACGCTACTTGGTTTACCAAGCTTGACCTCAGAGGGGCGTATAACCTTATTCGCATTAAGCACGGGGATGAATGGAAGACGGCATTCAATACCCCTGAAGGGCATTTTGAGTACCTAGTGATGCCCTTTGGGCTCACTAATGCTCCTTCCGTCTTCCAGTCCTTCATGAATGACATTTTCAGGGATTTTGTGGATAAATTTCTGATTGTTTATTTGGATGATATCTTGATTTTTTCTAATGACTGGGACTCTCATGTGAAACATGTTCGAACTGTATTCCAGATTTTGAGAGAGAATGCTCTGTATGTGAAGGGATCAAAGTGTCTTTTTGGCGTACAGAGGATCTCATTTCTGGGATTCATTTTGTCCCCATCTGTTATTGAAATGGACCCGGTCAAGGTTCAGGCCATCTGTGATTGGGTCCAACCTACTTCATTAAAGGCTCTTCAGAGATTTTTGGGTTTTGCCAATTTTTATCGTAAATTTATTGGTAATTTCTCGGTTATTGTTAAATCATTAACTGATTTGACCAGAAAGGGTTCTGATGTGGTGAATTGGCCTCCTGAGGCAGTCTCTGCATTTCAGGAACTTAAGCAGAGATTCACTTCTGCTCCTGTTCTACGGCAGCCTGATGTTTCTCTGCCATTTCAGGTGGAGGTTGATGCCTCTGAAATTGGGGCAGGTGCCGTTTTGTCCCAAAAAGATCCAGAGACCTGTAAAAGTAACCCTTGTGCCTTTCTCTCTCGAAAATTTTCTCCTACTGAACGTAATTATGACGTGGGTAATCGGGAGTTATTGGCCATGAAGTGGGCTTTTGAAGAGTGGAGACATTGGCTGGAGGGAGCCAAACATCAGGTGGTGGTCCTTACGGACCATAAGAATCTGGTCTATCTGGAATCTGCCAAGCGACTCAATCCTAGACAGGCCAGGTGGGCCTTGTTTTTCACACGTTTTAATTTTGTGGTTTCCTTTCTTCCTGGCACTAAGAATGTTAAGGCGGATGCCCTCTCGAGGAGTTTCCTTGCGGACTCTCCTGAGTTATCCGATCCTTCTGTTATTTTGAAAGAGGGTGTAGTTCTTTCCGCCATCTCGCCCAATTTGAGACTTGCTCTGGAGCGGGTGTCAGGAGGATAGGCCCGAGCGCTGTCCTGTTGGAAAATTGTTTGTCCCGGACCAATGGAAAAAGAGTGTGATGTCTGAGATTTATTGTTCCGCATTGGCTGGGCATCCCGGAATTTTTGGTACCAGAGACTTGGTTGGTCGGTCCTTTTGGTGGCCTGCCTTGTCTCGTGATGTCAGGGAATTTGTGCAGTCCTGCGGGACTTGCTCTCGCTCCAAGCCTTGCTCTCGCTCTAGTGGTTTGTTGATGCCATTGCCTGTGCCCAAGAGACCATGGACCCATATCTCTATGGATTTCATTTCCGATCTTCCTGTTTCTCAGAGAATGACCACCATCTGGGTAATTTGTGATAGGTTTTCCAAAATGATACATCTTGTGCCATTACCTAAGTTGCCTTCCTCCTCTGAATTGGTGCCGTTGTTCCTTCAGCACGTGGTTCGTTTACACGGCATTCCTGAGAACATTGTGTCTGACAGAGGAGTCCAGTTTGTTTCCAGATTTTGGAGGACTTTTTGTTCTAAACTGGGTGTTCAATTGTCTTTCTCCTCGGCATTTCATCCTCAGACCAATGGTCAAACTGAGAGAACAAACCAGACATTGGAGACTTATCTAAGATGCTTTGTGTCTGCTGATCAGGATGACTGGGTCTCTTTTTTGCCTTTGGCTGAGTTTGCTCTTAATAATAGGGCTAGCTCTGCCACTTTGATGTCTCCGTTTTTCTGTAATTCTGGGTTTCACCCTCGATTTTCTTCAGGACAGACGGAGGCTTCTGTCTGTCCAGGTGTTGACTCTGTTGTGGAGCGTATGCAACAGATTTGGGACCAGGTAGTGGAGAGGTTGTCCCTCTCTCAGGAGAAGGCCCAGCGGTTTGCTAACCGGCATAGGACTGATGGTCCTCGGTTTAAAGTGGGGGACTTGGTCTGGTTGTCCTCAAAGAATATTCCTATGAGAGTAGCATCTCCTAAATTTAAGCCTAGGTTCATTGGACCTTATAAGATCTTGGAGATTATTAATCCTGTTTCTTTTCGTTTGCTTCTTCCAGGGACATTTAAGATCCATAACGTGTTCCACAAGTCCTTGTTGAAGAGGTTTGTTGAGCCAGTGGTTCCTGCTGCTGTGCCTCCTGACCCTGTTTTGGTTGAGGGCAATCTGGAGTATGTGGTTGAGAAAATATTGGATTCTCGTTTTTCTAGACGGAAACTCCAGTATTTGGTTAAATGGAGAGGTTATGGTCAGGAAGACAATTCTTGGGTGTTTGCTTCGGACATCCATGCTAGGAGACTTATCCGTGCGTATCATAGAACTCATCCTGACCGACCTGGTTGCTCAAATGAGGGTTCGGTGACCCCTCCTCAAGGGGGGGGTACTGTTGTGAATGGGTTTGAGATGAGTTCTGAGCAGAGGCTCCCTCTGGTGGTTACAAGCGGTGCTAGTGAAGATTGTGAGGACTGGGAATCAGGTGTTACTGACTGGTCTTATATAAGGGAGTCATTTTCCCATCAGGGTTGCCGGTGATCAATTGTTCTGGTCTGAATCCTTCATTCCAGTTTCCCTTGTGGCCTGCTGTGTCGTGTCTGCATCTCCTGCTTACAGATAAGACTTTTGCTTCTTTTGTGTTTTTGCTATATTTTTGCATTTTGTCCTGCACTTCTTTGGGGGCCTTCTGGGTCCCCTCCGGGGGCTTCTGCCTTCTCAGTTTAGTTCAGCCACTGAGTTTTGTTCTTTTGCTTTTTTCAGTTTTTTCAGTGGCTGCTGTTTTGATTTTGTTACACCAGAGAACTAATTTAGGTGGTAGAGGTCGTGTGATCTCAGGTGATTTTGAAATTAGTAGAGTTGGTGTTTTTCAGGGTTTTCTGGGATTGCAGTAAGTACCCTTCCTATCCTTTTCTATTTAGATAGTTTGGGCCCCAGCGTTTGCTCATACTATTTTCTTTCTGTGTCAGTATTTCCTCTTGTCTAACCGCCATTACATGTTTGGGGGCTTTCTATTATCTTTGGGGTTCTGCTCCGGGGCAGATAGCTTTCCTATTTCTATCTTTAGGTGTAGTTAGTTTCTCAGGCTGTGACGAGGCGTCTAGGACCAACGTAGGAACGCTCCACGGCTGCCTCTAGTTGTGGTGGTTAGTCAGGGTACTGCAATCTCATAGATTCCAACTGCTCTGGTGTATTGCCTTTTTGCCTGCTCTCCTCAGCTACCGAAACATAACACCTAGCCCTAACTCTAGCTCTAACCCTAGCTCCAGTTCTAATCCTAGCCACAACCTAAGCCCATAATCTAGTTCTAACACTAGCCCTAACTCTAGCTCTAACTCTAGTTCCAGTTCTAATCCTAGCCACAACCTAATCCCATAGTCTAGCTCTAACCCTAGGACTAACTCTACTTCTAACCATAGTTCCAACCTGAGCTCCAATTCGAGCTCTAACCCTAGCCATAAGTGTAACTATTTACCTAACTCCAGTTCCAACCATAGATCCAACGTGAGCTCCAACTCAAACTTTGACCCCAGCTCCAGTTCTAACCATGGCAACAACTTAAGTGCTTATTCTAGCTATAAACCTAGCCCTAACTCTAGTACTAACTCAAGCTCCAACCTGAGCTCTAATTCTAGCCTTAACTCTAGTTCTAACCTTAACTCTAGTTCTAACCCTAACTCCAACCTGAGCTCTAATTCGAGCTCTAATCCTAGCTCCAGTTCTAAACCTGGCAACAACCTAAGCCCTCACTCTAGCTCTAACCCGAACTCAAGTTCTAATCCTAGCTAAAACCTAAACCTATAGTCTAGCTCCAACCCTAGCCCTAACCCTAGCTCCAATTCAAGCTCTAACTCTAGCCATAACTGTAACTATTACCCTAACTCCAGTTCCAACCATAGATCCAACCTGATCTCCAACTTTAGCTCTAACCCTAGCTTCAGTTCTAACCCTAGCTACAACCTAAGCCCATATATATATCCTATGATAGCTAGCCTAGATAAATGGCACTTCCCATCATACAAATTAATCCAAAAAGACCTTGGAAGCATAATACCATAAAAATACAAACTTTATTTAGAAAACATGACAGACAGAAAAACACAATTAAAAATGCGATGCCAATCCAAAATGCTCCCAAAAGTACGTGAGTATTAGTGTCAGATAACCTAAAGTAGTTATGAACACAATGAGCTATATATACAAGCAGAAAATTATCTAGATGTTCCTGGAATTGGAAGTAATAATCATACCACAAGTGTGGTTAAATGTACAATTGGTTCCCAGACATTAATGTGCAAATTCTAGACGCATTCTAGACAGATTCTGGACATGAAGAATAGGTAAGTGTAATACATAACAAAATGTGTCTAGATAGAAAAAAGCTCAAGGCTAGAATAGTTCATTGTACAATGTGGCAATACATGTTTCTGTACTCTCAGTGCACAGTGCAATTTATAGTTATGTGAGAGACATAATAAAACATGCATATATGCCCTTAGTGCTCAGGAAAGTCAGCAAGATGTATATAACTAGGGATAATCCCACATGCCTAGAGAAACAGCTGACAAGACACATACATATGAAGGGTAATCCCACATGCCTAGAAAAACAGCTGACAGGGTACATACATATGAAAGGCAATAGTGAATATGTGCAAAAAGTGCCAAAACCTGAGCAGTCATATAAGAACTATAATAGTTCAAAAGTATGGTAAGAGTAATACACGACCTGAAGATGGGAGCAAGGGTTCCCCGACACGCGTTTCGCGTTAGCTTCGTCCTGGGGGATATGTATATGTGGAAAGACAAAGTGCCCTTATATATGTTTGCCAAATGGAGTCACCTGTTAGGTTCACATGTGTGAGCGATGTTGCTGCTCCCGGCGTGTGACGTACCCGGGAATCGCACCCACCGGAAGTCATGTCATCCTCCCCCTCCCCTCCGACACACGTCAGAAAGGGGAGGAGGCGACACCAGAGCCGGCCTGACGCGTCTCCCAGGTAACGCTCCATATCGCGTAACTGCGTCCCCCGTCATCCGGCCACACCTCCACTCCACGCGTCAGAGCAGAGGGGCGAAACCAAACATCAGGAGGAACGTGATAATAGCCACACCATAAATCAAAGGTGAAAAAAGGGGTGATAAATACATAAGTATACCAATCCCATGAGCCAAAATGGCCAGCAAATATATGTATGCAAATATACATAAGGGCAACAATCAGATAAGTGATTATACACGAATCAGTCAAAGAGTAAGCTATTCAATGTATCAAAAAATCGCATATTAAAAAACATAACCTACTAGTGACAATACATCAATATAGCATATTTGTCAATAGAATAGCTATTAATGCATATATACATATGTTGAACACAATGTGAGGAGAAGAGAGATTACAAAAGAGCCATATATGTTGAACACAATATGAGGAAAAGAGAAATTACAAGAGAACCATATGGATCATTTTCTATACATAATTTGTATTCTTCATAAGACATTACAGCCAAGCATAAGAAGATGTATCCACTTCTTTCATATTCAAGCTTGATCCAAAAATGCGCAACTGTCCTCTTCTATTCCAAATGAGGGGTTCCGTATATGTGTGTACGACTTCACCCAAAATAAATTTTTCACATTATAGAAATGCATATATACTAGAATATAAAGACACACGGATTAAAAAGAGCTCAGAGTCAACAAATTACTAGTCTAAAACCACATAAAATAATTACAAGAAGGGGGCAAAGCTCAGAACCTCATTAAGGCCCTCGGGCTGTAAGGACCCTATTCGGTATATCCATTGAGTTTCTATCTGTGCTAGTTTTTTTCTCCAGTCACCTCCTCTAACATCCACATAGACTTTGTCTATCCCATCACCTGCAATAATCCTGGATTACAGCCATGGTGCTGTTTAAAATGCCTAGGTACAGGTTTCAACGTTGTAAGGTCCTCAATTTCCTGGGCATTCTTGATGTCCCTATAATGTTCCCTGACCCGCACCTTAAGAGGTCTGGAAGTCATACCCACATATATTTTTGTGCAGGGGCAGGTGGCGTAATACACAACTCCCAAGGAATTACAGGTAATATGTTGGGTGACTTCAAATTTGATTTTGCCATCACTAGATAAAAATGTGGAGGCACGTTTCATATTAGAACAAGAGATACACCCATTGCAAGGAAAAAATCCCCACTTCGGGCCGGTAGATCCAAAGGCTTTTTCTGGTTTCTGACCCCCATGATAGCTATGTACCAGTGTGTCTCTTATATTGCTAGATCTCCTATAAGTAATGGAGGGAGCCCTTGGGACATATTTCTCCAAAGTTTTGTCAGTAGTTAATAGTTCCCAGTATTTACTTAGAGCTTTTTTAATGTCCCACCATTTGTCATTATACGTGGATATGAATCTCACTTTTTGTTCCGCCCTTCTATTCTTATCCCTAGGAGTCAGTAAGTCCGTACGTATAGCACGTTTAGCCTTATAAAGGCCTCTCTTAATGCTGCGTTTAGAGTACCCTCTTGCCAGGAATCTAGATGATAGATCACTGGCTTGATCCTCAAAGGCCTCCTCATTGGAGCAAATTCGTCTTGCCCTCAAAAATTGGCCTGTTGGTATACCTTCTATCAATGATTTGGGGTGAGAGGAAGTCGCGTGTAAGACGGAATTTACCGCCGTTTCTTTGCGGTACACATTGGTCTGTAAATCCCCATTACTTCCTTTGGATATGAGGATGTCAAGGAAGTCGATGCAGGTCTGGCTGTATTTGCATGTCAACTTGATATTGAGGGAATTGTGGTTCAAAATGGACAAAAACTCGAGAAGGTCCTGTTCCGTCCCCTGCCAAATCATCACGAATCAGTCAAAGAGTAAGCTATTCAATGTATCAAAAAATCGCATATTAAAAAACATAACCTACTAGTGACAATACATCAATATAGCATATTTGTCAATAGAATAGCTATTAATGCATATATACATATGTTGAACACAATGTGAGGAGAAGAGAGATTACAAAAGAGCCATATATGTTGAACACAATATGAGGAAAAGAGAAATTACAAGAGAACCATATGGATCATTTTCTATACATAATTTGTATTCTTCCCTCTTATGTAAGGGATACAGGAGATGTCCTCAAAAAAATTGAGGGGATATCTATGGATATGGATATGTGGTTAGTAAGTTTCGACGTCGAATCTTTATACACATCTATACATCATAAAGATGGCCTTAAGGCCATTAAAATGTTTCTTACGATGTCCGAACTTGATGCAGGTCTGGCTGATTTACTGTTGACATTGTTAAAATTTTCCCTTGAACACAATTATTTTGCATTCAAGGAAACCATCTACTTACAAAAGCAGGGTACGGCGATGGGGGCTGCTTTTGCCCCCTCATACGCCAACCTCTTCTTGGGAATGTGGGAACGTGAGATTTTTCTCACGAAACCCATTGCATTTATCGAGAAGGTCCTTTTGTGGATCCGGTATATGATGACGTACTGATGATTTGGCAGGGGACGGAACAGGACCTTCTCGAGTTTTTGTCCATTTTGAACCACAATTCCCTCAATATCAAGTTGACATGCAAATACAGCCAGACCTGCATCGACTTCCTTGACATCCTCATATCCAAAGGAAGTAATGGGGATTTACAGACCAATGTGTACCGCAAAGAAACGGCGGTAAATTCCGTCTTACACGCGACTTCCTCTCACCCCAAATCATTGATAGAAGGTATACCAACAGGCCAATTTTTGAGGGCAAGACGAATTTGCTCCAATGAGGAGGCCTTTGAGGATCAAGCCAGTGATCTATCATCTAGATTCCTGGCAAGAGGGTACTCTAAACGCAGCATTAAGAGAGGCCTTTATAAGGCTAAACGTGCTATACGTACGGACTTACTGACTCCTAGGGATAAGAATAGAAGGGCGGAACAAAAAGTGAGATTCATATCCACGTATAATGACAAATGGTGGGACATTAAAAAAGCTCTAAGTAAATACTGGGAACTATTAACTACTGACAAAACTTTGGAGAAATATGTCCCAAGGGCTCCCTCCATTACTTATAGGAGATCTAGCAATATAAGAGACACACTGGTACATAGCTATCATGGGGGTCAGAAACCAGAAAAAGCCTTTGGATCTACCGGCCCGAAGTGGGGATTTTTTCCTTGCAATGGGTGTATCTCTTGTTCTAATATGAAACGTGCCTCCACATTTTTATCTAGTGATGGCAAAATCAAATTTGAAGTCACCCAACATATTACCTGTAATTCCTTGGGAGTTGTGTATTACGCCACCTGCCCCTGCACAAAAATATATGTGGGTATGACTTCCAGACCTCTTAAGGTGCGGGTCAGGGAACATTATAGGGACATCAAGAATGCCCAGGAAATTGAGGACCTTACAACGTTGAAACCTGTACCTAGGCATTTTAAACAGCACCATGGCTGTAATCCAGGATTATTGCAGGTGATGGGGATAGACAAAGTCTATGTGGATGTTAGAGGAGGTGACTGGAGAAAAAAACTAGCACAGATAGAAACTCAATGGATATACCGAATAGGGTCCTTACAGCCCGAGGGCCTTAATGAGGTTCTGAGCTTTGCCCCCTTCTTGTAATTATTTTATGTGGTTTTAGACTAGTAATTTGTTGACTCTGAGCTCTTTTTAATCCGTGTGTCTTTATATTCTAGTATATATGCATTTCTATAATGTGAAAAATTTATTTTGGGTGAAGTCGTACACACATATACGGAACCCCTCATTTGGAATAGAAGAGGACAGTTGCGCATTTTTGGATCAAGCTTGAATATGAAAGAAGTGGATACATCTTCTTATGCTTGGCTGTAATGTCTTATGAAGAATACAAATTATGTATAGAAAATGATCCATATGGTTCTCTTGTAATTTCTCTTTTCCTCATATTGTGTTCAACATATATGGCTCTTTTGTAATCTCTCTTCTCCTCACATTGTGTTCAACATATGTATATATGCATTAATAGCTATTCTATTGACAAATATGCTATATTGATGTATTGTCACTAGTAGGTTATGTTTTTTAATATGCGATTTTTTGATACATTGAATAGCTTACTCTTTGACTGATTCGTGTATAATCACTTATCTGATTGTTGCCCTTATGTATATTTGCATACATATATTTGCTGGCCATTTTGGCTCATGGGATTGGTATACTTATGTATTTATCACCCCTTTTTTCACCTTTGATTTATGGTGTGGCTATTATCACGTTCCTCCTGATGTTTGGTTTCGCCCCTCTGCTCTGACGCGTGGAGTGGAGGTGTGGCCGGATGACGGGGGACGCAGTTACGCGATATGGAGCGTTACCTGGGAGACGCGTCAGGCCGGCTCTGGTGTCGCCTCCTCCCCTTTCTGACGTGTGTCGGAGGGGAGGGGGAGGATGACATGACTTCCGGTGGGTGCGATTCCCGGGTACGTCACACGCCGGGAGCAGCAACATCGCTCACACATGTGAACCTAACAGGTGACTCCATTTGGCAAACATATATAAGGGCACTTTGTCTTTCCACATATACATATCCCCCAGGACGAAGCTAACGCGAAACGCGCGTCGGGGAACCCTTGCTCCCATCTTCAGGTCGTGTATTACTCTTACCATACTTTTGAACTATTATAGTTCTTATATGACTGCTCAGGTTTTGGCACTTTTTGCACATATTCACTATTGCCTTTCATATGTATGTACCCTGTCAGCTGTTTTTCTAGGCATGTGGGATTACCCTTCATATGTATGTGTCTTGTCAGCTGTTTCTCTAGGCATGTGGGATTATCCCTAGTTATATACATCTTGCTGACTTTCCTGGGCACTAAGGGCATATATGCATGTTTTATTATGTCTCTCACATAACTATATATTGCATTGTGCACTGAGAGTACAGAAACATGTATTGCCACATTGTACAATGAACTATTCTAGCCTTGAGCTTTTTTCTATCTAGACACATTTTGTTATGTATTACACTTACCTATTCTTCATGTCCAGAATCTGTCTAGAATGCGTCTAGAATTTGCACATTAATGTCTGGGAACCAATTGTACATTTAACCACACTTGTGGTATGATTATTACTTCCAATTCCAGGAACATCTAGATAATTTTCTGCTTGTATATATAGCTCATTGTGTTCATAACTACTTTAGGTTATCTGACACTAATACTCACGTACTTTTGGGAGCATTTTGGATTGGCATCGCATTTTTAATTGTGTTTTTCTGTCTGTCATGTTTTCTAAATAAAGTTTGTATTTTTATGGTATTATGCTTCCAAGGTCTTTTTGGATTAACCTAAGCCCATAGTCTAGCTCTAACCCTAGCCCTAACTCTAGATCCAACTTGAGCTCTAACTCTAGCCCTAACTCTAGTTCTAACCTTAACTCCAATTCTAACCCTAGCTCCAATTTGAGCTCTAACCCTAGCTCCAGTTTTAACCCTGGCAACAACCTAAAGCCTTACTCTAGCTCTAACCCTAGCCCTAACTCTAGCTCTAACCCTAGCTTCAGTTCTAACCCTAACCACAACCTAAGCCCTTACTCTAGCTCTAACCCTAACCCTAACTCTAGTTCTAACCCTAGCTCTAGCTCCAATTCTAGCTCCAACCTTGGCCTTAGTTGTAGCCTTAGCCTTAACCCTTGGTAGGGTTATAAAAAGAGTGCAAATTGGGGACAACTCTCAGCAGGTCCCTCTCTCGCCACTCATAGAATTACAAGGAGAGGTAGATAGATGCAGAAGAGCACAGCCGGCTTCTTCCTTTTTGCCAGGGTGTATCTGTTATAGAGTTACAAGCCTATTCCAGGCTGCATCCATGCCCTGGGGGTAATTCAACATCTGGGTCATGTAGATTTCAGCTCTGCTGGAAGTACATTTAAATGACTGTTTTAAAAGAGTCAAAGGGGTCATTAAAGGGAATCTGTCACCCCATTTTTGGACTACGAGATGCGGCCACCGTCATCAGGGGCTTAGCTACAGCATTCTGTAATGTCACCTGAAAGTGAAGAAAAACTAGTTAGATTATACGCACTCAGGGGCGGTCCGCCGTCCGGTCCGATGGGCGTCGCGGTCCAGTTCGGGCCTCCCATCTTCTAGCAAAGCCGGCCTCTCTGACCTTTCCAGGTGCCTGCGCACTGCAGTACTTTGCTCTGCCCTCACCAGGGCCGATCAGTGCGCCTGTGCGGGAGCCGCGACGGGATGCAGAGAAGAGGCCGGCTTCGCTAGAAGATGGGAGGCGCCGAACCGGACCGCGACTCCCATCGGACCAGACGGCAGACCACCCCGGGTGAGTATAATCTAACTTGTTTTTCTTCACTTTCAGGTGACATCGGGGGCTTATCTACAGCATTACAGAATGCTGTAGATAAGCCCCTGATGGCGGTGGTCGCATCTCATAGTCCAAAAATGGGGTGACAGATTCCCTTTAAGAGGTTAAGAAAAAAGTAGAAAATTCCACATATTGATTACATTCCTTCTGTAATGGGAAACTATAAAAATTGAGCACCATTCAACGTTTTTTGTTTATTTTTAAGTAATTTTTTTTTTTTGCTTTGTGGTGTTCGTTGACTTTTTTGGGGATGTTCTTCAAATATGGCGAACATGGTTTATCAATTTTGTACATAATCAAAAAAATAATCTTTATTGTTGTTTATTACTTATTAGAGCAAAAATTCCCATGTTTCACTAAAATGTCTAAAAAAAATGTCAGGCGTGCATAAAATCCCTCCAGGAGGGGAAACTAGAGCAGATTTTATTAGTGTTAGCTTGACTTATCGTCTCCGGTATAAAACTTCTACATTTGTCAATCAAGTTGAGCAACATGAAGGAAGTAAATGCATCATCCGTTTGTACATTCAATATTGCTTAAGATTTATAAAGATATAACGTCGCAATACATAACCTTCCCTAAAACCTCGCGCTTCTCTGCCATAATTAGCCATTAGTAGTTAAAACCCTCTTCTGGTCAATACTTTACATAAATGCCAAAAATCTGTCTGCGGCCATCAGTAAGGGGAGAATGAAAAAAAAAATGTTCCCAGAAACAGCGCCACTCTTGGCTACAGGAAGAGTCTGGTATTGCAGCTCAGTCTTGCTCACAGGACGGAGCTTGTTACATGGTTGTTAGATGTCTTATTGGACACTCTTCATACTGTACAATTGTCATTTTCTCATGACAGGATGAAGTCCCTGACGTGTGTCTTTTTGGCCGCCTTCGTGGCTGCATCTGTGAATGCCTCCATTGACCCAGCGCTGGATAACCACTGGAAATTATGGAAATTTACATATAACAAAGAATATGATCAAGGGTAAGAACAGCATTGACATATAATATACCTGTCATCACATACACTATACAGAGAAAAGTATTTGCCCCCTCCGCAATTCACATATCGTAGCTTTTCTGACCTCCCATTCTACATCCTTAAATATTTACATGGAGTTGGTCTCCAAAGAATTCTGGAGTGTTCGATTATTTATACCCTTCATGAATGTAGGTATTTTATAGTTAACTGTAGGCATTTAATAAGCAAAAATACTCCTTGTGTCCGTCCAGCTTAATCCATCACCTCAACAGTACTTTGTTTCAGTGTATTCCCCTGAGAATTGCCAAAAAGTCTATATTTTTCTACAGCTAGAAGACATCACAAGGCGAATAATATGGGAGAAGAATTTAAAGTTTGTGACGCTACATAACCTGGAACATGAGCTGGGGGTTCACTCGTATACTGTGGGCATGAACCATCTGGCAGATATGGTAGGTATATGACGTTTATGTAGCTAGCAGTCACTAAACGTGTTTTTTATATTACCGCCTGACCAGGCAGGAGAAAGACAGAACTAAGCACAACCCTTATCTGAGCTCCGCACTGCTACTAGTAAGAAGTGGAGGAAGATATTATACTGTAGATGCCTGACCAGAAACTCAAAATTCTCATGATGACTCTTTTTTGTCATGAGTTTTTTCTTTTCCTTTGCTGCTCTATCATAGGATTAATCATTGTAAAGAGTAACCCAGGTTAATACTCGTGTTAATGAACAATGCAATTATCAAAAGGTACAAGGCTGATAATAAGGCTGATTACCACCACATAGAGACAAATAAATGATTAAAACTGCCATATGCTAACCCTGAAAAACTACCATACAGTGACTAATACCACCATATAGTGACTAAATAATACCACCATATAGTAACTAAATTCCACCATATAGTGACCAAATAATACCACTATATAGTGTCCGAATAATACCACCATATAGTGACTAAAGAATACCACCATATAGTGACCGAATAATACCACCATGTAGTGACTAAATCATTTCATCATATAGTGACTAAATAATATCACCATATAGTGACTAAATAATACAATCATATAGTAACCGAATAATACCACCATATAGTGACTAAATAATACCACCATATAGTGACCAAATAATACTACTATACAGTATAGTGACCGAATAACACCACCATATAGTGAATAAATAATACCACCATATAGTTACCCAATAATACCGCCATGTAGTGACTAAATAATACCACCATATAGTGACTAAATAATACCACCATATAGAGACTAAATAATACCATCATAGTGACTAAACGATACCACCATATAGTGACCGAATAATACCCCCATATAGTGACCGAATAATACCGCCATGTAGTGACCGAATAATACCGCCACATAGTGATCGAATAATACCACCATATAGTAACTAAATAATACCACCATATAGTGACTAAATAATACCACCATATAGTGACTAAATAATACCACCTTAGAGCGACAGAATAATATAACCATATAGAGACTAAATAATACTACCATATAGTGACTAAATAATACCACCATATAGTGACTAAATAATACCGTCATATAGTAACTAAATACCACCATATAGTCACTAAATAATATACAGTGACTAAATAATACCACCATATAGTGGCTAAATAATGGCTAAATAATACTATCACATAGTGACTAAATAATACCACCATATAGTGACCAAATAATACCACTATATAGTGTCAGAATGATACCACCATACAGTGACTAAATAATACAAGCATATAGTGACTAAATAATACTATCACATAGTGACTAAATAATACAACCATATAGTGACTAAATAATACCATCATATAGTGACTAAATAATACCGTCATATAGTGACCAAATAATACCACCATATAGTGACCAAATAATACCACTATATAGTGACCAAATAATACCACCATACAGTGACTAAATAATACCACCATATAGTGACTAAATAATACCATCGCATAGTGACTAAATAATACCACCATATAATGACTGAATAATAACACCATACAGTGACTAAATAATACCATTACATAGTGACTAAATAATACCACCATATAGTGACCAAATAATACCACAATACAGCGATTGAATAATACCACTATGACTGATTATTACCATAATGTAGAGGCCAAGCAACTAAATACTACCATGCAGTGATGAAATACCACCATATAGCTACTAAATACTACCATACAGTGAATAAATAATACCAACATATAGTGACTAAATACCACCACAATAGAGCCCACTATATAAATCCACCATGCAGCAGCAAAATAATGCTATTATACAGTGACAAACGAATACCACCATATAGGTACTAAATACCACCATACAGTAACCAAATTACACCACAAATGAATAATGCTACCATAAACTAACCATGTCATATTAAACAATGACTGAATGATATCTCCATACAGTGACTAAATAATACCATCATATATGACTAATATCACCATACCACAAGTAAATACCACCATACAGAAAGAAAATACTACTACCATGCAGTGACCAAATACCACCATGACTATAATAACCAAATAATATGACCAGTCAGTAACTAAATAATTCCACCTTGACTAATTACCACCATATATTGACCAATAATATCACCATACATAATTCTACCAAAGAATGACTTAATAGCACCCGACAGGGACTAAATAATGCTATCATACTGTAATGCTATCATACTATGTAATGATACAGTATCATACTCTCATACATTGTCCTAACAAATACACCAGTGAGAGAACAGTAGGACCTTAGAGCGAATAAATACAGTGGTTTGGAAAGTATTCAGACCCTTTTAAATTTTTCGCTCTGTTTCTTTGCAGCCATTTGGTAAATGCAAAAAAGTTCATTTTTTCTCATTAATGTACACTCTGCACCCCATCTTTACTGAAAAAAACAGAAATGTAGAAATGTTTGCAAATTTATTACAAAAGAAAAACTGAAATATCACATGGTCATAAGTATTCAGACCCTTTGCTCAGACACTCATATTTAAGTCACATGCTGTCCATTTCCTTGTGATCCTCCTTGAGATGGTTCTACTCCTTCATTGGAGTCCAGCTGTGTTTAATTAAACTGATAGGACTTGATTTGTAAAGGCACACACCTGTCTATATAAGACCTCACAGCTCACAGTGCATGTCAGACCAAATGAGAATCATGAGGTCAAAGGAACTGGCCAAGGAGCTCAGAGACAGAATTGCGGCAAGGCACAGATCTGGTCAAGGTTACAAAAGAATTTCTGCAGTACTCAAGATTCCTAAGAGCACAGTGGCCTCCATAATCCTTAAATGGAAGAAGTTTGGGACCACTAGAAGTCTTCCTAGAACCGGCCGTCCAGCCAAACTGAGCAATCGTGGGAGAAGAGCCTTGGTGAGAGAGGTAAAGAAGAACCCCACAGATGCAGTAGGGAGATGGGAGAAAGTTCCACAAAGTCAACTATCACTGCGGCCCTCCACCAGTTGGGCCATTACGGCAGAGTGGCCCAATGGAAGCCTCCACTCAGTGCAAGACATATGAAAGCCTGCATAGAGTTTACTAAAAAACACATGAAGGACTCACAGACTATGAGAAATAAGATTCTTTGGTCTGATGAGACAAAGATAGAACTTTTTGGTGATAATTCTAAGCGGTATGTGTGGAGAAAACCAGGCACTGCTCATCACATGCCCAATACAATCCCAACAGTGAAACATGGTGGTGGCAGCATCATTCTATGGGGGTGTTTTTCAGCTGCAGGGACAGGACGACTGGTTGCAATTGAAGGAAACATGAATGTGGCCAATTACAGAGATATCCTGGATGAAAACCTCTTCCAGAGTGCTCTGGACCTCAGACTTGGCCGAAGGTTCACCATCCAACAAGACAATGACCCTAAGCACACAGCTAAAATAACAAAGTAGTGGCTTCAGAACAACTCTGTGACCATTCTTGACTGGCCCAGCCAGAGCCCTGACCTAAACCCAATTGAGCATCTCTGGAGAGACCTGAAAATGGCTGTTCACCAACGTTCACCATCCAACCTGACGGCACTGGAGAGGATCTGCAAGGAAGAATGGCAGAGGATCCCCAAATCCAGGTGTGAAAAACTTGTTGCATCATTCCCAAGAAGACTCATGGCTAGTGTTGAGCGATATTGCTCGATATCTAAAAATATCGTATCGAAATTGTATCGCCGATAGCACTAAATATCGTCGATATCCGATTCCGATACCGGAAATCCAA
>JARQOD010000001.1:510339203-510443302 GCA_033576555.1 Oophaga sylvatica
GTTCCTCCTGAGGTCTACTGTGGGGCCACGGCCAGTGCAGGATCATACTCACATTTGGTTTCTCTGTGCCAGCTGAGAAAGTGTCGCAGGACAGTAACCAAAGCTGATAAAAAAAAATCCTCCGTTTTTAGAGGAAAGATGCAGTGTAATCCCTTCTAAGCTTTGTTCAAATATGGTGAAGTTTTTCAGAAGAAACTGCTTCAATGAAATGCGCCTCCTTTGAGCTATGTGCACACAGCGTTTTCAAGGAACTTTTGAATCAGAAACTGAGCAGAAAATCTCCGAATACTCCTCCAAATTACCAAATTTCTGAAAAACTCGACAAGTTTTGCTCAGTTTCCTTGGAAAAACTCTGCAAAAAAAATTGTACGCACATACCTTAAGTGTTTTTTTAAAAGGGTATCTCCAGTACTTTAAGAAAAGAAAAAGGCATGTAGTTGCTAACAGAGGCAACTACCAGTCTCATGTACCTGGCACTGGTCATTGACCAGTCCTGCAGAGATTCAGCTGCTCCCTGTCAACAGAGCAGCAGTTTCTCTTCATGTTGACAGGCAGTGACTACTGGTGTCATGCTGATTGGCAGCCGACTTCCCCCAATTAGGCAGCAGAGAGCTGGCTGTCAATCAGCATGACACCAGTAGTCACTGCCTGTCAACAGGAAGAGAAACTGCTGCTCTGTTGACAGGGAGCAGCTGAATCTATGGCAGGAGCGGTCAATGATATAGATGAGAGAACTTGTTTAGAAAATGTTTGCCAAATTCAGCACGAAAGTAGCACAGTAGGATTTGTGTTCAGTTTCCCGAGATTTTTTTACTCAAAGTCAGCAAGTTTCCACTAATGCTTTTGTTATGACTTTGTCCAGGATAATGGTGCTGTATGATGAGCTTGGGGGGACATGTTTGATGAGGGGAGGGGGTGTGTATAGGTCAGAGAAGCTGCAGAGTTTTATTTTTTATTTTTTCTTTCTTTCTTTTTTTTCTTTCATAACTTAAAGTGTGTATGAATCGCCCGCCAGGGCAATGGGGCACTCGGTGCCGGGCCGCTTCTTAAAGGGGAAGTGTCACAGCGGGTATATTTACAAGGGATAATAGAGTTTGTAATAAGTTGTTTGTGACGCTACTGTGGTTTCTGGTCAGAGGTGACCAGCGCTGCAGTGCAGATCCTCTGGGACTGATAGTGATGTAGCAGAGTTGGTAAAGCTCCCAACAAGTGGAGCTAAGTCCCAGGCAGATGTAATGTAAGGTAGATGGCAACAATGTAGTATTTATCAAGGGATGTAGCAGTGTTGAGTGGGTGTTGCAGGAAGAACTTGAGAAGACACAGGCAAATGCAGTTTCCAAAGCTTTATTCACAGTTCTGCAGGCAAAGTGTCCAGGGCTCAGGTTACAGATGGTGCTGGAGTCGGTCAGCCTGAAAGCAATTTGGAATTTCCTCATTCAGGTGGTATCACGAACACCGCACTGCACTTGCTAACTGAGCCAGTGCACGTGTCCTGAATAAGACAGACTGCACTCAAAGATACCTGTGGAGCGGGGCAGTAGCGGTGAAGATGCGTGCTTCAGACTAACAGGATCAAAGCATGTGACTGCCAAGGGGTGGCGCCGGCCACAGGTCTCTCAGAGGGAGCAGTAACAGATAGAGAATGCTTCAGGCCAGAGGACCTGAATCACGTGACTGCTGGTGGGCGTGGCCTAAGCTCCAGAGAGCTATGAGCGGAAGGAAAACTCCTAGAAGGGTAACTACGGGACAGAGTTACCAAGGTGCATAGACAAAACGGATAGTCAGGATAGCTAGGTCATACACAGAGGGAGCAACGCAGTACAAGAGGAGCAGGCAGAGAATAATCAGAAACGTAGCCAAGGGATCAGAAAACCAGAACGGGCAAATATACAGTACCAAGACAGTAGACAAACTCACAACGAAGAGACGGACCTGGTCAAAACCAAACAAGCAACAAGATCAGGCACAAGGCACAGGCACACAGGAGGTCAACTAACTCAGCCGAGGGCAGGAGTATAACTGACACCAGACCTAGGTCAATTGGCAACTAAATAGCCGCCCTCTGCCAGAGAGAGGCTGAAACCATTAACCCCAGTCTGACTAGGACGGGGCAAAGACAAAACCCCGTCCTGGGTCATGACAGGTGGGATGTGAGGCCTCCTTTCTAGTGCTATTCTCTGAGGTACTTGCTGTTGTAAACTCTGTTCAAGTTCCTCTCTCTCTCTGTTACTTAAGTGGAACTTCACTCTCATGACAGGCAGCTGTAACCTGCTTCAGGGGTCGCTCCGGTATGGCGTCTCCTGCTCACACGTGCTGCTGGGTAGTCGAGTATTAGTTGGGGCAGAGAACCTGCTTTCTCCTGCCCTCCGGATTCTGCTGCTGGGTCTTTAGTTACCCACTCAGCCTCAGACTCCGGGGTCTGGTTTCTGGTGCTCAGGACTAGGGGTGAGCTCAGCTTTAGCTCCAGTCCCCAGCTTGTCCCCAACACGTCCTTCCTCAACCCTGTTCAGCACTAACTCCTCCCCCAGCCAGAATGTTCCAGAGACGCTCCCCTGAAATCAGGTATTGGAGCTCCCCCTTCTGGTCTGGAGTAGGAAAAGTGTTGTATGCTGTGTGTTTCCTATTAAGGGATCCTTCCTTGCTTTCAGGCATGACATAACTCCCCACTGGAGGGAGGCAAGGTCACTGAGGGAGGCAAGGTCACTGTGGCAACCGAACTCCTGGGGTGCCACATGTACATTTCAGCAGCAGCCAATTGGGGTGTAGAATCCTTCCACAACGTCATGACACAAGGTCTTCTGTGATTGGGTGTCAAAGTCACATGTCCATATTAAAGTTGACATCGTGGTTTGCGGGGAAGTGCAGAGAAGCCGCTCGTGAGAGTGCTGGATGTGAACTTGTCAGTTAGCTAGATAGGATCCTGTCCTGTGTAAAATCAATCTTCCAGGATCGAACTAGATAGTGCTTAACCCTTAACCCCCAAGGGTGGTTTGCATGTTAATGACCGGGCCAATTTTTACAATTCTGACCACTGTCTCTTTATGAGGTTATAACTCTGGAAAGCTTCAACAGATCTTCACAATTCTGAGAATGTTTTCTCATGACATATTGTACTCCATGATAGTGGTAATTTTCTTCGATATAACTTGTTTATTTATGAAAAAAATGGAAATAAGGTGAACATTATGAAAATTTTGCAATTTTCAAATTTTGAATTTTCATTTCCTTAAAACAGAGAAATATGTTACACAAAATAGTTGGTAAATAACATTTCCCACATGTCTACTTTACATCAGCACAATTTTGGAAACAAAATTTTTTTTGTTAGGAAGTTATAAGGGTTAAAAGTTGACCAGCAATTTCTCATTTTTACAACAAAATGTACAAAACCATATTTTTTTGGGATCACCTCACATTTGAAGTCACTTTGAGGGGTCTATAAGGCAGAAAATACCCCAAAGTGACACCATTCTAAAAACTGCACCCCTCAAGGTACTCAAAACGACATTCAAGTAGTTTATTAACCCTTCAGATGCTTCAGAGGAGCTGAAGCAACATGGAAGGAAAAAATGAACCTTTAACATTTTAGTCACAAAAATGATAATTTACAAACAATTTTTTTATTTTAACAAGGGTAAAAGGAGAAAATGGACAGATAAAGTTGTTGTGCAATTTCTCCTGAGTACAGCGATACCCCATATGTGGGGGAAAACCACTGTCTGGGCGCACTGCAAGGCTCGGAAGGAAAGGAGCGCTGTTTGACTTTTTCAAACCAAAATTGGCTGGAATTGAGATTGGACGCGATGTTGCGTTTGGAGAGCCCCTGATGTGACGAAACAGTGGAAACCCCACAAGTGACACCATTTTGAAAACTAGACTCCCTAAGGAACTTATCTAGATCTGTTGTGAGCACTTTGAACCCCCAAGTGTTTCACTAAAGTTTAAAATGCCTGGGTGTGAAAAATAAAAAAATTTCCACAAAAATGATTTTTTAGTCCCCAATTTTTGATTTTTCCCAAGGAAATTGGACCCCAAAAGTTGTTGTCTACTTTGTCCTGAGTACGCTCATACCCCAAATGTGGGGGGGGGGGAAAATGGTTTGGGCGCACGGCAGGGCTCGGAAAGGAAGTAATGACGTTTTGGAATGCAGACTTTGATGGGTGTCATGTTCCGTTTGCAGAGCACCTGATATGCCTAAACAGTGGAATCCCCCCACAAGTGACCCCATTTCGGAAACTAGACCCCTAAGGAACTTATCTAGATCTGTGGTGAGTACTTTGAACACCCAAGTGCTTCACACAAGTTTATATTGCCCGGGCATGAAAATAAAAATCCTATTTTTTTTCCAACTAAAAAAATCTTGAATCACCTATTTTGTTATGTTTCGGTAACTGAGGAGAAATAGCAAAAAATAGCAAAAGCGGTAATACACCAGTGAGGATGGAACCTATTGGATTGCAATAACCTGAACTAACCACACAACTAGAGGTAGCCATGGAGCGTTCCTACGGGGATCCTAGACGCCTCGTCACAGCCTGAGAGATAACTACACCTAAAGGCAGAAAGATGAAAGCTATCTGCCCCGGAGCAGATCCCCAAAGAAAATAGGAAGCCCCCAAACATGTAATGGCGGTTAGACAAGAAGAAAGCACGGACACAGACAGAAAATAGAATGAGCAAACGCTGGGGCCCAATCTGTCTAGACAGAAAAGTACAAGAAAGAATTCTGACTGTAATCCAACAAAACCCTAACAAAAATACCAACACTTCTGATTGCCAAAAAACCTGAGATCACACGATCTCATCCACCTAAATCAGATCTCTGGTGTAACAAAACGCTATTCAGCAAATAAAAAGTAACAAAAGAGCAAGCAAAATTGCAGACACAAACGGAGCACAATTGCAGCGCCAGACCCCCAAAAGGGGACAGGCTGCAGTCCACTGCAAGCAGCAAACCAGCAGATAAAATCAAACAGAGGAAAAAAAAAAAAGCAAACACTTATCTGAAGGAGAGCAGGAAATTAGCAGTGCTTCAAGCAAGACCAGAAGGAACAATTGATAACCGGCAAGGCTGCTGGAAACTCAGGCCACTTATATCCTACCATTCAGCGCCAGCTGAAGGCCATTCAATACTCAGTTCATTATCCTCAGCAACCACCGGAGGGAGCCCCAGCTCAGAAACCGCCTCCAGCATATTCACAACAGTACCCCCCCTTGAGGGGGGGTCACCGAACCCTCACCTGCGCAACCAGGCCGATCAGGATGGGCTCGGTGATAGGCACGGATAAGTCTCCCAGCATGAATGTCCGAAGCAAACACCCAAGAATTGTCCTCCTGACCATAACCTCTCCACTTAGCCAAGTACTGGAGTTTCCGTCTAGCAAAACGAGAATCCAATATCTTTTCAACCACATACTCCAAATTGCAATCAACCAAAACAGGGTCGGGAGGCACAGCCATAGGAACCACTGGTTGGACAAACCTCTTCAATAAGGACTTGTGGAACACGTTATGGATCTTAAATGTCCCTGGAAGAAGCAAACGGAAGGAAACCGGATTAATAATTTCCATGATCTTATAAGGTCCAATGAACCTTGGCTTAAATTTTGGAGATGCAACCTTCATAGGGATATTCCTTGAGGACAACCAAACCAAGTCCCCCACTTTAAAACGAGGACCATCAGTCCTATGCCGGTTGGCAAACCGCTGGGCCTTCTCCTGAGGAGAGATAACCTCTCCATCACCTGGTCCCAAATCTGCGGCATATGCTGCACAATAGAGTCAACCCCCGGACAGACAGAAGCCTCCGCCTGTCCTGAAGAAAATCGAGAGTGAAACCCGGAATTGCAGAAAAATGGAGACATCAAGGTGGCAGAACTAGCTCTATTATTAAGAGCAAACTCAGCCAAAGGCAAAAAAGAGACCCAGTCATCTTGATCAGCAGACACAAAACATCTCAAATAAGTCTCCAAGGTCTGGTTTGTTCTCTCGGTTTGTCCATTGGTCTGAGGGTGAAACGCAGAGGAGAAAGACAACTGAACACCAAGTTTAGAACAAAATGTCATCCAAAATCTGGAAACAAACTGGATTCCTCTGTCAGACACAATGTTCTCCGGAATGCCATGTAACCAAACCACATGCTGAAAGAACAAAGGCACCAATTCGGAGGAGGAAGGCAACTTAGGTAATGGCACAAGATGTATCATCTTGGAAAACCTATCACAGATTACCCAGATAATGGTCATTCTCTGAGAGACAGGAAGGTCAGAAATAAAATCCATAGAAATATGGGTTCATGGCCTCTTGGGTACAGGTAATGGCATTAACAAACCACTAGAACGAGAGCAAGGCTTGGAACGAGAGCAAGTCCCACAGGACTGCACAAAGTCCCTGACGTCACGAGACAAAGTAGGCCACCAAAAGGAGCAACTCACCAAGTCTCTGGTACCAAAAATCCCGGATGACCAGCCAACGCGGAGCAATGAATCTCAGACATCACACTCTTTTTCCACTGGTTTGGAACAAACAACTTCCCAACAGGGCAGCGCTCAGGTTTATCCTCCTGACACCCTTCCAGAGCCAGTCTCAAATTGGGCGAAATGGCGGAAAGAACCACACCATCTTTCATAATAACAGCAGGATCAGATAACTCAGGAGAATCTGCAAAGAAACTCCTCGAGAGGGCATCCGCCTTGACATTCTTAGTGCCAGGAAGAAAAGAAACCACAAAATTAAAACGTGAAAAACAAGGCCCACCTGGCCTGTCTAGGATTAAGTCGCTTGACTGATTCGAGATAAACCAGGTTCTTATGGTCCGTGAGGACCACCACCTGATGTTTGGCTCCTTCCAGCCAATGTCTCCACTCTTCAAAGGCCCACTTCATGGCCAATAACTCCCGATTACCCACGTCATAATTACTTTCAGTTGGAGAAAATTTTCGAGAGAAAAAGGCACAAGGGTTACTCTTAGAGGTCTCTGGATCCCCTTGGGACCAAACGGCACCTGCCCCAATGTCAGAGGCATCAACCTCCACCTGAAACAGCAGAGAAACATCAGGCTGCCGTAGAACAGGAGCAGAAATGAATCTCTGCTTAAGTTCCTGAAACGCAGAGACTGCCTCAGGAGGCCAGTTCACCACATCGGAACCCTTTTTGGTCAAATCAGTCAATGGTTTAACAATACCAGAGAAATTACCAATAAATTTACGATAAAAATTGGCAAAACCCAAAAATCTCTGAAGAGCCTTCAATGAAGTAGGTTGAACCCAATCACGATGGCCTGAACCTTGACCGGGTCCATTTCAATAACAGACGAAGACAAAATGAATACCAGAAATGAGATCTTCTGTACGCCAAAAAGACACTTTGATCCCTTCACATACAGTGCATTCTCTCTCAAAATCTGGAACACAGTCCGAACATGTTTCACATGAGAGTCCCAGTCATTGGAAAAAATCAAGATATCATCCAAATAAACAATCAGAAATCTATCCACAAAATCCCTGAAAATATCATTCATGAAGGATTGGAAGACGGAAGGGGCATTAGTAAGCCCAAAAGGCATCACTAGGTACTCAAAATGCCCCTCTGGGGTATTAAACGCCGTCTTCCATTCATCCCTATGCTTAATGCGAATAAGGTTATACGCCCCCTGAGGTCAAGCTTGGTAAACCAACTAGCAATTTTCACTCTGGAAAATAGGTCAGAAATCAAAGGTAACGGATATTGATATTTAACAGTGATCTTATTAAGGAGGCGATAATCAATACACGGCCTCAATGAACCATCCTTTTTGGCCACAAAGAAAAAAACGGCGTCCAAGGGTGAAGAGGATGGTCTGATATGACCCTTCTCCAATGACTCCTTGATATAAGATCGCATAGCATCGTGTTCAGGTACAGATAAAATAAAAAGGCGACCTTTAGGAAATTTACCACCAGGCACTAATTCAATAGAGCAATCATAGCTCCTGTGAGGGGGCAAGGATGCAGATTTACTTTCACTAAACACATCAGAAAAATCAGTCAAAAAGTCAGGGACATCCTGAGACTGGGGAGAGGCAGAAAAAACAGGAGTGTCAGCACTAACACATTGGCAGCCCCAACTGGTCACAGACACAGATTTCCAATCCAAAACAGGATTATGAGACTGTAACCAAGGGAAACCTAGTACAATAATGTCATGCAGATTATTCAGCACCAGAAATTTGCAACTCTCCTGATGATCCGGTTCCACACTCATTATCACCTGAGTAGAAAACTGGGGTTTATTCTCCGCCAAAGGGGTAGAATCAATGCCCAGTAGGGGAATAGACTTCCGCAGGGGTATCATGGGAAACCCACAACGTTTGGCAAAGATAAAATCCATCAGGTTAATATCTCACGCATACCTCTCGCGCTCACGCAAACGTCTGTCAATTTGAATAGCCAAAGACATAGAATCATTGAGACCAGAGGGAACAGGGAATCCCACCATAACGTCCTTTACTTTTTCTGACAGACCCTTTCGAAAAAGGGCTGCCAAAGCATCATCATTCCATTTGGTCAGGACTGCCCACTTTTGAAATTTCTGACAGTACAACTCAGCGTCTTTAAGACCCTGATTTAATGCCAACAAGTTCTTTTCAGCTTGATCAGTGACATTAGGTTCATCGTACAATAACCCAGAGCCTGAAAAAATACATCAATATCATTCAAAACAGGATCCCCAGGTGTCAGGGAAAAAGCCCAATCCTGAGGGTCGCCGCGCAGCAGGGAGATGACAATTTGAACCTGCTGTGCAGCGTTCCCTGAGGATTTAGGCCTTAAGGGAAAAAACAACTTACAGTTATTTTTGAAATTCAGAAATTTAGATCGATCCCCCAAAAACAAATCTGGCATGGGGATCCTAGGTTCCACAACCGGCAACCCAGCAAGATAGATAGCAATACTCCGAACCTCAGTGGCAAGCTGATCCACACGGCCAGACAACTGTGTAAACTCCATTGAGAGAAAAAAAAAAAATTCCTCCTCAGCACCCAGAGAAAAGAGGGGAAAAAAATGCAACAAACAGAGTTTCCTTATTACTATTTTCCCCTTCTGTGAGTACCATACAATTTTCAGTTTTTGGGCCAGTTATACTGTTTGATTTCGGTAACTGAGGAGAAATAGCAAAAAAATAGCAAAAGCGGTAATACACCAGAGAGGCTGGAACCTATTGGATTTCAGTAACCTGAACTAACCACACAACTAGAGGTGCCGTGGAGCGTTCCTACGGTGATCC
Organism: Oophaga sylvatica; assembly: GCA_033576555.1. Lineage (NCBI taxonomy): Eukaryota > Metazoa > Chordata > Amphibia > Anura > Dendrobatidae > Oophaga > Oophaga sylvatica. Next base: position 510,348,465 of record JARQOD010000001.1, read on the forward strand.
TAGACGCCTCGTCACAGCCTGAGAGATAACTACACCTAAAGGCAGAAAGATGAAAGCTATCTGCCTCGGAGCAGATCCCCAAAGAAAATAGGAAGCCCCCAAAAATGTAATGGCGGTTAGACAAGAAGAAAGCACGGACACAGACAGAAAATAGAATGAGCAAACGCTGGGGCCCAATCTGTCTAGACAGAAAAGTACAGGAAAGAATTCTGACTGCAATCCAACAAAACCCTAACAAAAATACCAACACTTCTGATTGCCAAAAAACCTGAGATCACACGATCTCATCCACCTAAATCAGATCTCTGGTGTAACAAAACGCTATTCAGCAAATAAAAAAGTAACAAAAGAGCAAGCAAAAGTGCAGACACAAACGGAGCACAATTGCAGCGCCAGACCCCCAAAAGGGGACAGGCTGCAGTCCACTGCAAGCAGCAAACCAGCAGATAAAGTCAAACAGAGGGAAAAAAAAAAGCAAACACTTATCTGAAGGAGAGCAGGAAACTAGCAGTGCTTCAAGCAAGACCAGAAGGAACAATTGATAACCGGCAAGGCTGCTGGGAACTCAGGCCACTTATATCCTACCATTCAGCGCCAGCTGAAGGCCATTCAATACTCAGTTCATTACCTCAGCAACCACCGGAGGGAGCCCCAGCTCAGAAGCTGCCTCCAGCATATTCACAACAAATTTTTTATTTTTCCAAGGGTAACAGGAGAAATTGGACCACAAAAGTTGTTGTCCAATTTGCCCTGAGTACGCTGATACCCCATATGTGGGGGGGACCACTGTTTGGGCGCACATCAGAGCTCAGAAGGGAAGGAGCGCCATTTGACTTTTTCAAACCAACATTGGCTGGAATCGAGATTAGACACTATGTTGCATTTGGATAGCCCCTGATGTGCCTAAACAGTGGAAACCCCCCACAAGTGACCCCATTTTAGAAACTAGAACCCCTAAGGAACTTATCTAGATCTGTGGTGAGCACTTTGAACCCCAAGTGCTTCATACAAGTTTATAACGTAGAGCCGTAAAATTAAACAATCATATTTTTTCCACAAAAATGATCTTTTCACCTCAATTTTTATTTTCCCAAGGGTAACAAGACCTCAGGAGTTATTGTGCAATTTGTCCTGAGTACGCTGATACCCAATATGTGGGGGTAAACCACTGTTTCAGTGCATGGCAGAGTTTGGAAGGGAAGGAGCGCCGTTTGACTTTTTCAACTCAGAATTGGCTGGACGCCGTGTCACGTTTGGAGAGCCCCTGATGTGCCTAAACAGTGGAAACCCCCCACAAGTGACACCATTTTGGAAACAAGTCCCCCTAAGGAACTTATCTAGATCTGTTGTGAGCACTTTGAACCCCCAAGTGTTTCATTAAAGTTTGGGTGGGTGTGAAAAATAAAAAAAATTCCACAAAAATTATTTTTTAGTCCCCAATTTTTGATTTTTCCCAAGGAAATTGGACCCCAATAGTTGTTGTCCAATTTGTCCTGAGTATGATGATACCCCATATGTGGGGGGAAATACTGTTTGGGCCACGGCAGGGCTCGGAAAGGAAGTAATGACGTTTTGGAATGCAGACTTTGATGTGTGTCATGTTCAGTTTGCAGAGCCCCTGATGTGCCTAAACAGTGGAAACCCCCCACAAGTGACCGCATTTTGGAAACTAGACTCCCTAAGGAACTTATCTAGACCTGTGGTGAGCACTTTAAACTCCCATGTGCTTCACACAAGTTTATAACGCCCGGGCATGAAAATAAAAAAATCATATTTTTTCCACAAACATGATCTTTTAGTCCCCAGTTTTTTATTTTCCCAAGGATAATAAAAGAAATTTGACACCAAAAGTTGATGTTCAATTTGTCCTGAGTACGCTGATACCCTATATGTGGGAGAAAACTACTGTATGGGCACACGTCGGGGCTCGGAAGAGAAGTAGTGACGTTTTGCATTGTAGACTTTGATGGAATAGTCTGCGGGTGTCATATCGCGTTTGGAGAGCCCTGATGTGCCTAAACAGTGGAAACCCCACAAGTGTCCCCATTTTGGAAACTAGACCCCCAAGGAACTTATTTAGATGTGTGGTGAGAACTTTGAACCCCCAAGTGCTTCACAGAAGTTTATAACGTAGAGCCATAAAAATAAAAAATCATATTTTTTTCCACTAAAATTATATTTTCACCCCCAATTTTTTATTTTCCCAAGGGTAACAGAAGAAATTGGACCCCAAGAGTTATTGTGCAATTTGTCCTGAGTACACTGATACCCCATATGTGAGGGTAAACTACTGTTTGGGCGCATGGCAGAGCTCAGAATGGAAGGAGCACCGTTTGACTTTTTCAATGCAGAATTGGCTGGAATTTAGATCAGACGCCATGTCGCGTTTTGAGAGCCCCTGATGTGCCTAAACAGTGGAAACCCCCCAATTCTAACTCCAACCCTAACCCCAAAACACCCCTAACCCTAGTCCCATCCTTAACCATAACCTTAACACACCCCTAACCCTAATCCCAACACTAACCCTAATCCTAACTTTAGCCACCAACCCTAACCCTAACTTTAGCCCCAACCCTAACCCTAATGGGAAAATGGAAATAAATACATTTTTTAAATTTTATTTTTTCCCTAACTAAGGTGGTGATAAAGGGGGGTTTGATTCACTATTTATATCGGGTTTTTATGATTGGCAGCTGTTACACGCTAAAAGATGCTTTTTATTGCAAAAACTAGTTTTTGTATCAAAACATTTTAAGACCTATAATTTTTCCATATTTTGGCCCACAGAGTCATGGAGGTCTTATTTTATGCGGGACGAGTTGACGTTTTTATTGGTACCACTTTTGGGCACTTGACATTTTTTGATCACTTTTTATTACGATTTTTGTGAGGCAGAATGAACAAAAACCAGCAATTCATCAATTTCTTTTGGGGGGGCGTTTATATCGTTCCGTGTGTGGTAAAATCGATAAAGCGGTTTTATTCTTTGGGTCAGTACGATTACGGCGATACCTCATTTATATAATTTTTTTATGTTTTGGCGCTTTTATCCAATAAAAACAATAATATATTAAAAATTGTTTTTGCATCGCTTTATTCTGTGAGCTATAACCTTTTTATTTTTTTGCAGATGATGCTTTGTGACGGCTCGTATTTTGCGGGACAAAATGACGTTTTCAGTGGTACCATGTTTATTTATATCCGTCTTTTTGATCGCGTGTTATTCCACTTTTTGTTCGGCGGTATGATGATAAACCATTTTTTTTGGCTTGGACCTGCAGGGAGGAAGCCCTCAGAACAGCACGGTCACATCGCGCTGTTCTGAGGGTCTCAGGGAAGCATGCAGGGAGCGCCCTCCCTGTGCAATGCTTCCCTGAGCCCCCGGTACACTGCAATCATCTTTGATCGCAGTGTGCCATGGGTTAATGTGCCGGGAGCGGTCCGTGACCGCTCCTGGCACATAGTGTCGGGTGTCAGCTGTGATAATCAGCTGACACCCGGCCGTGATCAGCTGCGCTTCCCCCGTGAGCGCAGCTGATCGCCTATGACCTACTATCCCGTCCTTGGGAATTAAGTCCCAGAGCACATGGACGGGATAGTACGTCCAATGACAGAAAGGGGTTAATCTGTGTTTCAGTCTCAGGATGCCCCATTTTCTAATCAAAATCGTTTGTGAATAAACTGTGTTTCAGAGACAAATTAAAAGGCCAGATTTCCACTTAAAAATCGTTAGGCCTAATATTGTTGTTCAGTCAGGAGGCCTCACTTGCTAATGCAAATCGTTTGTGATAAAACTGTGTTGCAGTGAGGAATCAGAATGCCACATTTCCTTTTAAAAATCGTTAGGTCTAAGAGTGTTGTTCAGACACACTATCTAAGAAAATAAATAGTGATTGTTCATTTAGTGATGGGTGACTGACAGCTGTGGGCCTAAGGTTGTGAAGCAGCAGGTTACAAGAGGGGGAGGGTACATACAACGTGAGTGGGGAAGCGCGAGTTCGTGGTGGAAGGGAACAGTCATGACCGGCGTCAGCATCTGGCGCACCCAGGCAAGTGCCGGGGCCCTGAGCAGGCGGGGGTGCCCACTCGCTGTCGGACACACCGGCGTACCATGAGGGGCCCTGTGCCTGTGCCAGTGCCGGCGCCCACAAGTGCGCCCACCCTGCTCAGGGCCCCGACACTTGCGATACTTACCTCTCCCTGCTCCATCGCTGTGACGTCTTCCGCGTTTCCTGACAGTGACATTCAGGTCAGAGAGCTCTATGACATCACGTCTGTGCCTGAACAGTCACAGTGCAGAGAGTTGGAAGATGGCGACGCTGAGGAGTCCAGAGTAGAGTAGTACCCAGCGAGGAGAGGTGGGAATTTCATTTTTTTTTTAATGTTTGGAGCAATATATGGGGAGCATTATACACTGGAGAATTATATATGGGAACCATGATACACTGGAGCATCATATATGGAGCCCATTATACACTGGAACATCATATATGGGGCCCATTATATACTGGAGCATCATATATGGGGCCCATTATACACTGGAGCATCATATGGGGCCCATTACATATGGAGCATTATATAGACCCATCATACACTTGAGCAGCATCCATGGGACCCCTCATATACTGGAGCATCATATGGGGCCCATTATATATGGCGCATCATATAGGGCCCATTACACTGTGTTCCAAATTATTATGCAAAAATTGTTTAGGAGTGATAAGGTAAGAATTTTTTTGTTTGTCAGTTAAACTCATTGATGATGATGTGTGTCAGGGCTCTTTATATCACTGTAAGCAATTGCAGACACCTGTGCTAATTAGTTTGGCAGGTGTGTCCAATGAAAGGCAAGACTACTTAAGAAGGCTGTCCCACATTATTAAGCAGCCTACATTTTCTGCCAAAATGGGAAAGAAAAAGGATGTGTCGGCTGCTGAGAAGCAACAAATTGTGGAGTGTTTAGGTCAAGGCATGACTACAATCAACATTGCCAAGACACTTCATCGTGATCATCGCACAATCAAGAAGTATGTAGCTGATTCACAGTACACACGTGTGCGTGCTGATAAGGGAAAATTGAGGACTCTATCCTACAGGAAATTACGTCAGGTTAAAAGAGCAGCGGCAAAAAAGCCTTGTCTTAGCAGCAGACAAGTTTTTGAAGCTGCTGGTGCTTCCAATGTCCCCCGAACAACAAGATGCAGGGTCCTTCAGAGGTCTGCAGCTGTGCGTAAGCCATCCTGTCGACCTCCTCTATCCACTGCACACAAGCAGAAACGGCTCCAGTGGGCCAAACAATACATGAAGACTGACTTCAAAACTGTTTTGTTCACCGATGAGTGCCGTGCAACGCTCGATCGTCTAGATGGATGGACTGGAGGATGGCTGGGTGATGGACACCCCATGCAAACACGGCTATGGCGCCAACAAGGAGGAGGTGTAGTAATGTTTTGGGCTGGAATCATGGGGAAAGAGATAGTCGGCCCCTTTAGGATCCCTGAAGGGGTAAAGATGAACTCCATAGTGTATGTTGAGTTTCTCAAACAGCACTTCCTGCCATGGTTCAAGAAGAAGAACCGTGCATTCCGCAGCAAGATCATTTTCATGCATGATAATGCACCGTCTCATGCTGCACATAACACATCTGCATCTCTGGCTGCTATGGGCATAAAAGGGGACAAACTTATGATGTGGCCCCCATGCTCCCCTGACCTCAACCCCATTGAGAACCTCTGGAGCATCATCAAAAGGAGTGTCTATGATGGCGGGAGGCAGTTCACATCTAAGCAACAGCTCTGGGAGGGTATTCTGTCCTCATGCAAAACAATTGAAGCAGAAACCATCCAAAACCTGACAAATTCAATGGACGAGAGAGTTCAGAAGCTCCTTTCGAACAAGGGGTCCTATGTGCAAATGTAACATCACCTAGAATAAAGTTTTGAGTTGAAAACTGTTTGATTTCAGTTTGTAATAACCTGCTAATGCTTATAATTTCAAAAATGACCATTTTTTTGTTCTTTATTAAAATGAAAAGGTTGAAAACTCTGCTGTGCATAATAATTTGGAACATGCATTTTGAGTGCAGTTTGAGTGTTTTATTTTTAAAAAAATATACTGTTATCATAGGCAGTTTGTACAAAAACCTTTCAATTGTACTCTAATAGTTATTTGACTGGAAAATTACAATGACTGCAATTCATATAGGTAATTTGGGAAAATCTGAGAAAATATTATTTGCATAATAATTTGGAACACAGTGTATATATGGAGCATCACATGGAGCCCATTTTATATGGAGCATTATATATGGGGCCCATTATATATGGAGCATTATATGGGGGTCATCATACACTGGAGCATCATATATGGGGCCCATCATACACTAGAGCATCATAAGGGGTTCATTATATATGGGGCCCATCATATAATGGAGCATCATATGGAGCAAATATGGGGCCTATTCTTTATGGAGCATTATATGGAGCCCAGTCTGTATGGAGCAATATGTGGGCTCATTATACTCTATGGGGCACGTCCTATACTGTATGGAGCATTATATGGGGACCATCATATACTTGAGCATTATGTGGAGCTCATCATATACTGTATAGAACATTATATTGGACCTATTATATATGGAGCAATATATGGGGCTTATTATTCTGTATGGAGCAATATATGTGGCTCATTATACTGTATGAAGCATTATATTGGGCACATTATTCTCTATGGAGCATCATATGTGGGACACATTATTCTGTATGGAGCAATATATGGGGCTCATTATTCTGTATAGAACAATATATGGGGCTCATTATTCTGTATGGTGCATTATGTGGTGCCCATAATACTGTATGGAGCAATATATGGGGCTCATTATTCTGTATGGAGCACTATGTAGTGCCCATAATACTGTATGGAGCAATATATGGGGCTCATTATTCTGTATGGGGCACGATGTGCTGCCCATAATACTGTATGGAGCAATATATGGGGCTCATTATTCTGTATGAGGCACTATGTGGTGCCCATAATACTGTATGGAGGACTATACTGTCCGGTTTCTGAGCTAATGTAGAATTTACTATAGATATCACTCATGAAATGTAAGGAGTGAAGTATTTGGCATTGTACTATACCTATATTTCTGTGCCGTATCGGAGCATCATGAATTGTGGTATGTGTTAAAGGGGCCCACTGAGACTCTTTCGTCCGGGGCCCACGAAAACCTGGAGCCAGCCCTGGGAACAGTCTTGGTGTTCAACGTGTACGTGAGTTAGATGTTAATGTTAATGAAAGCTCAACTGAACAAACACCGTCTTGTCCTATCCAAAGACCACTGACAACATCTGTTACTGGCCTGGCTACTAGACTCACTTTCTTTGGCACAGCTGTATGCATTGTAGATGAGGGTCAGAAAGAGCATGTGCTCCAGTGGTTGACAAGCGCTGCATCAAGTGGCCTCTCCTCCTCTTCCTCTACCTTAACCTCACACACAGTACAGTCCTCAGAGGTGGCATCCCAATTACCTTTGTTTTTCCCCACGTCACAAATTTCCAAACGCCCAAATGACTTTGAGGAACTACAGATAGACTAGTCTACAGAGCTGTTCACACATTCTATTCCATGTGCATTAGAGGTCTTCTCCAAAGATTCACAGAATCCAGAGGAGGAAAGCATCTGCACTGATGCCCAAAATCTTTTCATGTTGGATTCGGGGCCAGACATTAACCACCAGGGGATGAAGGTGATCCTGATGAGACTCAGATACCAGAGGAGCACGTGGACTGTACTCTGATTTCTGGCAGGAAGAGGAGGAGCGAGACTCTCAGGGTGAGGAGTATGAGAACAGAGAGGATGACAATGAGGTAGTAGATCCCACTTGGTGTAAACCCAGAGGCATGCAGCTGAGTAGCTCAGTAGAGAAGGTGGAGGAGGAGGAAGACGAGGTAACGTGGCGGCTTCCCACACATACACGAGATAATGCAAAGACGACAAGCACTGCATCCTCAGCCCCAACTCTGGCTGTGGTTAGCACTGGTCGCGAGTGTGCAGTTCGCTGGGGTGGCAAGCAGGGCCAGCGTCAGCACCCGGTCAAGTGCCATGGCTCTGAGCAGGCGGGTGGCCCACTCGCTGTCGGAGACACCAGCACGCTATGGGGGTCCTGCGCCAGAACCCGTGAGTGCCCCCTGCTTGCTCCAGGCCCCGGTACTTGCGATACATACCTCTCCCTGTTCCACCTTTGCTTCGTCTTCCGCGTCTTCGGACTGTGACGTTTCAGGTCAGAGGGCGTAATGACGTGACTAGTGTGTGCCCTCTGCCTAAACAGTCACAGTACAGAGAGCCAGAAGACGCCAACTCTGAGGAGTCCGGAGCAGAGCAGCTGCCAGTGACAAGAGGTGAGTATTTCATTTTTTTTTATGTTTGGAGCATCTTATGGGGCCCATTATATATGGAGCATCTTATGGGGCTAATTATATATGGAAAATCTTATGGGGCTAATTATATATGGAACATCTTATGGGCTAATTATATATGGAACATTTTATGGGGCTAATTATATATGGAGTATCTTATCGAGCCAATTATATATGAAACATCATATTGGGCCAATTATACATGGAGCATCTTATGGGGTCAATTATACATGGAACATCATAGGGGGCCCATTATATATGGAGCATCATATGGGGCCAATTATACTGTGTATGAAGCATCTTATGGGGCCCATCATATATGGAGCATCTTATGGGACCAAATATATATGGATCATCATATGGGGCCCATTATATATGGAGCATCTTATGGGGCCAATTATATATGGATCATCATATGGGGCCAATTATATATGGATCATTATATGGGGCCCATTATACATGGTGCATCTTATGGGGAGAATTATATATGGATCATTATATGGGGCCCATTATACATGGAGCATCTTATGGGGCCAATTATATATGAAGCATCATATGGGGCCCAATATATATGGAGCATCTTATGGGGCCCATCATATATGGAGCATCTTATGGGGCCAATTATATATGGAGCATCTTTTTAGGCCAATTATATATGTAGCATTATATGGGGCTCATTCTTTTTGAAGCAATACATGGGGCCTGTCATATACTGGAGCATTATATGGGGCCCATCATATACTGTATGGAGCATTATATGAGGCCATTTCTGTATGGAGCGTTATTTGGGGCCCATTTTGTATGGAGCAATATATGGGGCCCATCATATACTGTGTGGAGCATTATATGGGGCTCAATATACTGTATAGAGCAATATATGCTGCTCATTATACTGTATGGGGCCCATCATATATTGTATGGTGCATTATATGGGGCCTATTATATATGGAGCAATTTATGGAGCCCATCACATACTGTATGTGGGTCCATTCTGTATGGAACATTAGGTGGGGCTCATTATTCTGTATGAACCATTATATGCGGCTCATTATACTGTATGAAGCATTATTTGGGGCCCATTATACTGTTTGGAGCAATATATGAGACTTCTTATTCTGTATGGAGCACTATGTGGTGCCCATAATACTGTATGGAGCACTATGTGGTGACCATAATACTGTATGGAGTAATATATGGGGCTCATTATTCTGTATGGAGCTCTATGTAGTGCCCATAATACTGTATGGAGCACTATGTGGTGCCCATAATACTGTATGGAGTAATATATGGGGCTCATTATTCTGTATGGAGCACTATGTAGTGCCCATAATACTGTATGGAGGACCATACTGTTCGGTTTCTGAACTACTGTAATATTTACAATAGATATCATTCATGTAATGTAAGAAGTAAGTTAAATCTTTGTCATTGTACTATACCTATATTTCTCTGCTGTATCTGTGCATCATGAATTGTGGTATGTGTTAAAGGGGCCCCACTGAGACTCTTTCGCCTGAGGCCCACAAAAACCTGGAGCCGACCCTGGCGGCAAGGGTTTCCTAGCCAAGGCCTTTTTGGAGACCGCAAAGAATGACCCAACGCATGTTATCTGTCAAATTTGCAAAAAAAAAACTCAGTAGAGGCAAAAATTGCAATAATTTCACAACTACATGCATGGAATATGCGCGATCAACATGCCTTAGTGCGGGAATATCACTGCACTAAAATGCGGACTAGCGGGCCTCACCAATCACTGGCCGTCCCATCAACCACATCTGCTGCTTCTTCCTTCTCCGTCACTATGCAAAGTGTTCTCACACAAGTCTCCGGCTGCAGAAAATCCATTTGTTTGCTAGCTACAATCAGTGTGATTGAGAGCCAATCAGCTGTTACGGAAGTAGAGATGCCTGCTTTTTTGTGTGTCATCTAGCACAACACATCTTTCAAAATCCATCTTGTATTTCTATGCAGCCACACACTCCGGTACGAGTGCCGGCGGCAGCACCGGGTGTTGATGCGAGAGACTCGCACGAGAATCGTACGAGTCTCTCGCAAGTGTGATCCCAGCCTAACATCTCCGCCGGCACCTCTCTCACGGTCCAGCAGTTTGTCCGGCTCACCGTTCTCTGCCCTCTCTCAGCACTGTAGCCAACCCACGGTCCAGCAGTAGTGGTCACGTTAAAGATTGTTTCCTCCTACACATCACAAAGCTAAGAGGTTGAACTCCATCACCTCCAATCTGTTGGCCACGGAAATGCTCCTTCTGGTGAATGCAGACGGTTTCCGAAAGTTGATGGCCATCGCAGTCCCCCAGTGCCCAGTCACCATTACGTCTCTAAGAAAGCTGTGCCTGCGCTACACCAGCATGTCACCGACAACATCACCCATTCCTTGACTAAATGTCACGACCCATGTTTGGATGCGTGGCAGCTCTGGTTCCTCTATGTAACGCAGCTGCAAGGCAGGCTAGTGTGTGCTCCACCTTTAGGCCACAGAGGGAAGAAGGGATTACTCACTCCCAGGATAGGCCTGCACTGCAGCAGCCAAAACCACCACCAGGTGACAGCAAAAACATCCAAAGCTGAGTTTGGAATAATCAGTCATACGAAGTATCAGAGGTCTCAGCAAGCCCGTGGTCAGAAACAAGCCAATAGGTCAAAACCGTACAGAGGCAGAAGGAGCAGCAATACACGTAGTCAGTATACCAAGCCGAGGGTCAAATAGCCAAACATGAGCGCGGGGTCCAAGGATGTGAGACGGGAGATGTGGTCGGGGTACAAGCCAGGGAATCAAAAAGCCAGACAGAGAACGTAGCAGCAGAGACGGATACCAAGAGACGGAGTCAGAGTCAGTTCGGGTCATACACGAGTAAACCAGTCACAGGCAGGAGGATCACCAAGGTACAAGGGTCAGAGGCTCTAAACTGGAAGCTTGAGCTATCACTAACACTGGTAAGCCAGCTGTGATGAACTAAAATAGCCCAGCTAGCTCCAGAACGAGGCCAAGGAAATTAACCCCAGCATGACCAGTCCTGAGAGAGGACAGCAGAGCATAAACTCCGGACTGGACCATGACACTCTATAATTTAAATGTATCTCTTTTCCATTCAGGCCAGCAGGGGTTAATGTCAGTTTTCCTTGCTGGCAGCTTACTGCAGCTGCTGAGTTGCAAGGTCAGCTGATGTGGGTGGTGACCACTTCCACCATCCTTTAAATGGTCACCTGATGCATCAGCTGACTGTTGGTGATAGATTTATTCTATGGAGACCAGCCTTGCAGTTGCAGCTCTCTGGTGTCAGCGCTGTATCAGCTATTTCTGGAGTTTGGAATCCTGTTTCTGTGTCCTCTGCCATGTCGAGCTTGGCAGCGGAGTCTGAAGCTAAGTGTGATGTTTTTACCTTGTCTGTCTCGTGCTTGTCACCACCCTCTGTGTTGTACCATTTGCAGTGGTGAGGCTAGCGCCCTTGCTGGCCAGTGCCCTAGCCATGGCAGTGTGAGGTGAGAGCGAAGGATGAGGTTTGTGATGGTGGGGGGAAGGACCGGCTTAGGGCATTAGGGGAGTGCAGGGACAGGCTAAGGTTGGAGCTCAGGAGGAGTCCAATCCCTCATTCCTTATTGGTAGGGCCCTCCTCTCCCTATTTCCATCCCGTTGTGAATGTGTCGTTCCGTTCGCTGACCGACCCATGGTTGGGTCGTGACATATCATGACACTAAATCTACACTGTGTTCCAAATTATTATGCAAAAATTGTTTAGGAGTGATAAGGTAAGAATTTTTTTGTTTGTCAGTTAAACTCATTGATGGTGATGTGTGTCAGGGCTCTTTATATCACTGTAAGCAATTGCAGACACCTGTGCTAATTAGTTTGGCAGGTGTGTCCAATGAAAGGCAAGACTACTTAAGAAGGCTGTCCCACATTATTAAGCAGCCTACATTTTCTGCCAAAATGGGAAAGAAAAAGGATGTGTCGGCTGCTGAGAAGCAACAAATTGTGGAGTGTTTAGGTCAAGGCATTACTGCAATTAACATTGCCAAGACACTTCATCGTGATCATCGCACAATCAAGAAGTATGTAGCTGATTCACAGTACACACGTGTGCGTGCTGATAAGGGAAAATTGAGGACTCTTTCCTACAGGCAATTACGTCAGGTTAAAAGAGCAGTGGCAAAAAAGCCTTGTCATAGCAGCAGACAAGTTTTTGAAGCTGCTGGTGCCTCCAACGTCCCCCGAACAACAAGATGCAGGGTCCTTCAGAGGTTTGCAGCTGTGCGTAAGCCATCCTGTCGACCTCCTCTAACCACTGCACACAAGCAGAAACGGCTCGAGTGGGCCAAACAATACATGAAGACTGACTTCAAAACTGTTTTTTTCACCGATGAGTGCCGTGCTACGCTCGATGGTCCAGATGGATGGAGTGGAGGATGGCTGGTTGATGGACACCCCATGCAAACACGACTACGGCGCCAACAAGGAGGAAGTGTAGTAATGTTTTGGGCTGGAATCATGGGGAGAGAGATTGTCGGCCCCTTTAGGATCCCTGAAGGGGTAAAGATGAACTCCATAGTGTATGTTGAGTTTCTCAAACAGCACTTCCTGCCATGGTTCAAGAAGAAGAACCGTGCATTCCGCAGCAAGATCATTTTCATGCATGATAATGCACCGTCTCATGCTGCACATAACACATCTGCATCTCTGGCTGCTATGGGCATAAAAGGGGACAAACTTATGGTGTGGCCCCCATGCTCCCTGACCTCAACCCCATTGAGAACCTCTGGAGCATCATCAAAAGGAGTGTCTATGATGGCGGGAGGCAGTTCACATCTAAGCAACAGCTCTGGGAGGGTATTCTGTCCTCATGCAAAACAATTGAAGCAGAAACCATCCAAAACCTGACAAATTCAATGGACGAGAGAGTTCAGAAGCTCCTTTCGAACAAGGGGTCCTATGTGCAAATGTAACATTACCTAAAGTTTTGAGTTGAAAACTGTTTGATTTCAGTTTGTAATAACCTGCTAATGCTTATAATTTCAAAAATGACCATTTTTTTGTTCCTTATTAAAATGAAAAGGTTGAAAACTCTGCTGTGCATAATAATTTGGAACATGCATTTTGAGTGCAGTTTGAGTGTTTTATTTTTTTTTAAAATATACTGTTATCATAGGCAGTTTGTACAAAAACCTTTCAATTGTACTCTAATAGTTATTTGACTGGAAAATTACAATGACTGAAATTCATATAGGTAATTTGGGAAAATCTGAGAAAATATTATTTGCATAATATTTTGGAACACAGTGTATGTCTGCCAGAGTGCATTTCATCACTGACACCTGGAAGAGCAAACATGAGCAAGGGCATTACATCTCGCTGACTGGGCACTGGGTGACTCTGGTGGCTGTGGGGGCATTCGGGGAAGGGCCTGCTCCACATGTCTTTGAATCCCCAAGGCTAGTGGAAAAAACCTCTGTATCTAACACTTCCTCCACTGCTTCTGGCTCCTTCACCTCCTCTAGGGCCTCCACCTGCGCACTCAACCTCTTCCTTAATACAAACTATAATCACTTATTTAATAACATGAGGCATTAAGCATCAATTGTCTTCAATATTTTAAACATAAATGTGCCATATTGTATTTCCCAGTTCATAAATACGCTCTATAAATGCTCCAAATCTCAGCTGATAGGTAAATATATTTAAATGTCCTTGCGCTGGAAGGAGGCCAATATGTGCAATAGCTCAAATACAAGTGTGGCATGGTTTGTTAGAGTATACAGCTTCAATGGTGGCTGATAATCTGACCTGCTGTTTCTACGTTCCCCTTTCCTGTCGTGGAGGCCAGGCTCTAGCTGCAGGTGCCAATGGATGGATGCCATTTTACATTGAATAATAATAAGGAGTATAGTGTATCCCTATTCAGCATTATCCTGTCATGGAAAACATTGGTGGACCAGGAGGAGAGGTATTATTACATGCTGAGCGGTGATCATTGGCGTGCTAGGCTATAAAGTAGTGTCTGGTGCCAGTGCATCTCTCAGTACAAGCTGCAGCAGGTAGTCACGTTAGGTGCAATGGTGACTCAATCCATTGGACTCTTAAAATGCTTCTCTTAATGTCTGGATTATACAAAGTAGAATCCTTGTGTTTTTCTAAATAAATTCCAAGTCACAATCCGACTTCTGATAAAAAAAAAGATACTATAGCATTACACATCTCCAAATCTGCCCACCCTCAAGGATGTCATTTTTGTCTTCCTGCAGCACAATGATCCTCCACCTCGTGCTTTTTGTTCTTCCACTCGTGAGCGCTGGCCTGTACTCGGATGACGCTCTGGACTCTGAATGGGAGCAATGGAAAAAAACATTTCAGAAGCAGTATAATGGAAAGGTAACAACCTTAAAGCTATGGCATAAAGTTTGTAACAATGGGGCATCTTCTGACATCTCAGGGTTGGGGAGTTGTTTAGGGGTTGGCCAACCGGTATTTATTTTACTTACTTATACAATCTAAATTCCCTATCAGTCTGTCTTTGGAGTGTGGGAGGAAACCCACGTAAACAAGGGGAGAAAACTCTTTGCAGTTGTTGTCCTTGGTGGGAATTGAACCCAGGACCCCAGTGCTGAAATGCTAACCACTGAGCCACCATGTGGCCCAGTATGACAGTATTATGCAACAGTGGTTGCTTTGTAGATAAAACAAGCTCTGCTATGTGGACTCCTGAGGATAGGACCTAACTCATATGGAGACCACCCGAATCTAGGGTATACTGCTCTTTATTCCTAAGGTAAATGGTGTAGTATGGACACTATGGCCCCCCGTTCCAAGAAGGAACCTTTTCCTAATTATATGCCCCATACTCTTATATATGCCCCCAATGCATGATGGGTTCCTCTCAAGTTTTTTTTGAGGGTTGCTTACTGTTGAAGGAGCCTATTGAATTTTTATCCAGATCTATCTCTCATTTACAGTCTGATGAGGTGATGAGGCGCTTAATCTGGGAGAAGAACTATAAGTACATCACCAACCACAACATGGAGTATTCTCAGGGACTACACACCTACACGCTGGGCATGAACCAATTTGGAGACATGGTAAGTTTCTACCATAAGGTCTGTGGTCAAAAGGCCACTGGCATTCCATTCGTAGTAGTATAGATCTACAGGTCTGGTGTCCATCATGAGATTGAGGCAGTAGAAGCCCAGAAATGGTTTCTTGAATTAGTTTTAGACTGAATTAAATCTACAGTAGCTTCGAAATATCATTTCCATAATTAATTTAATCTTTTAATACTTTGAAGACAAGTGAAGAAGTCGTCAGGACTATGACAGGTCTCAAAGTTCCCCGTCGAAATAGAGCCAGGAACATCACTACTCCTGATGACGAAGCGATGGACGCTCTCGCTGACTCCATTGACTATAGGAAAAAAGGTTACGTCACACCAGTGAGGAACCAGGTAAGACAACTGAGCCCTTTTTAAGAAAAGAAATTGCCACATTTACATTAATGTAGGGGTGTAGGGATTCACTCTCTCTGGTAGGCGTTAGGCGTTCACACAGGCAATGCAGTTTTGGTCCAAATGTGCAGTTTTTATTGCTTTCCACAGGTTGCACAGCACCAAAAGAAACTCATAAACATAAATCCCGGCCTTGTCCTGGTGCTGACTACACAGAACAGACCCTGACTACTCATACACGGCTGAGCTAGCCCCAGCTCGGTCACGCAAAACAGCCATTGTCCATAGCCACCAGTGACACTTGTGGTTCTCTGCATACGGCCTGTGCAGACTCTTCTCAAAGGCCGGGATCACACATGCGAGTAAATCGGCCGACACTCGCATGTGAAATCCCAGCTCTGGCGCCGGCACTCGGGAGTGGAGCGAGCGGCTGCATGTATTTATATGCAGCCGCGTGCTCCACTCCTAAGTGCCGGCGCCAGAGCTGGGATTTCACATGCGAGAGTCGGCCGATTTACTCGCATGTGTGATCCCGGCCAAAGAGGGATTCTGGCCTGTCTTCAGCTCCAAGACACATCCAGTCTGGTGCCCATGGTCTGGGCATTCAAGAGATACCACATTTGTCTCTGCTACATCCAGCTGACTGACTCCTCAGTCACTTCATTCAGAGACCCCATTACGTCTATCTCTCTCAGCTACAGCTCACATCTTGACTAGTCCCACAATGAATCTTCTTCCTATCTCTTAGAGAAACTATAAAGGTTCTTCTAATTAATCCCCGCAGAGCTGAGATTTTACTTTGTTTTTCACACTTTTGCTACAGGGGTTAGTTTAAAATGATCAAAAAGGCCTCTTTATTTCAGCCACTGCCAAATCTCCTTCATTATTTAACATGGCACAGTGCCATAGTACAGTTGTGGTTGTGTCTGGTACTGCAGCAAAGGTGTACAGGACTGCTACTGCAGGTGATTAAAAAAAAATTGTGGATTCAAGTCCTGTATGGGAAAAAAATATGTTTAAAAAGAAAAAAACAAAATTTAAAAATACATCCCTTTTCCCCATTTAAAAAAAAATAGTGTAATTGCTTTAAAACAAAAATGTAAACATGCCGTTTTTCAGTCTTCCTAAAAATGCAATAAAGAGGAATCATGACCCCATACGGAATGTACTACAAATGGTTCCAAAGAAAATTAGATTGGTCGTCACGCAAGAAAACATGCTTTCACCAGCATCCGCAGAAAAGTAAAAAGTATACATCTCAAAAAATGGGGACACAAACCAAGATTAAAAAAAAGTATTTTTTTTTTAACCACTAAAACCAAAACCTATACAAGTTTAGTACCGCAGTAATCGTAACGACCCAGAGGCCTCTTTTTCTTTTCAACTCTTTTTATTGGTGTTTTTAAGGGAAAGCACAAAAGAAGATACAGCTGCAACAGCCATGATAAGGGTGAGTTTCCACGGTCAGGATACGCTGCGTGTTTGGCGCTGTGCGCTGGCGCAGCGCCAAACACGCAGCGTCCAGATGTTACAGCATAGTGGAGGGGATTTCAAGAAATCCCGTCTCCACTATGCGTAACAATACGCAGGTGGCAAACCTGCGTAAACGGACATGCGGCGCGTCTTTTTAGACCGCAGCATGTCCTCGCGTATTGCGGCGACGCTGCGTCGCCGCAACAGAATTAACACAGGGCTATGTAGCCCTGCGTTCTTTCCGGAGGTGTTCCGGAGGTGTCCTGAACACCTCCGGAAAAAGCGCGCGTAAGAAAGGGGGCGGGACTTAGGACGGAGCGGAATTTCCGCTCCGTCCAAAGCGCTGTGTTCCGGACCGTGGAACCACAGCCTATGAAGAAAAGGAAAAATAAAAAAAGAAAGCAAAATTAAAGGAAATCCTCCGAATAACAGATAATATAACCAGTTACTTTTTTTTGGATGTCCCATGATAGATTCGTTTTCTGAATTACCGTATGTGTGAGAATTACATAAATCCAAGTAGCTACTTCAGTGCAAATTACTTATAAAACTATAAAAAATAAAGAGAGCAAATATTTAGTGACTGTCTGCAGGTCCAAAGTGTCCAGTTTTATTCTTTGTGTCTCCCCTCAGTATTCTGTTTTTTTTAAACCAACATACGGTTCCAGAGATATGGGCCTTTTTATTTGGTGCTAGTTTTTATAGTCTTTACCAAAGAGGCGGTGCTCATATGGTAATTATACGGAGCTTCATAAAGACATGCCGCAGAGGATCCCTTGAGTCACACCCTCTCTGTAAAGATCAAAAATGTAGCACTAACATAAAAAGGCTCCTATCTCTTGAAATAAACAGTATGTCAGATTTTAAAAAATGGGAGCATAGGGAATAAAGAAGAGCAAAAACAATTCTTCTTGAAAAGATCATTTTAAGTCTCAGTACGATAAGTATTAGGCCTCTGAGTTTCCGTACAATGAGCAAAAAGCTTTGTCTGTGTTACCACATAGCACAAAGGTTGTATGGGAAATGTTATAGTTACAACCACAATTCTCCCCAAGTTCCCTTCAGCTCTTCAGTACAGTTGGATATCAAAAAAGATTTTATTATTTCTGTAATTTCCTGCCTGGGTATAGGGCATAAGATAAATGTTTTCCGCTTAGCAAAAAAAAGTTTTTTGTTTCATTTTCTTTCTGCTTCTATTTTATCTGCGTTGAAGTATACCTGTACAGAAAACCTGTCACCAGATCTAAAGTGTCCAGTTTGTGTTCTCATTTTATTTCCTCTGCTCCAATGAGTTTCTTGGTTTTTATTCTTTTTGAACTCAGCCTAATTACAGTTTCAAATATGGGACCAGGTGACATCTGCCCATCAAAGATAACGGGAGGTGGGACCAGATGACATCTGCCCATCAGGGATAGCGACAGGTGGGACCAGATGGCATCTGCCCATCTGTGATAACAATAAGTGGGACCTGATGTTATCTGTCCATCAGAGACAACAGGTGGGACCAAGATAACGACAGGTGGGACCAGATGGCATCTGTCCATCAGAGATAATGGAAGGTGGGATCAGATGGCATCTGTCCGTCAGAGATAAAGGGAGGTGGGACCGGGTGACCTGTCTATCAGAGATGACGACAGATGGGACCAGGTGGCATCTGTCCATCAGACCATCAGAAATAATGGGACATGGGAACAAATGGCATCTGCCCATCAGATATAACGGAAGGTGGGACCAGGTGGCATCTGCTCAGAGATAATGATAGGTGGGACCAAGTGGCATCTGCCCAACAGAGATAACTGAAGATGGGACCAAGTGTTATCTGTCAATCAGAAATAACTGGAGGTGGGACCAAGTGGCAACTGTCCATGAGAGATAACGTGAGGTGGGAACAAGTGGCTCTGGCCCATCAGAGATAACGGGAGGTATGACCAGGTGGCATTGGCTCAGCAGAGATGATAGGTGGGACCAAGTAGCATCTGCCCATCAGAGATAAGAGTAGATGGGATCAAGTGGCATCTGCCCATCAGAGATAACGGGAGGTGGGACAAAGTAGCATCTGTCCATCAGAGATAAAGGGAGGTGGGACTAAGTGGCATCTGTCCATCAGAGATAACGGGAGGTGGGACCAGGGGACGTTTTCCTATCAAAGATAATGACAGATGGGACCATGTGGCATCTGAATAACGACAGGTTGGACCAGGTGGCATCTGCTCATCAGAGATAACTGGAGGTGGAACCAAGTGGCATCTGCTCATCAGAGATAACAGGAGGTGGGACCTGATGATGTCTGCCTATCAGAGATAATGACAGGTGTGACCAGTTGGCATCTGGATAACGACAGATGGGACCAGGTGGCATCTGCTCATCAAAGATAACTGTTATGTTTCGGTAGCTGAGGAGTGCAGGTAAAAAAGGCAATACACCAGAGCAGTTGGAATCTATGAGATTGCAGTACCCTGACTAACCACCACAACTAGAGGCAGCCGTGGAGCGTTCCTACGTTGGTCCTAGACGCCTCGTCACAGCCTGAGAAACTAACTACACCTAAAGATAGAAATAGGAAAGCTATCTGCCCCGGAGCAGAATCCCAAAGATAATAGAAAGCCCCCAAACATGTAATGGCGGTTAGACAAGATGAAATACTGACACAGAAAGAAAATAGTATGAGCAAACGCTGGGGCCCAAACTAACTAAATAGAAAAGGATAGGAAGGGTTCTTACTGCAATCCCAGAAAACCCTGAAAGGCACCAACTCTACTAATTTCAAAAACACCTGAGATCACACGACCTCTACCACCTAAATTAGTTCTCTGGTGTAACAAAATCAAAACAGCAGCCACTGAAAAAACTGGAAAAAGCAAAAGTACAAACATCAGTGGCTGAACAAAACTGAGAGGGCAGAAGCCCCAGGAGGGGACCCTGAAGGCCCCCACAGAAGTGCAGGACAAAATGCAAAAATATAGCACAAACACAAAAGAAGAAAATGTCTTATCTGTTAGCAGGAGATGCAGACACGACACAGCAGGCTACAAGGGAAACAGGAATAAAGGATCCAGACCAGAACAACTGATCACCGGCAACCCTGATGGGAAGGTGACTCCCTTATATAAGACCAATCAGTAACACCTGATTCCCAGTCCTCACAATCTTCACTGGACAGACCAGCACCACTTGTAACCACCAGAGGGAGCCTCTGCTCAGAACTCATCTCAAACCCATTCACAACAGTACCCCCCCCTTGAGGAGGGGTCACCGAACCCTCATTTGAGCAACCAGGTCGGTCAGGATGAGTTCTATGATACGCACGGATAAGTCTCCTAGCATGGATGTCCGAAGCAAACACCCAAGAATTGTCTTCCTGACCATAACCTCTCCATCTAACCAACTACTGGAGTTTCCGTCTAGAAAAACGAGAATCTAATATTTCTCAACCACATACTCCAGATTGCCCTCAACCAAAACAGGGTCAGGAGGCACAGCAGCAGGAACCACTGGCTCAACAAACCTCGTCAACAAGGACTTGTGGAACACCTTATGGATCTTAAATGTCCCTGGAAGAAGCAAACGAAAAGAAACAGGATTAATAATCTCCATGATCTTATAAGGTCCAATGAACCTAGGCTTAAATTTAGGAGATGCTACTCTCATAGGAATATTCTTTGAGGACAACCAGACCAAGTCCCCCACTTTAAACCGAGGACCATCAGTCCTATGCCGGTTAGCAAACTGCTGGGCCCTCTCCTGAGAGAGGGACAACCTCTCCACTACCTGGTCCCAAATCTGTTGCATACGCTCCACAACAGAGTCAACACCTGGACAGACAGAAGCCTCCGTCTGTCCTCAAGAAAATCGAGGGTGAAACCCAGAATTACAAAAAAATGGAGACATCAAAGTGGCAGAGCTAGCCCTATTATTAAGAGCAAACTCAGCCAAAGGCAAAAAAGAGACCCAGTCATCCTGATCAGCAGACACAAAGCATCTTAGATAAGTCTCCAATGTCTGGTTTGTTCTCTCAGTTTGACCATTGGTCTGAGGATGAAATGCCGAGGAGAAAGACAATTGAACACCCAGTTTAGAACAAAAAGTCCTCCAAAATCTGGAAACAAACTGGACTCCTCTGTCAGACACAATGTTCTCAGGAATGCCGTGTAAACGAACCACGTGCTGAAGGAACAACGGCACCAATTCAGAGGAGGAAGGCAACTTAGGTAATGGCACAAGATGTATCATTTTGGAAAACCTATCACAAATTACCCAGATGGTGGTCATTCTCTGAGAAACAGGAAGATCGGAAATGAAATCCATAGAGATATGGGTCCATGGTCTCTTGGGCACAGGCAATGGCATCAACAAACCACTAGAGCGAGAGCAAGGCTTGGAGCGAGAGCAAGTCCCGCAGGACTGCACAAATTCCCTGACATCACGAGACAAGGTAGGCCACCAAAAGGACCGACTAACCAAGTCTCTGGTACCAAAGATTCCGGGATGCCCAGCCAATGCGGAACAATGAATCTCAGACATCACACTCTTTTTCCACTGGTCCGGGACAAACAATTTTCCAACAGGGCAGCGCTCGGGCCTATCCTCCTGACACCCTCCAGAGCAAGTCTCAAATTGGGCGAGATGGCGGAAAGAACTACACCCTCTTTCAAAATAACAGAAGGATCAGATAACTCAGGAGAGTCCGCAAGGAAACTCCTCAAGAGGGCATCCGCCTTAACATTCTTAGTGCCAGGAAGAAAGGAAACCACAAAATTAAAACGTGTGAAAAACAAGGCCCACCTGGCCTGTCTAGGATTGAGTCGCTTGGCAGATTCCAGATAGACCAGATTCTTATGGTCCGTAAGGACCACCACCTGATGTTTGGCTCCCTCCAGCCAATGTCTCCACTCTTCAAAAGCCCACTTCATGGCCAATAACTCCCGATTACCCACGTCATAATTATGTTCAGTAGGAGAAAATTTTCGAGAGAAAAAGGCACAAGGGTTACTTTTAGAGGTCTCTGGATCTTTTTGGGACAAAACGGCACCTGCCCCAATTTCAGAGGCATCAACCTCCACCTGAAATGGCAGAGAAACATCAGGCTGCCGTAGAACAGGAGCAGAAGTGAATTTCTGCTTAAGTTCCTGAAATGCAGAGACTGCCTCAGGAGGCCAATTCACCACATCAGAACCCTTTCTGGGCAAATCAGTTAATGGTTTAACAATAACCGAGAAATTACCAATAAATTTACGATAAAAATTGGCAAAACCCAAAAATCTCTGAAGAGCCTTTAATGAAGTAGGTTGGACCCAATCACAGATGGCCTGAACCTTGACCGGGTCCATTTCAATAACAGATGGGGACAAAATGAATCCCAGAAATGAGATCCTCTGTACGCCAAAAAGACACTTTGATCCCTTCACATACAGAGCATTCTCTCTCAAAATCTGGAATACAGTTCGAACATGTTTCACATGAGAGTCCCAGTCATTAGAAAAAATCAAGATATCATCCAAATAAACAATCAGAAATTTGTCCACAAAATCCCTGAAAATGTCATTCATGAAGGACTGGAAGACGGAAGGAGCATTAGTGAGCCCAAAGGGCATCACCAGGTACTCAAAATGCCCTTCAGGGGTATTGAATGCCGTCTTCCATTCATCCCCGTGCTTAATGCGAATAAGGTTATACGCCCCCCTGAGGTCAAGCTTGGTAAACCAAGTAGCGTTTTTCACCCTGGAAAACAGGTCAGAAATCAAGGGTAACGGGTATTGATATTTCACAGTAATATTGTTCAAGAGACGATAATCAATACACGGCCTTAATGAACCATCCTTTTTGGCCACAAAGAAAAAACCGGCACCTAAGGGTGAAGAGGATGGTCTGATATGACCCTTCTCCAATGATTCCTTGATATAAGACCGCATAGCGTCATGTTCAGGTACAGACAAGTTAAAAAGGCGACCTTTAGGGAATTTTCTACCCGGCACTAATTCAATAGCGCAGTCATAGCTCCTATGGGGAGGCAAGGATGCAGATTTACTTTCGCTAAACACATCAGAAAAATCAATCAAAAAGTCAGGAACATCCTGAGCCTGGGGGGAGGCAGAAAAAACAGGAGTGTTGGTATTAACACATTGGCAGCCCCAACTGGTTACAGACACAGATTTCCAATCCAAAACAGGATTATGAGACTGTAACCAAGGAAAACCCAGCACGATAATGTCATGCAGATTATACAGAACCAAAAATTTGCAGCACTCCTGGTGATCAGGTTCAACCCTCATTATCACCTGAGTAGAAAACTGGGGTTTATTCTCAGCCAAAGGGGTAGAATCGATCCCCAGTAGGGGAATAGACTTCTGTAGGGGTATCAAGGGAAATCCACAACGTTTAGCAAAATCATAATCCATCAGGTTAATAGCTGCTCCAGAATCAACGAAAGCGTGAGCAGAAAATGAGGACAGAGAGCATATCAGAGTGACAGTTAATAAAAACTTAGTCTGAACACTACCCAAGACAACTGAGCGTGCAAAACGTCTTCCCCGCTTAGGGCAGACTGAAATAGCATGAGAGGCATCACCACAGTAGAAACATAACCCATTGCGCTTTCGAAACTCATGACGCTGTGCCCCAGACACCACTCTATCACACTGCATGGGTTCAGAAGCTGGTTCACAAGGCAACACCATACCACGCATACTTCTCCGCTCACGCAAACGTCTGTCAATTTGAATCGCTAATGACATAGAATCATTGAGACCAGAGGGGACAGGGAATCCCACCATAACATCCTTTACATAATCAGACAGACCCTTCCGGAAAAGGGCTGCCAAAGCGTCGTCATTCCATTTGGTCAGGACTGCCCACCTACGGAATCTCTGACAGTATAACTCAGCGTCATCAAGCCCCTGATTTAATGCCAACAAGGCTTTTTCAGCTTGATCAGTGACATTAGGCTCATCGTACAATAACCCCAAGGCCTGAAAAAAACGCATCAACATCACTCAAAACAGGATCCCCAGGTATCAGGGAAAAAGCCCAATCCTGAGGATCGCCGCGCAGGAGAGAGATGATAATTTGAACCTGCTGCGCTGCGTTCCCTGAGGACTTAGGTTTTAAGGCAAAAAACAATTTACAATTATTTTTGAAATTCTGAAACTTAGCTCGATCCCCTAAAAACAAATCTGGCATGGGAATCCTAGGTTCCACAACAGGCAACCCAGCAAGATAGATAGCAATACTCCGAACCTCAGTGGCAAGCTGATCCACACGGCCAGACAACTGTGCAAACTCCATTGAGAGAAAAGATCCTCCCCAGCACCCAGAGATACAGAGGGAAAAAAAAAATGCAACAAACAGAAAAATATCTCTGACAACTCTGACAACCTTTTTTCTTTCACAATATTTTTTCCCTTCTGTGAGTACCATACAATTTTCAATTTTTAGGCCGGTGATACTGTTATGTTTCGGTAGCTGAGGAGTGCAGGTAAAAAAGGCAATACACCAGAGCAGTTGGAATCTATGAGATTGCAGTACCCTGACTAACCACCACAACTAGAGGCAGCCGTGGAGCGTTCCTACGTTGGTCCTAGACGCCTCGTCACAGCCTGAGAAACTAACTACACCTAAAGATAGAAATAGGAAAGCTATCTGCCCCGGAGGAGAATCCCAAAGATAATAGAAAGCCCCCAAACATGTAATGGCGGTTAGACAAGATGAAATACTGACATAGAAAGAAAACAGTATGAGCAAACGCTGGGGCCCAAACTAACTAAATAGAAAAGGATAGGAAGGGTTCTTACTGCAATCCCAGAAAACCCTGAAAGGCACCAACTCTACTAATTTCAAAAACACCTGAGATCACACGACCTCTACCACCTAAATTAGTTCTCTGGTGTAACAAAATCAAAACAGCAGCCACTGAAAAAACTGGAAAAAGCAAAAGTACAAACATCAGTGGCTGAACAAAACTGAGAGGGCAAAAGCCCCCGGAGGGGACCCTGAAGGCCCCCACAGAAGTGCAGGACAAAATGCAAAAATATAGCACAAACACAAAAGAAGAAAATGTCTTATCTGTTAGCAGGAGATGCAGACACGACACAGCAGGCTACAAGGGAAACAGGAATAAAGGATCCAGACCAGAACAATTGATCACCGGCAACCCTGATGGGAAGGTGACTCCCTTATATAAGACCAATCAGTAACACCTGATTCCCAGTCCTCACAATCTTCACTGGACAGACTAGCACCGCTTGTAACCACCAGAGGGAGCCTCTGCTCAGAACTCATCTCAAACCCATTCACAACAGATAACTGGAGGTGGGACCAAGTAGAATCTGTCCATCAGCGATAGCGGGAGGTGGGACCAGGTGGCATCTGACCATCAGAAATAACGACAAGTTGGACCAGGTGACATCTGCCCAGCTGAGATACTGTAAGGTGTGACCAGGTGGCATCTGCCCAGCAGAGATAATGACAGGTGGTTGTAACAATTATGTGGGTACTATGGAATTTGATTGCGTGGGATAAAACAAGTCTGAGATCAAAGCTGAGGTAAATAAGTGTATTTAGCAAAGCAAGAAGTATAATATAACCAAACAGAGATTTTCCTGCAATTGTAACGAAGTGTTTATTCCCATAGTCCTCAATAGAGAAGGCAGGGGACACTTCATGCAATCATCATAATACCAAATCTATAGAGGAGTTTCTTTGCCCCGGATCTCCACATCGACACCTTCCCCATTGCCAGCGTTTACACTTTCCAGCATTTAAGTATGTTTTTGGGACATTCACCTCTGGCTGATTTTAGGCATATATGTCTCATTAAGGTTCATGTTTAGGTGCATTTCAATTCCCACTACAGCACCTTCTTAGGTTCTTTGTTCTGGCAATTTTATGGGGAATAACATATTTATAAGAGCACGTCCGTTATGAATTCTCCTTCAAAAGGCATGTTTTATATGGCCATTAATTGTATTTTACAATAATAATGGAAGCGTGATGCTCCTACATATCGGTGTATAGTGCTTATTTTTCTACTTGTCATCTATTAGTGTGTATTTGGTGGTGTATCACGGTGGCATATTGTTCTCTCCCCTTTTTCCTTTTGGAGTCTCCCTTACTCTTTATTGTACATGTTGTATTTGTGTATTTTATGATATTGATATTGAATAAAGAAATTTATTTTAGAAATTCTCTTTCACTTCTTATCTATGGGTGGCACCTTCCCCTATAGATTTGGAATTGTAACGAAGTGACAGCACAAAACAGAAATGTCCAGCAAACTTAGTAGCGGGGTATGACCACTAATACCAACAAGTCCAGCAGTAATATGCAGCAAGAATGCGACCAGCACTTATACATGGAAGTCCAGCAGTAGTATGCAGCAAGAATGTGACCGGCACTTATACGTGGAAGTCCAGTAGTAGTATGCGGCAAGAGTACGACCAACACTTATACGTGGAAGTCCAACAGTAATAAGAAGCAAAAGTGCGACTGGCGCTTATATTTGGAAGTCCAAAACTATGCTGATAGAGGAGATGACACCTTTCATGGAAGTCCAGAAATACATGGGTGGAGCTTAACAGGGAGAAGGTCCTTAAATGCACCTTTTGGGCTGAGAAGTCCCGCTCAAGTCCCGCAAAGAAGCCGCAGCAGACACAGTCTCAGAAAACAGTAGGTAACCCCAGCCAGGATCTGGAAGCAGCTTAGAAGACTGATGGCAACTGGAAGTGGTGAGGCAGAGCACCGAGTAACAAGCAGCAGCAGTAGCTCCAGAGGCAAGCCAGGAGGTAGCTCAGAAGCAGACAGCAACAAAATACTCAGGCAAGGAGGATCTTCCGACTCGGACTTAAATAGCAGGACACACAGGAAGTTCCAGGACAGGGCGAAATACCAGACTCCATCTTGGACAAGGGCAGAACAGGCTCCAAGGAACATCCAGAATCCTTACAGTGGTATTATCTTTCCAGTTTGATATTTCCAGTTTGAAGAATTCTTATAATCAATAAACTGAGGTTAATTGTTTAAACTCTAGAGCACATCAGGAGATATCCAAATTTTAACCCCAAGGTAGGTCATATAATGGGGCATGCAAAGAATTCCTAAATTCAGATCTTAGCACAAACAATGATCTTCTTGCTTTTAGGCTATGTGCACACGTAGCGTTTTTGCTGCGTTTTTACGCAGCGTAATCACTTACAAAATGGGTACAAAACGCGTCCAATGCAATCCTATGGGACTACGCATTGCTGTGCACATGCTGCGTATTTTTGCGGAGCGTAATCGTTACGAGTAAAAATAAGCATTATGTCCATTCTTTAGGCATAATCGCGGCAATTACGCCGCCATAGGATTGCATTGAAATGCTGACTTTACACATGTGGCTTTTCCCACCATGCATGAAGTGAGCGCTTCATGTGCGCTTAGTACCCAGGGTCTGGAGGAGAGGAGACTCTCCTCCAGGCCCTGGGTACCATATTCATGTAAAAAATAGAATTAAAAATTATTGATATTCTCACCTTCCGGCTGCCCCCGGAGTCTTCCCACTCCTCAGCAACGCTGCCGCCAAGTTCCGTTCCCAGGGATGCATTGCGAGAATTACCCCAGGTGATGTAGCGGTTGCTTGACCGCTACGTCATCAGAGGTCATTCGCGCAATGTATCCCTGGGAACGGAACTTGCCTGCAGAGTCGCTGAGGAGCAGGAAGACTCCGGGGGCCGCCGGAAGGTGAGAATATCAATTTTTTTTATTATTTTTTACATTACTCATATAGTAAACAGTTGGTCACACTTGTCAGCACTATGCTTGACAAGTGTGACCAACCTGTCAATCAGTTTTCCAAGCGATGCTACAGATCGCTTGGAAAACGCTAGCATTCTGCAAGCTAAAAATACTTGCAAAATGCTTGTGTTTTGCGGGAAAATGCATACTAATTACGTATGCGTTTTACCCTCGGCGGGTAGTTGCGCACATGCTCCACAAAATTAAGGAGCATTTGCGCAACGTGTGCACATAGCCTTAATATCTTGCTTTTTGTGATACTTTCCCTATATCCATAGACCTCACCAAAATCTGCACTCATCTGAAATAGAAGGGGGCGGCTAAGTATAGAACTAAATCATCGTCAAACTTTGCCACCTTGACCTCCACCCTTCCCAAGTGCAATGACCTTGTACAATATTGTATACTAAAAGCATCTCTTCAGCCTGCCTGAAATCCCTATGAAAAATAAAGGGAGGCAACAGGAAACCCGGTGTATAAATTTGGGCAGTGGGCTGCTGTATATACCTATAAGCAGGTTGTGAAAGTTACCTATTTTGTCCAACACCAACCCCCCAACCAGTCCAAATTCTTTCTGAGCATCAAGTGCCAGCGAGACTTGGGTGGTATACAGGCCGTGGCTAAAGAATGACCTTATTTAAACTTGTTAACATTTTAAATTTTAAGAATATTAGTCACTTCTGGCCTTTTATTGGAGAATGGCCCACCAGTTCCGGAAGAAACCAGTCAACCTGTCTGCCATTATCTTAGAGAGCCATTCCGCCCTACTTGGAAATGTTTCTCGTTTTCCAGTACATTGTGTAGTAAAATATAGGGTGTCACTCAAAAGCACAACTCATCCTACAAAAAACAAGCCCTCCTAAATCTATGGGTACGGAAAAATTAAAAGGAAAAAGGGGAGGGAAAAACGAAACGGCAAAAATGACAATTTTCCCAATTGAGAATGGGTTCATATATAACTTTATTATATTTTGGGTTTAATATCAGGGTATTATAATTTATCAGAGGTGGTGATGAGAGCAGGTTGCGGGATGCAGCGACGAACAGCAGACAGAGCAAGGGTTAATATTTTTAATTAACAAGGCTATACTCCATGCAGGGAGGTAACTGGTAAAATGGGGGAAATTGACAGTGCAGATGAAAAGTATATAATGGTTTAAAGAGGAAACAAAACGTGGTTACAGTACAGTTCTGTAAAGTGTAACTTATCCACACAGGTGGTCTTCAGGCAGTAGGGTCCACAAAGTAAACGATGGCGCCAGCAACGGCCTGCACGGGGTTGGCCCGGTGAGGTCCTGTAGACGACGATGATCCGGCTCCCGGCGGCAGCAGTTAGTCTCTGATACCTTCTGCAGAATCCTCAGTCCATATGTTGATGTGGCAGAAGGCGTACAGGCTACAGCATACTCTGAGCCCAACGTAGCTCGGTAAACATACACCGGGGAGTCAGGAAACAGTTCACGGTCACTCACCTGGTCTCTTTTAGGCGGCACGCGCGCAACACTAATGGGCCCGATGCGTTTGGCAGCTTGCCCTGCTGGGACCAACTGGCACAGGTCTGGTCTATGCTCACAGTCTCTGCTGATGTCAGCTCAGGCGTGGGCCTGCACTTCTATGGCACCCGAGAGACAGAGCGCTCATTTCTCCCTTCGGCGCGCTGTCCAGTGGCGTAGCGACCCGGGTGCAGAGGGTGCGGGCCGCACCGGATGACACCACTGCTTGGGGTGACACCACCAGCCGGTCTCAGCTGATCACGCAGCGTGAGAAGCTGCCTGTGGTGAGAAGCTGCCTGAGGAGAAGCGGTCCGGCCGCAGCGACAGTCACCCGGCCTCTCCGCAGCCCTGACAGGACTGAGCTCCCGCCGAAAGCGGAACAGCAACACCTTCTCCAAGGCTCCGCCCACCGCGTTCGAACTGTCCAATCGAACAGCAGCCGCCGCTGTCGCTGTCTCACCCAATCAGGTTTAAGGATACTGCGCAGTCAGACAGTTCAAACGGGCAGCACAAACGGCGGAGGATCCAGGAGCCCCGGAGCGCCGGGCATATCGCGACAGATCGCGAGGCAGCACGAGCCACGAGGGAGCAGGTTAGGCGCCGGTCGCGACTGTGGCGCGAGGAGAAAGGGCCGCTGTCTGGAGGTGAGGGGGCGGGCTGACATGGCCTGCACAGGGGGATGCTGATACTGGGGTGACGGGACAGGTGAGGGGCCCAGCGGGGGTCGATGTCTGCTGCTCATCCTCTACTGTTCAGGATGTACTGTGTGAGTATGGGGTGCAGGAATTGTGGGGGCTACGAGGCCAGATCCCCCTCAGGTGCAGGGATTCACTGGCTGTGATCTCAGATCACTCCCCCCCATAAGGTGCAGGGATCTACTGGCTGTGATCTCAATCTCCCCCTCATGTGCAGGGATCTACTGTATGTGATCTCAGATCTCTCCCCCACTGAGGTGCAGGGATCCACTGGCTGTGATCTTAGATCACTCCCTCCCATAATGTGCAGGGATCTACTGGCTGTGATCTCAATACTCCCCCTCTATGTGCAGGGATCTACTGGCTGTGATCTCAGATCTCTCCCCCACTGAGGTGCAGGGATCTACTGGCTGTGATCTCATATCCCCACCTCCCTAAGGGAGATCTGTCACAGGGTTCTCCTTTGCAGGTCGCTTCTGGCCGCTGTTTTAATATTACTCCTCTGTTACTGAGAAATCAGTGTGAAATAATATGCAAATAAGGCTGAAGAGCTATGGTAGATCTGAAGCCTCTGTCACTCCAGCTCTATTCCCCTTCCCTGCCTCCTCCTGCTAGACTGACAGCTCTGCTGCTTGAATTCACACAATAGAGGCCTCTGCGCTCTGTTAAAGTGCTCCTGTGATCAGGATTGTGCTCAGTAACTACAGACAATGTCAGGTCGGCGCCGCTATACTGATTACACTGATACCTGTCAGTAGGATTGTGCTCAGTGACTACAGACAGTGTCAGGTCAGTGCCGTTATACTGATTACACTGATACTTGTCAGCAGGATTGTGCTCAGTGACTACAGACAGTGTCAGGTCAGCGCCGTTATACTGATCACACTGATACCTGTCAGCAGGATTGTGCTCAGTGACTACAGGCAGTGTCAGGTCAGTGCCGTTATACTGATTACACTGATACCTGTCAGTAGGATTGTGCTCTGTGACTACAGACAGTGTCAGGTCAGTGCCGTTATACTGATCACACTGATACCTGTCAGCAGGATTGTGCTCAGTGACTACAGACAGTGTCAGGTCACTCAGCGCCGTTATACTGATCACACTGATACCTGTCAGCAGGATTGTGCTCAGTGACTACAGGCAGTGTCAGGTCAGCGCCGTTATACTGATTAGGCCGGAATCACACATGCGACGAAGTCGTCCGACACTCGCATGTGAAATCCCAGCTCTGGCACCGGCACTCGGGAGTGGAGCGAGCGGCTGCATAGAAATACATGCAGCCGCTCGCTCCTCTCCCGAGTGCCGGCGCCAGAGCTAGGATTTCACATGCAAGTGTCGGACGACTTCGTCGCATGTGTGGTCCCGGCCTTAAACTGATACCTGTCAGCAGGATTGTGCTCAGTGACTACAGGCAGTGTCAGGTCGGTGCCGTTATACTGATTACACTGATACCTGTCAGCAGGATTGTGCTCAGTGACTCAGGGGGTGGGGGGTGACACCATTTTATACCGCACCGGGTGACACCAGCCCTAGCAACGCCACTGGTGCTGTCTATTCCCACCAAGTTTGACTGCTTCCGCTCTTAGCCACGCCCCCTGCTTCTTCGTGCAAGGGTTTGTCCAGTCTCCTAAGCCTTCCCCTGGACAACAGAGGAGACAGCTCCAACCATTCCGGACCCGGTGCAGAGCAAGTACCCATAGCCTGGTCCTTCTTGCTACAGTGACACCATTTTGTTCCTTCTGTTTCAGGGTTCCTGTGGTTCATGTTGGGCTTTCAGCTCCGTTGGGGCCTTGGAGGGACAACTGAAGAAAAAGACTAAAAAACTGGTTGTCCTCAGCCCCCAAAATCTTGTAGATTGTGTCACGAAGAATGATGGATGTGGAGGAGGATACATGACCAATGCTTTTGAGTACGTGCGAGATAATAAAGGCATCGACTCGGAGGAGGCCTATCCTTATGTGGGGGAGGTGAGTACAGCTGATGGCCATGCGGGTTGTTCATCAATGTGAATTACAACTTTTACAGGTGTCACAAGAGCTTTATCACAGCTTTATTACCACAGAGACCTGACAGATCTGCATACTTAAAGGGTATGTCTACCTTTTCAGCGCCATTGTGTAGCTTATTTATAATTATAATTTACATACAAAGGTTGAGTCTGTGTACATACAAACATACATTAATTATCCTGAGTTACATCCTTTATTATACTCCAGAGCTGCACTCCCTATTCTGTTGGTGGAGTCACAGGGTACTTACAATACATTACTTATCCTGTACTGATCCTGAGTTACATCCTGTAATATACTCCAGAGCTGCACTCACTATTCTGCTGGTGCAATCACTGTGTACATACATTACATTACTGATCCTGTACTGATCCTGAGTTACATACTGTATTACACCCTAGAGCTGCACTCACTATTCTGCTGGTGCAATCACTGTGTACATACATTACATTACTGATCCTGTACTGATCCTGAGGTACATCCTGTATTATACTCCAGAGCTGCATTCACTATTCTGCTGGTGGAGTCACTGTGTACATGTGCCCCCACTGGCTAAAAAAATCTGCCCCCAGCCACCCCAGCCACAATAGCAAGGTGTCATTAACCCCTTATTATCCCATATGCCATCGCTACAGGGCAATGGGAAGAGAGTAAGTGCCCACACCAGTATTTTCCGTGAATTAATCCTTTAATTTAACACCTACAGCTCCCAAATTTTACACACACACAATACTAACATTATTAGTGAGGGACATAAAAAAATAATGGATATGCAATGGTTTACTGTATGTAAACCATGTCTCATATCCTGTTGGGTTCTGTAATGATTTTACAGATGCCGACAATTGCATCGACGTACACAAAAAACATTCCTTTGTCTGTTGTCTCTGGCCGCCGGACAAACAATTTCCAACGGATCTGGCGAACGACTGATGAAACGTGAGGCCATCTGTCGCCAATACAAGTCTATGAGAAAAAAATGAATCCTGCGGCATCAGTCGCCTGATCCGTTTTTTTCAAAATTCGACGGATTGTGACTGATGGCTAAAAACTGATGTGTGAAAGAGGCCTTAGTTTCCCGGGCAGAAGAATATCTGCAGACATGTTTTCCCGGGCTTTCTGAGTCATACACGTGTGTTCTGGCTCTCTCTTCACTTCAATCTCTCTTCCTGTCCTGCCTGAAACTTTGCTGTAGATAGCCTTCATAACTGTATTTATGTGTTGTACTGGTACCGTGCAGCCTCTGTAATGTGAGTTACTGATGTAATTGTACTCTGTAGTATGCTGTTGTTTGTGTAATGTGTCAATATTGATATACGCTGCTTATTTCTTTGTAGTTTTTACCCTTTATCGTTCACATCGTCATCTCAATAAATATAGACTTAAGAATCCATACAGTCAGTTTACTGCAAAGTGGACAAGGGTTTAGCCGTATGCTGAAGTCCACAGAGCACCATACGTGGAGGAAGGCAGAACACGGGCTTTCATATGTCTTGCACTGAGGAGAGGCTTCCGTCGGGCCACTCTGCCATAAAGGCCCGACTGGTAGAGGGCTGCAGTGATAGTTGACTTTGTGGAACTTTCTCCCATCTCCAAACTGCATCTCTGGAGCTCAGCCACAGTGATCTTGGGGTTCTTCTTTACCTCTCTCAACAAGGCTCTTCTCCCACGATTGCTCTGATTGGCTGGACAACCAGGTCTAGGAAGACTTCTGGTGGTCCCAAACATCTTCCATTTAAGGATTATGGAGGCCACTGTACTCTTAGGAACCTTGAGTACTACAGAAATTCTTTTGTAACCTTGGCCTCATCTGTGCCTTGCCACAATTGTCTCTGAGCTCCTTAGCCAGTAACTTTGACCTCATGATTCTCATTTGGTCTGACATGCACTGTGAGCTGTGAGGTCTTATATAGACAGGTGTGTGCCTTTACAAATCAAGTCCTATCAGTTTAATTAAACACAGCTGGACTCCAATGAAGGAGTAGAACCATGTCAAGGAGGATCACAAGGAAATGGACAGCATGTCACATTAATATGAGTGTCTGAGCAAAGGGTCTGAATACTTATGACCATGTGATATTTCAGTTTTTCTTTTTAATAAATTTGCAAAAATGTCTACGTTTCTGTTTTTTACCGGTCAACATGGGGTACAGAGTGTACATTAATGAGAAAAAAAATTAACTTTTTTTGCATTTACCAAATGGCTGCAATGAAACAAAGAGTGAAAAATGTAAAGGGGTTTGAATACTTTCCGAATCCACTGTACATTACATTACTGATCTTGTACTGATCCTGAGTTACATCCTGCATTATACTCCAGAGCTGCACTCACTATTCTGCTGGTGAAGTGACTGTGTACATACATTACATTACTGATCCTGAGTTATATCCTGCTTTATACTCCAGAGCTGCACTCATTATTCTGCTGGTGCAGTTGTAAGGAGGACGACCGAGCTGTGGGTACCTGTACCGAGCCGGGTCCGGAACTGTTGAGTCTGCCTCCCATGTTGCCTGAAGGAAGAAATGAGCGACCGGACCAACCTCATGACCCGGGTAGGAGGGGCTCGATAATAGAAAAATTGCGCGCAGCAGCAGGCAGTTGGGCGCGAATCAGCATCGGTGTGTACAGTGTGCTCCGTCCCCTAGCACCAGAGCTGCGACAGGCTGCTGTTGTTGGCTCCCGCCGTTTCCAGCGGGACCGCTAAGGAGAAAGGTCCAGGGTGCCCGGTGACTGTAAAAGAGAGAGGTGCCGTGCGCTCAGTCACCGTGAGTACCGCACACGTGCGGAAGAGGGAAAGCCGAGTACCTGACATACTTTTGCGGCCTTCCCTGCCGGTTGCTGTACGCCAGCTCACGTTCAACTTTGGGAACGCTGCGGCCTTGTTTGCTTCGGCCGCACAAGTTTATGGACTAGGGGCTCAGCGGAAGGTACCGGAGACGACCTCTGCCGCCAGAAGACGGATCAACGTTCCAAGGACCCCTCTGTGGACATTTCCCCAGCCGCCGCCGGTACTACAACCCCAGCGGGATCATCTGCTGTGGAGGAGCATAAAGGACACGATAAGTTCCTTAACTGGACTGCTATTATTTTGCACTTGTTGTTTCTATTATCTATTCCTTAATCAGTAATCTCCCTGCAAAAAGTTAATACCTTGTTGTAATTAAATTGTTACATTTTGTTAACCCTTGCTCTGCCTCCTGTCTCGCATCCTGCTTACACAGTCACAGAGTGCATACATTACATTACTTATCCTGAGTTACCTCCAGTATTACTGTATAATCCAGAGCTGCACTCACTATTCTGCTTGTGCAATCTCAGAGTACATACATTATATTATTGATTCTGTACTGATTGTAACGCTCGAACCCAGACCGGATGGCGCAAGCGAGGATTGTGGCTCAAACCAGACTACCTGGAGGGGCGTGACTAAGCAGCTACTTTGGTGTTCACTGGAGCCTCTAGTGGTGAGATCAGGCTTGTGCGGCAGGTAGCTGCCAGGTACCACTCCATGGCTGTGTCTGGCAGTAGCAGTTGATCCACTGGGTGACGGTACACTAAAGACAGGTTTGGGCAAGTACTGACGGGCACAACTGGCAGGCAGGTGGGCACGGCTGGCACTCTGGCAGGCAGGCACGAGTAGGATATGGAAACAGGTAGGAACCAGTTCAGACTGGAGGAACAGGAACTGTTTCGGGAAGGACAGGAACACAGTCAGATATGAGTGGGATATGGAAATAGGTAGGAAACTGTTCAGACTAGAGGGATAAAGAGCCGCAGGGTGCGGAGCGAGAGTAGAGCAGACCGCACGGAGCGAGAGCAGATCAGAGCAGCACGGAGAACAGCAAGAGCAGATCAGAGCCGCAGGGAGGGGAGCGAGAGCAGAGCAGAGCCCCAGGGAGCAAGAGCAGAGCAGTGCCACAGTGATCGTAGCGAGAGCAGAGCCACAGGGTGTGGAGCGAGCGTAGAATCGCAGGGAGAGCAGGGCAGAATTAGTGGACACAAGGATACATACAGCTAAGTGGGGAAGGCAACAAAGATACAAACTGGTACAGGAAAGGACTTAGTTCAGATAAGGACAGACACGGGAACAAGTTCAGGATGAAGTATTCAGGCCTGGGTATACAGCCCTCAGGGTGGAAGGAACGAGACACACAGGAAACAGGATCAGGCCTGGGTATACAGCCCCAGGGTGGCAGGAACTAGACAGTAACAGGGCAGGACATGGCAACTCAGTAGCAGAACACAGACTGAGAGAAATTGTTGCTCAGGCATCTCCCTATGAGTGGAGATGTCTTAAATACCTGATACCTCTTAGCAATAGGCTGGAGACACATTAGGAGTCTGCACACTGTCTCTATAAGACTCAGGAAGTGCAGGTGCCGCTGCCCTAAGCATACAGTCAGGAAGTATAAACACAGCCAGCAGAGAACATGAGGTTCACAGAATGGAGCAGGCAGAAGACAGAACTCACAGCATGGCCCGGAGTTGTGAGTAAAATGGTGTATCAGCCGGATGGGAGATGAGAAGCCATGCAGTGATGCCGGCAGGGATGTTACAGTACCCCCCCTTTATGCCCCTCTTCTTCAAGCCCGCAGAATAGTCTGCAGAAGGAGTGTAGCCCAACTCTCCTCAGGACCATGCACAGTCCAGTCCATCAAGACATCCTTAGGGTAGAATGAGGCAGGTGTGATATCAGGAATCCCGGAATGTCAAGTCTCTCTCTGCCCGACGATGTCAGCTCCCACCACAGAAGATACAATAATCTGGACCTCCTCCTCCTGGTTGGTGGAAAGAAGAGACTTGAAAGCTTCCGTCTTGACATCTTCATCAACCATGGAAACTGAAGGCACCCGTACTGAGTCCAACTTCTGCCCGTTATCCAGAGAAAGACATCCTAGAGACAAGGCATGTTCCTGGAATCTGATCATTTGTACAATCGATGTGTGGAGAAATCGTCACCGATCCATTTTCTTTGGTGACGTCAGCACACCATGAGTCGACGACTAGCAGACCAGGTGGAGAAGATGACAACACTGCTGACTGAGCTTGACTTATGGGAACCAGACGCCTCTCGTGATTTGGTTGTTCCAGACGAAGCACCATGCTGGGTCTCCAGACCAGAATGGACAGTTGAGTTCTCGGCTCTGAATGACCTATAGGCATACCAGACAGCATGTTGAAGACGATCTTCTCTGTCATGAAGTGACTGTCCTAGCATGACACGACCCAACAGTTGGTCGGTCACCAAACGGCACAACACACAAGGGAACACCAGGGACACAATAATAATGGTGGACCCTGTCCATAGGGAACAGGGGAATGGACACCTCCTGCACTCACCTGAGGATGTACCCTGATCTCCCTAACGTCCCTATATGGGTCCTTTCACCCCATCGCCGAGCAGGATACCTAATCCGTCACTTGTTCTGCTCAATCCCTACGTATGGAGCTGGCAGGTTGAGAGCACATGTCCACCGCTGCATTAATACAACACAGGGGGAAGAAACAGACAACAAAGGGTAAAAGCAACAAAAACACCACACTTAGCTTATATGCACCACACTTAGCTTATATTCACTGCAGCAAAGCTCCACACCACAGATATCATCAGCAACAGGACTCTTAATACCAGACGTGGCTGACAACAGAGAGCTGCTCCTGCTAGGTTTGTCTCCAAAGGAACATGTATAGCCAACAGTCAGCTGATGCAACAGGTGACCTTTTAAGGATGGTGGGAATGGTCACCACCCACATCAGCTGACCCAGCAGCAATGTGAGTCGCCCGCCAGGGCCGTGGGGTACTCGGCACCGAGCCCGTCGAAGTCTATGGGGAATGTCACAAGTAGCGCAGCTCGGTCCGTTGCCCTGGGCGCTCATTCAAAGGGGGATATTTACAGGGGATTGTAGTAATAGTTCGTGACGCCACCTGTGGTTTCTGATCAATGTGACCAGCGCTGCAGGGTGAATCCACTGAGGGTTGGGGCAGCAAGGTGGTAGGTCTCCCACAGGTGAGACTAGATGGATCCCTCAGGGTGATATGTCAGTGCAGGGTGCAGGCAATAAGTCAGTCACACACAAGCCGGTCTCTTTCCATACCTTTACTGATGAAGGTTGCAGGTATGTCCCGGGAAGCTGCTCAGGGTGGAGTATGCACATCCAGGTAATTGCCAAGTAGGTTTAAGGCCTCCTTTCCCTTTAAAGTGTATGAGTCCTAACCTGCGTGAAGTCAGGGTTAACTCTGAATAGCACAGCTTCGCCCGGCCAACATTGTGGTGGAAGTCTTCTCGTGGCAAGAACTAAGTCTATATGGCTGCAGACCCGACTCCTGTTCTGCCTGACCCCGGTTACGTATCGGCACTTAGGGCTACCCTCTGTGACTTGAAGTCCAGCAGGGATTCCGGTGTTTCTCTCACTAGCCGTGAAGGTTCTAGCAAGTCTTCGGACCCGGTGTCCGGTTAAATTGAGTGAAGGTGGTCTGTCACCGAAGTCACTCCTTCCTAGGGTCACCACTCGCCCGTCGCCCTACTCTCACCCTTAACATAAGCACGGGTAGCAGTAGGTGTAGTCGTCAGCTTCCTCCCATCCAAAGCTCACTGACCGATTCTCAGTTAACTCGATGTTCTGCAAACTGTAGTCCCCCTTCCTTCTGTTCCTTCTTGAACTCTGTCCAGAGCGGCTATCAGGACCTTCTGTCAGACTGATTTCGTGCTCGCTCCGAGAGTCACTTTCCACTTGCATAGGGTACTAACAGTCTAGATGTTCCGAGATATCAGCTTGCAATCTCTCTCCTCTGTCTCTGACTAGAATGTCTCTGACAGGAAATCTCCGTCCTCAGACTACCTCCAACTCCCTCCAGTCTGGAATGAACTACTGACAGGAACTAACCTAACTGCTGCCTAACTCACACCCTTAAATAGTCTAAGGTTCCCTCTAGTGGTAATCTAGGGAAGTGTGAGTGTTGTGAATGAATATCAGATTTTGCAATTACCTTTCAGCACATACTCCTGGAACATGTGTACCAAGCGCAGCTGGGCCACACAAATGCAATACTGCAATACACCAGCAGGCCAGCGGGGAGAAACTGACATTAACTCCCGAAGGCCTGAAAGAAAAAAAGTTTTAATGTGAGAAGCCAGATCTGATACAGGTCCAAAAATGGATCGTAACACTCTCGATGTCTCCAGACAACACCCTCACCAGATTCTGGAGCTGTAGAGCAGGAATCACACACTGACGCCGTATGGCTTGTAGCTTTAATATTCCTGCTGAACTAAAGCTCCCACAGGGCATGGAAACAATCAAAGACTTTAGTGGACAGCAAGCGCAGCTGGGCCACACATCCCCCCCAGTTATCATCAGCACTCCCGGGCTGAAATAGAAAAAACAATTTTATAATAACACTAACAACATAACTCATCCCTTGCGGGAGGTAAGGACTCTTTAACATTACAATATGTACAAGTGCAATTAGAAAAATATCAAAATACTTTTCACATCAATAAATACAGTTT
The DNA here is from genome assembly GCA_033576555.1 of Oophaga sylvatica. Classification (NCBI taxonomy): domain Eukaryota; kingdom Metazoa; phylum Chordata; class Amphibia; order Anura; family Dendrobatidae; genus Oophaga; species Oophaga sylvatica. The sequence goes on from JARQOD010000001.1 coordinate 510,388,281, forward strand.
TAGATTCTTGTGGAGGACCTGCACCAAAAACCTCCCACGTGGGTCCTGGGTGGGCTGCAGGACTTCATTGCTGCAGACCTCACTCAAGGCCACACCATACGGGTTTTTCTTCTGAGGTAGTAAGGCTTTATGTAAAACCAAGATGGGGCACCGAAGTGCGAACTATTTACATTTAAAGTTCTGTGCTGCAAGAGTCCTCAGCACGCAGTCCTTGCGTAAACATTTCACATTAGAAAAATCACATTTCTATAATAATACTGTGTTACTCATTACCCAACTGGGGTATTCTACATCACATTATGCAAACATCATTACATATTATCAAGATTTCTATAAAGTGCAAATTCTTCTTCAACTTTGTACAGATGCAGTAAACCCTGTCTGGGTCCTACTGGTCTTCTTCTTTTTTGCAGATAGCGATGACGTCTTCCACTCCTGGGGCTGGAAGCACGTGGTGCGCTCTGGAACGCATTACAAATATATCATGTCCTGCTACCTGTGTCTGGGTAGCCACAGTCCTTGTTGCACTTTTGCGATTGCTTTTGCGACTTCCTGGAGGCCTTACAGGTGCCTCTTCTAAGTACAGGTCTTGCTCAGTAGGGGTCGCTGTTGCAGCATAAGATGCTGGACAGGATGCAGGTGCGCGCAGTGGCTCAATTGGGAACGCACAAGGCTTTTGCGATGCAGAGTAGGAAGCAGTATACGATGCAGGGCACGATGCAGGTGCGCGGCCTGGCGCTGATGCGGCTGGGGCCCGGGACACTGAGACACGGGGTACACTACCGGCTTCAGGGACGGGGTCGCTGACACGGGAGACATTCAAGGCATACCACCCCTTAAGGCCCCAGTGCCGCGTGTAGGTGACAATATCCCCTATCAAGAGATCCCTTCCCGGGTGCCCATCTGGCAGGTGAGACTCCACATCCCTGCGGTTAACGAATACCTCCTGGTACAGGCCTGGCTCATGGATGAACCCCCAGCCTCCCTGGAGTTTAAAGTCTCTAATGGCCCCTGGCGCCGCGGTTCCCGGAGCGTACCTTTATCTCTCCTGACGTTTTCTTTATCAGCGAGATCCTTCTCCCGGTACCTCTGGCGAAGCTGCTGCGCCTCTCTCTGCTCCTACTGCTGTCGCTGCTCGTGCTCCCGGCGTCGCCATTCGTTCTCCTTCTGGGCGGCGTATTCTACGTCGTCCAGGTACTCCATCTGCTCCCAGTCGATCTCCATCACGGATGGCTGGGTCCCCTCCGGTGTCCCTACCGGGGAACTGCATTCCGCTGCAGCCTCCAGGCCGGGCTGGCACTCCGGAACGGGCAGGGCCTCCTCAGCCTCCTTCTCTCCCGCCGCGTCCCCGGCGGAGTCAGGATCAGCACTTTTGGAGCCGGCCTCCGGTTCTTCATCAGCCGCTTGCAGTGGTGGCGCAGGTAACGGTGGTGCATCCAGGGGGGAGAGCGTCGCATCCCACAGCAGCCGCTGTTTCAGGGCACGCCAGCTTTTCTCCATCTCCTCCATTTCTTCACGGTGTCGGGCCATGTCCCTTAACACCGCATCCACCTTTTCCATTCTTTGGTCGGTTTCCCGACCTGGGGACGGTTCCGGTACAGGTAACAGCTCTTCAGGGGAACGGGGTCTGCGCACCGCCGCTCCTCCACACAGCGTCTCCTGTCCTTCTGTTCCGACCACGCACCACAATTGTGGATACCAGGGCTATGGGGTACTCGGAGCCGAGCCCATGGAAATCCCATGGGAGTTGTCACTGGTAGCGGTGGCTCGGTCCGTGGCCCTGGCGGTCGTGCAATGGGGGATATTTACAGGGGATTGTTAGTATAGGTAGTTCGTGACGCCACCTGTGGTATCTGGTTAATTGAACCAGCGCTGCTATTAGATTCTTCACAGGGGATGTTATGGGGCAGCTGGGTGGTAGTCTCCCACAGGTGAGACGGGTCCCTGGAAGTCTATGGTGAAGATGATGCAGGGTGTAGTAAGAATTCAGTCACACACCAGGTAGTTCCTTTTCATACCTTTTACTGATGGTGGTTCAAGCAGATCCCGGGGAGCTGGTTGGGGTGGAGAGTGCACATTCCGGTAACAGCTGAGCAGGTTAGAGGCCTCCTTTTCTTCCATATACATGTGAGTCCAACTTGCCTGAAGCGAAGTTAACCCTGAATCTCCAGCTTTCTCAATAGCTGTACTGCCCGGCCAATGTTGTGGTGGAGCCTTCTAAGTGATGAAACTAAGTCCTTACTTTTGTCTGCGCTTGACTCAAAGTCCCTGTTCCACCTGACTCCGGTTACGTATTGACACTTAGGGCTGCTCTCTGCGACCTGTAGTCCAGATGCCTCCGGTTTTCTTGTTACTAAGCTTGAAACTGTAGCAACGCTTCGGACCCCGGTGTCCGGCAATCTAGTGCAGGTAATCCAATACCTGTAGCACTTCTCTATGTTCTCCACTGCGCCCTTCGCCCTGCTTCCCGCTCTTAACATAAGCACTTGTAGAATACAATGGCGAAGTCAGCTTTCTCTAGGGCTCGCTGAGTAGCCCTCAGTATCCTCTAAGTCCCACTTGGACTGACACTGAGCTGATCCGTCAGAAGACAGGAGCCAGATTCCACTACTCTCCCTCCTAGGTTGGCTGACTGACTAACCACCTAAGCTACGTGTCACCCCCTCCTATATCTCAGATGGGTGTGTCTGAAGGTGTGAGTGACAGTGAATGAATATCAAGCGTTGCTGTTACCTTCCTGTGCACTCTCCTGGATTTTTATGTGTGTACCTGCGTAGCTGGGCCACACATCCCCCCTTGGTAAAACACAGCACTCCCGGGCTGTAAAAGACAAAAAGAACATTTTGTTTTGCATTAACAACAACATTTTAACTCTTCCCATCCGGGAGGTGAGGATTTCTTGAACGTTACATTTTGTACAATAGGAAAATACAAAAGTATCAAAACATTTTTCTCATAAATATTCACAGTATAAGACAACATTCTTGTGGAGGACCCGCACCAAAACCTCCCACGTGGGTCCTGGGTGGGCTGCAGGACTTCTGACTGCAGACCTCACTCTAGGCCCACCATACGGGTTTTTCTTCAGAGGTAGATTTTGTAGTGGTTTCATGTAAAACCAAGATAATGCACCGAAGCGCAACTATTTACAGGATAAGTTCTGGGCTGGCACAGTCCTCAGCCTCTCAGTCCATGGCATGGTTAAAGACACATACATAAACTTCAAGTATTCTCATTATTACTCAACTGAATTTACCCAACCGGGGTATACTATGCAACTATGCAATCTACATCTTTATTCTTTAGCTTGTCAAATTCTCTTATACCCAGCCGGGTATTCTAATTTAAATATGTAAAACATCAGTATACACAATAATAAAGTGCAAAAATGGCAATTATTTCTTTCAAAACTTTTTTCAATTACTAGAATGCGGTAAACCCCTGTCTGGGTCCTACCAGTCTCTATTTTTACAAATTTTCACTGACGTCTTCCACTCCTGGGGCTGGAACGACGCGATGCCCTTTGGATCCCATAACAAATAAGTCATGGCCCGATATCTGCGTCTGAGTGGCCACAGTCCTTGTGCGAACCAACGGGGACGCAACGGGTGTCTCAGGCAAATATTGGCTTCTCATCAGAGATGCAGGCTTAGGCTGCGATTTAACGGTGGTCGCATCATCCGGTTGCGATCCAGAATGAGTCGCAGGTTGCGTTGCGGGACACTTTGCTGATTGCGATGCAGGGGGCGATGCCGGGTAGGTCGCCTGTTGCGATGTCGAGCAGGTCGCTGTTTGCGAAGCAGGGGGTGATGCTGGGGCACGGCCTGGTGCGGTGGGAGCTCTGAACTGGGACGCTTCGGTACCGGCGTCGGGGACGGGGTCACTAACGATGGAGACGTTCAGGGCATACCACCCCTTCATGCCCCAGTGTCGGGTGTAGCTCACAAAGTCCCCATTAATCAGGTCCCTCCCCGGATGACCGATGGGCAGGTGGGATTCTACGTCCTTGCGGCTTACAAAGACCCCTGCATAGAGGCCCGGTTCTCGGATGAAGCCCCAGCCCTTGCGGAGCTGGAACTCGGTAACACACCCCTGCCGCCGCGGTTCCCGTAAGGTACCTTTCTCCCGGCGAACGGTCTCCTTGTCAGCTATGAATTCCTCATGCTGCTTCTGTCGGGACCGCTGGATGTCTCTTTCTTCCTCCTGCTTCTGGCGTTGCTGCTCCTCCTCACGACGGCGCCACTCACTTTCCCACTGCACAGCGTAGGTGACGTCATCTAATCGCTCCATCTCGTCCCAGTCGACTTCCGGCAACGATGGCTGGGACCCCTCCGGTGACCTCATCGGGGAGCGGTGCTCTGCGGTGGTCTCCTGGCCTGACTGGCACTCCGGTCCGGGCAATACCTCCTCAGCCTCCTTCTCCTCCACCTCCGCAGCGGTGGGATCAGGTACAGCACTCTCGGCGGTAACCTCCGGTCGTCCCTCAGCCTTCTCCAGCAGCGATTTCAGGAATTCAGGAGACGGCCCTTGGCTTGTAGGAGAGAACACTGCGTCCCACAGCAGCCGCTGTGTTTGGGCTCGCCAGTGTCTCCCCATCTCCTGTAGATCAGCACGACTCTGGAGCTTTCTTCTTAGCTCCTCATTCTCCTTCCGCAGTTTCATCATGACGGGGTCGGTGTCCCTATCCGGGGACAGCTCCGGCACAGGTAGGAAATCTTCCGGTCCTTGGCACAGATTCTCCTGTCCTTCCGCCATCTCTTCCCAAGCCAGACTGTAGTTTCCATCTGGAACAATCTGGTCTCTTCCGTGGAGGCGGGATTTGCGTCTCCTCCTCTTCGCATAGAGGATGAAGAGGAGGCGGATCTCCTTAGCAGTAGGGCAGGACCGCACATTGTAGTAACATTTGGAGAGGGCGGCCATAACTTTCGCGCCACAGGGGGGTACACGCCCACGAATGTACCCCACCTTCTTCACCAGCGCCTCAGGGCGCCAATATGGCGGCAAAATGGCGGTATTTGGCGCCAAAGGTGACACACAGTCTTTTTCACTAAACAGTTCAATAGGCACACAGGACTCACAATTGCAAGCTTTCGCATCCTGTTCGTGACGCCAAAGTTTGTTCCGACCACGCACCACAATTGTGGATACCAGGGCTATGGGGTACTCGGAGCCGAGCCCATGGAAATCTATGGGAGTTGTCACTGGTAGCGGTGGCTCGGTCCGTGGCCCTGGCGGTCGTGCAATGGGGGATATTTACAGGGGATTGTTAGTATAGGTAGTTCGTGACGCCACCTGTGGTATCTGGTTAATTGAACCAGCGCTGCTATTAGATTCTTCACAGGGGATGTTATGGGGCAGCTGGGTGGTAGTCTCCCACAGGTGAGACGGGTCCCTGGAAGTCTATGGTGAAGATGATGCAGGGTGTAGTAAGAATTCAGTCACACACCAGGTAGTTCCTTTTCATACCTTTTACTGATGGTGGTTCAAGCAGATCCCGGGGAGCTGGTTGGGGTGGAGAGTGCACATTCCGGTAACAGCTGAGCAGGTTAGAGGCCTCCTTTTCTTCCATATACATGTGAGTCCAACTTGCCTGAAGCGAAGTTAACCCTGAATCTCCAGCTTTCTCAATAGCTGTACTGCCCGGCCAATGTTGTGGTGGAGCCTTCTAAGTGATGAAACTAAGTCCTTACTTTTGTCTGCGCTTGACTCAAAGTCCCTGTTCCACCTGACTCCGGTTACGTATTGACACTTAGGGCTGCTCTCTGCGACCTGTAGTCCAGATGCCTCCGGTTTTCTTGTTACTAAGCTTGAAACTGTAGCAACGCTTCGGACCCCGGTGTCCGGCAATCTAGTGCAGGTAATCCAATACCTGTAGCACTTCTCTATGTTCTCCACTGCGCCCTTCGCCCTGCTTCCCGCTCTTAACATAAGCACTTGTAGAATACAATGGCGAAGTCAGCTTTCTCTAGGGCTCGCTGAGTAGCCCTCAGTATCCTCTAAGTCCCACTTGGACTGACACTGAGCTGATCCGTCAGAAGACAGGAGCCAGATTCCACTACTCTCCCTCCTAGGTTGGCTGACTGACTAACCACCTAAGCTACGTGTCACCCCCTCCTATATCTCAGATGGGTGTGTCTGAAGGTGTGAGTGACAGTGAATGAATATCAAGCGTTGCTGTTACCTTCCTGTGCACTCTCCTGGATTTTTATGTGTGTACCTGCGTAGCTGGGCCACACATCCCCCCTTGGTAAAACACAGCACTCCCGGGCTGTAAAAGACAAAAAGAACATTTTGTTTTGCATTAACACAACATTTTAACTCTTCCCATCCGGGAGGTGAGGATTTCTTGAACGTTACATTTTGTACAATAGGAAAATACAAAAGTATCAAAACATTTTTCTCATAAATATTCACAGTATAAGACAACATTCTTGTGGAGGACCCGCACCAAAACCTCCCACGTGGGTCCTGGGTGGGCTGCAGGACTTCTGACTGCAGACCTCACTCTAGGCCCACCATACGGGTTTTTCTTCAGAGGTAGATTTTGTAGTGGTTTCATGTAAAACCAAGATAATGCACCGAAGCGCAACTATTTACAGGATAAGTTCTGGGCTGGCACAGTCCTCAGCCTCTCAGTCCATGGCATGGTTAAAGACACATACATAAACTTCAAGTATTCTCATTATTACTCAACTGAATTTACCCAACCGGGGTATACTATGCAACTATGCAATCTACATCTTTATTCTTTAACTTGTCAAATTCTCTTATACCCAGCAGGGTATTCTAATTTAAATATGTAAAACATCAGTATACACAATAATAAAGTGCAAAAATGGCAATTATTTCTTTCAAAACTTTTTTCAATTACTAGAATGCGGTAAACCCCTGTCTGGGTCCTACCGGTCTCTATTATTACAAATTTTCACTGACGTCTTCCACTCCTGGGGCTGGAACGACGCGATGCCCTTTGGATCCCATAACAAATAAGTCATGGCCCGATATCTGCGTCTGAGTGGCCACAGTCCTTGTGCGAACCAACGGGGACGCAACGGGTGTCTCAGGCAAATATTGGCTTCTCATCAGAGATGCAGGCTTAGGCTGCGATTTAACGGTGGTCGCATCATCCGGTTGCGATCCAGAATGAGTCGCAGGTTGCGTTGCAGGACACTTTGCTGATTGCGATGCAGGGGGCGATGCCGGGTAGGTCGCCTGTTGCGATGTCGAGCAGGTTTCTGTTTGCGAAGCAGGGGGTGATGCTGGGGCACGGCCTGGTGCGGTGGGAGCTCTGAACTGGGATGCTTCGGTACCGGCGTCAGGGACGGGGTTACTAACGATGGAGACGTTCAGGGCATACCACCCCTTCATGCCCCAGTGTCGGGTGTAGCTCACAACGTCCCCATTAATCAGGTCCCTCCCCGGATGACCGATGGGCAGGTGGGATTCTACGTCCCTGCGGCTTACAAAGACCCCTGCATAGAGGCCCGGTTCTCGGATGAAGCCCCAGCCTTTGCGGAGCTGGAACTCGGTAACACACCCCTGCCGCCGCGGTTCCCGTAAGGTACCTTTCTCCCGGCGAACGGTCTCCTTGTCAGCTATGAATTCCTCATGCTGCTTCTGTCGGGACCGCTGGATGTCTCTTTCTTCCTCCTGCTTCTGGCGTTGCTGCTCCTCCTCACGACGGCGCCACTCACTTTCCCACTGCACAGCGTAGGTGACGTCATCTAATCGCTCCATCTCGTCCCAGTCGACTTCCGGCAACGATGGCTGGGACCCCTCCGGTGACCTCACCGGGGAGCGGTGCTCTGCGGTGGTCTCCTGGCCTGACTGGCACTCCGGTCCGGGCAATACCTCCTCAGCCTCCTTCTCCTCCACCTCCGCAGCGGTGGGATCAGGTACAGCACTCTCGGCGGTAACCTCCGGTCGTCCCTCAGCCTTCTCCAGCAGCGATTTCAGGAATTCAGGAGACGGCCCTTGGCTTGTAGGAGAGAACACTGCGTCCCACAGCAGCCGCTGTGTTTGGGCTCGCCAGTGTCTCCCCGTCTCCTGTAGATCAGCACGACTCTGGAGCTTTCTTCTTAGCTCCTCATTCTCCTTCCGCAGTTTCATCATGACGGGGTCGGTGTCCCTATCCGGGGACAGCTCCGGCACAGGTAGGAAATCTTCCGGTCCTTGGCACAGATTCTCCTGTCCTTCCGCCATCTCTTCCCAAGCCAGACTGTAGTTTCCATCTGGAACAATCTGGTCTCTTCCGTGGAGGCGGGATTTGCGTCTCCTCCTCTTCGCATAGAGGATGAAGAGGAGGCGGATCTCCTTAGCAGTAGGGCAGGACCGCACATTGTAGTAACATTTGGAGAGGGCGGCCATAACTTTCGCGCCACAGGGGGGTACACGCCCACGAATGTACGCCCACCTTCTTCACCAGCGCCTCAGGGCGCCAATATGGCGGCAAAATGGCGGTATTTGGCGCCAAAGGTGACACACAGTCTTTTTCACTAAACAGTTCAATAGGCACACAGGACTCACAATTGCAAGCTTTCGCATCCTGTTCGTGACGCCAAAGTTTGTTCCGACCACGCACCACAATTGTGGATACCAGGGCTATGGGGTACTCGGAGCCGAGCCCATGGAAATCTATGGGAGTTGTCACTGGTAGCGGTGGCTCGGTCCGTGGCCCTGGCGGTCGTGCAATGGGGGATATTTACAGGGGATTGTTAGTATAGGTAGTTCGTGACGCCACCTGTGGTATCTGGTTAATTGAACCAGCGCTGCTATTAGATTCTTCACAGGGGATGTTATGGGGCAGCTGGGTGGTAGTCTCCCACAGGTGAGACGGGTCCCTGGAAGTCTATGGTGAAGATGATGCAGGGTGTAGTAAGAATTCAGTCACACACCAGGTAGTTCCTTTTCATACCTTTTACTGATGGTGGTTCAAGCAGATCCCGGGGAGCTGGTTGGGGTGGAGAGTGCACATTCCGGTAACAGCTGAGCAGGTTAGAGGCCTCCTTTTCTTCCATATACATGTGAGTCCAACTTGCCTGAAGCGAAGTTAACCCTGAATCTCCAGCTTTCTCAATAGCTGTACTGCCCGGCCAATGTTGTGGTGGAGCCTTCTAAGTGATGAAACTAAGTCCTTACTTTTGTCTGCGCTTGACTCAAAGTCCCTGTTCCACCTGACTCCGGTTACGTATTGACACTTAGGGCTGCTCTCTGCGACCTGTAGTCCAGATGCCTCCGGTTTTCTTGTTACTAAGCTTGAAACTGTAGCAACGCTTCGGACCCCGGTGTCCGGCAATCTAGTGCAGGTAATCCAATACCTGTAGCACTTCTCTATGTTCTCCACTGCGCCCTTCGCCCTGCTTCCCGCTCTTAACATAAGCACTTGTAGAATACAATGGCGAAGTCAGCTTTCTCTAGGGCTCGCTGAGTAGCCCTCAGTATCCTCTAAGTCCCACTTGGACTGACACTGAGCTGATCCGTCAGAAGACAGGAGCCAGATTCCACTACTCTCCCTCCTAGGTTGGCTGACTGACTAACCACCTAAGCTACGTGTCACCCCCTCCTATATCTCAGATGGGTGTGTCTGAAGGTGTGAGTGACAGTGAATGAATATCAAGCGTTGCTGTTACCTTCCTGTGCACTCTCCTGGATTTTTATGTGTGTACCTGCGTAGCTGGGCCACACACTTCCGCCATCTCACTCCAGGCCAGACTGTGCGTTGCATCTGGAACAATCTGGTCTCTTCCGTGGAGGCGGGACTTTCGCTTTCTCTTCCTGGCATAGAGGATGAAGAGGAGGCGGATCTCCCTTGCAGTAGGGCAGGCTCTTGTATTGTAATAGCATTTAGACAGGGCGCCCATTGCTTTCGCGCCACAGGGGGGGGGTACGCCCACGAAGGCACGCCCACCTTCTTCACCAGCGCCTCAGGGCGCGAATATGGCGGCAAAATGGCGGAAAATGGCGCCAAAAATCACAAAAACTGCAGTCTTTTTGCACAAAACAGTCCACTTTAGGCACACAGGACTCACATTCAGTAAGCTTCGTATCCTGTTCGTGACGCCAAAGATGAGTCGCCCGCCAGGGCTGTGGGGTACTCGGCACCGAGCTCGTCGAAGTCTATGGGGAATGTCACAAGTAGCACAGCTCGGTCCGTTGCCCTGGGCGCTCATTCAAAGGGGGATATTTACAGGGGATTGTAGTAATAGTTCTTGACGCCACCTGTGGTTTCTGATCAAGGTGACCAGCGCTGCAGGGTGAATCCACTGAGGGTTGGGGCAGCAAGGTGGTAGGTCTCCCACAGGTGAGACTAGATGGATCCCTCAGGGTGATATGTCAGTGCAGGGTGCAGGCAATAAGTCAGTCACACACAAGCCGGTCTCTTTCCATACCTTTACTGATGAAGGTTGCAGGTATGTCCCGGGAAGCTGCTCAGGGTGGAGTATGCACATCCAGGTAATTGCCAAGTAGGTTTAAGGCCTCCTTTCCCTTTAAAGTGTATGAGTCCTAACCTGCGTGAAGTCAGGGTTAACTCTGAATAGCACAGCTTCGCCCGGCCAACATTGTGGTGGAAGTCTTCTCGTGGCAAGAACTAAGTCTATATGGCTGCAGACCCGACTCCTGTTCTGCCTGACCCCGGTTACGTATCGGCACTTAGGGCTACCCTCTGTGACTTGAAGTCCAGCAGGGATTCCGGTGTTTCTCTCACTAGCCGTGAAGGTTCTAGCAAGTCTTCGGACCCGGTGTCCGGTTAAATTGAGTGAAGGTGGTCTGTCACCGAAGTCACTCCTTCCTAGGGTCACCACTCGCCCGTCGCCCTACTCTCACCCTTAACATAAGCACGGGTAGCAGTAGGTGTAGTCGTCAGCTTCCTCCCATCCAAAGCTCACTGACCGATTCTCAGTTAACTCGATGTTCTGCAAACTGTAGTCCCCCTTCCTTCTGTTCCTTCTTGAACTCTGTCCAGAGCGGCTATCAGGACCTTCCGTCAGACTGATTTCGTGCTCGCTCCGAGAGTCACTTTCCACTTGCATAGGGTACTAACAGTGTAGATGTTCCGAGATATCAGCTTGCAATCTCTCTCCTCTGTCTCTGACTAGAATGTCTCTGACAGGAAACTCCGTCCTCAGACTACCTCCAACTCCCTCCAGTCTGGAATGAACTACTGACAGGAACTAACCTAACTGCTGCCTAACTCACACCCTTAAATAGTCTAAGGTTCCCTCTAGTGGTAATCTAGGGAAGTGTGAGTGTTGTGAATGAATATCAGATTTTGCAATTACCTTTCAGCACATACTCCTGGAACATGTGTACCAAGCGCAGCTGGGCCACACAAATGCAATACTGCAATACACCAGCAGGCCAGCGGGGAGAATCTGACATTAACTCCCGAAGGCCTGAAAGAAAAAAAGTTTTAATGTGAGAAGCCAGATCTGATACAGGTCCAAAAATGGATCGTAACACTCTCGATGTCTCCAGACAACACCCTCACCAGATTCTGGAGCTGTAGAGCAGGAATCACACACTGACGCCGTATGGCTTGTAGCTTTAATACTCCTGCTGAACTAAAGCTCCCACAGGGCATGGAAACAATCAAAGACTTTAGTGGACAGGAAGTACTCTCGCCTTGGAGTTTAAGCTTCTCAGGGCAAAGACAGTCAGGATGTTCCACACAACCACAGCGATACCATATTCCCTTCTCATGACTGGACTCAGGCTGCTGCACTGCCAGTCCACTTTTATGAGCCCTTTTGGGTTTTGCTTGGGTAGCTGTTTTTGCAGGTTGAAGAACAGATGGTTTTTGGACGGTCGTGGATGGACATGACGGTTTACTCACAGGTGTGCTCCGTCTGGTTCGTCTTTGGAAGCTTGGGAGGGAAGACTTTGCAGAAGATGCAGAACGAGGCATATCGAAGACTTTACGGAAGGCCACCAGGAAGGCCTGTAAGTCCGAGGTGATGGGATCACCTGCTTTCCAGAGGGGGTTGAACCATTCCAAGGTATCTCCTGTTAAGTAGGACATTAGGAATCCCACCTTGGCCTGATCAGAGAAAAAAATGGGGAGCATACCATTCGTAGCGCTGCAAGGATTGCTCAAGGAACACATGGCACTGCTTAGAATCACCATTAGAGTTGAGCGAAACAGGTCGGTCAGATTCATAAGTCGCCGACTTTCGCCAAAGTTGGGTTTCATTGGCCGAAACCCGACCATAGCGTGCAGTCGGCCTTGCGGTCGGCAAAACGAGCGCCAAAGTCGGTTTTCCCAGAATGCTTTCAGGTGCCTTTTTTCAGCCAATGAGCAAGGACGTACACTGGGCAACGAGATGATATTGTGCAGCGTCCACCACCATCTTAGAGAAGGGCATTGCAGTGATTGGCTTGCTTTGGGGGGCGTCATAGTGTCTATAAAAGCCCTGAGCACCGACCTCCATTTTACTTCTGCCGATATTAACATTAGGGAGAGGTTGCTGACGCTGTTTATCAGTAGGGAGAGAGTTAGGGCTGGAAAGAGAAGTTCTTCTGTGCTTGTACTGATCGCAATTGTGCTGTACAGTTAGTGTGCCATGACAGGGGAGGATTTTCTTGTGTGCAGCAGCGCTGGTTATTAGGCTGCCTGATAGCTGTATTGCTGTGTGTACACTGCTGTGCAGACTGCTATCTACACAGCACTAATTCTTTTATTCTTTTTTTCTGCACAGTTACCGAGTGTTCATTTTTTCCCACACCGTATAGAGCTGTACGCTCCTCAAACACTACCGTGTACCGGCTGGTATCACAGACAAATACATGCTATCTCTGTGTGACTCCGGAAATATATACGGAGATTTATAATTACCCCAACACTGTATACAGCTGTCTGCTTCTGATACAGTACAGTATATCTGCTGTTGTGAATGGGTTTGAGATGAGTTCTGAGCAGAGGCTCCCTCTGGTGGTTACAAGCGGTACTAGTGAGGATTGTGAGGACTGGGAATCAGGTGTTACTGACTGGTCTTATATAAGGGAGTCATTTTCCCATCAGGGTTGCCGGTGATCAATTGTTCTGGTCTGAATCCTTCTTTCCAGTTTCCCTTGTAGCCTGCTGTGTCGTGTCTGCATCTCCTGCTACCAGATAAGACAATTTCTTCTTTTGTGTTTTTGCTATATTTTTGCATTTTGTCCTGCACTTCTGTGGGGGCCTTCAGTTTAGTTCAGCCACTGTGTTTTGTACTTTTGCTTTTTCCAGTTTTTTTTCAGTGGCTGCTGTTTTGATTTTGTTACACCAGAGAGCTAATTTAGGTGGTAGAGGTCGTGTGATCTCAGGTGATTTTGAAATTAGTAGAGTTGGTGTTTTTCAGGGTTTTCTGAGATTGCAGTAAGTACCCTTCCTGTCCTTTTCTATTTAGATAGTTTGGGCCCCAGCGTTTGCTCATACTATTTTCTTTCTGTGTCAGTATTTCCTCTTGTCTAACCGCCATTACATGTTTGGGGGCTTTCTATTATCTTTGGGGTTCTGCTCCGGGGCAGATAGCTTTCCTATTTCTATCTTTAGGTGTAGTTAGTTTCTCAGGCTGTGACGAGGCGTCTAGGACCAACGTAGGAACGCTCCACGGCTGCCTCTAGTTGCGGTGGTTAGTCAGGGTACTGCAATCTCATAGATTCCAACTGCTCTGGTGTATTTCCTTTTTTACCTGCACTCCTCAGTTACCGTAACATAACAGTATCACCGGCCATAAAAATTGTATGGTACTCACAGAAGGGAAAAAATATTTTGAAGGAAGAAAAGTTGTCAGAGATATTTTTCTGTTTGTTGCATTTTTTTTTTTTTTCCCTCTGTATCTCTGGGTGCTGGGGAGGATCTTTTCTCCCAATGGAGTTTGCACAGTTGTCTGGCCGTGTGGATCAGCTTGCCACTGAGGTTCAGAGTATTGCTGCATATCTTGCTAGGTTGCCTGTTGTGGAACCTAGGATCCCCATGCCAGATTTGTTTTTAGGGGATCGAGCTAAGTTTCAGAATTTCAAAAATAATTGTAAATTGTTTCTTGCCTTAAAATCTAAGTCCTCAGGAAACGCAGCGCAGCAGGTTCAAATTATCATCTCTCTCCTGCGCGGCGATCCTCAGGATTGGGCTTTTTCCCTGATACCTGGGGATCCTGTTTTGAGTGATGTTGATGTATTTTTTCAGGCTTTGGGGTTATTGTACGATGAGCCTAATGTCACTGATCAAGCTGAAAAAGCCTTGTTGGCATTAAATCAGGGGCTTGATGACGCTGAGTTATACTGTCAGAGATTCCGTAGGTGGGCAGTCCTGACCAAATGGAATGACGACGCTTTGGCGGCCCTTTTCCGGAAAGGGTCTGTCGGATAATGTAAAGGATGTTATGGTGGGATTCCCTGTCCCCTCTGGTCTCAATGATTCTATGTCATTAGCGATTCAAATTGACAGACGTTTGCGTGAGCGGAGAAGTATGCATGGAGTGGTGTTGCCTTGTGAGCCAGCTGCTGAGCCCATGCAGTGTGATGGAGTGGTGTCTGGGGCACAGCGTCATGAGTTTCGAAAGCGCAATTGGGTTATATTTCTACTGTGGTGATGCCTCTCATGCTATTTCAGTCTGCCCTAAGCGGGGAAGACATTTTGCACGCTCAGTTGTCTTGGGTAGTGTTCAGACTAAGTTTTTATTAACTGTCACTCTGATATGCTCTCTGTCCTCATTTTCTGCTCAGGCTTTCGTTGATTCTGGAGCAGCTATTAACCTGATGGATTATGATTTTGCTAAACGTTGTGGGTTTCCCTTGATACCCCTACAGAAGTCTATTCCTCTACTGGGGATCGATTCTACCCCTTTGGCTGAGAATAAACCCCAGTTTTCTACTCAGGTGATAATGAGGGTTGAACCTGATCACCAGGAGTGCTGCAAATTTTTGGTTCTATATAATCTGCATGACATTATAGTGCTGGGTTTCCCTTGGTTACAGTCTCATAATCCTGTTTTGGATTGGAAGTCTGTCTCTGTGGCCAGTTGGGGCTGCCAATGTGTTAATACCAACACTCCTGTTTTTTCTGCCTCCCCCCAGGCTGAGGATGTTCCTGACTTTTTGTTTGATTTTTCTGATGTGTTTAGCGAAAGTAAATCTGCATCCTTGCCTCCCCATAGGAGCTATGACTGCGCTATTGAATTAGTGCCGGGTAGTAAATTCCCTAAAGGTCGCCTTTTTAACTTGTCTGTACCTGAACATGACGCTATGCGGTCTTATATCAAGGAATCATTGGAGAAGGGTCATATCAGACCATCCTCTTCACCCTTAGGTGCCGGTTTTTTCTTTGTGGCCAAAAAAGATGGTTCATTAAGGCCGTGTATTGATTATCGTCTCTTGAACAATATTACTGTGAAATATCAATACCCGTTACCCTTGATTTCTGACCTGTTTTCCAGGGTGAAAAACGCTACTTGGTCTACCAAGCTTGACCTCAGGGGGGCGTATAACCTTATTCGCATTAAGCACGGGGATGAATGGAAGACAGCATTTAACACCCCTGAAGGGCATTTTGAGTACCTTGTGATGCCCTTTGGGCTCACTAATGCTCCTTCCGTCTTCCAGTCCTTCATGAATGACATTTTCAGGGATTTTGTGGACAAGTTTCTGATTGTTTATTTGGATGATATCTTGATTTTTTCTAATGACTGGGACTCTCATGTGAAACATGTTCGAACTGTATTCCAGATTTGGAGAGAATGCTCTGTATGTGAAGGGATCAAAGTGTCTTTTTGGCGTACAGAAGATCTCATTTCTGGGATTCATTTTGTCCCCATCTGTTATTGAAATGGACCCGGTCAAGGTTCAGGCCATCTGTGATTGGGTCCAACCTACTTCATTAAAGGCTCTTCAGAGATTTTTGGGTTTTGCCAATTTTTATCGTAAATTTATTGGTAATTTCTCGGTTATTGTTAAACCATTAACTGATTTGACCAGAAAGGGTTCTGATGTGGTGAATTGGCCTCCTGAGGCAGTCTCTGCGTTTCAGGAACTTAAGCAGAGATTCACTTCTGCTCCTGTTCTACGGCAGCCTGATGTTTCTCTGCCATTTCAGGTGGAGGTTGATGCCTCTGAAATTGGGGCAGGTGCCGTTTTGTCCCAAAAAGATCCAGAGACCTCTAAAAGTAACCCTTGTGCCTTTTTCTCTCGAAAATTTTCTCCAACTGAACGTAATTATGACGTGGGTAATCGGGAGTTATTGGCCATGAAGTGGGCTTTTGAAGAGTGGAGACATTGTGGTGGTCCTTACGGACCATAAGAATCTGGTCTATCTGGAATCTGCCAAGCGACTCAATCCTAGACAGGCCAGGTGGGCCTTGTTTTTCACACGTTTTAATTTTGTGGTTTCCTTTCTTCCTGGCACTAAGAATGTTAAGGCGGATGCCCTCTCGAGGAGTTTCCTTGCGGACTCTCCTGAGCTATCTGATCCCTCTGTTATTTTGAAGGAGGGTGTAGTTCTTTCCGCCATCTCGCCCAATTTGAGACTTGCTCTGGAGGGGTGTCAGGAGGATAGGCCCGAGCGCTGCCCTGTTGGAAAATTGTTTGTCCCGGACCAATGGAAAAAGAGTGTGATGTCTGAGATTCATTGTTCCGCATTGGCTGGGCATCCCGGAATTTTTGGTACCAGAGACTTGGTTAGTCGGTCCTTTTGGTGGCCTACCTTGTCTCGCGATGTCAGGGAATTTGTGCAGTCCTGCGGGACTTGCTCTCGCTCCAAGCCTTGCTCTCGCTCTAGTGGTTTGTTGATGCCATTGCCTGTGCCCAAGAGACCATGGACCCATATCTCTATGGATTTCATTTCCGATCTTCCTGTTTCTCAGAGAATGACCACCATCTGGGTAATTTGTGATAGGTTTTCCAAAATGATACATCTTGTGCCATTACCTAAGTTGCCTTCCTCCTCTGAATTGGTGCCGTTGTTCCTTCAGCACGTGGTTCGTTTACACGGCATTCCTGAGAACATTGTGTCTGACAGAGGAGTCCAGTTTGTTTCCAGATTTTGGAGGACTTTTTGTTCTAAACTGGGTGTTCAATTGTCTTTCTCCTCGGCATTTCTGTCATGGGTGCATCGCCACGAAGATCGTCGCGATTGCACATTCTGACTTCTCACAGCTGAGCTGCTGTTTCTTTGTGTTTGGTAATGAGAGAGTTAATTTTACCTAGCTCTTTGCTAAGACTAGGTCCAGCCTCGCCCGGCTGCTTTTGATTATGTTCTAATTAGTTTCCTTTATATTCCTGCCAGTCTGGGTGTTAGACGCGGTGAAAGCATTCATGTAGTCTAGCAGGCTGGAGCGGTTCTGAGAATACTTAAGCTAAGAGTTCCTTAGTTGTTTTTACTCTTATAGCTTAAAGTTTATCTCTGAGACCTTAGGTGTTCCTACTGTGTGTGAGTGTTGTATGTAAGACTTTATTTACTTTATTTCTTGTCTTTCTTGTATGTCTTTCTGTTCATTAACCGTTACCTGTTCATTCCCTTTGGTGGTAATCAGGGTCCTTCTTAGGACTAGATTACAGTTGGCAGGGATTGATAGGAGACAGGGTTTACGCTGGTGGCCTGGACCTCTGTACCTTTAACAGTACCTCCAGGTAGAGGGTTTTAGGGTCAGCATAGACCCCGGTCACCCTCTAGCCGGAGACAGCGTATAACGGATTCCGTTTTGACCCACTGGACATTCTGTCAGGTAAATCTATGTTATCATATATCTATGCGCATGTTATATAGTATGTTGCCCTTTTGATATAGATTACTGACATCACATATATATATCTGCTATACAGCGTGACATTTTCACCGGCCCAACTAAAGATTCTCCCCAGCTGTCATGGATCCAGTAGCCCAGCTGGCCCGGCAGTTGCAGGGGTTGTCCATGGAATTTGCAGACATTAAGTCCAAGGTTTTGTCCCCCCCGGAGCAAACCAGCTCTGAACCTAAGGTTGCTCTCCCGGACAGGTTCACTGGTGGCGGGACAAATTTTTTACTTTCCGGGAGGCATGTAAATTGTACTTTCGGCTGCGGCCTCGGTCATCTGGGAGTGAAGAGCAGAGGGTGGGAATTATTATCTCACTCTTACAAGGGGACCCTCAATCCTGGGCGTTCTCTATTCCTCCAGGCTCCCCAGATCTCCAGTCAGTGGATCGATTTTTTACTGCCCTGGGTCTGGTATATGATGATCCGGATCGAGTTTCCCTTGCTGAAACAAGGTTACGTAAAATACGGCAAGGAAATCGTCCAGCGGAGGAATATTCTTCTGAGTTCCGTAGATGGGCAACAGATACTCAGTGGAATGACCCAGCTCTTAGGAGCCAGTTTTGTCAAGGGTTGTCTGACAAATTAAAAGATGTGTTGGCTCAGTATGATTCTCCTCCATCACTGGAGGCTGCTATGGCCCTCGCTATTCGCATTGATAGACGACTTCGGGGAAGACGCGAGGTAACTCCGCCCCCGTGATGACTCCACCTACTACTAAAGTCCCTTATACTGAGGTTCCCCTGGTCTGTTCTGAGGAACCCATGCAGTTGGGAGGGACATCTTTTTGTAGGAGGGAATCGGCGGTGCGCCGCAAGACTAGAAGGTGTTTCTTTTGCGGGAGAGAGGGACATTTTGTTGGGGGGTGTCCATCCCGGACCTCTTTGAGCAAAGGAGTTAACCTGGGAGTGTGTATTTCGTCCCCAAATCCCTCTCAGTTTCTCGTGCCTGCGGAGGTGGTGATTGGTACTAGAACTGAGAGGATTTCTGTTTTTCTTGATAGTGGGTCCGGGGCTAATCTGGTGGACGCTCGGTTTGCCCAGGTGCATGGTATGCAACTGAGTGTATTGGCCAAACCGGTCCCTATACTCTCTATTGATTCTAGACCTCTTGGTCAAGGTAGCTTGGTACAAGCTGTTCATAACATAGATCTTCGAGTAGGGGCAATACATAAAGAGCAATTGTCTTGTTATGTGTTGGAGGGTCTACCTACTCCTATTGTGTTGGGACTTCCTTGGTTGGCTAAACATAACCCAGTGATTGATTGGCAATCCAGAAAGATAAGCCAGTGGGGTGAATTTTGCAAGAATAACTGCATGAGCACGGTCATCGGTGCGGTTGTGCCTAGGACTTTGCCTCCTTTTCTGGAGGACTTTGGGGAGATGTTCTCAGAGGAGGGGTGTAAAGAGTTACCTCCTCATCGCGCATATGACTGCTCAATAAAGTTGCTTCCTGATGCCTTATCTCGTACTTTCCCAGGGACCGGGAGGATGGATGATCCGGTTCCTATTCCTCAGGAGGGAGTTGTAGTGTCAGCTGTATGCTCTGAGCTTGAGGGGGAGGTATTGGGGGCTCAGGGGGACGCCCCTGTGGGACTTCCAGGGAGACTGATAGTTCCAGATCGGTTAAGACTGAAGGTTACGGAGAACCGTTACAAACGGATGGCTGATAGGGGGAGAGTTTCTGGTCGAGATCTGAAGGTGAACGATCTGGTGTGGTTGTCTACCAGGAATATAAAACTTAAAGTTCCCTCCTGGAGGTTGGGTCCCAGATTCATCGGGCCGTACAGGATCAGTTCCATAATTAATCCTGTGGCATTTCGTCTGGACCTCCCTCCTACGTTTAAAATTCATAATGTGTTTCACAAGTCATTACTTAAAAAGTATGTGGCACCAGTCATACAGTCACCTCTACCTCCTCCTTCAGTGGTAGTCAATGATAACGTGGAATTTCATGGGTCGAAAATCATTGACTCACGTCTCAGTCGCCGATCCCTTCAGTACTTAGTTCATTGGAGGGGGTATGGTCCTGAGGAGAGGACGTGGGTCCCTGCGTCTGATGCTAACGCAGATCGATTGGTTCGGACCTTTCACACAACTTACCCGGACAGACCTGGTCATGAGGGTCCGGAGGCCCCTCGTAGAAGGGGGGGTACTGTCATGGGTGCATCGCCACGAAGATCGTCGCGATTGCACATTCTGACTTCTCACAGCTGAGCTGCTGTTTCTTTGTGTTTGGTAATGAGAGAGTTAATTTTACCTAGCTCTTTGCTAAGACTAGGTCCAGCCTCGCCCGGCTGCTTTTGATTATGTTCTAATTAGTTTCCTTTATATTCCTGCCAGTCTGGGTGTTAGACGCCGGTGAAAGCATTCATGTAGTCTAGCAGGCTGGAGCGGTTCTGAGAATACTTAAGCTAAGAGTTCCTTAGTTGTTTTTACTCTTATAGCTTAAAGTTTATCTCTGAGACCTTAGGTGTTCCTACTGTGTGTGAGTGTTGTATGTAAGACTTTATTTACTTTATTTCTTGTCTTTCTTGTATGTCTTTCTGTTCATTAACCGTTACCTGTTCATTCCCTTTGGTGGTAATCAGGGTCCTTCTTAGGACTAGATTACAGTTGGCAGGGATTGATAGGAGACAGGGTTTACGCTGGTGGCCTGGACCTCTGTACCTTTAACAGTACCTCCAGGTAGAGGGATTAGTTAGGACCCCAGTTTAGGGTCAGCATAGACCCCGGTCACCCTCTAGCCGGAGACAGCGTATAACGGATTCCGTTTTGACCCACTGGACATTCTGTCAGGTAAATCTATGTTATCATATATCTATGCGCATGTTATATAGTATGTTGCCCTTTTGATATAGATTACTGACATCACATATATATATCTGCTATACAGCGTGACAATTTCATCCTCAGACCAATGGTCAAACTGAGAGAACAAACCAGACATTGGAGACTTATCTAAGATGCTTTGTGTCTGCTGATCAGGATGACTGGGTCTCTTTTTTGCCTTTGGCTGAGTTTGCTCTTAATAATAGGGCTAGCTCTGCCACTTTGATATCTCCGTTTTTCTGTAATTCTGGGTTTCACCCTCGATTTTCTTCAGGACAGACGGAGGCTTCTGTCTGTCCAGGTGTTGACTCTGTTGTTGAGCGTATGCAGCAGATTTGGGACCAGATAGTGGAGAGGTTGTCCCTCTCTCAGGAGAAGGCCCAGCGGTTTGCTAACCGGCATAGGACTGATGGTCCTCGGTTTAAAGTGGGGGACTTGGTCTGGTTGTCCTCAAAGAATATTCCTATGAGAGTAGCATCTCCTAAATTTAAGCCTAGGTTCATTGGACCTTATAAGATCATGGAGATTATTAATCCTGTTTCTTTTCGTTTGCTTCTTCCAGGGACATTTAAGATCCATAACGTGTTCCACAAGTCCTTGTTGAAGAGGTTTGTGGAGCCAGTGGTTCCTGCTGCTGTGCCTCCTGACCCTGTTTTGGTTGAGGGCAATCTGGAGTATGTGGTTGAGAAAATATTGGATTCTCGTTTTTCTAGACGAAGACTCCAGTATTTGGTTAAATGGAGAGGTTATGGTCAGGAAGACAATTCTTGGGTGTTTGCTTCGGACATCCATGCTAGGAGACTTATCCGTGCGTATCATAGAACTCATCCTGACCGACCTGGTTGCTCAAATGAGGGTTCGGTGACCCCTCCTCAAGGGGGGGGTACTGTTGTGAATGGGTTTGAGATGAGTTCTGAGCAGAGGCTCCCTCTGGTGGTTACAAGCGGTACTAGTGAGGATTGTGAGGACTGGGAATCAGGTGTTACTGACTGGTCTTATATAAGGGAGTCATTTTCCCATCAGGGTTGCCGGTGATCAATTGTTCTGGTCTGAATCCTTCTTTCCAGTTTCCCTTGTAGCCTGCTGTGTCGTGTCTGCATCTCCTGCTACCAGATAAGACAATTTCTTCTTTTGTGTTTTTGCTATATTTTTGCATTTTGTCCTGCACTTCTGTGGGGGCCTTCAGGGTCCCCTCCGGGGGCTTTTGCCTCTCAGTTTAGTTCAGCCACTGTGTTTTGTACTTTTGCTTTTTCCAGTTTTTTTTCAGTGGCTGCTGTTTTGATTTTGTTACACCAGAGAGCTAATTTAGGTGGTAGAGGTCGTGTGATCTCAGGTGATTTTGAAATTAGTAGAGTTGGTGTTTTTCAGGGTTTTCTGAGATTGCAGTAAGTACCCTTCCTGTCCTTTTCTATTTAGATAGTTTGGGCCCCAGCGTTTGCTCATACTATTTTCTTTCTGTGTCAGTATTTCCTCTTGTCTAACCGCCATTACATGTTTGGGGGCTTTCTATTATCTTTGGGGTTCTGCTCCGGGGCAGATAGCTTTCCTATTTCTATCTTTAGGTGTAGTTAGTTTCTCAGGCTGTGACGAGGCGTCTAGGACCAACGTAGGAACGCTCCACGGCTGCCTCTAGTTGCGGTGGTTAGTCAGGGTACTGCAATCTCATAGATTCCAACTGCTCTGGTGTATTTCCTTTTTTACCTGCACTCCTCAGTTACCGTAACATAACAATCTGCTCTTTGTAATACGGTGAAATCCATACTGAGAGAGCATCTGTGTGTGACTCCGGAAATATATACGGAGATTTAAATTTTTCCCTACACCGTATACAGCTGTACGCTCCTCATACAGTACCATATATCTGCTGGTATTTTTGGTACATTTTCCCAAACATGAGGAAGTATGGTGGAAGAGGCCGTGGACGTGGGCGGGGGGGCCAGCTGGGACTGATGGTGGTGGTGGTGCATCTGCTGGTAGTGCCAAAAGCACAATAGCACCTAAGGCAGGAGGTGTTGAGCCTGCATCGTCTGGCTCCAGAAGGCCTGGAAGGCTCCCTTTTCTGGGAGTAGGTAAACCGCTTTTAAAGCCGGAGCATCAGTAACAGGTTTTGGCTTACATTGCCGAAACAGCCTCCAGCTCTATTGCCTCTTCTTCTGAAGTTTCAAAAAATGCAAGCACTGAGTCGTCAGTGCAGGCTCCTGATCAGGAACAACACCTTTCCTTGTGTCCTTCACCCCCACCACAAGTGAAGGATTAGACAGTCCACACTTCAGATTACTCCCTGGAGCTCTTTTCACATACCATGCCTGGGTTATCAAGTGAAGTCCTGAATTCCCCAGTCCAAGATGAATATGACATGGAGTACACTGATGCACAGCCACTGCTATATGATTCTGCTGGTACATTCACCCAGAGCACTGCATTGCCCTCGCAGTCTACTGAGCCAGATTCTGACCCTGATGAAACTCAGGTGCCTCTTCCCGCATACTATACCACCTTACACGGTGACACAGAGGAAGGCGCAGATGAAATTGAAGAGGAGGTGATGGATGACCCAGTTGTTGACCCGGATTGGCATCCATTGGGGGAAGAGGGTGCCGCTGGCAATAGCTCAGAAGAGGAGGATCCGCAGCAGGCATCGACATCGCAGCTGCGGTTATCTGGCAGGCCCGTAGCAGTCCAAAAACGTGTTAAAAAAACAAAAAGCATTGCAGGACAGCTTGGCCAGACGGTCAAATTAGCACAGCGTGCAAGCCCTGAAAATTTATCCCATAGTAGGAAGAGTACAGTGTGGCACTTTTTTGTCCAAATCCTATTGATGAGCAAAGGTTATCTGTAAGAAGTGCGGAAGGACCTTTAGCCGAGGGAAAAATCTCTAAAAATTTAATACCAGTTGCATGCTTAGACATTTAAACACCATGCACTTGCAAGCGTGGACGGACTGCAAAACCTCACTGGCTTTGAATGCCTACATTGCCAAACTGATCTCATTAGAGATGATGTCCTTCCGTTTGGTTGAAAGCGCAGCGTTCCGAGAACTCATGGCCTACGCTGTCCACACTATGACCTACTCAGTCGGCACTTCTTTTCTAGAAAAGCCATCCCTGCCCTACACCTGCATGTGAAAGACCGCATTGTCTATGCAACTCAAACAATCAGTGAGTGAATCGGTGCACCTCAACAGATGCATGGCCAGTAGCATGGCCAGGGCCATTACGTGTCCATCACTGCGCACTGGGTTAATGTGGTGGATGCAGGGTCTACAGGGGACAGCGGCGGTGGGACAGTGCTGCCTAGCCCACGGTATAGGCAACAGGTGGCTGTAGGCGTTCGACCCTCCTCCTCCAGAAGCAAAAGCTCGTCGAGAGAGCGCAGTCGCATGAGCACTCCATCCGCAGCTGCCAGTGTTGCACACGAGGTGTCCCACGCAGCTAGTGGTAAGTGTCAGCAGGCTGTTTTAAAGATGATGTCTTTGGGCGACAACAGACATGTACTCTTTCATGCGGCTCTCTTTTGTGCGGCTTTTTTTCTCGCTGCTCTTCCGTACGGCTCTTTCATGCGTCTCTGTTTTGTACAGGTCTCTTTTGTACGGCTCTCTTTCGTACGGCTCTCTTTTGTGCGGCACTCTTTCGCGCGGCCCTCTTTCGCACGGCTCTCTTTCGCACGGCTCTTTCACATAGTTCTCTTTTGCACGGCTCACTTTCGCGTGGCTCTCTTTCGCACGGCTCTCTTTCTCACGGCTCTCTTTCACGCGGCTCTCTTTCGCGCGGCTCTCTTTTGCACGGGTCTCTTTCGCACGGTTCTCTTTCGTACGGGTCTCTTTCGTACGGGTCTCTTTCGTGCAGCTTTATTTTCGTGCAGCTCTCTTTCGTGCAGCTATCTTTGGTACAGCTCTCTTTCTGGATCTTTGTGAGGTCCACGCTCATAACCATTACTTGTTTTACGATCTCACTCAATTCAGGCCTTCTCATTGCCAACAGTCACACTGTGCACTCGGCCACCTGTATAAGGGTGGTCGTCTGTCTCTTTTCCTGTCTCCTACCACCATTAGTCTGCCTATCTAACTCTCCTCTTTGAGGCCACCACAGCCCATCTTCTAGCTGTTGGACCTTGACTTTAGTAAGTAGTTTTTTGTATGGGACTAAACTGCCCCTCTATGCTGGGGACTGCAGCCTTCTTCTCCATACCATCCTACACTGCAGGCATGCTAATATCCCTCCGTACCCGAGAGTACGATGAGGACCATGACATGTGTGCCTTCTCCTGGCAAGAAAACTCCTTTTCCCACATCTCATAAGTCACAGTTCTGTGCCTCAACAAGTCATGCACTCCACTCCAGGAGGTCCCATGGTTAATCCAATGTTACCACACCCACAGTGATGATTCACCATTTTGAAAAGTCTTGTCCATGTTAGTGTAAGGGACGATACCAGCCAATGGTTATCTGCATCAGCCACTTCCGGTCATTCTGCTTTGGCCTATCTGGACACCAGTAGACCAGAATTAGAAACATGGACCATGGGCTGGCTAAGCACAAAAATCCCCTCAAAGAATCAATGCACGGTCTAGTGTTGGTGCCACTCATGGACACTCATGCCCATGTTGCCCAACATAAGACATAAGCACCATGTTGTGTAGTAGGCAATAGTCCTGATTTGCTGGGATGGTCCTACATTTTTGCATATAATCTCAGCAGGAGTCTGACTTGAAGCTCATGGCCTCCAAAATCTCCAACAGGACCTTTAACAGGTCTTCTCATATGGTGGAAATAAAAGAGACCTGTAGTGCCCCCCTATGCTCCAGGACAGAGGTATGAATGCCACCCCTGCACACACGGTGGGTATGCCCCTAAATCTTGGCAAAAAGAGGCAGGTTTTATGCAATGCCCACCTAAAAGTGGAAGTTCGTAAAGTAGGACATCCCAATTTTTGCCATCCAAGATGTTGGCATTAGTGAATCTCATGATAATGATGTCAAATTTTTGGTCTCTATTTTTGTATTGTAGGATCAGCCATGTAACTATACTACCGCTGGCAAATCCGCCAAGTGCAAGTCTTACAAAGAAGTGCAAGAAGGAAGCGAGAAGGCGCTGAAGAAGGCTGTGGGCACCGTCGGGCCCGTGTCAGTAGGGATCGATGCCACTCTATCAACCTTTCAATTTTACAGTAAAGGTAAGACTCATTATGCAAAGCACCGCTGTGGAGATCGATCCAGCTAATAGGGATTCTTTATAGAATTGCTCCCTAGCAAAAAAAACATGTAAATGAACTCTCTATAAGTAGAAAACTGTATCTTCAGATCTACCTTTATTTTGAGACCGATAAAACTTTTCTTTTTCTCTTCTGACATCCAGGTGTATACTATGATGAGAATTGCGATGCTGAAAACATAAACCATGCTGTCCTCGTTGTTGGGTATGGAGTGCAGAAAAAAGCCAAATATTGGATAGTAAAGAACAGGTACAGCATGCTGGGGGCATTTAGCCTTCAAGGCGCTGGAATGCCACAATTTCAACTCTGTCCATAAACGTGCTTAAAGGGAATATCATGACGTAAACAATCTTCGTGTTTTCTTAATCCAGCTTCTGTTTGATTTCTTAATATATGTTTCTATTAGAGATCTACTTTTCAGATACACAGCTTCAAATCCTTTTCATTGATATAGAATTAAAATAGAACATGATAACTACCTGCACTGGACACTAGGGGGAGTTTAGTTCAAGATATCTTGTCATAAGCAGTAAGCGCCTGTGCTCCCTCTAGTGGTTGCTGCAGTAAGGTAGAATTTTATAATTTAGCTCTTGTCTTTTCAGAAAATTTGGATTATTTTAGAAAAACTAAATGTTGTAACGTATTTTATTAGCTTATAGAGATGGGCGGACACCTGGATGTTCAGGTCCTACGGGTTCAACCGAACAGTTACAAAAAGTTTTGGTACCAGAACAGTACCTGGACCCAAACCCGGACCCCATTCACTTGAATGGGGGCCTCGAACATCCAGTGTTTGCCACGCTGTCATGTGCATGACAGCGCGGCTAACACTGCTTCTGATCAGTGGTAAAATCATCACCGCCGGTCATACAGCCGCAGCTCCCACACTGTCAAAAGTCATTGTGAGCACTCAGCTGTGATTGGAGGTATAAAGTTTACCTCTAGTCACGGGTGTCAGCCGATGGGACTACAGCTCCCATCAGCCGACACCTGCTGCCGCTAATAACATCGAGAGCAGAAGCGGCTGATGGGAGTATTCGAGTATTCATCAGCAAAATTCACAGCTGGGAGCTGCAACCCTCAGCTGTCAGCTTCAGCAAGGCTGGTTATCAAGAATAGAGGGGTCCCTACTCCGATTTTTTAAATATTTAAATAAATAGTTAAAAAACGATGTGTGGTTCCCCCCCCATTTTGACAACCAGCCTTGTTAAAGCACACAGCTGGGAGCTGGTATTCTCAGGCTGGTAAGGGGCCATGGAAATTGGCCCTCCCAGCCTAAAAATAACAGCAAGCAGCCGCCCAAAAAAAGTCGCATCTATTAGATGGCACTTTGCCCGACTCTTCCCACTTGCCCTGTAGCGGTGGCAAGTGGGGTTCATATTTGTGGGGTTGATGTCACCTTTGTATTTTCCGGTGACATCAAGCCCACAGCGTAGTAATGGAGAGGTGTCGATAACATGCCTATCTATTACTAATCCTATAGTTATACGGTAAATAAAGACACAGCCAAAATAAAGTCCTTTATTTGAAAGGATGTTAACTCTGGTCACTGGGGCTGCGTTCCTAGCCGGGCCAATGAACTGCAGTGACCTCAGTGAGATCCTGACCAAGTGCAGAGGCAAGTTCACTGCAGTTTACCAGTAGAATTTAACTGTGTTGAATTTGAACTGCAGTGAACTCGCCTCTACACTGCAAGACTTTTCTCACGCTGCTAGCAGGGATCTCACTGAGGTCACCGCAGTTCACCCCGGCTGGGAATGCAGCATTAGTGACTGGAGGTAACCTCGATGATGTCACCGCTAGTGACTGATGCTGCCATCGCAGCAGCTTATTCATCAGTGGTTCTCAGCCTGGACGGTCGAATCTTGGCACCATCCAGGTTGAAAACTATTTATCCTCCATGCACATGACAGCGTGACAAACACCTGGTGTTCGGGGCGACGAACCGAAAAACAATAACATAGACTTCCTGGTGAAGTCCATGCCCGAACAGTAGGTGTTTGGTACGGAAGCCGAACTTTACTGTTTGGGTTCACACATCTCTACTTATTATACAATAATTTTTGATCAGCTTTTACAAACTCATTACATTTTGTAATATAGATCATTATTTTATTTTGCCTTCTTCCCTCCCGAACACTAAGCTTCAGAGCTGTTAAAATACCCAGTTCATGGTGTTTTAGATTCTTCTTTCCTCAGCAGAGATCCATAAACTATACTCATAAACACTATATGGGACTAGCCCCTTCTCAGTTAAGGGGAAGGAGCGCAGAGAGTCTCAGACAAGGAAAGTCCTTTACACATACTGTTTGAATATAGTGTATACCGTAGATTCCTGCTGAGCAGCAGGTGAAAGCAACATCTAAAGGAGCATGACCTGGGAATAGAAACAGCTCTGCAACTTAATGTTTGGGAGTGAAGGAGGCAAAATAAAGTAATGATATAATTTACAAAATTAAATAAGTTTGTAAAACTTAATCAATAATTATATAAAAATTTAACTTTTTAAGTTTTAGAAAATGTTAGATATTTCAATTTCTAGGACACAGTTTATTTTTCTATCTGATTATGTTGTTTCTTTTCTTTACAGTTGGGGTGTTACCTGGGGTGATAAAGGCTACATCTTAATGGCCAAAGATAGAAGCAATGCCTGTGGCATTGCCAATCTTGCCAGCTATCCTCTCATGTGACCTGTTGTGGGAGCAGATGTTGCGCAGATTTGAGCCACCACCCATCTTATAACCCTACTGAGATTACATACAGTAACTGATTGCATTCCACTTGTGGGACTATTGCACATAAACACGTTTTTGTTTTTCTTTTTTAATCTCGTCCAGAAATATATTTTTTCATTTAGTTCATTGAGTGGTCAGCGGTTGGAGATAGGATAAGGACTGAAATTAAAAAATTCTAGTTATATATCACCCTGATCTTGCAGGGGTAATTGTAACTTGATATGGAATTTGGAAAGCCTACAGGTACAACTCATTACCAAGCATACAAGAACATCACTAGTCACCACCAGTCTTTCTTGACTTAGGTTTGGTCTTGCCAGACTGGACAGATTGTGGGACAGTTTTCTTTAACCCTCTACCAAAGTTGAGTGTTACCATTACTCGTATGGCCCTACATACACCTAGGAACAATTATCACCCGCCTTCTTTGCCTTAGGTTTCGTCTTGCCAGACTGTACAGATTATGGGATAGTTTTCTTGAACCCTCTGCCAAAGTTGAGTCTTACCATTACTTGTATGGTCCCACATACACCCAGGAAGAGTTACCACCAGTCTTCTTTGCCTTAGGTTTTGTCTTACCAGACTGGACACATTATTGGAAAGTTTTCTTGAACTCTACTCAAGTTGAGCCTTGACAATACTCGTATGATTCAAAATTCACCCGGGAAGATGTACCTCTAGGCTTCCTTGTTTTAGATTTAGTCTTGCCACACTGCACACATTGAGGGCCAGTTTTCTTGAGCCCTTCTCAAGTTGAGCTTCAGTGTTACTTCTATGGTCCTACATTCACCTAGGAAGAACTACCACCAGCCTTCCTTGCCTTAGGTTTAGTCTTACCAGTCTGTACTCATTGTGGAACAGTTTTCTGGAACCTTACTTAAGGTATACCTAAACAATACCAATAAAGTTCAACATTCTACCCCCACCACCCAAAAAAAATGTTGATGGTATTTGAAGTTTTGTGTTATGATGGCACATTGCATGGTGATAGGACCTTTTAACTATAAAAAAGATTTCAGATCAACTCGTGTCCTCAGATCTCTCAAAATTATGGATTATATAGGCTCTACTAGGAAGCATATAATTTATCCCAACATTAGTTGACGGAGGTTGTGTAATGAAGTCAAATCCAACAGGCCATCCGATAGTAAGTCTTTGACCAAACTCAAGGCGTGTTCTTATGGACTAACGGGTGGGTCCGTAGCTGGTTGAGTGCTTACCAGGGAAGACGCCTAACTCTGTCCAGGCGCCTGGCACTTGACCTAGTAAGAGATGTCATGTATGTATGGTCAACGTGAGCTATGATGGGAATGGTCATATCTCTACTAAAACCAGTGACACAAACTGGTCAAGGCACGCGGGAGAGTTGTCCAACAGCCAGCAACAAAACCAATTTGACATGCCAGATTCAAATCCCATAAGATAGTGAAAACTGCACCACCTACATCTGAGGAAATATCTCGGATCCTAAATGAGAGACATAATATCAAATATTCTGCCTCAGAAAATCCACATTTAGCTTTATATCAAATCTGACCACCAGATTTTTATATCTATTCTAATATGCGGCTAGAGTCTGGTACTCTTGGATTTGTATCCTGTAGTCCTAATGAAAGTCTCAGATTCTGTTTTTCTTCAATTTAAAATGTGAGTTTGATTTTTTTTTACTTTTACACTGATTAATTAAAAAAACTGTCAAATAGATTGACGATTTTTGTGATTATTTCAGATTGTCACATGTACAGTGGGAAAAATAAGTATTTGATACACTTCCGATTTTGCAAGTTTTCCCAACGACAAAAAACAGAGAGGTCTGTAATTTTTATCGTAGCTACTAGTGATGGGCGAGCACTAAAATGCGCGGGAGCTCGTTGCTCGGGTCGAGCAAATTGGAATACTCGGGTACTCAGACAGAACAACGAGCCCAATGTAAGTCTATGGGAGACCCGAGCATTTTTGCCGCGATCCACCCCGGGGGTCCTTTAAAGGTCTAAATACGTCTGAAAATGATGGAAGCACTGCTCAAATGACACGGGAACATCACGAGGATCGCCCCAGGAAGCATTCCTGACTCCTAGTTCACAGCTTTAAACAATGTTGTCAGAGTTTCATGCCCTTTTTCCGCTGCTCCAAAAAACGTACCAAAACGAAACCAAAATGGATTTTGCTGGGAAATATGTACAGGTACATCCTTTCCAGGTTAATGACTTGTATATAAGGCAAAATAATTAACTCCAGACCAAAATGTTCCTCCACCACTTGGGCTATGTTCAGACGCATTTTTGAAGCGTTTTTCAACTTTAATATTGCTTTCAACCAAAACAAATGCATTCACTGGGAAATGTCATTGTAACAATTAGCAACCCTAGCTGGCCATGTGGTGTGTGACATATAAGCAGACACATCTTGTTTCATTTATGAAGGAGGGACTCTTAAAGTCACAGAACCTATTTCTACAGGGGCATCAGGCAGCATTAATCTGCTTAACCCCTTTATTCCATCCGACGTACTATTCCAACCATGTGACCCTGGACCTAATTCCCATGGACGGTATAGTACATCCCATGCGATGATCGCCGCCGGGTGTCAGCTGATTATCACAACTGACACCCGGCACTATGTGTCAGGAGCGGTCACGGACCGCTCCCAGCACATTAACCCCTGGCACACCGAGATCAAACATGATCGCGGTGTACCGGGGGCACAGGGAAGCATCATGCAGAGAGGGGGCTCCCTGCGTGCTCCCTTGAGACCCTCAGAACAGCGCGATGTGATCGCGCTGTTCTGAGGCCTTCCTCCCTGCAAGGCCCCGGATCCAAGGTGGCCGCGGGGTCCTGAAGGGAGGCGGCTTCCTCAGCGCCTGCTGAAAGCTGGCGCTGAGGAAGCCTGCAGCACTGCCTGTGAGATCGCTGGTCTGACAGAGTGCTGTGCACAGTGTGAGACCAGCGATCTGATATAATACAGTGAAGTCCCACCCTGGGACAAAGTAAAAAATAAAAAAATAAAAAAAATGTGTAAAAAAAATTCCAAAATAAAGGAAAAAAAAAATATTCCCCAATAAATTCATTTCTTCATGTAAATAAAAAAATAAAACAATAAAAGTACATATATTTGGTATCGCCGCATCCGTAACGACCCGCCCTATAAAACTGTCCCATTAGTTAACCCCTTAAGTGAAACCCTTAAAAAAAAAAAAAAAAATCAATGCTTTATCACCATACCGTCGAACAAAAAGTGGAATAACACGCGATCAAAAAGACGGATATAAATAAACATGGTACCGCTGAAAACGTCATCTTGTCCCGCAAAAAACAAGCCGTCATACCATACAGCATCATCAGCGAAACAATAAAAAAGTTATAGCTCGCAGAATAAAGCGATGCAAAAATAATAATTTTTTATATAAAATTGTTTTTATTTATGAAAGCGCCAAAACATTAAAAAAATGATATAAATGAGGTATCGCCGTAATCGTACTGACCTGAAGAATAAAACTGCATTATCAATTTTATCACACACGGAACGGTATAAACGCCTCCCCCAAAAGAAATCCATGAATTGCTGATTTCTGTTCATTCTAACCTCCCAAAAATCGAAATAAAAAGCAATCAAAAAATGTCACATGCTCAAACATGGTACCAATAAAAACGTCAACTCGTACCACAAAAAATAAGACCTCACATGACTCTGTGGGCCAAAATATGCAAAAATTATAGCTCTCAAAGTGTGGTGATGCAAAAACTATTTTTTGCAATAAAAAGCGTCTTTTAGCGTGACAGTTGCCAATCATAAAAACCCGCTATAAATAGTAAATCAAACCCCCCTTTATCACCCCCTCAGTTAGGGAAAAATAATAAAATTAAAAAAATTTATTTATTTCCATTTTCCCATTAGGGTTAGGCCCTGTGCACACGTTGCGGATTGTGCTGTGGATCCGCAGCGATTTTGGCGCTGCGGATCCGCAGCAGAACCGGATGCCATGTACAGTACAATATTAGTGAAGGAAAAAAAAAAGCTGTGCACATGATGCGGAATTTTCAGCGCGGATTTGGTGCGGTTTTTAAAACCGCAGCATGTCAATTCTTTGTGCAGATTTCGCAGCGGTTTTACAACTATTACATTATAGGTGTAAAACCGCAGGCAAATCCACACAAAAACCGCGGCAAAACCACAGTAAATCCGCGCTACAACCGCAGGTAAAACGCAGGTCGTTTTACCTGCAGTTTTAGCAAAATCCGCGAGGAAAAATCCGCAAGTAAATCAACAACATGTGCACGGGGCCTTAGGGTTAGGGTTAGGGTTGCAGCTAAAGTTAGGGTTAGGGTTGGGGCTAAAGTTAGGATTAGGGTTAGGGTTGGGATTACGGTTAGGGGTGTATTAGGGTTAGGTTTGTGGTTAGGGTTATGGTTAGGGTTGGGACTAGGGTTAGGGGTGTGTTGGGGTTAGGGTTGGAGTTAGAATTGGGGGGGTTTCCACTGTTTAGGCACATCAGGGGCTCTCTGTTATGTTTCGGTAGCTGAGGAGGACAGGAACAACAGCAGGGCAGCCGAACACCTGAGATGTTGGTAACTGATGGGTTGCAGATTCCTAAACTAACGACACAACTAGAGGTAGCCGTGGAGCATTCCTACGTTGATCCTAGAAGCCTCATCACAGCCTGAGAGATAACTACACCTAAAGGCAGAAAGATGAAAGCTATCTGCCCGGAGCAGATCCCCAAAGAAAATAGGAAGCCCCCAAACATATAATGGCGGTTAGACAAGATGAAAATACAAACACAGGCAGAAAATAGACTGAGCAAACGCTGGGGCCACAAGCTGACTAAATAGGATAGGACAGGACAGATTACTTTCTGCAACCCAGAAAACCCTACAAAAATCCAACAATTCTGACTACAAAAATAATGTCTAAATATTTTTCTACAAAAATACTGAGATCACACTATCTCGCCACCCACTAAATCAGATCTCAGTGTGAACAAAAACCAAGTCGCAGCCGCTGAAAAAACAGGAAAGAGCAAATGAGCAAATAACAGTTGGCTGCAGATAAACTGTGAAGGTACTGCCACACTACACGATCCCGCTAACGATCTCGTTAGCGTCGCATACTAATGAGATCGCTAGCGGGATCGTTTACAATATCGCTAGTGTCGGCCACATTTAGCGATGTCGTTAAGGACGCTATCGCGGTTAGCGATCTCCTTAACGACTTTAGCGGTACAAAAATACCGCTAAATCGCTAAAAAAGGTGCCACACTCAGCGATATATACTTACCCAGCGGGACGCCGACGATCAGAATAGGGTCCGGAACGATCAGGACGACGGACGAGATCACAGCAGGGGCCACGTCGTTGCTGCATGCCGCACACAACAACATCGCTAACGGGATCGCTAAATAGTGACGTTTTTTAGCGATCCCGTTAGCGATGTTGTTTAGTGTGGCATACCCTTGAGGCGCTCAGGCCCCAGGAGGGGACCTGGCTGACCCCCACAAAAGTGCAGAAAACAATGCAAAAAGCAAGCACAAAAAGAAAAGCAAAAAATATCTTATCTGAAAGCAGGAGATGCAGGCAGGACTCCAGCAAACTTCCAAATGAACCAGGAACCACAATTGAGACAAGAACAATTGATCACCGGCAACCATCATGGGAGGGAACCTCCCTTATATCAGACCAGTCCGTGATTCCAGATTGCCACTCCTCGCTGAAAGGTTCAGTACTGTCTGTAACCACCAGAGGGAGTCTCTGCTCAGAAACCATCTCTAGCACATTCATAACAGTACCCCCCCCTTGTGGAGGGGTCACCGAACCCTCACTTGTGCAACCAGGCCGATCAGGATGAGCTCGGTGATAGGCACGGATCAGTCTCCTAGCATGGATGTCCGAAGCAAACACCCAAGAATTGTCCTCCTGACCATAACCTCTCCACTTAACCAAATACTGGAGTTTCTGTCTAGAAAAATGAGAATCCAATATTTTCTCAACCACATACTCCAGATTGCCCTCAACCAAAACAGGGTCACGAGGCGCAGTCATAGGAACCACTGGCTCGACAAACCTCTTCAATAAGGACTTGTGGAACACGTTATGGATCTTAAATGTCCCTGGAAGAAGCAAACGGAAGGAAACAGGATTAAGAATCTCCATTATCTTATAAGGTCCAATGAACCTGGGTGTTACACTCGGTCCCCGCGCTGGCTCTGCACTCCGTCCTGGTCACTCACCTGTTCCTCTAGCTGTCCCTCTGCAGCAGTCTGCGCGCGGCTGAGGTCTCCTGTCCCATCTGCTCCTCAGCGTCCTGTGTCCTCCTCCACTTCCTGGCACGCTGCTAGCAGGCCTCCAGATAGATTGCTTAGGACGCGAGGCCGCGCCCACCGTCTCTCTTAAAGGGCAGCGTTCATTATTTGAAATAGCTAATTAACCAATGGCAGCGCACTCAGTACTATATCTGGTCACTCCACCATAAGGGGAGTGCCGGAGCAACGTGTTCTATCATTGCTACATCCGGTTCTGTTCCTGATCTGTCTGCGCTGCGTCTGCAGTCTCTGTGCTTCGCTTATACTATTTGTCTCCTCAGATCATTGCTAACCTGTTTCTGGCTAACCTGGACAATCTCGGTTATTAATGGCGCAAGTGTCATCCCGTTCCGCCATCAGCCATCCGTACCCGTGGACTGTGACAAGGTCACTGGAGCCAGCCTGCCACCATCCATTCCGGACCAGGACCTTATTCATCTCCGTCAAGAACCCTCCACGGTCTCTGTATATAACTGTTATCCTTTTGGTCCCTCTGGGACGGCTGCCACGTGTCCGGGGTCTAACTGGAGGTAGCACCTGTGTCCTCCGGGTATTCCATTCTGGTCCTGTTCGAGGGGCCTTACTACGGGTACCCGGGGCTCATTAGTCACGCCCCCTTCGGAGCCCCCCGGACCGCGGTCTCGAGGTTCCACATTAAAAATATAAAGACGATGTGAACTTCACCATCTCTGCCTCCGCTTCCATTCGTTACACTGGGCTTAAACTTTGAATGAACCCTCAAGGGATTTCTTGGGACAACCAAACCAAGTCCACCACAATTGAAATCGAGAGACCATCGTCCTATTCCGGTTGGCAAACCGTTGGGCCTTCTCCTGAGAGAGAGAGACAACCTCTCCACTACCTGGTCCCAAATCTGCTGCATTCGCTCCACAACAGAGTCAACACCCGGACAGACAGAAGCCTCCGCCTGTCCCGAAGAAAATCGAGGGTGAAACCCAAAATTGCAGAAAAATGGAGACATCAAGGTGGCAGAGCTAGCCCTATTATTAAGAGCAAACTCAGCCAAAGGCAAAAAAGAGACCCAGTCATCTTGATCAGCAGACACAAAACATCTCAAATAATTCTCCAAGGTCTGGTTTGTTCTCTCGGTTTGTCCATTGGTCTGAGGATGAAAAGCAGAGGAGAAAGATAATTGAACACCAAGTTTAGAACAAAATGTCCTCCAAAATCTGGAAACAAACTGGACTCCTCTGTCAGACACAATGTTCTCAGGAATGCCATGTAACCAAACCACGTGCTGAAGGAACAAAGGCACCAATTCGGAGGAGGAAGGTAACTTAGGTAATGGCACAAGATGTATCATCTTGGAAAACCTATCACAGATTACCCAGATAACGGTCATTCTCTGAGAAACAAGGAAGTCAGAAATAAAATTCATAGAGATATGGGTCCATGGCCTCTTGGGCACAGGTAATGGCATTAACAAACCACTAGAGCGAGAGCAAGGCTTGGAGCGAGAGCAAATCCCGCAGGACTGCACAAATTCCCTGACGTCACGAGACAAAGTAGGCCACCAAAAGAACCGACTCACCAAGTCTCTGGTACCAAAAATCCCGGGATGACCAGCCAACGCGGAACAATGAATCTCAGACATCACACTCTTCTTCCACAGATCTGAGACAAACAATTTCCCAATTAGGGCAGCGCTCAGGTTTATCCTCCTGACACCCTTCCAAGGCCAGTCTCAAATTGGGCGAGATGGCGGAAAGAACTACACCCTCTTTCAAAATAACAGTAGGATCAGATAACTCAGGAGAGTCCGCAAAGAAACTCCTCGAGAGGGCATCCGCCATAACTGTTATGATTTGGTAGCTGAGGAGAGCAGGCAAAAAAGGCAATACACCAGAGAGGTTGGAATCTATTGGATTGCAGTACCCTGACTAACCACCACAACTAAAGGCAGCCGTGGAGCGTACCTACGTTGGTCCTAGACGCCTCGTCACAGCCTGAGAAGCTAACTACACCTAAAGATAGAAAGAGGAAAACTATCTGCCCCGGAGCAGATCCCCAAAGAACATAGGAAGCCCCCAAACATGTAATGGCGGTTAGACAAGAGGAACTACAGACACAGACAGAAAATAGTATGAGCAAACGTTGGGGCCCAATCTTCCTAGACAGAAAAGGATAGGAAGGTCACTTACTGCAATCCAAAAAACCCTAAAAAAATACCAACACACTAATTGCAAAAACACCTGAGATCACACGACCTCTACAACCTAAATTAGTTCTCTGGTGTAACAAAACTAAGCCGCAGCCACAGAAAAAACTGGAAAAGGCAAATGAACAAACTACTGGCTGAACTAAACTGAGAGGAGCACAAGCCCCCGGAGGGGACCTGGCAGACCCCACAGAAGTGCAGGACAAAATGCAAAAAGCAAGCACAAAAAACTAAAAGAAGAAAATGTCTTATTGTTAGCAGAAGATGCAGGCCGAAACAGCAGCTTCAAAGTGTACAGGACAAAGTGAGACCAGAACATTGTACACCGGCAACCCTGATGGGAGGGACCTCCCTTATAAGCCAGTATGGTAACACCTGATCGCCAATCTTCACATCTCATTGATAGTTCAGTACTGTTGTAACCACCAGAGGGACTCTGCTAGATTCATTTCTAGCCATTCACAACAGTCCCCCCCTTGAGGAGGGTCACCGAACCTCATTTGGGCACCAGGTCGGTCAGGATGATCTCTGTGATAAGCACGGATGAGTCTTCTGCATGATCCGAAGCAAAACACCAAGAATTGTCCTCCTACCATAACCTCTCCACTTAACCAAATACTGGAGTTTCCGTCTAGAAAAACGAGAATCCAATATTTCTCAACCACATACTCCAGATTGCCCTCACCAAAACTGGTCAGGAGCACAGCCATAGACCCACTGGCTCGAAACCTCTTCAATAAGACTTGTGAACACGTTTGGATCTTAAAATGTCCTGGAGAAGTAAACGAAAGGAAACAGGTAAGATCTCCATGATCTTATAGGTCCAATGAACCTAGGCTAAACTTAGAGATGCAACTCTAGGGATATTTCTTGAGGACAACCAGACCAAGTCCCCCCACTTCAACCGAAGACCATCATCCTATCCGTTGCAAACCCCCGGGCCTCTCCTGAAGAGGACAACTTCCATACCTGGTCCCAAATCTGCTGCATACGCTCACACAGAGTCACACCTGGAAAGACAGAAGCCTCCGTCTGTCCTGAAGAATCGGGTGAAACCAAATTGCAGAAATGGAGACATCAAGGTTGCAGAGCTAGCCCTATTATTAAGGGCAACTCAGCCAAAGGCAAAAGAGACCCAGTCATCTGATCAGCAGACACAAGCATTCAGATAAGTCTCCGATGTCTGGTTTGTTCTCTCAGTTTGTCCATTGGTTAGGATGAAAAGCTGAGAGAAAGACAATTGAACACCAAGTTAGAAAAAAATCCTCCAAAATCTGGAAACAAACGGGACCTCTGTCAGACACAATGTTCTCAGAATCCCGTGTACCAAACCACGTGTGAAGAACAAAGGCACCAATCGAGGAGAAGCAACTAGGAATGGCACAAGATGTATCATTTTGGAAAACCTACAAAATCACCCAGATAACGTCAGTCTCTGGAAACAGGGAGTCGGAAATGAATCCATAGAGATATGAGTCCATGGTCTCTTGGGCACAGGCAATGGCATCAACAAACCACTAGGGCGAGAGCAAGGCTTGGAGCGAGAGCAAGTCCCGCAGGACTGTACAAATTCCCTGACGTCACGAGACAAAGTAGGCCACCAAAAGGACCGACTAACCAAGTCTCTGGTACCAAAAATTCTGGGATGACCGGCCAATGCAGAACAATGAATCTCAGACATCACACTTTTTTTCCACCTGTCTGGGACAAACAATTTCCCAATAGGGCAGAGTTCGGGTTTATCCTCCTGACACCCTTCCAGAGCCAGTCTCAAATTGGGCGAGATGGCGGAAAGAACTACACCCTCTTTCAAAATAACAGTAGGATCAGATAACTCAGGAGAGTCAGCAAGGAAACTCTTCGAGAGGGCATCCGCTTTAACATTCTTAGTGCCAGGAAGAAAGGAAACCACAAAATTAAAACGTGTGAAAAACAAGGCCCACCTGGCCTATCTAGGATTAAGTCGCTTGGCTGATTCCAGATAAACCAGATTCTTATGGTCCGTGAGGACCACCACCTGATGTTTGGCTCCCTCCAGCCAATGTCTCCACTCTTCAAAAGCCCACTTCATGGCCAATAACTCCCGATTACCCACGTCATAATTACGTTCAGTTGGAGAAATTTTTTGAGAGAAAAAGGCACAAGGGTTACTTTTAGAGGTCTCTGGATCTCTTTGGGACAAAACGGCACCTGCCCCAATTTCAGAGGCATCAACCTCCACCTGAAATGGCAGAGAAACATCAGGCTGCCGTAGAACAGGAGCAGAAGTGAATCTCTGCTTAAGTTCCTGAAACGCAAAAACTGCCTCAGGAGGCCAATTCACCACATCAGAACCCTTCTTGGTCAAATCAGTCAATGGTTTAACAATAACAGAGAAATTACCAATAAATTTACGATAAAAATTGGCAAAACCCAACAATCTCTGAAGAGCCTTTAATGAAGTAAGTTGGACCCAATCACAGATGGCCTGAACCTTGACCGGGTCCATTTCAATAACAGATGGGGACAAAATGAATCCCAGAAATGAGATCCTCTGTACGCCAAAAAGACACTTTGATCCCTTCACATACAGAGCATTCTCTCTCAAAATCTGGAACACAGTCCGAACATGTTTCACATGAGAGTCCCAATCATTGGAAAAAATCAAGATATCATCCAAATAAACAATCAGAAATGTATCCACAAAATCCCTAAAAATGTCATTCATGAAGGACTGGAAGACAGAAGGAGCATTAGTGAGCCCAAAGGGCATCACTAGGTACTCAAAATGCTCCTCTGGGGTATTAAATGCCGTCTTCCATTCATCCCCGTGCTTAATGCGAATAAGGTTATATGCCCCCCTGAGGTCAAGCTTGGTAAACCAAGTAGCACTTTTCACCCTGGAAAACAGGTCAGAAATCAAGGGTAACGGATATTGATATTTCACAGTGATATTGTTCAAGAGACGATAATCAATACACGGCCTTAATGAACCATCCTTTTTGGCCACAAAGAAAAAACCGGCACTGAAGAGGATGGTCTGATATGACCCTTCTCCAATGACTCCTTGATATAAGACCGCATAGCGTCATGTTCAGGTACAGACAAGTTAAAAAGGCAACCTTTAGGGAATTTACTACCAGGCACTAATTCAATAGCGCAGTCATAGCTCCTATGGGGGGGCAAGGATGCAGATTTACTTTCGCTAAACACATCAGAAAAATCAGTCAAAAAGTCAGGAACATCCTGAGCCTGGGGGGAGGCAGAAAAAACAGGAGTGTTGGCATTAATACATTGGCAGCCCCAACTGGTTACAGA
Organism: Oophaga sylvatica; assembly: GCA_033576555.1. Classification (NCBI taxonomy): domain Eukaryota; kingdom Metazoa; phylum Chordata; class Amphibia; order Anura; family Dendrobatidae; genus Oophaga; species Oophaga sylvatica. The sequence goes on from JARQOD010000001.1 coordinate 510,428,586, forward strand.
CACAGATTTCCAATCCAAAACAGGATTATGAGACTGTAACCAAGGGAAACCCAGTACAATAATGTCATGCAGATTATACAGCACCAAAAATTTGCAACTCTCCTGATGATCAGGTTCAACCCTCATTATCACCTGAGTAGAGAACTGGGGTTTATTCTCAGCTAAAGGGGTAGAATCGATCCCCAGTAGGGGAATAGACTTCCGTAGGGGTATCAAGGGAAACCCACAACGTTTAGCAAAATCAAAATCCATCAGGTTAATAGCTGCTCCCGAATCAACAAAAGCCTGAGCAGAAAATGTGGACAGGGAGCAAATCAGGGTAACAGTCAACAAAAATTTAGTCTGAACACTACCCAAGACAACTGAACGTGCAAAACGTCTTCCCCGCTTAGGGCAGACTGAAATAGCATGAGAGGCATCACCACAGTAGAAACATAACCCATTGCGTTTTCGAAACTCATGACGCTGTGCCCCAGAAGCCACTCTATCACACTGCATGGGTTCAGAAGCTGGTTCACAAGGCAACACTATTCCACGCATACCTCTACGCTCACGCAAACGTCTGTCAATTTGAATCGCTAATGACATAGAATCACTGAGACCAGAGGGGACAGGTAATCGCACCATAACATCCTTTACATTCTCTGACAGACCCTTCCGAAAAAGGGCTGCCAAAGCATCGTCATTCCATTTGGTCAGGACTGCCCACCTTCGGAATCTCTGACAGTATAACTCAGCGTCCTCAAGCCCCTGATTTAATGCCAACAAGGCTTTTTCAGCTTGATCAGTGACATTAGGCTCATCGTACAATAACCCCAGAGCCTGAAAAAATGCATCAACATTACTCAAAACAGGGTCCCCAGGTGTCAGGGAAAAAGCCCAATCCTGAGGATCGCCGCGCAGGAGTGAGATGACAATTTGAACCTGCTGTGCTGCGTTCCCTGAGGACTTAGATTTTAAGGCAAAAAACAACTTACAGTTATTTTTGAAATTCAGAAATTTAGCTCGATCCCCTAAAAACAAATCTGGCATGGGAATCCTAGGTTCCACAACAGGCAACCCTGCAAGATAGGTAGCAATACTCCGAACTTCAGTGGCAAGCTGATCCACACGGCCAGACAACTGTGCAAACTCCATTGAGAGGAAAAAAAAATCCTCCTCAGCACCCAGAGATACAGAGGGAAAAAAAAAAAAAAAAAAAAAATCTCTGACAACTCTGACAATCTTCTTTCTTTCACACTAATTTTCCCTTCTGTGAGTACCATATAATTATCAGTTTTAGGCCGGTGATACTGTTATGATTTGGTAGCTGAGGAGAGCAGGCAAAAAAGGCAATACGCCAGAGAGGTTGGAATCTATTGAATTGCAGTACCCTGACTAACCACCACAACTAAAGGCAGCCGTGGAGCGTACCTACGTTGGTCCTAGACGCCTCGTCACAGCCTGAGAAGCTAACTACACCTAAAGATAGAAAGAGGAAAACTATCTGCCCCGGAGCAGATCCCCAAAGAACATAGGAAGCCCCCAAACATGTAATGGCGGTTAGACAAGAGGAACTACAGACACAGACAGAAAATAGTATGAGCAAACGTTGGGGCCCAATCTTCCTAGACAGAAAAGGATAGGAAGGTCACTTACTGCAATCCAAAAAACCCTAAAAAAATACCAACACACTAATTGCAAAAACACCTGAGATCACACGACCTCTACCACCTAAATTAGTTCTCTGGTGTAACAAAACTAAGCCGCAGCCACAGAAAAAACTGGAAAAGGCAAATGAACAAACTACTGGCTGAAATAAACTGAGAGGAGCACAAGCCCCCGGAGGGGACCTGGCAGACCCCCACAGAAGTGCAGGACAAAATGCAAAAAGCAAGCACAAAAAACTAAAAGAAGAAAATGTCTTATCTGTTAGCAGAAGATGCAGGCACGAAACAGCAAGCTTCAAAGTGAACAGGAACAAAAGTTGAGACCAGAACAATTGATCACCGGCAACCCTGATGGGAGGGAACCTCCCTTATATAAGACCAGTAGGTAACACCTGATCGCCAATCTTCACAATCTTCATTGAATAGTTCAGTACTGTTTGTAACCACCAGAGGGAGCTTCTGCTCAGAATTCATTTCTAGCACATTCACAACACATAACATTCTTAGTGCCAGGAAGAAAAGAAACCACAAAATTATAACGTGTGAAAAACAAGGCCCACCTGGCCTATCTAGGATTAAGTCGCTTGGCTGATTCGAGATAAATCAGATACTTATGGTCCGTGAGGACCACCACCCAATGTTTGGCTCCTTCCAGCCAATGTCTCCACTCTTCAAAGGCCCACTTCATGGCCAATAACTCCCGATTACCCACGTCATAATTACGTTCAGTTGGAGAAAATTTTCGAGAGAAAAAGGCACAAGGGTTACTCTTAGAGGTCTCTGGATCTCTTTGGGACAAAACGGCACCTGCCCCAATTTCAGAGGCATCAACCTCCACCTGAAACGGTAGAGAAACATCAGGCTGCCGTAGAACAGGAGCAGAAGTGAATCTCTGCTTAAGTTCCTGAAACGCAGAGACTGCCTCAGGAGGCCAATTCACCACATCAGAACCCTTTTTGGTCAAATCAGTCAATGGTTTAACAATACCGGAGAAATTACCAATAAATTTACCATAAAAATTGGCAAAACCCAAAAATCTCTGAAGAGCCTTTAATGAAGTAGGTTGGACCCAATCACAGATGTCTTGAACCTTGACGGGGTCCATTTCAATAACAGACGGAGACAAAATGAATCCAGAAATGAGACCTTCTGTACGCCAAAAAGACACTTTGATCCCTTCATATACAGTGCATTCTCTCTCAAAATCTGTAACACAGTCCGAACATGTTTCACATGAGAGTCCCAGTCACTGGAAAAAATCAAGATATCATCCAAATAAACAATCAGAAATTTATCCACAAAATCCCTGAAAATATCATTCATGAAGGATTGGAAGACGAAAGGGAATCACTAGGTACTCAAAATGCCCCTCTGGGGTATTAAACGCCGTCTTCCATTCATCCCCGTGCTTAATGCGAATAAGGTTATACGCCCCCTGAGGTCAAGCTTGGTAAACCAACTAGCACTTTTCACCCTGGAAAACAGGTCAGAAATCAAGGGTAACGGATATTGATACTTCACACTATGTAACAAATTTTTATTTATTTTTTGTTCCTGGGTCCAAAGTGTGTTTTCCTAACCCGTTATGCCTAAAACAAATAGAAAATAGTTGTTGTTCCACAAAAACTTTGCTTTTGTGATCAGGACAATGAAATTTTAAAATATGTCTGTTTTCTGGAAAATTCTCGATTCTTATTCAATACGAAGTAGTCTTCTAGATTATTGTTTAACTGCTAGAATTGTGCAGAAGTTTCTACAATTTTCCAGAATTATCTGGAAGTGTCTAGAAACTTTTAGAACTTTCTAGAACGTTCTCGGACTGTTCAATAGTAGTCATGCAAGTATGAAAGCACAGGTAACTCGATCCAACATTTCGGTTTATGTTATTGCTGAGTAAGAGAATAACGAATCATAGTTAAAGAGCAATTTGTTTAAGATGGCATGAAGATGTTGTTTGCGCCCAGAAGACACATTTTGCAATGTGTGTGGACAATTTCTAAAGACGAGTGAGAAAGTATTCAGTGAAAGCATGTCGTATGATGTGCGAGGCCTACAAGGCATATTTCGGCATGCCTGTCAGGGATCAAAACAAGTCCTGGGCACCTCATTTCACATGCGAATATTGCAAGAAAACTCTTGAAGGTAAGGTGAATAATTGCTGCTCGTTTACATGGCAGTGCTTTATTTTGTAGAATTTCAATGATTTAGATCGAGTACAGTTTAACCCCTTACTGCCCTCGGACGGAATAGTACGTCCGTAGCCAGTATCCCCCGATTTGATGAGGGCTCCGGCAGTGAGCCCGCATCAAAGCCGGGACATGTCAGCTGTTTTGAACAGCTGACATATGCCCGCAATAGGCACGAGTGGAATCGCAATCCACTCGCGCCTATTAAGTAGGTAAATGCCGCTGTTAACACTGACAGCGGCATTTAACAAGTTCTTCCGGCCGAAAATACGCACACCGCTGACCCCCGTCATGTGATCGGGGGTCATCGGTGCATCGGCATAACAATCAGAGGTCTCCCTCTATGGCTGTTATGTCGGATTGCTATGAGCACAACCCTGTTGTCTGCGCTCATAGCAATGCAGTAATTCTGCTACATAAAGGTGATCTGAGCATCACCTCTATGTAGCAGAGGCGATCGAGCTATGGCATCTTCTAGACTCCCATGGGGACTATTGAAGCATACTAAAAGTAAAAACAAATGTTTTAAAAAAAAAAAAAAGTTCAAATCACCCCATTTTCGCCCCATTCAAAATAAAACAATAAAAAAAATCAAACATACACATATTTGATATCACCGCGTTCAGAATCGGCTGATCTATCAATAAAAAAAAGGATTAACCTAATTGCTAAACGGCGTTGCGACAAAAAAAGTGAAAACGCCAGAATTACCTTTTTTTGGTCGCTGCGACATTGCATTAAAATGCAATAATGGGCAATCAAAAGAACGTATCTGCACAAAAGTCGTGTCATTAAAAACGTCAGCTGGGCACGGAAAAAATAAGCTCTCACCTAACCGGAGATCACACAATTTTTTTTAGCAAACTTAGATAAAGGAGAACCTAGACATGTTTGGTGTCTATGAACTTATAATGACCTGGAGAATCATAATGGCAGGTCAGTTTTAGCATTTAGTGAACTTAGCAAAAAAGCCAAACAAAAAAACAAGTGTAGGATTGCACTTTTTTTGAAATTTCACTGCACTTGAAATTTTTTTCCTGTTTTCGAGTACAAGACATGCTAAAACTAATTGAGTCTTTCAAAATTACAACTCGTCCCGCAAAAAGTAAGCCCTCACATGGCCATATTGATGGAAAAACCTCTAAAGTTGCTGATGCCACCACTGCATATCAAGTTAAGCCTCATCAAGCAATTTGTCACGGCTCCTGACAAGGAGTCAGCTGCTTTCAAGTACCTCCAAGATCTCTTTCCAAAGCTGTTCGAGGCAAAGGTCAAGGCTGGTATCTTCGTCGGACCACAGATCAAGAAGATCATAGAATGTGACGAGTTCGCCAGGCTGCTGAACAGGACCGAGAAAACAGCTTGGAATAGTTTCGTTGCAGTGGTTCATGGCTTCCTAGGTAATCACTAGGCTGAAAACTATGCGCAGTTGGTTCAGACTCTCATAAAGAATTACGCCATAATGGGATGCAGAATGTCTGTAATGTATGTAGTACAGTTCATATAGCGTCTTGTGCTTGGGTGCGATGAAAATACATGAGACACAGGTTTTATATATAAAAGGTCTTGTATTACTTCATACAAGTTGGCAAAAATAGTCACACAGTTTGCAGATACAGAAGCAGGAGACACAGCAGGCCAGAGTAACTTAAGCTCAGCAATCACTCTCCACAACAGGTTCAGGATCTTCTTCTCTGTTACCGTAAGTCCATGCAAACGTGGATGTTTCAAAGAGCAGGGTTCCAGAGTCCACACAAGAGTTCCAGAGTTCCTCAATAGAAATAGCTGGAGTACAAAGTCCAAGGCTTACAGGAGTCAAGTCACAGGTTCACTGCAGGCTAGATTCTGAAGCACTGATTGCTCAGCTGTGGCTGCTTAAGAAGCAAGAGGAGAGAATCAGGGCGGGAACATGCAAGCTGAAAACTCCATATTGACTGAGGGCAAGATAGCTGCAGCAAGACAGAAAGTAAAATGGCTGACGAACAAACTGAGTTTCAGGAACATGTACACAGAACCTTACATTACTCCCCCCTTAGGGACAACCTCCGGATGACCTCAGACCAGGCTTGTGTGGGTACCTCTGATGAAACTGACGGAGCAAGCGAGGAGCATTAACGTTATTGACTGGTTCCCATGAGTTGTCCTCCACTGGGTAGCCCTGCCATTTAATCAGATATTGTAACTGATTTCTATACAACCTGGAATCTAAAATCCTTTCCACCACAAATTCTTCCTGACCATCGACTAGCACTGGGTCAGGGCAAGGAGAAGAACGTCCAGGAAACGTATTGGGTGTCGCAGCCTTTAGTAGGGATACATGAAAGACAGGGTGGATTCTCATAGTTCTGGGCAGTTGAAGACGACAAGCAACGGCACTTATAATTTTACTGATTTTATAGGGTCCAATGTACTTATGTCCCAACTTAGACGATGGAATCCTTAACTTAAGATTTCTGGTTGACAGCCAGACCAAGTCTCCTACCTTGAAAGCTGGTGCAGGTTTACGAAATTTATCTGCTGCTTTCTTGTACCTTTCCTGAGCCGATTCCAGATTCTCCTTTAGAAGATCCATATTCTTCTGTAAAGACGTGATTCTTTCAGCCACTGCTGGTAAAGGCGTTTCTATGGGAAATCGTGGTAGAATGTTAGGATGATAACCTAGATTAGAGTAAAAAGGAGACTGTTTAGTGGAGGCACTCTGAGAGTTGTTATAAGAGAACTCAGCTAATGGAAGTAGATCCACCCAATCATCCTGTAGGTGGCAGATAAAGCAGTGGAGATACTGCTCCAGGGTTTGATTGGTTCGTTCGGTCTGTCCATTAGTCTGGGGATGAAAAGCAGAAGAAAGGTTTACTTTAATGTCCAATGCTGCACAGAAATTTTGCCAAAACCTAGAAGTGAATTGCACCCCTCGATCCGAAATAACCTCATCCGGTACTCCATGTAAGCGAAACACATCTTTAATCATCAAATCTGATGTCTGTTTTGCAGTGGGTAAGCCGACACAAGGGATAAAATGAGCTGCCTTTGTTAGACGGTCAACCACCACTAGAATGGTGTTCTTCCCTTGAGAGGTTGGTAACTCCACAATGAAGTCCATAGAAATGGATCCCCACGGGCGGGACGGGGTGGGAAGAGGCTGTAACAGACCAGTTGGTGAGGAGCGAGGTGTTTTGCATCTTGCACAGACTTCACATGAAGTGACATAGTTTAAAACATCCTTCCTGCAAGTGGGCCACCAAAAGAAACGAGAAAGAAATTCCTGTGTCTTTAGAATTCCTCTATGCCCAGCTATTTTGGAATCGTGAATGAGTTGCAATACTCTCAATCTGACTGTTTCAGGAATATACAGGCGTTGTCCCTGAATCCACACACCATTCTTAAAGACAAGACTTACGTCCCTTGGGGGTTGTGCCAAAAAGGAATCCGCATGGTATGCTTCCTTGATGTCCTTAAGTAGGTCTTGATTATGAATCACTCCTAGGAATCTAGAGTCAGGAAGAATAGTCTTAGGAGGAGTAATTAGACGTGTCTCTGCTGAGTAAATCCTAGAGAGTGCATCAGCCTTTCCATTGCGCGATCCTGGTCTATAAGAAATGATAAAATTAAATTGGTTTAAGAAAAGATTCCAGCGAGCCTGGCGAGGAGTCAGGCACTTAGCCGACCTGATAAATTCAAGGTTACGATGGTCTGTCAGGACGACTATTTGCTGTGCAGCTCCTTGAAGAAGGTGTCTCCATTCTTTGAAGGCGGCAATAATGGCCAATAACTCTCTATTGCCCACATCGTAGTTCCTCTCAGCCGAAGACAACTGCTGGGAAAAGAAGGCACAGGGATGCAAGACATTCTTCTCACCTGTTCTCTGAGAGAGTATAGCTCCAACGGCACAGTCTGAAGCATCCACCTCTATTATGAAGGCAAGCTCGGGGTTGGGATGTACTAGGATAGGTGCAGTGGTAAATTTATCTTTTAGACGGGAAAATGCTTCCTGGGCTTGGGGAGTCCAGGAGAACCTAGACTCTTTCCGGGTAAGTTGGGTGATAGGTGACACTACCTCAGAGAAATTCCTAATGAAACGTCTATAGAAGTTGGCAAACCCAATGAAGCGCTGTACCTCCTTCACATTTCTAGGACTTGGCCAATCCTTGATGGCTTGGGTTTTGCTTCCATCCATACTAATTCCTTGTGTAGACAGTACATACCCCAGAAATTGAATTTCGGTCCTATGGAATTCACACTTTTCAAGTTTGATGTAAAGATGATTTTGTCTTAGACGTTCCAAGACCATTCTCACATGTTCATGATGTTCCTCTGTGGAGTTAGAAAAAATTAGAATATCATCCAAATAAATCACCACGAATGTATCTAGGAGATCCCTGAAGATGTCATTCACCAAGTGTTGGAAAGTGGCTGGGGCGGTACTCAGACCAAAAGGCATAACTAGATATTCAAAGTGTCCATAGCGTGACCTGAATGCAGTCTTCCATTCATCCCCAGGTCTAATACGGACTAAGTTATAGGCCCACGAAGATCTAGTTTAGAGAAAATTTTGGCATGTCGCACTCTCTCCAATAACTCAGGGATTAAAGGCAATGGATAACGGTTTCTAATAGTAACCTTATTGAGTTCCCTATAGTCTACGCAGGGTCTCAGAGATCCATCTTTCTTCTTTACAAAGAAGATGGGTGCACCTGCAGGAGATGAAGAGGGGCGTATGAAGCCCTTGGCTAGATTTTCGTCTATGTAATCCTTTAAAGCCTTTAGCTCGGGCCCCGCCAGGGGGTAGATCTTACCAAAAGGTATCTCTGCTCCAGGCAATAATTCAATTGGACAATCATATGGACGGTGAGGAGGAAGCTGGTCAGCGTTCTTCTTGTCACATAAATCCACATAGTCCTGGTATACAGCTGGTAGTTCAGGGACTGACATGGTTCCTTTAGGAACAGAGCAAGCTGAAACTTTTGGACTCATCTGTTTCTCTGGAAAGTGTAATTCCTTGGTCTCCCAGTTAATGGTAGGATTCTGAGCCTGCAGCCATGGTAGCCCTAGAATAATGGGAAAGTGGGGAGAAGAGATAAGCATAAAGGACAGTTTCTCTTGATGATCTTTACCCATAAGAACCCTCAAAGGCTCTGTTTCCTGATCCACTGGTCCAGAGGTCAGCAGGGAGCCATCCACAGTTTCCATCTGTACTGGAGTAGCCTTCTTCACTGAACATATCCCCTGTTTCAGAGCAAAGGAGACATCCATAAAATTACCACTTGCCCCTGAGTCGATCATAGCAGAGCTAGACACCCAAGCTGAGTCAACCCAGAGTTTGATGGAAAGAAAGCAATGAGAATTGTTTTTCTTACAACTCAGCTGGGACACCGCTGAGGAAACTTGAAAAATGGCAGCGTTTACACAGTCAACGTCCTCAGAGGTAACGGAGTTTAAGTCGAGAAATCAAGATCTGTTGCTGCAGATCTCTCTGGAGCCTGAGGCTCGGACCTGACAGATCCCCTCTCGCAACACTCACAGTGAATGAGTGCTGCAGTAGTCTTACGAGAACGGCTGGGGCAGTTTATAATGAAGTGCCCTGACTTACCACAATAGAAACATAGATTCTCCTTAAAACGATGTTCCTTGCGTGCATCACCAACCCGTCGTTGTAAAGAGTCTACCTGCATGGGTTCAGGTTCAGGTTCCCGTGTGATCCTACTCAAAGGTTCCTTAGCTGGAGAGGAAGGTAGGAAAAGGTTAGTGCGATTGCTTTCGAACCATCTCTCTTGCCTGCGTTCAGTCAGACGAGTATCAATACGGATGCAGTAGTTAATAAAGTCACCTAACGCAGTGGGAGGGTCGGCACGAGCAAGTTCATCCTTAATCAGTGGAGATAACCCCTTTCGAAAAATAGATTTTTTGGCGGAACTGTCCCAGGTGGTATCAAGGGCCCATCTCCTGAAATCCAAGGCATATTCAGCTACCGAGTGCTTACCTTGGCGCAAAGCTAACATGGCTGCTTCAGCTGTTGCACCTCGATTGGGGTCATCAAACACCTGCCCCATTGCTGAAATGAAAGCATCAAGATGATCCAAACATTCATCCTCAGTCTCAATCAGAGGGTTTGCCCACATCAAAGCCTTGTTGGTAAGCAACATAATTATAGTAAGCACCTTAGATCGTTCAGTGGGAAATTGTGAAGCATGTGCAGAAAAAAAAAGATTGCATTGATTAATAAATCCCCTGAATTTCTCACGTTCACCGCCAAAACGAAAAGGGGGCAACTTGGGAATCCCAGAACTCGGGGCTACGGCAGGAGCCTGGACTCGCCCCTCTAGAACCTCAATCCTGGCTCGCAAATCCTGGGCAGTCTGTCCAAACACTTGCAAATTGTGATTAGTGAGGTCCTGTAGGTTTGTAAAACGGGTCTTTATATTCTGCAAATCTGCAAGGATATTATCAGTCACTCCGCAAAGTTCCTTTATGCGGGCCTCCATTTTCCAGATCTTTTAAGACAGGAGTACTGGAAGAAGAGGAGAGGAAAAAAAAAAACAATAGTGTTTACCTGTGGTAACACTGCAGAGAGAAAAAAAAATAAGGGAACTGCTCACCTGGAATGGTTGTGAGAAGTCACAACCACTATCATCACAGAAAGTTCAACCGGACATCTGGAATGGTTGTGAGAAGTCACAACCACTGTCATCACAGAAAGTACAACCGGACGTCTGATATCCACAGTTACAGCAGACACAGCCTTCCCAGACCCAGCAGACACTAACGTTTTGGCTTCAGAATCTTGTAATGTATGTAGTACAGTTCATATAGCGTCTTGTGCTTGGGTGCGATGAAAATACATGAGACACAGGTTTTATATATAAAAGGTCTTGTATTACTTCATACAAGTTGGCAAAAATAGTCACACAGTTTGCAGATACAGAAGCAGGAGACACAGCAGGCCAGAGTAACTTAAGCTCAGCAATCACTCTCCACAACAGGTTCAGGATCTTCTTCTCTGTTACCGTAAGTCCATGCAAACGTGGATGTTTCAAAGAGCAGGGTTCCAGAGTCCACACAAGAGTTCCAGAGTTCCTCAATAGAAATAGCTGGAGTACAAAGTCCAAGGCTTACAGGAGTCAAGTCACAGGTTCACTGCAGGCTAGATTCTGAAGCACTGATTGCTCAGCTGTGGCTGCTTAAGAAGCAAGAGGAGAGAATCAGGGCGGGAACATGCAAGCTGAAAACTCCATATTGACTGAGGGCAAGATAGCTGCAGCAAGACAGAAAGTAAAATGGCTGACGAACAAACTGAGTTTCAGGAACATGTACACAGAACCTTACAATGTCTCTCAAAGTCCATATCCTTGACGCTCATCTTGACAAATTCAAGGAGAACATGGGCTCTTACTCAGAGGAGCAAGGCGAGCGCTTTCATCAAGATATATTGGACTTTGAACGTCATTACCAAGGACAGTATAACGAAAACATGATGGGGGACTACATTTGGGGCTTCTTCGATTAAGCGATTTGCTGTACACTCGCAAATCTAGAAAAACTATTCGTTTCTGAACCTTTTTGAGTGAGTTTTGATTGTCTTTATCTATTTACCATGCAAGTGTTGTTTTTTATTAGACCGCATGAACGAAAATATAATAATTTCCTTTTTTTGACACAATAAATACAAAATTTTCTGGCCTGTGGTCATAAAATCAAAGTTTGTGCTGAATGTAGTAGTTTTTCCATAGTCTTTAAACATAAGCAGTTGAAATATTACACTTGGAAGCCAGGAACAAAAATTGTGTTACATAGTGAATCAATACACGGCCTCAATGAACCATTCTTTTTGGCCACAAAGAAAAAACCGCACCCAAGGATGAAGAGGATGGTCTGATATGACCCTTCTCCAATGACTCCTTGATATAAGATCGCATAGCATCGTGTTCAGGTACAGACAAGTTAAAAAGGCGACCTTTAGGAAATTTACCACCAGGCACTAATTCAATAGCGCAATCGTAGCTCCTGTGAGGGGGCAAAGATGCAGATTTACTTTCACTAAATACATCCGAAAAATCAGTAAAAAGTCAGGAACATCCTGAGACTTGGGAGAGGCAGAAAAAACAGGAGTGTCGGCATTAACACATTGGCAGCCCCAACTGGTTACAGACACAGATTTCCAATCCAAAACAGGATTATGAGACTGTAACCAAGGGAAACCTAGTACAATAATGTCATGCAGATTATACAGGACCAGAAATTTGCAACTCTCCTGATGATCTGGTTCAACCCTCATTATCACCTGAGTAGAAAACTGGGTTTTATTCTCCGCCAAAGGGGTAGAATCAATGCCCAGTAGGGGAATAGACTTCCGCAGGGGTATCATGGGAAACCCACAACTTTTGGCAAAGTCAAAATCCATCAGGTTAATAGCTGCTCCTGAATCAACAAAAGCCTGAGCAGAAAATGTGGACAGGGAGCAAATCAGGGTAACAGTCAACAGAAATTTAGTCTGAACACTACCCAAGACAACTGAGCGTGCAAAACGTCTTCCCCGCTTAGGGCAGACTGAAATAGCATGAGAGGCATCACCACAGTAGAAACATAACCCATTGCGCTTTCGAAACTCATGACGCTGAGCCCCAGAAGTCACTCTATCACACTGCATGGGCTCAGAAGCTGGCTCACAAGGCAACACTATCTCACGCAGACCTCTGCGTTCACGCAAATGTCTGTCAATTTGAATAGCCAATGACATAGAATCATCGAGAGCAGAGGGAGCAGGGAATCCCACCATAACATCCTTTACATTCTCTGACAGCCCCTTCTGAAAAAGGGCTGCCAAAGCATCATCATTCCATTTGGTTAGGACTGCCCACTTTCGGAGACTAAGCTAGGCCCAGCTACATGCAGGCCAAGACTTCATTACAAAAAGGCAGAGAACAGGAGGCCACACACCTACTCAGTGGAGGAATCTGGATGTGCACCCTTCACCCTACAGTGCTCCGGGGAGTGCCTGCAACATCTTCAGTAAAGGTACCAAAGTGACTTATGTGTGTGTCTACCTTATTGCCCCTGACTGCCGGGTCCCCATCTGTCCTGCATTCCTACATATCTATCTGCCCTGGAGGACTCAGCCTTACTTGTGGAAGGCTTAACATCTAGCTGCACAATATTAACCCTTCAGTGGATCTGCATAGCAGCGCTGGTCATCCTGACCAGGTACCACAAGTGGCGTCACGAATCCCCATACCAATATTCAATTCACCTGTAAATATCCCACATTAAAGAATGAGCACCAGAGCCACGGACTGAGCTGTGTTGCCATGACATCCCCCATAGTAGTCTATAGGCTCAGATCCGAGTTCCCATTGCTCTGGAGGGCGACTCATCTCTTTTCTGGCATCACGAACAGGATTTCGTGCCCTGCAGCAACGGAGTAACTTGTGCCCGTTGCCACCGGGTACTGTGTGCTTCACTAAAAGACTGTTGCATATAGTGGTGAAGATTTCCCGCCATTTGCCCGCCATTGGGCGTACCTGCAAAAGCGCGCTGAGTCCTGGACACGCCCCCAACGCTGACGCAGCGGCAGGTCCTGTGGAGAGCTTCAGTGAACGCTCTGACGTCAGAGCGCCAGCGACGCATGTCCTTCTCACTACTGTGCCCTGCAGAGCTGCAGCCTTCAGAGAAGGTAGGCCACGCTTAACTAGGGGGGTGCAGAGATGTCGCAGCAGCAAGCTGACAGCGCGGCCCAGGCCGACAGCCCCAATGACTTACCCACCGGCGCTGCCGCACAGGCTGGAAATGCTGGCCCTCACCTGGTCCTGTGGCCCCGATAGTACCGCTAACGCTGCCATACATGCCTGGAGCGAAGTGCCTCCCTCAGTACAGCGGTAAGCCAGACACCCTGTCAGGGTTCAAGCGAAAAATATGCAGCATAATGGACATGTACCCTATGACAGAAAAGCAGAGAGCTGCAGTGGTAGTGGGACAATTGACTGGTGCTGCAGAGAGAGAAGTAGAGACATGGTCAGCTGCAGACCAGGAATCAGTGCTTGCGATATTCTTAAAGCTACAGACTATCTTTGAGGACCGCACTGAAACAGACCTCCGAATGAGGTTTTACCAATGCTCCCAGAAACCAGATGATAGCATTAGGGACTATGCCTGCCGACTACAAGGGGTCCTGCGAGCTCTCAAACAAGTTAACCCCATAAGTGTCTCCAATGAAAATAAAATGTTAAAAGAACAATTTGTACGGGGACTGAGGTCCCAAGCTGAAAGCAGGACTGTGCACTGGTGGTCCTTGGATCATCCTGATGCTACGTTTGATGCCCTTAAGGATATGGCTATAAAAGGACTGCGACCCCTGGAAACACCCGAGATGGCAACCCAGTGTCACCCGAGTGAAGCCACCCTAAAGCCAGCAGCATCCACCTTTTCCCCGCTGGTTGCGGAAGCCAAAACGCAGGTGGCGCCCCCTACTGAGCTGGACTGTCTGCGCTCAGAAGTGTGCCAGCTGACCAAAAACCTGGCCACTGTAATGAGTGCCCTGCAATTGCCGACGGAGGAAGAAGGAAAGATCCTGCTAGCTGACTGAACAGAGGATGTCCCTTGGATGAACCGGAGGAGAAGGAGGACGTCGCCCCACCGGAGGAGGACAACGCCAACTCCAGGAAGGACCCGCGACCAGCATCATCCTCGCCGAGAGATCAACTGCTACCGCTGCCACAAAGAAGGTCACCCAGCACGTCGGTGTCCTTTAAACGAGCAAATCCTGGGTCCGAGGGCCAACACCCAGGAATAGACTCCTCAGGCCCCTCAGACTGGAACCGCAGGTTTGTGGGAGGAAGACCATACCTGTCCATCATACTGGACGGGATCGCAATCCCTGCCCTGCTGGACACTG
>JARQOD010000001.1:510443402-510524717 GCA_033576555.1 Oophaga sylvatica
CATGACCGCTGGGTCCTCACCAGCCCCTCCCAGTAATCTGTCAATCCGATCAGCGATATGTCGGACTCGAGCGCCAGGTAGGCAGCACACTGTTCGACGATCCCTGTCTTTGTGACAGATTGCCCTATCTGTTCCCCTAATAATTGAGTCCCCCACTACCAGCACCTGTCTGGCCTGCCCTGCTCTCCTAATTCCCCCCTTACTGGAGCAGACACTCCCCGGCTTTCAGAGGACATGCCTGGCTGCAGCAGTGCTACCCCTGTACTGACAACCCCCTCATCTGCCAACTTTGCAAACTTATTGGGGTGTGCCAGATCAGGACTAGCCTCCATGGCGCTCTTCCCTCTACCCCGCTTTCTAACTGTCACCCAGCTTCCTACTTCAGTGTCCTGCAGCTCCACCCTAGCATCCCCCCCCTCATCTATCCCATTGAGCGTCTGCTCAGTGAGCAGAAGACTCCTTTCCATATTGTCTATGGATCTCAGTGTTGCCAGCTGCACATTTAGATCCAAGATTTGGGCTTCCAAATGCACAACGTGCTCACATCTCACACAGCAGTATGCACCCTCGACCGGCTGTTCAAGGACTGCATACATGTGGCAAGATGTACACTGGATGGCATTGGCAATAGTGGAGCACATATCTAATGGGATTTCACCAGACAGCAAAGATAAGTAAAAATAAATAAAAAGTATTAATAAAATATACAGTAACAGCAATTCAGAAAATCCTCCCTTGGAAACTCCCTGAATCCAAAGTCACTGAATCTCAAGTCACACTTACCACCGTTCACACTTGCGCACCGGTCACTCTCAGCTCGCTCACACTCGCTGAAGCAGAAGATTTAAAGAGAGATTTTTTTTTTTCTCCTTCAGCAGCAAATCACCCTGCTGCTCTAATGCACTTCCAAAAAAGGAAGGTGTGTCCAAACTTTTGGTCTGTACTGTATATATATGTATTCTGTGTGTATATATCTATTCTTTCTAGTCTTTATTAAACCTGTCAGTGTGATTTTACAGTATAGCCTGGGATGAATTGCCGGCTTTTCTAAAGGACACCGGTGCGTATTTCTCGCAAGTCACACGTCTGGTCTGTGTGTAATCCGTATTTTTCTCGCACCCATAGACTTGCATTGGCGTACTACGGGTGTAATACGCTGACAATCGCAGCATGCTGCTATAGTCTCGGCCCGTAAAATACAGCTGAGGAATATACGCATGATCAGAGCTGCCCCATAGAGAAACATTGGTCCGAGTGTAATGCGTTTTTTTCACGCCTCTCACTCGTCCGTATTCCTGTCTAGTGTGACGCCGGCCTAAAGGTGCTTTCAACCTCCATCTTAATTACTGATCTTAATTCAGAGGCAAAATTGGCACATAGCACCTGTTCTATGCACTAACTGCAAGTCTTTTATCCCAGGTGACAGGTAACTCTTCCTTACACATGGGACAACTTCTGTGTTTGGTTTTAGAGAAACTCTTTCTTCCATGAATAATGAAAGAGAAAGGGGACCCCAATTACAAGGTGAACTTTCACGAAGATCACTCACCAATCAGACGCAGCCTCTGGTACCGGTTTTGGAGGAGGAATAGGGTCCATTGATGGGCCTTTTCTTGCTTGGCTGGAGACTTGTCCCCTGTGCCAGAGTTTCTGCTGTGCTGGGTGGAATGGCTGCTGGAACATCCACTCCGCTTGTTTAAAGAATCATGCTGCTGCTCTTTGGCATTGCTGCTGGGGTTTGCTATCCTGTTCCTCCAGCCTACAAGGGACCGCTGGCTGCAGGAAGCGTCTCTCCCTTCTATTTGAATGCGCCACCTGGCGTGCCATGTACTACTTTCATACCGAAAGTTCCTCCTCTTCATGTGACCTCCGGCCGAGTCATCGGGTGGCGACTTTGGCACATCCTGCGCATGTGCAGACCGAACGCCCGTAAAGTCCAGCACCAGAGTATGATGCGGTGGTTGCGATCCCCCCGCTCACCCTGAAAGACCTCTTGGTCCCAGCGGTGTCGGATTCAGGACAGAGGATCCCCGCTGCCGGTACCGGTCTGGCCGGGCCTGGACTTCTTCTGGTCTTCTTGACTACAGGTATGCCGATTGAAGGTTCCCCGTCAGGGACAGGAAACCAACTGATGCGATGGAGAGGTACTGCCCTTCTTATCTGTAGGTTCCCTGTCCCTGAAGGGCGGATGCCCTCTCTCCGTGGTGCTGACATGGGGGAAGGAGAAAACTACTTTTCAGGCAGAGCGCAAAGCTCAGAGGGGAAGGAGCACCATATTATAATACAGTTTACGGTTATTGTTTGCTGGTGCCATGACCCACTAGGAGAGGCCCTGAGATGCTAGAACAGCAGGAACCCCCATAAGTGACCCCAATTTACAAATTTATCTCTCAATGAATTTATCTAGGGGTGCAGTTGTAGGAAGATGGACCGGGCTAGGGCAGCTATTTTTGTGTCTGGGCTGGAACCATCGGGGCTGTCACCATTGTTGCTGGGGGAAGGACTTTCTGACCGGAGCAGACCTTTGGACCTGACTGTAGGGGGCGGACTGGATATAAAAGGAGCTGAGAGACCGAAAAGGGGGCTTCTGGCGGGAAGACAGGAAACACGTAAGGAGAAGGTTGACTCCGTCTCCACTGTTCCACGCCAACCAGCAGGCCTTCTCTGCGGCCTATCCTCTGCTATGCGTACAACCTGTGCACGTATAGAGCCGAGCACCTTGCAGACTTCTGTACCCGAGAGCCAGCGTCAGACTGGAACACCTTGGGCCCACCAGAGAAAATCATTCTTGGGGCCCACTATGTAGCTACATAGAAATAAATACAAGACCACCAATTGTGTAGTAAAACACGCTAATATCAGAGTATAATATAAGGTAGTATAAATCTTAATTATGTAGCAAGAGTTGGGGTAGCCTCCCTCATAGAATATAAAGCTGCCCCCCCTCATAGGGTATAATACTGCCTCCCTCAGGGTATAATGCTGCCCCTCTCATAGGGTATAATGCTGCCCCCCCTCATAGGGTATAATGCTGCTCCCTCATAGAGTATAATGCAGCCCCCCCCTCATAGGGTATAATGCTGCCCCCTCTCATAGGGTGTAATGCTGCCCCCTCTCATAGGGTATAATGCTGCCCCCTCTCATAGGGTATAATACCGCCCCCTCATAGGGTATAATGCTGCCCCCCTCATAGGGTATAATGCTGCCCCCTCTCATAGGGTATAATACTGCCCCCTCTCATAGGGTATAATGCTGCCCCCTCTCATAGGGTATAATGCTGCCCCCTCTCATAGGGTATAATACTGCCCCCTCATAGGGTATAATGCTGCCCCCCTCATAGGGTATAATGCACCCCCTCATAGGGTATAATGCTGCCCCCTCTCATAGGGTATAATACTGCCCCCCTCTCATAGGGTATAATGCTGCCCCCTCTCATAGGGTATAATACTGCCCCCCATAGGGTATAATGCTATATATATATAGAGATAGATAGATAGATAGATAGATATAGAGATAGATAGATTGATAGATAATAGATAGATAGATATACGTAGATATAGAGATATTAAAAAAAAACCACAATACTCACCTCTCCTCCTCGCTCCCACGCTGATTCTGGCGGCGGCTGTGCTTCAGTGTCAGGAGCTGCCATCTGCCAGACACACACACAGCGGGTGCGCAATGAAGTGACGTCATCGCGCACCGGCTGTGAGTGAGAAGCAGAGGGGACTGATGGGAGAGAGAGCGTCATCTGATGCTCTCTCTTCCATTACAACTGAGGGCGGCGCCGACCCTGAATTACTGCCGCATAGCGGCTGCCTCTGCTGGGGGCCCCTGGGAGAGCGGGGGGGCACCGGGGGTTTCGGGGGGCCCTGGTCCCCCAGCCCTGATAGTGGGCACTGCACTGGGCAATGTTAGCCACTAAAGTTTAGCGGCTAAAGTGAAATGATATTCACCCCTTTCCACGCCCATGGGGGCATGGGAAGCAGTGAATATTCATTTCTCTTTAGCAGCGGGGACAGGGGCTCCTGCATCCAGTCATCCGCTGCTGCTCCGCTGGGACGGGCCCCCATAGCAGCTGCGTGGTGTGCCGCTATTAGCGACACGCCAATGGCTGGGGGCCCCTGGAGCAGTGGGGGCCCTAGGCAACTGACTCCTGTATGCCAGCAGGTGCCAGGGCCCACCGGAGAATCCTCCGGTTTTCCGGTGGGCCAGTCCGACCCTGCCGAGAGCCCTAACTGGTCGGCATCCTTCATAGTAACTGACAATCGTCACAATACTGACCTCACTCAACACGCTTACTCAGTAGGCACTGCTGCGGCCTCCACTCCAGGATGTTGTTCCACACTTGCTGTCCAATCTTCTACTTCTCGTACAACACCGTTTACCAGGACCGGGAGATTGCGTCTGGAAAGGCCGGGAACCGCCGTGTAGGTACAGAATCAATGCTTTAACTTCATCCAGGATCATTTCAGAGACTTCTCTTGCCACCTGCGTCGACATTGTGGGATCTTTGAACCTCTTCCGTCTGGGAGCCACAGACTGATAAGTTGATTCATTCTTTTGCTGATTGTTATTAACGTTGCATCTTTACTGTTCACCCCCCCCGCATCTGTATTACTTTATTTCTGTGAGCTCCCTGCGTGGAGTATTTTCTGACAAGTATACTCTGCATAAAGCACCTGTTAACTCTTGTTCTGCCTCCTGCTCGTCACTGCATCCCGCGTTCCTGCTAGTATCTTACATTTGGCGTAGTCGGCAGGATGCAGTCTAACAGCACGGAGGCGACAGATCAAGCAGTTGGGGGTGGCCCAAGGTCCAGTATCTCGTTGGGGGCAATGCTGAGTAATTTGCCAAAATTTATGGGTAACAACACCATGTTATGGAGCTGGACTTAACGGATATGGGGAATGATGAGGATGCACCCTATGACCCTTGCCTTAGAAGCTGAGGTGGCTATTATGGCCCTAGACGGAGAACCTAGAGACTGTTATGTTACGGGCCCCCAGGGAGCGAGACACCTTTGACAAGGTGCTCCAGATTTTGAAGGAGACCCATGACTTAGGAGAACTGAGGATGCGTCTCTTTAGCCGCATGTAGAGGGAGGGGGAGACTGTGACGCAGTACATGAACGCATTACACACTGCGATTGTCAGAAAAGATGGCATGGGCATAGGTCCTATGGACATAATGCTGCAAAATCTTTTAGTGACGGGCTGATGAAACAGGCCTTGTGAGAGCGCGTGCGGGTGAAACCTCGCTTGACGTTCTCTGCAATAGGAAGCGTGCACGTGAGAACAAGAGCAGGGGGTGACAGTACCGGTGAGGAAGGTCCGTGGCGCAGAGGTGTCCGTGAATGCAAACACTGAACCTCAATGGGTGGAAGAATTACGGAAAGAACATCTGAATTTGAAAGGAGATTTGGCTGAGGTTAAGAAGAAGACCGAGGCTGTTGCAAGTCCTTCAGGGGCCAGTGGAGGCCCAGAGTCTCGGCGGGATTCTAGAGGGTTCCGCCAACAAAGTCCCCTCACGTGCTTTAACTGTGGTGGAAATGGACATATGGCGGGGGAGAGTTTAGCCCCGACATCTGTTAAACTAGAGGGCTCTGAACCGGGGGACACCACCAGGTCAGATGAGGAGGAGTAGTGGTAGTCCCACAAATTTAGTATCTTCATGCCCTCTGGGCTGAGTTTGACGGACATGCAGTACGCTGCCTAGTGGACACAGGCTCTCAGGTGACGACGATGCCAGAGGCCTATTTTCAGCAACATTTTCCTGAATTCGGACAGCTTGAGTAGGGCCGTGATAAAGTTGATGGCTGCTAATCAATTGCCCATTCCCGTTGCAGGGGTGGTGTGGATGCAGATCTCCATGTTTTGCAAGGACCTAAGACATAGAGGTGTGGTGCTGACCCGGGGAGAAGTGAACAGACACATAGTTACTCTAGGCATGAAAGTCCTAAAGGAATTTGGTAGTCGTCTAATTATTGAACCCTCCAATGAGACCTTGAAGCAGTGGAGTTCCCACACCCCTCAGAGAAGAATATTCCAACAGTTGGTCCGGGTAGCTCAAGCGCAGGAGTCATATCAGGATGGAGGAGCATTAGGAAAAGTGATTGTGCTATCTTCTAACAAACTTGTGTTGACCCCAGGACAAACTGTGTTGACTCTGCCCATCTGAGCCCGTATCCCCCTGGAGGAAGTGGGGATTCAAACTGAGCCTTCCTGTTTGGAGAAACTGCCCTCGGGATTATTGGTAGCTCAGACGTTGGCCACTGTGCGGGATGGAGCCGTGCCCATACAATGTGTTAATTTAGAGGACCAGTTTGCCCCAGAAGTGAAGTGGCCCGAGTTGTGGGCATCCTGAAGAAATAAAGCCACCTCAAACCGTGCAGTTGAAGGTACACCCAGAAGACACCTGGATCGTAATTCTTCAGTGATATTGGAGCCTCAGCATATTCAAAAGGGCGAATTATTCTGGACCAAATGTGAGCTGAATTGGCTGAACTTACTCAGGAGCAAATGCAGCAGGTGGAAGCTCTATTGGGTAGATATAGGGACGTGTTTGCTCGTCACGAAGATGACTTTGGCTGTACCACGGCCATCACTCACGAGAAACCCACGGAAAATACCGCACCTATAAGAGAGCGCTATCAACAAATTCCACCACAATTACATCAGGAGGAGAAAGGTATGCTGGTACAGATGTTACAGAAAGGTGTCATCAGAGAAAGCCAGAGCCCCTGGGCTGCCCTGATAGTTTTGGTACGAAAGAAAGATGGGACTCTGCATTTTTGCATGGATTATCGGAAGCTCAACACCTGTACCGTGGAGGATTCCTATCCACTACCCAGGATTGAAGAGTCTCTGTCTGCACTCGGGAAGGCCAGATTCTTTTCAACGTTAGATCTCGCCAGCGGCTTTTGGCAAGTACCAATGTCAGAGCAGGATCGAGCAAAGACTGCCTTTATTCTGCCCATGGGCTTATTCGAATTCAACCGGATGCCTTTCGGTTTGGCTAACTGCCCCTGGAACTTTTCAACGTCTCATGGAAAAATGTCTGGGTGATCTGAATTTTTAAGCTACGCTAATTTATTTAGACAATATCATAGTTTACGTTGTTTCATTTGAGGAACATTTACAACGTCTGGAACAAGTGTTGAGTCGCTTGCAGAAATACGGGCTGAAGGTGAAACCTCAAAAATTTCATCAGTTCCGCGCTCAGTTTGAGTACCTGGGTCATGTTGTATCTGCTGAAGGAGTAAAACCATCTCGTGAGAAGATCGCTGCGATACAAGATTGGCCCACTCCAGAGACAGTGAAGGATGTTCGAGCGTTTCTAGGACAGGCTGGGTATTATCGCCGTTTTCTGAAAAACTTTGCTCGCCGGGCTTGACCGCTACAGGAACTGTTGAAAGGAGCTCCCTCAGGCACAAAGAATTGAAAGATTTGCTGGAAAGAACATCAGGAGGAAGCCTTCTAAGACCTGAAGAAAGCATTAACAGGAGCTCCTGTGTTGGATTATGCGGACTCTTCTCAACCGTTTATTCTCCACACCAACGGGAGTTTGCATGGACTTGGGGCTGTGTTGTCGCAGATACAGGGCGGAAGAGAGAAGGTGATCGCTTATGCAAGTCGTTCCCTTCACGATTCTGAACGTAATCTGGACAACTACAGTTCCTTCACGTTGGAGCTACTGGTGTGGGCTATGACGGAGAGGTTCATGGAATATTTGTCCGGGTCTGAGGTTCTGGTGCGCACCGATGACAATCCTTGGCTCATCTGGAAAATGCAAAGCTAGGAGCCTTGGAACAAGGATGGGTGGCCAGAATGGCGAAGTTTCGGTATAGAATCACGTACAAAAGGGGAGCAGAGAACATTCATGCTGATGCTCTGTCCAGGATAAAACATCGGGAAACTGGATGGAATAGAGATGAGGAACTGAAAAATGAAGAGATTCCTAGGTTTCTAAAGCCTGCCAGGATGGTGTAGACGCCGGACCAAATGCAAACACAGATCCTGGGAGGAGTTTTAGGGCGATCCTGGATGAATGGGTCCGGTTGCAACAAGAAGATGGAGAGCTTGCTCTACTGAGGCGGTGTGTAACTTCAAAGAGACTCCCCAGTCTGGCAGAGTGGAACACTTTTTCTGGAAACTTTGCGGATTCTTCGACAGTGGGAACGGCTCCAGATGAAAAATGATTTACTGTATCGGAAAGTACAACTTCAAATGGAGCTGGGGGTCACCTGGTAGGTCCTAGTTCCAGAGACTCTGTTTACCGAGATTTCCACTGAGGCTTATGAAAAAGGAGCGCATTTTGGCCAGGAAAAGACTTTCCAGTGGTTACAGCGGACTTCTGAACTGGCGAAACCACCCGAGCAGAAAGCTCCGATACAGTCCATAGTGACATCCGCTCCCTTTGAGTTATTGATGATAGACTATTTGATTATCAGACAAGCTCACCAGGGATATGAACATTGCTTAGTAATGGTGGATTATTTTACAAAATTTGCTGTAGTGACCCCTATCAGAGACCAAACTGCGGAATCAGCTGCATATGCCACCTGTAAAACTTTTATCCAGATTTATGGCTGACCAAAACAGATTCATTCAGATCAGGGAGCCTGTTTTTTTTTTTAGGAAAGGTGATGGAGGAGCTGCATCGCATGTACCGAATTGACAAATCTCGGACTACACCGTACCATCCACACGGTAATGGCGACTGTGAACGCTTCAACCGTACGTTGATCCAAATGCTGAGAATATTGGAAGAAGATCGGAAGGCCTGTCGGCCTGAATTTGTTTCAGAATTGGTCTGGGTCTATAACAATCGAGTGCATAGTACATACGGGTTACACTCCTTACTCGCTCCTGTTCAGCCGAGATGGAAAAGGGATCACAGAGTTAGATCCAGAGGAAAACTGCTCACGGGTATGAGTGTCCTCATCGGTCCGGGAACATCGACATTGTCTACAGACCCTGCATTGTTTAGTACAGACCAGACTCCGAGAATTGGAGCATGCTGAGAGGACTCCATCATGGGCAACAGATCTTCAAATAGGAGACCACATCCTAGTGAGAGACAAACGCCCTCGAGACAAACTGGAAAATCGGTGGGAAAGAGACCCCTATCGGGTAAAACGGCGAGTCAGCTCCAAAGGCCCTGTGTATGCGATTCAATCTGAAGGAGACAGAAACTCTACTACTCGAGTAGTTCACCGAAACATGCTTCGGTCTTGCTTGTCTAAACATCCAGTACAAGTGGAAGAGATACTTGAGACCCTTGAGTCAGTTCCTGTCATAAAAGGAGATGAGGAAGGTACAGAACAGGGGCTCAGGGTCCCTCAGGAAGATGTTTCAGAGAGTACAGACACATCCGGCCTCCTATGGTGCCGACGGATTCTACCATTCCAGAAGACTCCATTACTCCTTCCAATTTACGGTGCTCAAAACGTACAACAGCTGGCAAACCCCCCAATCGTTATGAACATGACCAATGTATTTGGCAACGGAAAATACAGAAGAGAAGGAAACACCCACGCGGTTCTCGAGAATTCTCGCCCGTGGAATGGCGAGCGAAAGGAGTGGGGGAATGTAGCAAGATGGACTGGACTAGGGCAGCTTCTTGTGTGTCTGGGCTGGAACCATCGGGGCTATCATCATTGTTGCTGGGGGAAGGACTTTCTGACCGGAGCAGACCTGTGCACCTGACTGCAGGGGGCGGGCTGGATATAAAAGGAGCTGAGAGTGCGAAAAGGGGACTTCTGGTGGGAAGACAGGGAACATGTAAGGAGAAGGTTGACTCCGTCTCCACTGTTCCACTTCAAACAGCAGGCCTATCCTCTCCTACACGTTCAACCTGTGTACGTATAGAGCCGAGCACCTTGCAGACTTCTGTACCCGACAGTCCCGACTGGTCGGCATCCTTCATAGTAACTGACAATCGTCACAATACTGACCTCGCTCCACATGCTGACTCAGTAGGCATTGCTGTGGCCTCCACTCCAGGACATTGTTCCATACTTGCTGTACCATCTTCTACTTCTCGTACAACACCGTGTACCAGGACCGGGAGATCGCGTCTGGAAAGGCCAGGAACCGCCGTGTAGGTACAGAGACAGTGCTTCAACTTCATCTGGGATCATTTCAGAGACTTCTCGTGCCACCTTACGTCGACATCGTAGGATCTTTCAACCTCTTCCATCCGGGAGCCACAGATTGATAAGTTGATTCATTCTTTTACTGATTGTTATTAACGGTGCATCTTTACTGTTCAACCCCCCCCCCTCGCATCTGTATTACTTTATTTCTGCAAGCTCCCTGCGTGGAGTATTTTCTGACAAGTATACTCTGCATAAAGCACCCGTTAACTCTTGTTCTGCCTCCTGCTCGTCACTGCATCCTGCGTTCCTATTAGTATTTTACACAGTAATCATATTGACACCACAGGTGGGTCACATAATTTTATACCATTGGGCAGTCAAAAAAAACTAATTCAACTTTTAACACCAAATGTTGTTTTAGTCCCAGATTTTACATTTTCACATGGGATAGTGGTTAAAAATGGCACCAAAATTTGTCCCATTTCTGCTGAATGTGGAAATACCCCATATGTGACTGAACAGTACTACTTAGACATACGGAGAGAATCTGGAGGGACAGAGTGCTATTTGCCTCTTGGAGCGCAAATTTTCCTAGAATAGTTTGCGGACTAGATATACAGCGCCCCTAAGTGCTAGAAGAGCAGATTCCTCGTCAAGTGACCCCATTTTGTATATTATACTCCTTTGGGAATTTATCTACAGGTGTACTAATGATTTTGAGAACATTGGCGTTTTCCAGAAACAAGCAGCAATGAATGTTGCCGAGTGAAAATTGCAAACTGCCGTTGTAGTGACCAGTACACTGTAGTCACCAGTATGTTATAGTGACCAGTACGTTGTGCCCAGCTCATGCTTCTGGAGACATGGAGCCGTAAATTAGGCGGGTACTCATCACTACAGAAATGCCAAACATGTGGATACTATATGTGGTTTAGGTACTCTGTGGGGCTCAGAAGGGAGGGGGCATTTGGAATTGGGAGCACAGAATTTGCTGAATTTCTTTTGGAGGGTGAAGAAGAGCCATTTCACTTTCCAGAACCTTTGTACTACTACTATTACTCAGGGCCGCTTTTAGGCAAAGTGAGGCCATGGCAAAAGTTTAAAATGGAGTAGTATAGAAGACATACTAAACGTCAAACTGAATTTGACAGGTGGTCCCGCCCCCTATCAATTTGATGTCCTCTTGATAGTGCTTTTGATATCCTTGTGATATCAAAAGCTGTTGTGTGTTCCTTCCTAGTATGAATGCATCGGATTCTCATTTTGATATGATTTTATATTCCTTAGCCCTGTATTTTATTTGATTCACACTTTATATTCCTCAGCCTTGTATTTATTTGATTCACACAGCACCTATGAAAATAAATTAGGCTTTATCATTCCAGGCTTTTTATTCTGTAGTATCCTGTTTAGTAAAAATTCAGCATTCTTTTTTATATCTTTGGTTTACATGGCTTACAATTTCAGCCACCTCTTGATTTTTATCAGGGGCGGTATTTGGCAATTGTTGATGATCAGGAACAGTAGTGCTAATGAGATTTAAAGTTGTTACGTCTTTTTAACTCTGTTCATAGTAGTGTATCTGATTGATCCTCATTTTGATACGCTTTGTGTTGTGAATGGACTTGAAATGAGTTCTGAGCAGAGGCTCCCTCTGGTGGTTACAAGCGGTACTGGACTGTCCAGTGAAGATTGTGAGGAGTGGGAATCAGGTGTTACTGACTGGTCTTATATAAGGGAGTCGCCTTCCCATCAGGGTTGCCGGTGATCAATTGTTCTGGTCTCAATCCTTGAGTCCTGTTTCCTTTGTAGCCTGCTGTGTCGTGTCTGCATCTCCTGCTAACAGATAAGACATTTTCTTCTTTTTGTTTTTGTGCTTGATTTTTGCATTTTGTCCTGCACTTCTGTGGGGGCCTTCAGGGTCCCCTCTGGGGCTTTTGCCCTCTCAGTTTAGTTCAGCCACTGATGTTTGTACTTTTGCTTTTTCCAGTTTTTTCAGTGGCTGCTGTTTTGATTTTGTTACACCAGAGAACTAATTTAGGTGGTAGAGGTCGTGTGATCTCAGGTGATTTTGAAATTAGTAGAGTTGGTGCTTTTCAGGGTTTTTTGGGATTGCAGTAAGTGCCCTTCCTATCCTTTTCTATTTAGGTAGTTTGGGCCCCAACGTTTGCTCATACTATTTTCTGTCTGTGTCAGTATTTCATCTTGTCTAACCGCCATTACATGTTTGGGGGCTTTCTATGTTCTTTGGGGATCTGCTCTGGGGCAGATAGCTTTCCTCTTTCTATCTTTAGGTGCAGTTAGTTTCTCAGGCTGTGACGAGGCGTCTAGGACCAACGTAGGAACGCTCCACGGCTGCCTCTAGTTGTGGTGGTTAGTCAGGGTACTGCAATCTCATAGATTCCAACTTCTCTGGTGTATTGCCTTTTTTACCTGCACTCCTCAGCTACCGAAACATAACAGTATCACCGGCCCAAAAATTGAAAATTGTATGGTACTCACAGAAGGGAAAAAATATTGTGAAAGAAAAAAGGTTGTCAGAGTTGTCAGAGATATTTTTCTGTTTGTTGCTTTTTTTTTTCCCTCTGTATCTCTGGGTGCTGGGGAGGATTTTTTTTTTCTCTCAATGGAGTTTGCACAGTTGTCTGGCCGTGTGGATCAGCTTGCCACTGAGGTTCGGAGTATTGCTGCCTATCTAGCTGGGTTGCCTGTTGTGGAACATAGGATTCCCATGCCAGATTTGTTTTTAGGGGATCGAGCTAAGTTTCAGAATTTCAAAAATAATTGTAAATTGTTTTTGCCTTAAAATCTAAGTCCTCAGGGAACGCAGCGCAGCAGGTTCAAATTGTCATCTCTCTCCTGCGCGGCGATTCTCAGGATTGGGCTTTTTCCCTGACACCTGGGGATCCTGTTTTGAGTGATGTTGATGCATTTTTTCAGGCTTTGGGGTTATTGTACGATGAGCCTAATGTCACTGATCAAGCTGAAAAAGCCTTGTTGGCATTAAATCAGGGTCTTGATGACGCTGAGTTATACTGTCAGAGATTCCGTAGGTGGGCAGTCCTGACCAAGTGGAATGACGACGCTTTGGCGGCCCTTTTTCGTAAGGGTCTGTCAGATAATGTAAAGGATGTTATGGTGGGATTCTCTGTCCCCTCTGGTCTCAATGATTCTATGTCATTAGCGATTCAAATTGACAGACGTTTGCGTGAGCGGAGAAGTATGCGTGGAATGGTGTTGCCTTGTGAACCTGCTTCTGAACCCATGCAGTGTGATAGAGTGGTGTCTGGGGCACAGCGTCATGAGTTTCGAAAGCGCAATGGGTTATGTTTCTACTGTGGTGATGCCTCTCATGCTATTTCAGTCTGCCCTAAGCGGGGAAGACGTTTTGCACGCTCAGTTGTCTTGGGTAGTGTTCAGACTAAGTTTTTATTAACTGTCACTCTGATATGCTCTCTGTCCTCATTTTCTGCTCAGGCTTTCGTTGATTCTGGAGCAGCTATTAACCTGATGGATTATGATTTTGCTAAACGTTGTGGGTTTCCCTTGATACCCCTACAGAAGTCTATTCCCCTACTGGGGATCGATTCTACCCCTTTGGCTGAGAATAAACCTCAGTTCTCTACTCAGGTGATAATGACGGTTGAACCTGATCATCAGGAGTGCTGTAAATTTTTGGTTCTGTATAATCTGCATGATATTATCGTACTGGGCTTCCCTTGGTTGCAGTCTCATAATCCTGTTTTGGATTGGAAATCTGTGTCTGTAACCAGTTGGGGCTGCCAATGTGTTAATACCAACACTCCTGTTTTTTCTGCCTCCCCCCAGGCTCAGGATGTTCCTGACTTTTTGATTGATTTTTCTGATGTGTTTAGCGAAAGTAAATCTGCATCCTTGCCTCCCCATAGGAGCTATGACTGCGCTATTGAATTAGTGCCTGGTAGTAAATTCCCTAAAGGTCGCCTTTTTAACTTGTCTGTACCTGAACATGACGCTATGCGGTCTTATATCAAGGAATCATTGGAGAAGGGTCATATCAGACCATCCTCTTCACCCTTAGGTGCCGGTTTTTTCTTTGTGGCCAAAAAGGATGGTTCATTAAGGCCGTGTATTGATTATCGTCTTTTGAACAATATTACTGTAAAATATCAATACCCGTTACCTTTGATTTCTGACCTGTTTTCCAGGGTGAAAAACGCTACTTGGTTTACCAAGCTTGACCTCAGGGGGGCATATAACCTTATTCGCATTAAGCACGGGGATGAATGGAAGACGGCATTCAATACCCCTGAGGGGCATTTTGAGTACCTTGTGATGCCCTTTGGGCTCACTAATGCTCCTTCTGTCTTCCAGTTCTTCATGAATGACATTTTCAGGGATTTTGTGGATAAATTTCTGATTGTTTATTTGGATGATATCTTGATTTTTTCTAATGACTGGGACTCTCATGTGAAACATGTTCGAACTGTATTTCAGATTTTGAGAGAGAATGCTCTGTATGTGAAGGGATCAAAGTGTCTTTTTGGCGTACAGAGGATCTCATTTCTGGGATTCATTTTGTCCCCATCTGTTATTGAAATGGACCCGGTCAAGGTTCAGGCCATCTGTGATTGGGTCCAACCTACTTCATTAAAGGCTCTTCAAAGATTTTTGGGTTTTGCCAATTTTTATCGTAAATTTATTGGTAATTTCTCGGTTATTGTTAAACCATTGACTGATTTGACCAGAAAGGGTTCTGATGTGGTGAATTGGCCTCCTGAGGCAGTCTCTGCATTTCAGGAACTTAAGCAGAGATTCACTTCTGCTCCTGTTCTACGGCAGCCTGATGTTTCTCTGCCATTTCAGGTGGAGGTTGATGCCTCTGAAATTGGGGCAGGTGCCGTTTTGTCCCAAAAAGATCCAGAGACCTGTAAAAGTAACCCTTGTGCCTTTTTCTCTCGAAAATTTTCTCCTACTGAACGTAATTATGACGTGGGTAATCGGGAGTTAATGGCCATGAAGTGGGCTTTTGAAGAGTGGAGACATTGGCTGGAGGGAGCCAAACATCAGGTGGTGGTCCTTACGGACCATAAGAATCTGGTTTATCTGGAATCTGCCAAGCGACTCAATCCTAGACAGGCCAGGTGGGCCTTGTTTTTCACACGTTTTAATTTTGTGGTTTCCTTTCTTCCTGGCACTAAGAATGTTAAGGCGGATGCCCTCTCGAGGAGTTTCCTTGCGGACTCTCCTGAGTTATCTGATCCTTCTGTTATTTTGAAAGAGGGTGTAGTTCTTTCCGCCATCTCACCCAATTTGAGACTTGCTCTGGAGGGGTGTCAGGAGGATAGGCCCGAGCGCTGCCCTGTTGGAAAATTGTTTGTCCCGGACCAGTGGAAAAAGAGTGTGATGTCTGAGATTCATTGTTCCGCGTTGGCTGGGCATCCCGGAATTTTTGGTACCAGAGACTTGGTTAGTCGGTCCTTTTGGTGGCCTACCTTGTCTCGTGATGTCAGGGAATTTGTGTAGTCCTGCGGGACTTGCTCTCGCTCCAAGCCTTGCTCTCGCTCTAGTGGTTTGTTGATGCCATTGCCTGTGCCCAAGAGACCATGGACCCATATCTCTATGGATTTAATTTCCGACTTCCCTGTTTCTCAGAGAATGACCGTCATCTGGGTGATTTGTGATAGGTTTTCCAAGATGATACATCTTGTGCCATTACCTAAGTTGCCTTCCTCCTCTGAATTGGTGCCTTTGTTCCTTCAGCACGTGGTTCGTTTACACGGCATTCCTGAGAACATTGTGTCTGACAGAGGAGTCCAGTTTGTTTCCAGATTTTGGAGGATCTTTTGTTCTAAACTTGGTGTTCAATTGTCTTTCTCCTCGGCGTTTCATCCTCAGACCAATGGTCAAACTGAGAGAACAAACCAGACATTGGAGACTTATCTAAGATGCTTTGTGTCTGCTGATCAGGATGACTGGGTCTCTTTTTTGCCTTTGGCTGAGTTTGCTCTTAATAATAGGGCTAGCTCTGCCACTTTGATGTCTCCATTTTTCTGTAATTCTGGGTTTCACCCTCGATTTTCTTCAGGACAGACGGAGGCTTCTGTCTGTCCAGGTGTTGACTCTGTTGTGGAGCGTATGCAACAGATTTGGGACCAGGTAGTGGAGAGGTTGTCCCTCTCTCAGGAGAGGGCTCAGCGGTTTGCTAACCGGCATAGGACTGATGGTCCTCGGTTTAAAGTGGGGGACTTGGTCTGGTTGTCCTCAAGAAATATTCCTATGAGAATGGCATCTCCTAAATTTAAGCCTAGGTTCATTGGACCTTATAAGATCATGGAGATTCTTAATCCTGTTTCTTTTCGTTTGCTTCTTCCTGGGACATTTAAGATCCATAACGTGTTCCACAAGTCCTTGTTGAAGAGGTTTGTTGAGCCAGTGGTTCCTACTGCTTTGCCTCCTGACCCTGTTCTGGTTGAAGGCAATATGGAGTTTGTGGTTGAGAAAATATTGAATTCTCGTTTTTCTAGACGTAAACTCCAGTATTTGGTTAAGTGGAGAGGTTATGGTCAGGAAGACAATTCTTGGGTGTTTGCTTCGGACATCCATGCTAGGAGACTCATCCGTGCGTATCATAGAACTCATCCTGACCGACCTGGTTGCTCAAGTGAGGGTTCGGTGACCCCTCCTCAAGGGGGGGTACTGTTGTGAATGGACTTGAAATGAGTTCTGAGCAGAGGCTCCCTCTGGTGGTTACAAGCGGTACTGGACTGTCCAGTGAAGATTGTGAGGAGTGGGAATCAGGTGTTACTGACTGGTCTTATATAAGGGAGTCGCCTTCCCATCAGGGTGGCCGGTGATCAATTGTTCTGGTCTCAATCCTTGAGTCCTGTTTCCTTTGTAGCCTCCTGTGTCGTGTCTGCATCTCCTGCTAACAGATAAGACATTTTCTTCTTTTTGTTTTTGTGCTTGATTTTTGCATTTTGTCCTGCACTTCTGTGGGGGCCTTCAGGGTCCCCTCCGGGGGCTTTTGCCCTCTCAGTTTAGTTCAGCCACTGATGTTTGTACTTTTGCTTTTTCCAGTTTTTTCAGTGGCTGCTGTTTTGATTTTGTTACACCAGAGAACTAATTTAGGTGGTAGAGGTCGTGTGATCTCAGGTGATTTTGAAATTAGTAGAGTTGGTGCTTTTCAGGGTTTTTTGGGATTGCAGTAAGTGCCCTTCCTATCCTTTTCTATTTAGGTAGTTTGGGCCCCAACGTTTGCTCATACTATTTTCTGTCTGTGTCAGTATTTCTTCTTGTCTAACCGCCATTACATGTTTGGGGGCTTTCTATGTTCTTTGGGGATCTGCTCCGGGGCAGATAGCTTTCCTCTTTCTATCTTTAGGTGTAGTTAGTTTCTCAGGCTGTGATGAGGCGTCTAGGACCAACGTAGGAACGCTCCACGGCTGCCTCTAGTTGTGGTGGTTAGTCAGGGTACTGCAATCTCATAGATTCCAACTTCTCTGGTGTATTACCTTTTTTACCTGCACTCCTCAGCTACCGAAACATAACAGCTTTGTGAATCATTATCATTTTGATATGTATTTTAGTTTATTTAGTTTATTTGATATAGCGATTCTCACTTTACATCATATCAGTAAGATTCTAATTTTATATGATCATGATATGAGTTTGCGGCTGTTATCAGAGCAATGTATTTTATTTGATAGTGTGAATTTATATCATTGTATATCTCATGTATTTTATTTGATAGCCCAATTATCACATAGACCAAAATGAGTTTGTGTCTCTGCTGCATTTTATGTGCACAATGACAAACAGATGTGACTGTTTTGAGTTCTGGGACACAGAAATAAAACAAACACTAGATGGGGGAAGTCCACGAAGATATCATATGGATATCGCACCGCATTAAAGTGTATTAAATAGCTACCATACGAATATCGTAGCGAATCAAGATGTATTAAACTGATTACTGACACGATTCCCACAAATTGATAACAAATTGATATCAAACTGTATTAAATAGATACCATACGGATATCATAGTGTATCAAAGTGTATTAAATTGGTTACTGACACATTTCCAGTAATCAAAGTGAAACAAAATGCAATATCTCATTTATAAGTGTGTATTGTATTAAATAGATATCATATGGATATCGTAGTGAATCACAGTGTATTAAATTGATTACTGACACATTTTCCACATATTGATAACAAATTCATATCAAACTGATATTAAAGTGAATTAAATAGATATGATACGGATATCATGGTGTATCAGAGTGTATTAAATAGATATCATACAGATATCGTAGCGCATTAAAGTGTATTAAACAGATATCATATGAATATCGTAATGAATCAGTGTATTAAATTGATTACTGACACGATTCCCACAAATTGATAACAAATTGATAGCAGAGTGATTCTGCATTCTTTTTATATCGCGGATTTACATGAAGTGAAAAGATTTGTTTAATTGCGGTGTATTGTGGAGTTCAGGAAATGTGATGTTCTTTATTTTACAAAAATCAGTACTGTTTATCGTATCAAATTGTCAATAAAGAGAATAAATATTATTGGGACTATAAATAATAGTCCCTATATAAATAATAGGTACAATGAAACAATTCTGATTAACGTTTCAGATGGCTTATAAAAGAGATATTGCACTTTGTTTCACTTTGACTACTGGGAATTGTGTCAGTAACCAATTTAATACACTTTGATACGCTATGATAACTATTTAATACACTTTGATATCACTTTGCTATCAATTTGTTATCAATTTGTGGGAATCGTGTCAGTAATCAATTTAATACACTGATTCATTACGATATTCATATATCTGTTTAACACACTTTAATGCACTACGATATCCGTATGATATCTATTTAATACACTCTGATACACCATGATATCCGTATCATATCTATTTAATTCACTTTAATATCAGTTTGATATGAATTTGTTATCAATATGTGGAAAATGTGTCAGTAATCAATTTAATACACTGTGATTCACTACGATATCCATATGATATCTATTTAATACAGTTTGATATCAATTTGCTATCAATTTGTTATCAATTTGTGGGAATAGTGTCAGTAATCAATTTAATACACTTTGACACACTGCGATATCCGTGTGATACCTATTTAACACACTTTAATGCGCTATGATATCCGTATGATATCTATTTAATACATTATGATACGGTACGATATCCGTATGATATCTATTTGATACACTTTGATATCAATTTGTTATGAATTTGTTATCAAATTGTGGAAATCGTGTCAGTAATCAATTTAATACATTTTGATACACTAGGATATCCGTATTGTATCTATTTAATACAGTTTGATATCACTTTATTACACTATAAAGCGGCTGTTTTATACGTATTGTAAAGATTAGGCCTCGCTTCAGTGCGACCGGAGGTAAGCAGGAGGGCGACTCTTCCTGGTTCTTTAAGCAAGTTTATTAAGACTTCATAAACTTGCTGTCAAACAGAAAAAAAACAGCCTTCTCTGGCACAAAGTAACAAAAAGTAGATATAAAGTCCTGGTACTCTAACTGAGTACTCTCTTCAGCACACACACTGGAGGTCTCCTCAGAACTCCCACACTGGAGGTTTCCACGCCTCCAGCCACACACACCTGTGGTCAGCAGTAGGCTCATTTATATATACCAGACATTCAGCTAACACAGAGCACATGACAGGTCATGTGACAGTGACCTCATCACAGGTCCTCAAACCACATACAAAGGTATCATTACTATCGCTACATACCTCCCCCCTCTGCCTAAAGCCGTGGGCTTGGCACATTTCATTCACCGACTAGAAACTCTTTTCAGTCGTCTCCACAGTTAACCGGTCTGTCACAGTTTGGTTTAAGTCACTGAGTCCTGAGCTAATTGAGGTGTCACTGCCTCTACCTCTCATTTCAGGCCATCTATGTTCTGTCTTAGTTTCACTTTGATGACTTTCACTCTGAAGCGAACCTCTGCGCCTCTCTATACTGTGGGTTGAAGGTGACTGCCTTTTTCCCCCAACTCTTGCAGCTGTCTGTTGGTCTGCTCCTTCTCAAGTTTTAGCTGCTCTATTCTTCCCTGGTGTACCTCCAGGAGCATCCGGATCTTCCTAAGGCTTTCCACCAGCCCCCTCCGACTTGGAGGTTTTCTTGTTGGCTCCCGACGTCTCTGCTTCTTGCGGAGGTATTGTAGTGGCATATCTCTTATGTCCGCCTCTGTCATGTGTGCATTGCCACGAAGATCGTCGCGGTTGCACATTTTGACTTCTCACAGCTGAGTTGCTGTTTCTTTGTGTTTGGCAGCTAGGGAGTTAATTCTGTCTGTGCTCGGTGCTGGGACTGGGTGCAGTTTCTCCCGGCTGCAATTGATTATTTGTTGATTGGTTTCCTTTAAGTTTCTGGTTGTCTGCTTTGGGAGTTGCCAGTGAAACCCTTCATGCAGACCACAGATAGGAATGAATCTGTATAGACTCTAGTTGAGAGCTCCTTAGTTGTTTTAAGCTTAACTTGCTTAGAGTTTATTTCCCAGACCATTTATGTTCCTTCGGTGTTTGAGTGTGTATGCAAGAGAGTGCTATCCTGTCTGTCTTATATGTCTAATCTGTGTATTTAGCTGAGATCAGCCCATATCCCTTTGGTGGTAATCAGGATCCTTCTTTGGACTGATTACAGGGTTCAGGGTCTGATAGGAGACAGGGTTAGGCTGGAGACTTGGACCTCTGAACCATTATCAGTACCTCCAAGGTAAGGGATTAGTTAGGACCCCAGTGTAGGGTCAGGTTAGACCCCGGTCCTCCTCTTTCCTGTTACAGCTCATCAAGTCCTCAAGATTAACCCTGAGTTCAACTGATATCGTCTCTGCACATCTAGTCCTCAAGATTAACCCTAAGATCTGCTGATATTGTGTCAGGTAAATCTATTTTATACTTACATTCTGATGTTGCTAAACTATAAGTTGTATAGAGTGTGGTTCCTGTATAAATAGTTTACTGACATTGTAGTCATATCATTAGACAGCGTGACATTTTCACTGGCCATAAAAAATTATCTCTAGTTACCATGGATCCAGTAGCCCAGCTGGCTCTGCAGTTGCAGGGATTATCCATGGAGCTGACGGACATTAAGTCCAAAGTTTTGTCTCCCCTGGAGCAAACCAGAGTTGAACCTAAAGTAGCTCTTCCAGATAGGTTCACTGGTGGGCGAGACAAATTTTTTACCTTCCGGGAGGCATGTAAATTGTATTTTCGGCTTCGGCCGCGATCATCAGGGAGTGATGAGCAGAGAGTGGGGAATTGTTATCTCACTTCTTCAAGGGGACCCTCAATCCTGGGCATTTTCCCTTCCTCCGGGATCCCCGGCTCTACAGTCTGTAGATCAATTTTTTACTGCTCTGGGATTGGTATATGATGACCCAGATCGGGTCTCTCTTGCTGAGACTAAATTACGTAAGATACAGCAGGGAGATCGTCCTGCGGAGGAATTTGCTTCTGAGTTTCGTAGATGGGCCACGGATACTCAGTGGAATGACCCAGCTCTTAGGAGCCAGTTTTGTCATGGGCTTTCTGACAAATTAAAACACGTTTTGGCTCAGTATGAGTCTCCTCCTTCTCTGGAGGCTGCTATGGCCCTAGCTATCCGTACTGATAGACGGCTTCAGGAGAGGGGTGAGGTAACTCCACTCCCTGTTGTTACTCCACCTACTACTAAAGTCGCTTATGTTGAGGTTCCCCTTGTCTGTTCGGATGAGCCTATGCAGTTGGGAGGGACATCTTTTCGTAGTAGGGGATTGGCGGCACGCCGCAGGACTAGAAGGTGTTTTTTCTGCGGGAAAGAGGGACATTTTGTTGGAGAATGTCCATCCCGTGTCTTGTTAAGTAAAAAGTCGCCGGAAAACTGCTAATCCCAGGTTGTGTGGTGGATGACAACCTGGGAGTATGTATTTCATCCGCCGGTTCTTCTCAGTTCCTTGTACCAGTGGAGGTGGTGTTTGGTACTAGAGTGAAGAGATTGTCTGTTCTTCTGGATAGTGGTTCCGGCGCCAATCTGGTTGACGCTCAGTTTGCTCAGGCTCAAGGTATGCATCTGAGTGTATTGGTCAAACCGATCCCTATTTTTTCCATTGACGCCAGGCCTCTCGGCCAAGGTAGCTTTGTTCATGAGGTTCATAACATTGACCTTCGGGTAGGGGCAATACATAGGGAACAATTATCTTGTTATGTGTTGGAGGGTTTACCTACTCCCATTGTGTTGGGACTTCCTTGGCTGGTTAAACATAACCCTGTAATTAATTGGCAGTCCAGAGAGATAAGCCAATGGGGTGAGTTTTGCAAAAGCAACTGCATGAACACAGTCATCAGTGCGGTCGTACCTAGTACATTGCCTCCTTTTTTGGAGGATTTTGGGGATGTTTTTTCTGAGGAGGGGTGTCGGGAGTTGCCTCCTCATCGTGTGTATGACTGCTCTATTAATCTACTTCCTGATGCTAAGTTACCTAAAGCTAGGTTGTATAATCTTTCTGGTCCTGAAAGACAGGCTATGAAAGATTATATTTCCGAAAGTCAGGCCAAAGGGCATATTAGACCTTCATCTTCCCCTGTAGCCGCGGGGTTCTTCTTTGTGAAGAAAAAAGATGGAGGCCTACGCCCTTGCTTGGATTTCCGCGAA
The DNA here is from genome assembly GCA_033576555.1 of Oophaga sylvatica. Taxonomy (NCBI): domain Eukaryota; kingdom Metazoa; phylum Chordata; class Amphibia; order Anura; family Dendrobatidae; genus Oophaga; species Oophaga sylvatica. Next base: position 510,466,191 of record JARQOD010000001.1, read on the forward strand.
CTTAATCGGATTACTGTTCGAGATCCGTATCCACTCCCTCTTATTCCTGATCTCTTCAATCAAATTGTTGGCGTAAAATGGTTCTCTAAATTGGATCTCAGGGGGGCGTATAATCTGATTAGAATAAAAGAGGGGGATGAGTGGAAAACGGCGTTTAACACGCCGGAGGGACATTATGAAAACCTGGTTATGCCTTTTGGTCTGACTACTGCACCAGCAGTATTCCAACATTTTGTTAATGACATTTTTCGTCACCTTGTGGGGGTGTTTGTGGTCGTATATTTGGATGACATTTTAATTTACTCGCCAGATCTTGTGTCTCACCAGGAGCATGTGAGACAGGTGTTGCAGATCTTGCGAGACAATAAACTATACGCCAAACTGGAGAAGTGTGTTTTTGCCGTACAGGAACTTCAGTTTTTGGGTTTTTTTGGTGTCAGCCTCCGGTTTCCGTATGGACCCTGAAAAGGTGAGAGCAGTTGCTTGAATGGGATCAGCCAGGGGATCTTAACCCCTTCACCCCCAAGGGTGGTTTGCACGTTAATGACCGGGACAATTTTTACAATTCTGACCACTGTCTCTTTATGAGGTTATAACTCCGGAACGCTTCAACGGATCTTCGCAATTCTGAGATTGTTTTCTCGTGACATATTGTACTTCATGGTAGTGGTAAAATTTCTTCCATATAACTTGCGTTTATTTTTGAAAAAAAACGCAAATATGGCGAAAATTTTGAAAATTTAGCAATTTTCAAACTTTGAATTTTTATTACCTTAAAACAGAGAAATATGTAACACAAAATAGTTAAGAAATAACATTTCCCACATGTCTACTTTACATCAGCACAATTTTGGAATCAAAATTTTTTTTTGTTAGGAAGTTATAAGGGTTAAAAGTTGACCAGCGATTTCTCATTTTTACAACAAAATTTACAAAGCCATTTTTTTTAGGGACCACCTCCATTTGAAGTCACTTTGAGGGGTCTACATGACAGAAAATACCCAAAAGTGACACCATTCTAAAAACTGCACCCCTCAAGGTACTCAAAACCACATTCAAGAAGTTTATTAACCCTTCAGGTGCTTCACAGGAACTAAAGCAACGTGGAAGGAAAAAATGAATATTTAACTTTTTAGCCACAAAAATGATCTTTTACAAACTTTTTTTTTATTTTCACAAGGGTAAAAGGAGAAAATGGACAGATAAGGTTGTTATGCAATTTCTCCTGAGTACGCCAATACCCCATATGTGGGGGAAAACCACTGTTTGGGCACACGGCAGAGCTCGTAAGGGAAGGAGCGCCGTTTGACTTTTTCAAACTAAAATTGGCTGGAGTTGAGATTGGACGCCATGTCGCGCTTGGAGAACCTCTGATGCGCCTAAACAGTGGAAACCCCCCACAAGTGACACCATTTTGGAAACTAGACCCCCTAAGGTACTTATCTAGATCTGTTGTGAGCACTTTGAACCCTCAAGTGTTTCACAAAAGTTTATAATGCCTGGGTGTGAAAAAAAAAAAAAAAAAATTCCACAGAAATGATTTTTTAGTCCTAAATTTTTGAATTTTCCCAAGGAAATTGGACCCCAAAAGTTGTTGTCCAATTTGTCCTGAGTACGCTGATACCCCATATGTGGGGGTGGAAAACTGTTTGGGCGCACGGCAGGGCTTGGAAAGGAAGTAGTAACGTTTTGGAATGCAGACGTTGATGGGGGTCATGTTCCGTTTGCAGTGCCCCAGATGAGCCTAAACAGTGGAAATCCCCCACAAGTGACCCCATTTTGGAAACTAGACCCCCTAAGGAACTTATCTAGATCTTTGGTGAGCACTTTGAACCCCCAAGTGCTTCACACAAGTTTATAATGCCCGGGCATGAAAATAAAAAATCCTATTTTTTTCCCACAAAAATTATCTTTTAGTCACTAATTTTTTATTTTCCCAAGGGTATCAGGAGAAATTGGACCACATAAGTTGTTGTCCAATTTGTCCTGAGTACGCTGATGCCCCATATGTGGGGGGGAACCACTGTTTGGGCGCAACGGCAGAGCTCGGAAGGGAAGGAGCACCATTTGACTTTTTCCAACCAAAATTGGCTGGAATTGAGATTGGATGCCATGTTGCATTTGGAGAGCCCCTGATGTGCCTAAACAGTGGAAACCCCCCACAAATGACCCCATTTGGGAAACTAGACCCCCTAAGGAACTTATCTAGATCTTTGGTGAGCAATTTGAACCCTCAAGTGCTTCACACAAGTTTATAACGTAGAGCCGTAAAATTTAAAAATCATATTTTTTCCACAAAAATGATCTTTTCACCCGAATTTTTATTTTTCCAAGGGTAACAAGACTCCAAAAGTTATTGTGCAATTTGTCCTGAGTACACTGATACCCCATATGTGGGGGTATACCACTGTTTGGGTGCATGGCAGAGTTTGGAAGGGAAGGAGCGCCGTCTCACTTTTTCAACGCAGAATTGGCTGGACGCCATGTCGTGTTTGGAGAGCTCCTGATCTGCCTAAACAGTGGAAACCCCCCACAAATGACACCATTTTGGAAACTAGACCCCTCAAGGAACTTATCTAGATGTGTGGTGAGAACTTTGAACCCCCAGGTGTTTCACTAAAGTTTATAACGTACAGCCTTAAAATAAAAAATCCTTTTTTTTTTTACAAAAATGATTTTTTCGCCCCCAATATTTTATTTTCACAAGGGTAACAGAAGAAATTGGAACCCAAAAGTTGTTGTCCAATTTGTCCTGAGTACGCTGATACCCAATATGTAGGAGAAAACTACTGTATGGGTGCACGTCAGGGCTCGGAAGGGAAGTAGTGACGTTTTGGATTGCAGACTTTGATGGAATGGTCTGGGGCGTCATGTCGCATTTGGAGAGCCCCTGATACGCCTAAACAGTGGAAACCCCCCACAAGTGACCCCATTTTGGAAAATAGACCCCACAAGGAACTTATCTAGATGTGTGGTGAGCACTTTGAACCCCGAAGTGCTTCACAGAAGTTTATAACGCACAGCCGTAAAAATAAAAAATCCTTTTTTTTTTTACAAAAATGATTTTTTCGCCCCCAATATTTTATTTTCACAAGGGTAACAGAAGAAATTGGACCCAAAAGTTGTTGTCCAATTTGTCCTGAGTACGCTGATACCCAATATGTGGAGAAAACTACTGTATGGGCGCATGTCAGGGCTCGGAAAGGGAAGTAGTGACGTTTTGGATTGCAGACTTTGATGGAATGGTCTGGGGGCGTCATGTCGCATTTGGAGAGCCCCTGATGCGCCTAAACAGTGGAAACCCCCCACAAGTGACCCCATTTTGGAAAATAGACCCCACTAAGGAACTTACCTAGATGTGTGGTGAGCACTTTGAACCCCGAAGTGCTTCACAGAAGTTTATAACGCACAGCCGTAAAAATAAAAAATCCTTTTTTTTTTACAAAAATGATTTTTTCGCCCCCAATATTTTATTTTCACAAGGGTAACAGGAGAAATTGGACCCCAAAAGTTGTTGTCCAATTTGTCCTGAGTACGCTGATACCCAATATGTGGGAGAAAACTACTGTATGGGCGCATGTCAGGGCTCGGAAAGGGAAGTAGTGACGTTTTGGATTGCAGACTTTGATGGAATGGTCTGGGGCGTCATGTCGCATTTGGAGAGCCCCTGATGCGCCTAAACAGTGGAAATCCCCAACAAGTGACCCCATTTTGGAAAATAGACCCCACAAGGAACTTATTTAGATGTGTGGTGAGCGCTATGAAGCCCCAAGTGCTTCACAGAAGTTTATAATGTACAGCCGTAAAAACAAAAAAATCTTATTTTTTTTTACAAAAATAATATTTTCGCCCCCAGTTTTTTATTTTCCCAAGGGTAACAGAAGAAATAGGACAAATTTCACAATAACTCTTGGGGTCCAGAGTACGCTGATACCCCATATGTGGGGATAAACTACTGTTTGGACGCATGGCAGAGCTCAGAAGTGAAGGAACACCGTTTGACTTTTTCAAAGCAGAATTGGCTGGAATGGAGATCAGACGCCATGTCACATTTGGAGAGCCCCTGATGTGCCTAAACAGCGGAAACCCCCCAATTCTAACTCCAACCCTAACCCCAACACACCCCTAACCCTAGTCCCAACCCTAATCCCAACCCTAACCCTAATCCAAACTCTAACCCTAATCCTAACTTTAGCGCCAACCCTAACTTTAGCCGAAACCCTAACCCTAACCCTAATGGGAAAATGGAAATAAATACATTTTTTTTTATTTTATTATTTTTCCCTAACTAAGGGGTGATAAAGGGGGGTTTGATTTACTATTTATAGCGGTTTTTATGATTGGCAGCTGTCACGCTAAAAGACGCTTTTTATTGCAAAAAGTAGTTTTTTGCATCGCCACATTTTGAGAGCTATAATTTTTGCATATTTTGGCCCACAATGTCATGTGAGGTCTTAATTTTTGCGGACGAGGTGACGCTTTTATTGGTACCATTTTTGAGCACGTGACATTTTTTGATCGCTTTTTATTTCGATTTTTGGGAGGTTAGAATGAACAAAAATCAGCAATTCATGAATTTCTTTTGGGTGAGGCGTTTTTATTGTTCCGCGTGTGGTAAAATCGATAAAGCAGTTTTATTCTTCGGGTCAGTACGATTATGGCGATACCTCATTTATATAATTTTTTTATGTTTTGGCGCTTTTATAGAATAAAAACAATTTTATATAAAAAATAATTATTTTTGCATCGCTTTATTCTGCGAACTATAACTTTTTTATTTTTTTGCTGATGATGCTGTGTGATGGCTCGTTTTTTGCGGGACAAGATGACGTTTTCAGCGGTACCATGTTTATTTATATCCGTCTTTTTGATCGCGTGTTATTCCACTTTTTGTTCAGCGGTATGATGATAAAGCACTGATTTTTTGCTTCGTTTTTATTTTTTATTTTTTAAGGGGTTCACAAAAGGGGTTAACTAGTGGGACATTTTTATAGGGGGGGTCGTTACGGACGCGGCGATACCATATATGTGTACTTTTATTGTTTTATTTTTTTTATTTACAATAAGTAATGAATTTATTGGGGAATATTTTTTTTTTTTTTTTTTTTTATTTTGGATTTTTTTTTACACATGTTTATTTTTACTTTTTTTACTTTTTTACTTTGTCCCAGGGTGGGACATCACTGTATTTCATCAGATCGCTGGTGTGACAGTGTGCACAGCACTCTGTCACACCAGCGATCGCTCAGGCAGTGCAGCAGGCTTCTCAGTGCCTGCTCTCGGCAGGCACTGAGGAAGCCGCCTCCCTCCAGGACCCCAGCGCCATCTTGGATCCGGGTCCTGGGAGGGAGGAAGCCCTCAGAGCAGCGCGATCACATCGCGCTGGTCTGAGGGTCTCAGGGGGGCGCGCAGGGAGCCCCCACCCTGCGCGATCCTCCCCTGTGCCCCAGTACACCGCGATCATGTTTGATCGCGGTGTGCAAGGGGTTAATGTGCCGGGAGCGGTCCGTGACCGCTCCTGACACACAGTCACGGGTGTCAGCTGTGATAATCAGCTGACACCCGGCGGCGATTAGCTGCGCTCCCCCGGGAGCGCAGCTAATCGCCTATGACGTACTATCCCGTCCATGGTCAGAATGGCACGGGTTTTATGGACGGGATAGTAGTCTAATGTCAGAGAGGGGTTAAGGCTCTGCAGCGTTTTTTGGGGTTTGCTAATTACTACCGGAAATTTATTTGTAATTTCTCGTCTGTCGTCAAACCTCTCACTGACATGACGAGAAAAGGGACGGATTTTTCTAGGTGGTCGGGACAAAGCTTGTCAAGCCTTTTCCTCTTTAAAGAGATGTTTTGCTTCGGCACCCGTTCTCATCCAACCAGATGTATCTCAGCCGTTCATTGTGGAGGTGGACGCGTCTGACGTAGGGGTGGGTGCTATATTGTCCCAGGGTCCGTCCCCTGGTAAATGGCATCCGTGCGCTTTCTTTTCTAAGAAATTGTCGTCCGCCGAAAGGAATTATGATATCGGCAATAGGGAACTTTTGGCCATTAAATTGGCTTTTGAGGAATGGCGTCACTTTTTGGAGGGGGCAGTCCACCCGGTCACCGTTATTACTGATCACAAGAACCTGCTGTATTTAGAATCCGCTAAACGTCTGAATTCCAGACAAGCTCGATGGTTGTTGTTTTTTTTACCAGGTTTAATTTTGTCGTCACTTATCGTCCGGGGTCTAAGAATGTAAAGGCTGATGCTTTGTCTCGCAGTTTCCCAGGGGCCGGGAAAACGGATGACCCAATTCCTATCCTTCAGGAGGGGGTGGTAGTGTCGGCTGTATGTTCTGAGCTTGAGGAGGAGGTGTTAGAGGCTCAGGGGACGCCCCTGCAGGACCTCCAGGGAGACTGTTTGTCCCGAATCAGTTGAGACAAAAGGTTATTGAGGCACATCATAATTCTGCTTTAGCAGGACATCCAGGGAGTAAGGCTACTTTAGATCTCCTTTCTCGCCGATTTTGGTGGCCTAACGCTAATAAAGATGTTATAACTTTTGTCGCATCCTGTGGGGTTTGTGCTCGCTCTAAAACTCCTCATACCCGTCCATCTGGGACCCTTTTACCCTTGAAACTTCCGGAGCGTCCATGGACTCATTTATCTATGGACTTCATTACGGATCTTCCTCCGTCGTCAGGGAATACTGTCATACTGGTGGTTGTTGACAGGTTCAGTAAGATGGCACATTTCGTTGCTCTTCCTGCACTCCCTAATGCTAAAACTCTGGCGCAGGTGTTCATTAGGGAGATCGTGAGACTTCATGGGTTGCCTTCTGATGTGGTGTCAGATAGGGGGTCTCAGTTTGTGTCCAAATTTTGGAGGGCATTTTGTTTACGTCGGGGGATGCAATTGTCGTTTTCCTCGGCTTTTCATCCACAGACCAATGGTCAGACAGAGCGTCTGAATCAGAGTTTAGAGACATATCTCCGGTGTTTTGTCTCGGAGAACCAGGAGGACTGGTCATCTTTCTTGCCTCTGGCAGAGTTCGCTCTTAACAACAGGCGGAGCGAGTCCACTGGTAAGTCCCCGTTTTTTGGGGCATATGGTTTTCATCCCCAGTTTTGTACTTTCAATGGGGGGGGGTCCTTCTGGGGTTCCTGAGGAGGAGCGTTTCTCGTCGTCACTTGCTTCTGTGTGGCGAGGTGTATTGAATAATTTGAGTACGATGGGGAACCGTTACAAACGTATGGCGGATAGGAGGAGAGTTTCTGGTCCAGATCTGAATGTGAACGATCTGGTATGGTTGTCTACCAGGAATATAAAACTTAAAGTGCCCTCCTGGAAACTGGGTCCCAGATTCATCGGGCCGTACAGGATCAGTTCCATAATTAATCCTGTGGCATTTCGTCTGGAACTCCCTTCTACTTTTAAAATTCATAATGTGTTCCACAAGTCATTACTTAAAAGGTATGTGGCACCAGTCATACCGTCACCTCTACCTCCTCCTCCAGTGTTGGTCAATGGTAACTTGGAATTTCAAGTATCAAAAATCATTGACTCTCGCCTGAATCGCCGGTCCCTTCAGTACTTGGTGCATTGGAAGGGGTATGGTCCGGAGGAGAGGACGTGGGTCCCTGCGTCTGATGTTAACGCAGATCGTTTGGTTCGGACCTTCCACAGAACTCACCCGGGCAGGCCTGGCCCTGAGGGTCCGGAGGCCCCTCGTAGAAGGGGGGGTACTGTCATGTGTGCATTGCCATGAAGATCGTCGCGGTTGCACATTTTGACTTCTCACAGCTGAGTTGCTGTTTCTTTGTGTTTGGCAGCTAGGGAGTTAATTCTGTCTGTGCTCGGTGCTGGGACTGGGTGCAGTTTCTCCCGGCTGCAATTGATTATTTGTTGATTGGTTTCCTTTAAGTTTCTGGTTGTCTGCTTTGGGAGTTGCCAGTGAAACCCTTCATGCAGACCACAGATAGGAATGAATCTGTATAGACTCTAGTTGAGAGCTCCTTAGTTGTTTTAAGCTTAACTTGCTTAGAGTTTATTTCCCAGACCATTTATGTTCCTTCGGTGTTTGAGTGTGTATGCAAGAGAGTGCTATCCTGTCTGTCTTATATGTCTAATCTGTGTATTTAGCTGAGATCAGCCCATATCCCTTTGGTGGTAATCAGGATCCTTCTTTGGACTGATTACAGGGTTCAGGGTCTGATAGGAGACAGGGTTAGGCTGGAGACTTGGACCTCTGAACCATTATCAGTACCTCCAAGGTAAGGGATTAGTTAGGACCCCAGTGTAGGGTCAGGTTAGACCCCGGTCCTCCTCTTTCCTGTTACAGCTCATCAAGTCCTCAAGATTAACCCTGAGTTCAACTGATATCGTTTCTGCACATCTAGTCCTCAAGATTAACCCTAAGTTCTGCTGATATTGTGTCAGGTAAATCTATTTTATACTTACATTCTGATGTTGCTAAACTATATGTTGTATAGAGTGTGGTTCCTGTATAAATAGTTTACTGACATTGTAGTCATATGATTAGACAGCGTGACAGCCTCCCGCTTCACTGTGACTTTTCGGGTGTGGCCATCTGGGTGGGGTTCCCTTGCTGACTTTGTTCCGCCGTCGAGGCCCCTTCTTTGGTCAGCCTCTTCAGTTCACTCTCCTCCCGTACGCTCGGACCGGGAGAGCGCAATCGTTCGATTTCCTGGTCTGTCGTGGATTTCCTGAGCTGGGCATTAGCTTCCTTCTCTATCTGGAGTTTTTGGAGAATTTTCTCTTACTCCTCTGCCCAGCAGCGGTGCTCATCCTCTCTCCGTAGAAGTTCCTGCTGATGCTTCTCCTGGGCCTCTCTGAGCATCTCCGTATCTTTCACTAGGACTTGGTTCGCCGTCTGGCATGCTGATAGTTGACCTTGGACTTTAGAGACTTCCTTCTCTAGGTCCTTCACTCGTTGCTCAATCCCTTGTCTCCGTATCCTTTCTCGCATGACTGTCTCTTTAAGCAGCTCTATCTCATGGTCTTGCTCTCTTTTATCCCGTACATGTGGCACCATCATTTGCCCCTTATTTCTCTTCTGAGAGAGTATAGGCTGTCTGGCCTTTCCGCAGCCCCTGCGGGGAGGAGAAGATCTGCCACTTGTACCCAACTCCACCTTGCTGCCCTCGCTTTCACTTGCGTTAAGATACAGTCTGCATAGGAGTCTTTCCCACTCCCCCTGTCGTCTGGGAACAGCAAGTCCCCACTTAACCAGGTGTCGGCCCCTATTTCTGGAGCTACCCAGTTTCCTCCGGTCCTATATTTGGTCACCCCAAAGTCCCCACTTTGGTCTGAGCCACACTTTCTACCCGTCACCAGGCACTGGGTATCTTTGACTATAGGGGTTGCTACCTCTGTTTTGCCCCCTACACTATCAGCAACCACTACAGCCACCTGCTGGGATGGGCCTCTCTTAGGGTCCTTCTGGTTCCCTTCTGAGCACTCAGCCAATCTTTCGTCCCACACCTCCCAAAACTGTTTAAAATCCTGGCCTATTATTATAGGGTATGGTAAGTCTGGGACTACAGGGACATCATGGGTAGAAATAATAGTGGACGTCTCAATAATTAGCCTGGTTACCTGATACTCCCTAGTGACCCCTTGAATGCAATGGACTTCCATTTTCCTTCCGGGAATCAGATAGACAGGGAGTGTGTCGCTCAGTAGGGTCACCTGGCTCCCTGAGTCTAGAAGTCCACTCACACACTCTCCATTCACTATTAGAGAACAGTTCAGTGCCCCCTGTCAGATGTAAAGTCAGTACACCATTCTGGACAAACGCTGTTCGAACCCTGAACCTGGCAATAGTCCGTCTGTTTATTTGCCGCCACCTCTTTTCTCCTCACCCACTCAGTTTGGGACTCCGCCCTCTCTGAGTGTGGTAGTACTTTATTAGGGTTTACTGGTTTCTCATTCTCGCTAGGGACCTCAGAACCCTTTCTCCACAGATCCCAAAACAGACAAAAATAACGGCCTATAATTATAGGACGCACCAAGTCCCGAACGACGCCGACTTCATGAGACTCAGTGCCATGCGTCGTTTCAATGTCCACTCTGGCCATAGGGTAGTCCTTTATATCACCATGTATGCATTGAACACCAACTTTTTTTCCTGGTAATATGTTGAGAGGAAAAGTGGACCTCACCAAGGTCACTAAGCTCCCAGAGTCTAGCAGCGCCGTTACTGCGTCACCGTTCACCTTCACGGGACATACTTGAGGATCCTGATTGGGAAACGGGTTCCTACTGCAGGCTGGATATGCATACCATGAAATACGGTGTCCTATGCTGCAGTCCATCTGCTCGGTAGTCTGGGGACACCGGGCAGCTATGTGTCCTGGCTCGCGGCACCTCCAACAAATAATATCACCCGCAGTGACCTTGGGCACCACCTCCCCCCGCCAATTTGACCTTAGGCGCCCCATCCCTTTTGGGACTCTGCCCCCTGTTGGGGCCGCCAGTACGTAATGGGCTGCTTCTCCAAGGAACCTTCCATCCCCTGGTACCTCTCGACCAGTCCGACCAGTTCATCAGCATTCCGGGGATCACCCTGGGCAACCCAGGTCTGCAGGGGCTTTGGCAGGGAGTGCACAAACCGATCCATTACTACTCTTTCTACCATCTGGGCCGGTGTAGCGGACTCTGGCTGTAGCCATTTCTGGACCAGGTGCAGCAGGTCAAACATTTGGGAGCGAGGTGGTTTGTCCCGGTAATAAGCCCAGCGGTGCACTCTCTGTGCCCTGACAGTCATTGTTACCCCCATACGTGCGAGGATCTCAACCTTTAGCTTAGGATATTCCTGAGCGTCCTGCACAGTCAAATCATAGTACGCCTTCTGGGGTTCCCCTGTCAGGTATGGGGCCAGTACCTCTGCCCACTGCTCTGGGGGAAGTCTTTCCCTCTCAGCAACCCTCTCAAATACAGTCAGGAAGGCTTCAACATCATCCCCAGGGGTCATTTTTTGTAACGTGCGTCTTACCGCTTTTCTGACGTGGTTGTCATCAGCCAGACCTGGGGTTGGGGCACTCGTCCTGCCCTGGATGGCGGTTGTCAGAAGCTGTATCTGCTGTCGGTGCTCCTGCTGGCTCTGCTGCATCTGCTGTTGGTGCTCCTGCTGGCTCTGCTGCATCTGTTGCAACAACATCCTGTTGACCTCTTGTTGCTGCACCTGTGCCTGGACCAAGTGTTTCAGCAGGTCCTCCATTCTCTCCGGCAATGCAGGCTGGCTTGCTATAGCCTTGACCCATGACATGCAGTAACCAGTCCCACTTCTCTGCTGGGAACGCTGCTCGCACGTCTCCACCAATTGTAAAGATTAGGCCTCGCTTGAGTGCGACCGGAGGTAAGCAGGAGGGCGACTCTTCCTGGTTCTTTAAGCAAGTTTATTAAGACTTCATAAACTTGCCGTCAAACAGAAAACAAAACAGCCTTCTCTGGCACAAAGTAACAAAAAGTAGATATAAAGTCCTGGTACTCTAACTGAGTACTCTCTTCAGCCCACACACACTGGAGGTCTCCTCTGAACTCCCACACTGGAGGTTTCCACGCCTCGAGCCACACACACCTGTGGTCAGCAGTAGGCTCATTTATATATACCAGACATTCAGCTAACACAGAGCACATCACAGGTCCTCAAACCACATACAAAGGTATCATTACTATCGCTACAGTATGTAAAAAAAAGTGAGGACGCGGTATTGTAAAAGTTTAAAAGATTTTATTGTAATAAATAAATACATCTCAAAGACATTTCAATAATATAAAAATTTGTACAGAATAATATAAAAAGTATCATTAAATACAGCTCAAATACATTTCAATCATTTAAAGTTTGTACAGAATGATATAAAAGCATCACATGTACAATTAACATACTGCATTACACATCATACATATAAATAATTAACCAGTACATCGTCTACATCGCGAGCCACATGGATTGTAGTATCGGTAGAGATCTTTTTTTAGGTAGTAGAGTTCCCCTTCTGTTGCCTAATGACGGGGAATGCAAAGATTGAATTGTACGGGGCGAGGGTCTTGCCTCATCGGTGTAGATACACTGTAATGTATGTGGTACAGTTCATATAGCGTCTTGTGCTTGGGTGCGATGAAAATACTTGAGACACAGGTTGATAAAGAAAGTCTTGTATTGCTTCATACAAATTGGCAAAAATAAACACACAGGTTGCAAACACAGAAGCAGGAGACACAGCAGGCCAGAGTAATCTAAGCTCAGCAATAACTCTCCACAACAGATTCAGATCTTCTCTGTTACCGCAAGTCCATGCAAACGTGAGGCTCTCAAGAGCAGAGTTCAGAGTCCACAAGTGCTTCAGAGTTCCTCAGTAGGAATGGCTGGAGTACAAGGTCCAAGGCTTCAGGAGTCAGAACACAGGTTCACTGCAGGCTAGATTCTGAAGCACTGATTACTCAGCTGTGGCTGTTTAAGAAGCAAACGGAGAGAATCAGGGCGGGAACATGCAAGCTGGAAAACTCCATTTTGACTGAGGGCAAGATAGCTGCAGCAAAACAGAAAGCAAAATGGCAGACGAACAAACTGAGTTTCAGAAACAGATACACAGAACCTTACATTACTCCCCCCTTAGGGACAACCTCCGGATGACCTCAGACCAGGCTTGTGTGGGTACCTCTGATGAAACTGACGGAGCAAGCGAGGAGCATTAACGTTATTGACTGGCTCCCATGAGTTGTCCTCCACTGGGTAGCCCTGCCATTTAATCAGATATTGTAACTGATTTCTATACAACCTGGAATCTAAAATCCTTTCCACCACAAATTCTTCCTGACCATCGACTAGCACTGGGTCAGGGCAAGGAGAAGAACGTCCAGGAAACGTATTGGGTGTCGCAGCCTTTAGTAGGGATACATGAAAGACAGGGTGAATTCTCATAGTTCTGGGCAATTGAAGACGACAAGCAACGGCACTTATAATCTTACTGATTTTATAGGGTCCAATGTACTTATGTCCCAACTTAGACGATGGAATCCTTAATTTAAGATTTCTGGTTGACAGCCAGACCAGGTCTCCTACCTTAAAAGCTGGTGCAGGTTTACGAAATTTATCTGCTGCCTTCTTGTACCTTTCCTGAGCCGATTCCAGATTCTCCTTTAGAAGATCCATATTCTTCTGCAAAGTCGTGACTCTTTCAGCCACTGCTGGCAAAGGCGTCTCTATGGGAAATCGTGGTAGAATGTTAGGATGATAACCTAGATTAGAGTAAAAAGGAGACTGTTTAGTGGAGGCACTCTGAGAGTTGTTGTAAGAGAACTCAGCCAATGGAAGTAGATCCACCCAATCATCCTGTAGGTGGCAGATAAAGCAGCGGAGATACTGCTCCAGGGTTTGATTGGTTCGTTCGGTCTGTCCATTAGTCTGGGGATGAAAAGCAGAAGAAAGGTTTACTTTAATGTCCAATGCTGCACAGAAATTTTGCCAAAACCTAGAAGTGAATTGCACCCCTCGATCCGAAATAACCTCATCCGGTACTCCATGTAAACGAAACACATCTTTAATCATCAAATCTGATGTCTGTTTTGCAGTGGGTAAGCCGACACAAGGGATAAAATGAGCTGCCTTTGTTAAACGGTCAACCACCACTAGAATAGTGTTCTTCCCTTGAGAGGTTGGTAATTCCACAATGAAGTCCATAGAAATGGATCCCCACGGGCGGGACGGGGTGGGAAGAGGCTGTAACAGACCAGTTGGTGAAGAGCGAGGTGTCTTGCATCTTGCACAAACCTCACACGAAGTGACATAGTCCAAAACATCCTTCCTACAAGTGGGCCACCAAAAGAAACGAGAAAGAAATTCCTGTGTCTTTAGAATTCCTCTATGCCCGGCTATTTTGGAATCGTGAATGAGTTGCAATACTCTCAATCTGACTGTTTCAGGTATATACAGACGTTGTCCCAGAATCCACACACCATTCTTAAAGACAAGACTTACGTCCCTTGGGGGTTGAGCCAAAAAAGAATCCGCATGGTATGCTTCCTTGATGTCTTTAATTAGGTCTTGATGATGAATCACTCCTAGGAATCTAGAGTCAGGAAGAATAGTCTTAGGAGGAGTAATTGGACGTGTCTCTGCTGAGTAAATCCTAGAGAGTGCATCAGCCTTTCCATTGCGCGATCCTGGTCTATAAGAAATAATAAAATTAAATTGGTTTAAGAAAAGATTCCAGCGAGCCTGGCGAGGAGTCAGGCACTTAGCCGACCTGATGAACTCAAGATTACGATGATCTGTCAGAACGACTATTTGCTGTGCAGCTCCTTGAAGAAGGTGTCTCCATTCTTTGAAGGCGGCAATAATGGCCAACAACTCTCTATTGCCCACATCGTAGTTCTTCTCAGCCGAAGACAACTGCTGGAAAAGAAGGCACAGGGATGCAAGACATTCTTCTCACCTGTTCTCTGAGAGAGTATAGCTCCCACGGCACAGTCTGAAGCATCCACCTCTATTATGAAGGCAAGCTCTGGGTTGGGATGTACTAGGATAGGTGCAGTGGTAAATTTATCTTTTAGACGGGAAAATGCTTCCTGGGCTTGGGGAGTCCAGGAGAACTTAGACTCTTTCCGGGTAAGTTGGGTGATAGGTGACACTACCTCAGAGAAATTCCTAATGAAACGTCTATAGAAGTTTGCAAACCCGATGAAGCGCTGTACCTCCTTCACATTTCTAGGACTTGGCCAATCATTGATGGCTTGGGTTTTACTTCCATCCATACTAATTCCTTGTGTAGACAGTACATACCCCAGAAATTGAATTTCGGTCTTATGGAATTCACACTTTTCAAGCTTGATGTAAAGATGATTTTGTCTTAGACGTTCCAAGACCATTCTCACATGTCCATGATGTTCCTCTGTGGAGTTAGAAAAAATTAAAATATCATCCAAATAAATTACCACGAATGTATCTAGGAGATCCCTGAAGATGTCATTCACCAAGTGTTGGAAAGTGGCTGGGGCGGTACTCAGACCAAAAGGCATAACCAGATATTCAAAGTGTCCATAGCGTGACCTGAATGCAGTCTTCCATTCATCCCCAGGTCTAATACGGACTAAGTTATAGGCCCCACGAAGATCTAGTTTAGAAAAAATTTTGGCATGTCGCACTCTCTCCAATAACTCAGGGATTAAAGGCAATGGATAACGGTTTCTAATAGTAACCTTATTGAGTTCCCTATAGTCTACGCATGGTCTCAGGGATCCATCTTTCTTCTTTACAAAGAATATGGGTGCCCCTGCAGGAGATGAAGAGGGGCGTATGAAGCCCTTGGCTAGATTTTCGTCTATGTACTCTTTTAAAGCCTTCAGCTCGGGCCCCGCCAGGGGGTAGATCTTACCAAAAGGTATCTCTGCTCCAGG
This sequence comes from Oophaga sylvatica, assembly GCA_033576555.1. Taxonomy (NCBI): domain Eukaryota; kingdom Metazoa; phylum Chordata; class Amphibia; order Anura; family Dendrobatidae; genus Oophaga; species Oophaga sylvatica. The sequence goes on from JARQOD010000001.1 coordinate 510,481,596, forward strand.
CAATAATTCAATTGGACAATCATATGGACGGTGAGGAGGAAGCTGGTCAGCGTTCTTCTTGTCACATAAATCCACATAGTCCTGGTATACAGCTGGTAGTTCAGGGACTGACATGGTTCCTTTAGGAACAGAGCAAGCTGAAATTTTTGGACTCATCTGTTTCTCTGGAAAGTGTAATTCCTTGGTCTCCCAGTTAATGGTAGGATTCTGAGCCTGCAGCCATGGTAGCCCTAGAATAATGGGAAAGTGAGGAGAAGAGATAAGCATAAAGGACAGTTTCTCTTGATGATCTTTACCCATAAGAACCTTTAAAGGCTCTGTTTCCTGATCCACTGGTCCAGAGGTCAGCAGGGAGCCATCCACAGTTTCCATCTGTACTGGAGCAGCCTTCTTCACTGAACGTATTCCCTGTTTTAGAGCAAAGGAGACATCCATAAAATTTCCACTTGCACCTGAGTCGATCATAGCAGAGCTAGACACCCAGGCTGAGTCAACCCAGAGTTTGATGGAAAGAAAACAGTGAGAATTGTTTTTCTTACAACTCAGCTGGGACACCGCTGAGGAAACTTGAAAGATGGCAGCATTTACACAGTCAACGTCCTCAGAGGTAACGGAGTTTAAGTCCGAGAAATCAAGATCTGTTGCTGCAGCTCTCTCTGGAGCCTGAGGCTCGGACCTGACAGATCCCCTCTCGCAACACTCACAATGAATGAGTGCTGCAGTAGTCTTGCGAGAACGGCTGGGACAGTTAATAATAAAGTGCCCTGACTTACCACAATAAAAACATAGATTCTCCTTAAAACGATGTTCCTTGCGTGCATCACTAACCCGTCGTAGTAAAGAGTCTACCTGCATGGGTTCAGGTTCAGGTTCCCGTGTAATCCTATTCAAAGGTTCCTTAGCTGGAGAGGAAGGTAGGAAAAGGTTAGTACGATTGCTTTCGAACCATCTCTCTTGCCTGCGTTCAGTTAAACGAGTATCAATACGGATGCAGTAGTTAATAAAGTCACCTAACGCAGTGGGAGGGTCGGCACGAGCAAGTTCATCCTTAATCAGTGGGGATAACCCCTTTCGAAAAATAGATTTTTTGGCGGAATTGTCCCAGGTGGTATCAAGGGCCCATCTCCTGAAATCCAAGGCATATTCAGCTACCGAGTGCTTACCTTGGCGCAAAGCTAACATGGCTGCTTCAGCTGTTGCACCTCGATTGGGGTCATCAAACACCTGCCCCATGGCTGAAATAAAATCATCAAGGTGATTCAAACAATCATCCTCAGTCTCAATCAGAGGGTTTGCCCATATCAAAGCCTTGTTGGTAAGCAACATAATTATAGTAAGCACCTTAGATCGTTCAGTAGGAAATTGTGAAGCATGTGCAGAAAAAAAAAGATTGCATTGATTAACAAATCCCCTGAATTTTTCACGTTCACCACCAAAACGAAAAGGGGGCAACTTGGGAATCCCAGAACTCGGGGCCACGGCAGGAGCCTGGACTCGCCCCTCCAGAACCTCAATCCTGGCTCGCAAATCCTGGGTAGTCTGTCCAACCACTTGCAAATTGTGATTATTTAGGTCCTGAAGATTTGTAAGACGGGTCTTTATATTCTGCAAATCTGCAAGGATATTATCAGTCACTCCGCAAAGTTCCTTTATGCGAGCCTCCATTTTCCAGATCTTTTAAGACAGGATACTGGAAGAAGAGGAGAGAAAAAAAAAAAAACAATAGTGTTCACCTGTGGCAACACTGAAGAAAGAAAAAACTTTAAGGGAACTGCTCACCTGGAATGGTTGTGAGAAGTCACAACCACTATCATCACAGAAAGCTTTCAACCAGACATCTGATATCCAGAGTTTCAGCAGACAAAAAGAGAAGAGAAAAAAAAAAAAAAACAATAGTGTTTACCTGTGATAACACTGCAGAAAAAAAAAAACTTAAGGGAATTGCTCACCTGGAATGGTTGTGAGAAGTCACAACCACTGTCATCACAGAAAGTACAACCGGACATCCGATATCCACAGTACAGCAGACAAGCCTTTCCAGACCCAGCAGACACTAACGTTTGGCTTCAGAATCTTGTAATGTATGTGGTACAGTTCATATAGCGTCTTGTGCTTGGGTGCGATGAAAATACTTGAGACACAGGTTGATAAAGAAAGTCTTGTATTGCTTCATACAAATTGGCAAAAATAAACACACAGGTTGCAAACACAGAAGCAGGAGACACAGCAGGCCAGAGTAATCTAAGCTCAGCAATAACTCTCCACAACAGATTCAGATCTTCTCTGTTACCGCAAGTCCATGCAAACGTGAGGCTCTCAAGAGCAGAGTTCAGAGTCCACAAGTGCTTCAGAGTTCCTCAGTAGGAATGGCTGGAGTACAAGGTCCAAGGCTTCAGGAGTCAGAACACAGGTTCACTGCAGGCTAGATTCTGAAGCACTGATTACTCAGCTGTGGCTGTTTAAGAAGCAAACGGAGAGAATCAGGGCGGGAACATGCAAGCTGGAAAACTCCATTTTGACTGAGGGCAAGATAGCTGCAGCAAAACAGAAAGCAAAATGGCAGACGAACAAACTGAGTTTCAGAAACAGATACACAGAACCTTACATACACCTTCGCTGGCGGACATTTTTAATTCGTCTAATTGCTGTCTAGTAGTGGGATTACCCACAACAGTAGAGGGTATATTCAGCTCGGCCATAGCTCGCATAAACAAATCCCAACCCCTAGGTAAATTCCTGCTTGTCAGAGCGTGACTCTGCGTTGTACTACGTACCAAATCCAGTAAGTTAGACCCGGGTATTACAGAGTGTTTGAAAATAAATTCATCTTATATCATTCCAGTCTGTCACATTTTTATTCTGGAGTAGCCTGTTCAGTAAAAATTCAGCATTCTTTTTATATCTTTGGTTTATGTGGCCTACAATTTCAGAGACCTCTTGATTTTTATCGGAGTCGGTATTTGACGGCTGTTGATGCTCAGGACCAGGAGTGCTAACGAGATTTAAAGTTGTTAATTCTTTCGAGCCGTGTTTCGTATGTACCAAGTAGCGCTCCAGCACGGAGCTGTACATTTTAATTTTCACGTCATCGGGGACATCACGACATTGTAAAACGCAGTTAATTTCATCATCAAGGCGGCGAATAACAGTTTTGCTTATGCTCTCGGTAGTTGGGGGTCTTAGTTTGACCAGCTCCTGTTTGGGGACTAGATACATTTTCTCTGTATCCTCCATTATTTGCCTGCGAGCAGACTCGTTATTATGGGTATTGCAAAACCTAAAAGAGGGCCGATAAAGCCACCGGTCTGATTCAGTACCCGTTTCTTTTTCTTTATGGACTGCGCTCTATCGCTAATGGTTCTTATAGCTTTACGCCACTTCTTCAGTATGCCTTTTTGGCGCTCTTTCAACGGGATTCTGCCTTTTAAGATGTTTAAAGCAATCTCCCCTATAGCTGTGATTAAATCCACGCTCACATTGCACAAAATAGATTTCCGGACGGATGGGTTGCTTTCACCAGGGTTTTTAAGAGAGCCCAGTTACGCCGGAGTCTCTCGGACATCTTTACAGCACAACGCACGCAGCGTGGAATGTGCTAGTCCGCATAAAATTCACTTTTTAGAAGTGATTTTCTTCTGCACATAGACAGCGGGCAACGCCGGTGGAAACAACCCCGTCCGTAAGCGGTGATCCTCCGGTGTATTAGCTCTCAAATCGACCAGCAAATACCCATAAGGCTCCCGCGTAGCATCCTTAAATGCTTCTAGGAAAAAACGTGTTTTTCCGGGGTAGATCTGATGAGCTAGAGTTAAAATTTGTAATTTATCTCGAGGATTATTAAAAAGCACCATGTACTTTGTGTTTAAATTTATGGTGCGGCTTTTCTTACCCTGACAAAATATGTTTTGTACCAGGTAGAAAATACTGAGATTTCTGTGGTGCACATACTTGGTGAACGCTTTTTCTATCTCGCAATTTTCGCTAGCACTATCCATGAGATCATCAACAATCGCCAAATTCACTTGTCCGGCGGGAATAATTCATCATCTACGAATGTATTCGGCAGACCCTCCACAAATCTGGTGTTGGGAAAAGAGAGAGAGATTTCATCATATAGTTTCTGCCAGCATGAATAAAACCAAACAATATTATCTGGCTTGTGAGAAAAACTACTTTAAATATTATACAGCAATTGTTTTACAAAATAACTCTTTCCAGAATTAGACGGCCCCGCTAGAATGCACGAGAGCGGGTGTTGTAGCCGCGTATCCATCACAATACTGTGCTAATAGCCATACGGCAGGGTGGTGAATTCGTCTAATAGTCAGCGCTTTGTGCAGCACACTTCTGGGTCTTTTGTAGGACACGGGATTCAATATTCCAATATTTTTTATCTCTCACAATGCCCTGTTGCTGTACGACGATGCGCTTCTGAGTTTCTGCTGCAGAATTACGCGGGTAGTCCAGAACTAGATCTTTCAGACTGCTAAAATTGATAGATTGAAAGTTACCAACATTTCGCGTTATTCCCTTCACTTTTAAGACAGTTTTCCCTGTGTTGAGCTTGTATTATTATTATTATTATTATTTATTATATATTTATATAGCGCCATTTATTCCATGCGCTTTACATATGAAAAGGGCAAAAATATAGACAGATACAATAAACATGTGCTAGACAAGGGACGCATAAGTACAGAAGGAGAGAGGACCCTGCCCGCGAGGGCTCACAGTCTACAGGGATGGGTGAGAATACACTAGGAGAGGGTAGAGCTGGTTGTGCGATGGTTCAGTACACTGAGGATCATTGCAGGTTGTAGGCTTGTCGGAACAGGTGGGTCTTCAGGTTTTTCTTGAAGGTCTCCGTTGTTGGTGAAAGTCTGATGTTTTGCGGCAGAGAGTTCCAGAGTATGGGGGAAGCCCGGGAGAAGTCTTGTATGCGGTTGTGGGAAGAAGAGATGAGGGGGGAGTCGAGAAGGAGATCTTGAGAGGATCGAAGGTTGCGTGTGGGTAGGTAGCGGGAGACCATGTCACAGATGTATGGAGGAGAAAGGTTGTGGATGGCTTTGTATGTCATGGTTAAGGTTTTGAACTGGAGCCTCTGGGCAATAGGAAGCCAGTGAAGGGCCTGGCATAGTGGGGAGGCAGGGGAATAGCGGGAAGACAGGTGGATTAGTCGTGCAGCAGAGTGTAGGATGGACTGGAGTGGTGCCAGAGTGCTAGAGGGGAGGCCAGACAGTAGGAGGTTGCAGTAGTCGAGGCGGGAGATGATGAGGGCGTGCACTAGTGTTTTTGTGGTTTCATGGTTGAGGAATGAGCGGATCCGGGAAATATTTTTGAGTTTGAGGCGGCAGGAGGTGGCGAGGGCTTGGATATGTGGTTTGAAAGAGAGGGCAGAGTCGATGATCACCCCAAGGCACCGAGCATGTGGGACTGGGGAAAGCGAGCAGCCATTGACATTGATGGATAGGCCTGGTGGAGGGGTAGAATGAGGTGGGGAAAGATGATGAATTCTGTTTTGTCCATGTTCAGTTTGAGAAAGCGAGCAGAAAAGAAGGCTGAGATAGCAGACAGACACTGTGGGATTTTGGTCAGTAGGGAGGTGAGGTCAGGTCCAGATAGGTAGATCTGCGTGTCATCGGCGTAGAGGTGATACTGCAAGCTGTGGGATTCTATGAGCTGTCCCAGGCCGAAGGTGTAGATGGAGAAGAGTAGGGGTCCTAGGACTGAGCCTTGGGGAACACCGACAGACAGGGGGCGAGGTGAGGAGGTGGTGTGTGAGAGGGAGACACTAAATGTTCGGTCTGTTAGGTATGATGAGATCCAGGATAGGGCCAAGTCTGTGATGCCAAGAGATGAGAGAATCTGTAGGAGGAGGGAATGGTCTCGGTGTCAAAGGCAGAAGACAGGTCCAGGAGAAGGAGGACAGAGTAGTGTCGCTTGCTCTTGGGGTTAGCAGGTCGTTAGTGACTTTAGTTAGGGCAGTTTCAGTTGAGTGATGCGGTCGAAAGCCTGATTGTAACCGGTCAAAGAGGGAGCAGGAGGAAAGGTGGGAGGACAGTTCAAGATATACATGCTGTTCCAGTAGTTTTGAGGCGAAGAGGAGAAGAGATATCGGGCGATAGCTAGACGCTGAGGATGGGTCGAGGGAGGGCTTTTTGAGGATCGGGGTGATTGAAGCATGTTTGAAGGATGAAGGAAAGACACCATTTGTAAGTGAAAGGTTGAAGAGGTGTGTGAGAGTAGGGATGAAGACTGTGGCAAGGTTAGGGATGAGGTGGGACGGGAGTGGGTCAAGCGCGCAAGTGGTGAGGTGTGATCTTGACAGGAGAGTGGAGAGCTGATCTTCTGTCATGGTTCTGTCAAGTTTTGGGCCCTGCAGAAACAAACTCTGTGATGTATGTGCCCTCGGGTATTTCACTCGTCAATTCCCCCAGGTAATCTCCTAGAGGCGGCTGCCACTCACCTTCCCTGTGCACAAAAATAACTGAATCTGTGTCGTGATAAAGGCACCTCTCCTGCAGCCGGTCCAGCAGAGAATAGAGCTCTAGCCGCGCATACGCGGTGGTAAAGCAGGCTATAAAGATGTTTGTGTTTTTATTGACTGTGTGGTGCCCTTCCGCATATTTCCAGTTAATGTTTGCGGTTTCATCATCGATAAAATCCAGCGTAGAAATGTCAGAGTAGGGCAGGAAGAGATACCTAAAAAGCTCATCAGGATCCCTAACAATCTTGGTGCTTGGTAGATTGGACCGCTGAGCAAACTTCCCCCATAAAGAATTTAAGAAAAGTTTGGAGATCTGTCTTTTAGCAGGGTTGACAGCTATATTTTCAGGTCGTAACCGCACACCCTCTTTTTCAAGAAAACTGTCAATGTACTGCTTTTTCTTGGCATCATCAGTGCACCAGCTAGGATACCTCGAGGCCTCCTGCTTATCCCTAAGGTGTAATTTAATGTAGCGAGCAAACAGATCATCGCTGGTGTTTGGAAAATGCCATATGTCATAGATGTGGGCGATCCGGTAGCCTTTATCTATCGCCAGCTCGAGCTCTATAGTGCACCAGGTACCTGTCAGGGAGCGTTCTTCATCACTATGTCTGCATTTCTCTGCCTGTGAATTTACAGCGCATGTATAGCAAAGGGGGAACATTAATTTTTTGTCGAGTTTTACCGGAAGAACAGGAAAAAATAAATCTCTCGGGGGATAGACCTTGACTTTAGCAATGCCAAAGTATTTTTTAATGAAACCAAAGTTGTCATAGATGATGTCGGGGTGACCTACAGGGTATGTTTTAGTTTTGTTTACAAACGGGTACAGACTGGTGAAATCGTAGTAATGTAAAGTCTCATCAGCTTCCACCTGGTGATAGAGCTTAATGGCATTAGTTCGCCCCCCATAAAGCGCATCGTGGGGGTCTAAGGGAGCGGGGAATTCCATTTGACGGAGAAATGTTTGAAGGTTATAATCATTTTCAACCATTTCACGCCACTCATGCTCCCACACAACTCTTATTGTGTACCCGCAGCTCTGCAGCTAGCGCTTTTTAGCTAAAAAAGCATAATATAATTGCCCGTAGGTGGTGTTTGTGACATTATTTGCATAATTTTCATTATAGCACGACGGACATCCGTGGAAAAAACAACCCTGAAATTCAAAGGCTATGTATTGGTCGTTAGCATAAGCATAACCATCTAGAAAATATTGCCCGACTTGTTTTTCACCGCCTCTCAAGGCATGCTGAATGTCAATGTTCTCGGTGTGCGCTACATACATGAACCATGTATAGCGGCGGATGAGTAGCGCTTTTTCGCCTTGTGATAATTATCACCAGGTAAAATGGCGATCGTCTTTTTTGGTAGAAATTTAAATCGGTACATTGACATACTGTACATACCGAGGCCAGGGTGATGAGCTGAAAGGGGTCAACACACCACAACCATTTCCTTTTGAATCTTACAGTATTTTTTAACATTTTTCTGCGTCATTTCCATAATGCACTCTCTATAGATCTCACAGGAGCGTCTCAAAATTTCATTATCCTGCTTGCAATAAGATTTTAGCTCAGTCTTGAAGTCAAAAAGTGTGTGTTTCTGATTCTCATGCCAGGCCATGAACTCTACCTTCTCACCCGGTGCCATGTACTCTAACCCGTAATATTTCACATCGGGTATGGGGCCTACATAGTTTTGGTTTTCTCGGGTATTAACCCCTCTCTGACATTAGACGTACTATCCCGTCCATAAAACCCGTGCCATTCTGCCCATGGACGGGATAGTACGTCATAGGCGATCAGCTGCGCTCCTGAGGGGAGCGCAGCTAATCGCCGCCGGGTGTCAGCTGATTATCACAGCTGAAACCCGTGACTGTGTGTCAGGAGCGGTCACGGACCGCTCCCGGCACATTAACCCCTAGCACACCGCGATCAAACATGATCGCGGTGTACTGGGGGCACAGGGGAGGATCGCGCAGGGTGGGGGCTCCCTGCGCGCCCCCCTGAGACCCTCAGACCAGCGCGATGTGATCGCGCTGTTCTGAGGGCTTCCTCCCTCCCAGGACCCGGATCCAAGATGGCGCCGGGGTCCTGGAGGGAGGCGGCTTCCTCAGTGCCTGCTGAGAGCAGGCACTGAGAAGCCTGCATCTATGCCTGAGCGATCGCTGGTGTGACAGTGTGCTGTGCACACTGTCACACCAGCGATCTGCTAAAATACAGTGATGTCCCACCCTGGGACAAAGTAAAAAAGTTAAAAAAATAAAAATAAACATGTTATAAAAAAAAATCCAAAATAAATAAAAAAAAAAAAAATATTCCCCAATAAATTCATTTCTTCCTGTAAATAAAAAAAACAAAACAATAAAAGTACACATATTTGGTATCGCCGCGTCCGTAACGACCCCCCCTATAAAACTGTCCCACTAGTTAACCCCTTTAGTGAACCCCTTAAAAAAAAAAAAAAACGAAGCAAAAAATCAATGCTTTATCATCATACCGCCGAACAAAAAGTGGAATAACGCGCGATCAAAAAGACCGATATAAATAAACATGGTACTGTGAAAACGTCATCTTGTCCCGCAAAAAACGAGCCACCATACAGCATCATCAGCGAAAAAATAAAAAAGTTACAGCTCGCAGAATAAAGCGATGCAAAAATAATTATTTTTTATATAAAATTGTTTTTATTCTATAAAAGCGCCAAAACATAAAAAAAATGATATAAATGAGGTATCGCCATAATCGTACTGACCCGAAGAATAAAACTGCTTTATCAATTTTACCACACGCGGAACAATAAAAACGCCTCCCCCAAAAGAAATTCATGAATTGCTGATTTTTGTTCATTCTAACCTCCCAAAAATCGAAATAAAAAGCGATCAAAAAATGTCACCTGCTCAAAAATGGTACAAATAAAAACATCAACTCGTACCACAAAAAATAAGACCTCACATGACTCTGTGGGCCAAAATATGCAAAAATTATAGCTCTCAAAATGTGGCGATGCAAAAAACTATTTTTGCAATAAAAAGCGTCTTTTAGCGTGACAGCTGCCAATCATAAAAACCCGCTATAAATAGTAAATCAAACCCCCCTTTATCACCCCCTTAGTTAGGGAAAAATAATAAAATTAAAAAAATGTATTTATTTCCATTTTCCCATTAGGGTTAGGGTTAGGGTTGCGGCTAAAATTAGGGTTAGGGTTGGCACTAAAGTTAGGATTAGGGTTAGGGTTGGGATTAGGGGTGTGTTAGGGTTAGGTTTGTGGTTAGGGTTGGGGCTAGGGTTAGGGGTGTGTTGGGTTAGGGTTGGAGTTAGAATTGGGGGGTTTCCGCTGTTTAGGCACATCAGGGGCTCTCCAAATGTGACATGGCGTCTGATCTCAATTCCAGCCAATTCTGCGTTGAAAAAGTCAAACGGTGCTCCTTCACTTCTGAGCTCTGCCATGCGTCCAAACAGTAGTTTATCCCCACATATGGGGTATCAGCGTACTCTGGACCCCAAGAGTTATTGTGCAATTTGTCCTATTTCTTCTGTTACCCTTGGGAAAATAAAAAACTGGGGCGAAAATATCATTTTTGTACAAAAAAAAATATTTTTTTGTTTTTACGGCTGTACATTATAAACTTCTGTGAAGCACTTGGGGCTTCATAGCGCTCACCACACACCTAGATAAGTTCCTTGTGGGGCCTATTTTCCAAAATGGGGTCACTTGTTGGGGATTTCCACTGTTTAGGCGCATCAGGGGCTCTCCAAATGCGACATGACGCCCCCAGACCATTCCATCAAAGTCTGCAATCCAAAACGTCACTACTTCCCTTCCGAGCCCCAATGTGTACCCATACAGTAGTTTTCTCCCACATATTGGGTATCCGCGTACTCAGGACAAATTGGGCAACAACTTTTGGGGTCCAATTTCTCCTGTTACCCTTGTAAAAATAAAATATTGGGGCGAAAAAATCATTTTTGCAAAAAAAAAAAAGATTTTTTATTTTTACGGCTGTGCGTTATAAACTTCTGTGAAGCACTTCGGGGTTCAAAGTGCTCACCACACATCTAGATAAGTTCCTTGTGGGGTCTATTTTCCAAAATGGGGTCACTTGTGGGGGTTTCCACTGTTTAGGCGCATCAGGGGCTCTCCAAATGCGACATGACGCACCCAGACCATTCCATCAAAGTCTGCAATCCAAAACGTCACTACTTCCCTTCCGAGCCTTGACGTGCGCCCATACAGTAGTTTTCTCCCACATATTGGGTATCAACGTACTCAGGACAAATTGGACAACAACTTTTGGGGTCCAATTTCTCCTGTTACCCTTGTGAAAATAAAATATTGGGGGCGAAAAAATCATTTTTGTAAAAAAAAAAAGGATTTTTTATTTTTACGGCTGTGCGTTATAAACTTCTGTGAAGCACTTCGGGTTCAAAGTGCTCACCACACATCTAGATAAGTTCCTTGTGGGGTCTATTTGCCAAAATGGGGTCACTTGTGGGGGGTTTCCACTGTTTAGGTGCATCAGGGGCTCTCCAAATGTGACATGAGCCCCCAGACCATTCCATCAAAGTCTGCAATCCAAAACGTCACTACTTCCCTTCCGAGCCCCGACGTGTGCCCATACAGTAGTTTTCGCCCACATATTGGGTATCAGTGTACTCAGGACAAATTGGACAACAACTTTTGGGTTCCAATTTCTTCTGTTACCCTTGTGAAAATAAAATATTGGGGGCGAAAAAATCATTTTTGTAAAAAAAAAAAAAGATTTTTTATTTCACGGCTGTATGTTATAAACTTTAGTGAAACACCTGGGGGTTCAAAGTTCTCACCACACATCTAGATAAGTTCCTTGAGGGGTCTAGTTTCCAAAATGGTGTCATTTATGGGGGTTTCCACTGTTTAGGCAGATCAGGAGCTCTCCAAACACGACATGGCGTCCAGCCAATTCTGCGTTGAAAAAGTCAGACGGCGCTCCTTCCCTTCCAAACTCTGCCATGCACCCAAACAGTGGTTTACCCCAACATATGGGGTATCAGCGCACTCAGGACAAATTGCACAATAACTTTTGGAGTCTTGTTACCCTTGGAAAAATAAAAATTGGGGTGAAAATATCATTTTTGTGGAAAAAATATGATTTTTAAATTTTACGGCTCTACGTTATAAACTTGTGTGAAGCACTTGGGGGTTCAAATTGCTCATCAAAAATCTAGATAAGTTCCTTAGGGGGTCTAGTTTCCCAAATGGGGTCATTTGTGGGGGTTTCCACTGTTTAGGCACATCAGGGGCTCTCCAAATGCAACATGGCATCCAAACTCAATTCCAGCCAATTTTGGTTGGAAAAAGTCAAATGGTGCTCCTTCCATTCCGAGCTCTGCCGTGCGCCCAAACAGTGGTTCCCCCCCACATATGGGGTATCAGCGTACTCAGGACAAATTGTACAACAACTTATGTGGTCCAATTTCTCCTGTTACCCTTGGGAAAATAAAAAATTAGTGACTAAAAGATAATTTTTGTGGGAAAAAAATAGGATTTTTTATTTTCATGCCCGGGCATTATAAACTTGTGTGAAGCACTTGGGGGTTCAAAGTGCTCACCAAAGATCTAGATAAGTTCCTTAGGGGGTCTAGTTTCCAAAATGGGGTCACTTGTGGGGGGTTTCCACTGTTTAGGCTCATGTGGGGCACTGCAAACGGAACATGACCCCCATTAACGTCTGCATTCCAAAACGTTACTACTTTCTTTCCAAGCCCTGCCGTGCGCCCAAACAGTTCCCCCCCCCACATATGGGGTATCAGCGTACTCAGGACAAATTGGACAACAACTTTTGGGGTCCAATTTCCTTGGGAAAATTCAAAAATTTGGGACTAAAAAATCATTTTTGTGGAAAATTGTTTTTTTTTTTTCACACCCAGGCTTTATAAAACTTTTGTGAAACACTTGAGGGTTCAAAGTGCTCACAACAGATCTAGATAAGTACCTTAGGGGGTCTAGTTTCCAAAATGGTGTCACTTGTGGGGGGTTTCCACTGTTTAGGCGCATCAGGGGCTCTCCAAACGCGACATGGCATCCAATCTAAATTCCAGCCAATTTTAGCTTGAAAAAGTCAAACGTCGCTCCTTCCCTTACGAGCTCTTCCGTGTGCCCAAACAGTGGTTTTCCCCAACATATGGGGTATTGGCGTACTCAGGAGAAATTGCATAACAACCTTATCTGTCCATTTTCTCCTTTTACCCTTGTGAAAATAAAAAAAAAGTTTGTAAAAGATAATTTTTGTGGCTAAAAAGTAAAATATTCATTTTTTCCTTCCACGTTGCTTTAGTTACTGTGAAGCACCTGAAGGGTTAATAAACTTCTTGAATATGGTTTTGAGTACCTTGAGGGGTGCAGTTTTTAGAATGGTGTCACTTTTGGGTATTTTCTGCCATATAGACCCCTCAAAGTGACTTCAAATATGAGGTGGTCCCTAAAAAAAATGGCTTTGTAAATTTTGCTGTAAAAATGAGAAATCGCTGGTCAACTTTTAACCCTTATAACTTCCTAACAAAAAAAAATTTTGGTTCCAAAATTGTGCTGATGTAAAGTAGACATGTGGGAAATGTTATTTCTTAACTATTTTGTGTGATATATTTCTCTGTTTTAAGGGAATAAAAATTCAAAGTTTGAAAATTGCAAAATTTTAAAAATTTTCGCCATATTTGCGGTTTTTTCAAAAATAAACGCAAGTTATATCGAAGAAATTTTACCACTAACATGAAGTATGATATGTCACGAGAAAACAATCTCAGAATCGCGAAGATCCGTTGAAGCGTTCCAGAGTTATAACCTCATAAAGAGACAGTGGTCAGAATTGTAAAAATTGGCCCGGTCATTAACGTGCAAACCACCCTTGGGGGTGAAGGGGTTAAAAAAGTGTGGAAAATGACCTTTGGCACCTGAAAAGCCCATGGCCTGAGGTAATTTACTGAGCTTCATGGGGATAAAATATAGCGAGTCTATGAATCTTATAGATAAATCGGGCACCATCACACACAAGACCACGCCACCTTGGGTTATCAACTTTACCTGTAGTTTTTCAAAACTCAGTTCCTTAACAATAAAGTAAGAATCGTAGCACCCTGCATTGTCAGCTATAAATGTATAGCCTGAAAATTTTCCGCTGGTAAAGAACAGTAAAAAGTCGTGCATACAGGTATCACCTTCAAACTCCCAAGATTGATCACCATGCAGTGTACTGTAGTAGCATAAATGTAATTTGAGATGTGTGTGCCCGTCTCCTGAATGCATTCAAAATCGTAAAAGATATAACAATCTGTCTCCTCTCCGGCTACATACAGCCGCATGTAACAGAGATGGGCATCAAATTTATTTACGCGACCACGACATACGGGGCACCGCAAACCACCACATCGATGTTCAGTCTCACTATTTCTGAACACAAAACGATGTCATTCATCACAAAATGTTTTAAGCCTGCAGAATGGTGGATTATCCAGAGCTAATTGTTTGTGATAATCTAAACACTTACTAGAGCGACAATGAATTTGGCAGATGGGACAACGCGGTGTTTGCTGTACATCGGTGCTCTCCACACAACCCTCTCTTTGGCACGCTTTACAAAAATATTGGCACGAATGGTTGCTCTTGTGAGTATACAGCGAACTGTAGAGCTCACAAAAGTAATTGCTCCCGATAAAACCTTTCATATTTTTGATACCGTAGTAGTGGTTATCATGGGACAATATGAATACGGTTTTACCAGTACATGCATTGTCAGTCTGAAAGTAGTGCCAATCACCCTTGCGATTTTAAAAATCCTTCTAGCAAATAAATACATGGCTGAGGAATATAAAGTGTGAATCAAATAAAATACATGGCTGAGGATTATAAAATCATATCAAAATGAGAATCCGATACATTCATACTAGGAAGGAACACACAACAGCTTTTGATATCACAAGGATAACAAAAGCATTATCAAGAGGACATCAAATTGATAGGGGGCAGGACCACCTGTCAAATTCAGTTTGACGTTTAGTATGTCTTCTATACTACTAATGGGGCCCCAAATGCTAACAAATTGCACCATGACACAGAAACATTTAGATTGTACTTACCTGCGCTGATTTCAGGTCGCTAAACGAGCGTGATTGACAATATTGAAGTCATTCGCCGCTTGTTTCCCGGCCTCTTTACACACGCTGAGGAGCAATGATGGGGATAGAATGATCTCTAGTAGATCAATCTGTCCCCATAAAATATCATGTTATCAGCAGTATATCTGCAGTTTTCACTGGGTGAAGTGCTGCCGAGAACAATGATTTTTGTTCCGGCATAACCAATCCAATCACTTGATGAATAGGCTGCGTTTTGCACTCCCCCTAGTCTTCCATATAGTATAATACACCCCCATAGTCCTCAATAGTCCTTCATATAGTATAATGTGCACCCCTTAGTCCTCCATATAGTATAATACACTCCCCCTAGTCCTCCATATAGTATAATACACTCCCTATAGTCCTTCATAGAGTATAATACACTCCCCAGTCTTCCATAGAGTATAATACAGCCCCCCACATAGAATATAATGCAGTCATACAGTATTATGGCCACCACGTACTCACTTGCTCACTTATATACCGTACTCATGGGTGTGGAGAGTAGTGAATATTCATTCCCTTTATTAGCGGGCACATGTGATCATCCAGCAGCAGGAAGCCTGCAGCTGCAGCTACTGTGCCCGCTATTAAAGTGAAATGAATATTCACTGCTCTCCACTCCTACAGTCGCTCCCATCTCTCAGCGCCAGCTTCAGTGCATAGCGGTAGGAAGGACTATGAGTGTGGGGAGCAGTGAATATTAATTTCTCTTTAGCAGCAGGCACATTACCTTCTGCTTGCTGCTGTTTTTAATCTTTGTATCATTCTATTGTTATTGCTGCTATGAGATTTGTATGTTGGTGTTGATATATATTAAAATAAAAATTTTATTTTTTATTTACCTACAATACATGTTACTTTTCTCATTTCCCTATTTTACGATATTTTGGGGAGATGTAAGCCCTCAGTGGTTTCTTTGATGAATTTGGGCACAGGCTTTAGCCTCAGCAGCCGGCTCCTACCTCCTGTCACCCGCTGCTTTGCTGGCATTGGGTGGGCCCCCCTGACTCACGGGCCCCATAGTAGCTGCATGGTGTGCTGCTATTAGCGACACGCCATTGGCTGGGAGCAAATCAGTTAGTAAGGTAAGGGGGAACGGATATAGTCAGCTCACCAGTCTTCATTTGATTCCAAGGTCCATCCACACATGGAGCCTCCCTGATCAAAGGCGTAGTCAAATTGCAAGCAGAAAAAAAGGGTTGTCTGCAGCGCAGAAATTCATATAAATAAAACTTCACTTTTATTTAGAACATTCTTAAAAACATGGTCTCAGGCTTGTACAACTTGTAGGGCCCCTGGTAATCTACCGACACGTTTCGACCTATTAGGTCTTGCTCATAGTATGAATGCGGTCCGTAATTGTGATAGTTATATAAAGATCAACAAAGAAATGACAAGTGCAATCATTAACCCCTCTCTGACATTAGACGTACTATCCCGTCCATGAAACCCGTGCCAATCTGACCATGGACGGGATAGTACGTCATAGGCGATTAGCTGCGCTCCCGGAGGAAGCGCAGCTAATCGCCGCCGGGTGTCAGCTGATTATCACAGCTGACACCCGTGACTGTGTGTCAGGAGCGGTCACGGACCGCTCCCGGCACATTAACCCCTAGCACACCGCGATCAAACATGGTTGCGGTGTACTGGGGGCACAGGGAAGCATCGCGCAGGGAGGGGGCTCCCTGCGCGCCCCCCTGAGACCCTCAGACCAGCGCGATGTGATCGCGCTGTTCTGAGGGCTTCCTCCCTCCCAGGACCCGGATCCAAGATGGCGCCCTGGTCCTGGAGGGAGGCGGCTTCCTCAGTGCCTGCTGAGAGCAGGCACTTGTCACGCTGTCTAATGATATGACTACAATGTCAGTAAACTATTTATACAGGAACCACACTCTATACAACATATAGTTTAGCAACATAGAATGTAAGTATAAAATAGATTTACCTGACACAATATCAGCAGATCTTAGGGTTAATCTTGAGGACTAGATGTGCAGAGACGATATCAGTTGAACTCAGGGTTAATCTTGAGGACTTGATGAGCTGTAACAGGAAAGAGGAGGACCGGGGTCTAACCTGACCCTACACTGGGGTCCTAACTAATCCCTTACCTTGGAGGTACTGATAATGGTTCAGAGGTCCAAGTCTCCAAAAGCCTAACCCTGGTCTCCTAATCGATGACCCTGAACCCTCTGTAAATCGTCAGTCCACAAGAAATGGGATTCTTGATTACCACCAACGATAGGGTTACGCTAATGGCAGCATGTGACATCCTGCATGCTAATGCGACTTATGCATCGCTCATGTTTAGTTAGTACTTAACCGTCCTATCATAACTGACACAAGAAGACTGATAACAAGGTATGGGATAGCAACCGTTAGCTATAAGACAGACAGATACACCTGCAAACACTCAAACACAGAAGGAACATAAATGGTCTGGGAAATAAACTCTAAGCAAGTTAAGCTTAAAACAACTAAGGAGCTCTCAACTAGAGTCTATACAGATTCATTCCTATCTGTGGTCTGCATGAAGTGTTTCACTGGCAACTCCCAAAGCAGACAACCAGAAACTTAAAGGAAACCAATCAACAAATAATCAATTGCAGCCGGGAGAAACTGCACCCAGTCCCAGCACCGAGCACAGACAGAATTAACTCCCTAGCTGCCAAACACAAAGAAACAGCAACTCAGCTGTGAGAAGTCAAAATGTGCAACCGCGACGATCTTCGTGGCAATGCACACATGACAGCACTGAGAAGCCTGCAGCGCTGCCTGTGTGATCGCTGGTGTGACAGAGTGCTGTGCACATTGTCACACCAGCGATCTGATAAAATACAGTGATGTCCCACCCTGGGACAAAGTAAAAAAGTTAAAAAAATAAAAATAAACATGTTTTAAAAAAAAAATCCAAAATAAATAAAAAAAAAAAAAAAAATTCCCCAATAAATTCATTTCTTCCTGTAAATAAAAAAAACAAACAATAAAAGTACACATATTTGGTATCGCCGCGTCCGTAACGACCCCCCCTATAAAACTGTCCCACTAGTTAATCCCTTTAGTGAACCCCTTAAAAAAAAAAAAAAAAAAAACAAAGCAAAAAATCAATGCTTTATCATCATACCGCCGAACAAAAAGTGGAATAACACGCTATCAAAAAGACCGATATAAATAAACATGGTACCGCTGAAAATGTCATCTTGTCCCGCAAAAAACGAGCCGCAATACAGCATCATCAGCGAAAAAATAAAAAAGTTATAGCTCGCAGAATAAAGCGATGCAAAAATAATTATTTTTCATATAAAATTGTTTTTATTCTATAAAAGCGCCAAAACATAAAAAAATTATATAAACTGAGGTATCGCCATAATCGTACTGACCCGAAGAATAAAACTGCTTTATCAATTTTACCACACGCGGAATGATAAAAAACGCCTCCCCCTTCATTCTAACCTCCCAAAAATCGAAATAAAAAGCGATCAAAAAAATGTCACATGCTCAAAAATGGTACAAATAAAAACGTCAACTCGTACCGCAAAAAATAAGACCTCACATGACTCTGTGGGCCAAAATATGCAAAAATTATAGCTTCAAAATGTGGCGATGCAAAAAACTATTTTTTGCAATAAAAAGCGTCTTTTAGCGTGACAGCTGCCAATCATAAAAACCCACTATAAATGGTAAATCAAACCCCCTTTATCACCCCCTTAGTTAGGGAAAGATAATAAAATAAAAAAAATGTATTTATTTCCATTTTCCCATTAGGGTTAGGGTTGCGGCTAAAGTTAGGGTTAGGGTTGGCGCTAACGTTAGGATTAGGGTTAGGGTTGGGATTAGGGTTAGGGGTGTGTTAGGGTTAGGTTTGTGGTTAGGGTTGGGACTAGGGTTAGGGTGTGTTGGGGTTAGGGTTGGAGTTAGAATTGGGTGGTTTCCACTGTTTAGGCACATCAGGGGCTCTCCAAATGTGACATGGCGTCTGATCTCAATTCCAGCCAATTCTGCGTTGAAAAAGTCAAACGGTGCTCCTTCACTTCTGAGCTCTGCCATGCGTCCAAACAGTAGTTTATTCCCACATATGGGGTATCAGCGTACTCTGGACCCCAAGCGTTATTGTGCAATTTGTCCTATTTCTTCTGTTATCCTTGGGAAAATAAAAAACTGGGGGCGAAAATATCATTTTTGTAAAAAAAAATGAGTTTTTTGTTTTTAACGGCTGTACATTATAAACTTCTGTGAAGCACTTGGGGCTTCATAGCGCTCACCACACATCTAGATAAGTTCCTTGTGGGGTCTATTTTCCAAAATGGGTCACTTGTGGGGGATTTCCACTGTTTAGGCGCATCAGGGGCTCTCCAAATGTGATATGACGCCCCCAGACCATTCCGAGCCCCAACGTGTACCCATACAATAGTTTTCTCCCACATATTGGGTATCAGCGTACTCAGGACAAATTGGACAACAACTTTTGGGGTCCAATTTCTCCTGTTACCCTTGTGAAAATAAAATATTGGGGCGAAAAAATCATTTTTGCAAAAAAAAAAAAAAGATTTTTTTATTTTTACGGCTGTGCGTTATAAACTTCTGTGAAGCACTTCGGGTTCAAAGTGCTCACCACACATCTAGATAAGTTCCTTGTGGGGTCTATTTTCCAAAATGGGGTCACTTGTGGGGGGTTTCCACTGTTTAGGCGCATCAGGGGCTCTCCAAATGCGACATGACGCCCCCAGACCATTCCATCAAAGTCTGCAATCCAAAACGTCACTACTTCCCTTCCGAGCCCCGACGTGTGCCCATACAGTAGTTTTCGCCCACATATTGGGTATCAGCGTACTCAGCACAAATTGGACAACAACTTTTGGGTTCCAATTTCTTCTGTTACCCTTGTGAAAATAAAATATTGGGGGCGAAAAAATCATTTTTGTAAAAAAAAAAAAAGATTTTTTATTTTACGGCTGTACGTTAAAACTTTAGTGAAACACCTGGGGGTTCAAAGTTCTCACCACACATCTAGATAAGTTCCTTGAGGGGTCTAGTTTCCAAAATGGTGTCATTTATGGTGGTTTCCACTGTTTAGGCAGATCAGGAGCTCTCCAAACACGACATGGCGTCCAGCCAATTCTGCGTTGAAAAAGTCAGACGGCGCTCCTTCCCTTCCAAACTCTGCCATGCACCCAAACAGTGGTTTACTCCCACATATGGGGTATCAGCGCACTCAGGACAAATTGCACAATAACTTTTGAAGTCTTGTTACCCTTGGAAAAATAAAAATTGGGATGAAAAGATCATTTTTGTGGAAAAAATATGATTTTTAAATTTTACGGCTCTACGTTATAAACTTGTGTGAAGCACTTGGGGGTTCAAATTGCTCACCAAAGATCTAGATAAGTTCCTTAGGGGGTCTAGTTTCCAAAATGGTGTCACTTGTGGGGGTTTCCACTGTTTAGGCGCATCAGAGGTTCTCCAAACGCGACATGGCGTCCAATCTCAATTCCAGCCAATTTTACTTTGAAAAAGTCAAACGGTGCTCCTTCCCTTATGAGCTCTGCCGTGTGCCCAAACACTGGTTTTCCCCCACATATTGGGTATTGGCGTACTCAGGAGAAATTGCATAACAACCTTATCTGTCCATTTTCTCCTTTTACCCTTGTGAAAATAAAAAAAAAGTTTGTAAAAGATCATTTTTGTGGCTAAAAAGTTAAATATTCATTTTTTCCTTCCACGTTGCTTTAGTTCCTGTGAAGCACCTGAAGGGTTAATAAACTTCTTGAATGTGGTTTTGAGTACCTTGAGGGGTGCAGTTTTTAGAATGGTGTCACTTTTGGGTATTTTCTGCTATATAGACCCCTCAAAGTGACTTCAAATGTGAGGTGGTCCCTAAAAAAATGGCTTTGTAAATTTTGTTGTAAAAATGAGAAATCGCTGGTTAACTTTTAACCCTTATAACTTCCTAACAAAAAAAAATTTTGGTTCCAAAATTGTGCTGATGTAAAGTACACATGTGGGAAATGTTATTTCTTAACTATTGTGTGTGACATATTTCTCTGTTTTAAGGGAATAAAAATTCAAAGTTTGAAAATTGCAAAATTTTAAAAATTTTCGCCATATTTGCGTTTTTTTCAAAAATAAACGCAAGTTATATCGAAGAAATTTTACTTCTAACGTGAAGTACAATATGTCACGAGAAAACAATCTCAGAATCGCGCAGATCCGTTGAAGTGTTCCAGAGTTATAACCTCATAAAGAGACAGTCGTCAGAATTGTAAAAATTGGCCCGGTCATTAACGTGCAAACCACCCTTGGGGGTGAAGGGGTTAAAATCATTAGACAGGTGGATACTCCCTGCCCTGTTAACCCTTATAAAGACAGCACAAAGTGATATCACACAAAGAATTAAAAAAAAAAACAAAAAAAACACTAAAAGCCGCATTGCAATATTCTGTTACTAATCACGATGGTATATCTGATTGCAACAAAAGTTTAAATAATAAAAAATAATTAACTAAGGAAATAAAGTGAAAATTATTCTTACATAATTGATACCATATCGAAAATCAGTCATACTGTAGTATTAAATCCAACCGCTTATTTAAGCCTAGCGGTGTCCTGGTTTGCAGTTTAAAGATCCACAAAGACTAATGATTAAGTACTTTACGTCTAAAATCTCCCTTTCTGTGCGATTTAAATACTTTTCCTATGGCAATGACCCTTAGGCCGGAGTCACACACAACCACAAAAAATCGGTCCGTTTTAGACGGTCGACAATCGGATCAAAATAAAAACATCACACATCCTTCTGGCATCCGATTTTCCTTCAAAGATGCGATTTAATCGCATGTGTGTGTACCTTGTAACATCCGATTTACATCTGACTTGCGAGATTTTCTCGCAGGCTTGCAAAACTGACATATAATGGATCCAAAAGAATAGTATTTAAATGCCAAAAGAAAGAATAGATATATACACATAGAGCACATATATATATAATATATAATATATATGTCATTGTGACATATATATATACATATATATTTATAGTTCTTACACTTCTACATACTGTTATAGCCGCTAATTCAATTGCCGCTTCAGTGAAATCACAGAAGCCGACATGAAATGATACATTGTTTCCACACATTTAACCATGTAATTTCATGTATTTTTATATATGTTTGAAACATACAATTACATGAGTATATGTGTGCTAAATTTCAGACATGTAGGGGTTAATTAAAGGTGTAAATTCGTTGAAAAAAAATGCGTGGGCTCCCGCTGTATTTTCTCCACCAGACAGACAAAGCAAGCGAGTGGGGGCAGATAATAATAGCCTAGGGAGGGTACATTTTTTTTGTGCCCCCCCTGGCTACTAACATCTGCCCCCAGACACCCCAGAAAGGGCAAATCTATAATTAGATTCGCCCTTTCTGGCACTTTGCCCGTCTATTCCCATTGCCCTGTAGCGGTGGCGAATGGGTTAATAAGGGGTTAAAATGACCTTGCAATTGAAAGTTCACTTTAAGCCAGGTTAATAATTGATAGCTGTCAATTAGACAACTATCAATTATTAATCCTATTCTATGAAAGAAAAATCAAACACACACAGTTTAATAAAAAAATAAGTTTAATTAAATAATCACACAGTTTTTGACCATATTTTATTTTCCTGCTAAAACCATTTCCTGTAATAAAAATAAAATAAAAAAGCAAAATTATACTTACCAATCCGATGTACAGTCAGGTCCCACGGTGTAATCCATCAGAAAGGGTTAACAGGTTACAGGTCGCAGAGAGCTAATAATGCTGTCTCAGACCTGTATTCCCCTGAATGAATAACTTCCTCTCCCAGCGAAAGTAGAGGAATAGATTCATGAATGGAGCTTAATTGATTTATTGCCAATTTAACTGTAGTGACCTGACCTAAAGGGAAAGTGGACACAATCAATTAAGCTTCATTCATGAAACACATCCTCTCCTGTCGCCAGGAGAGGAACTTATTCATTCAGGAGCTTTGAGCTGAGCATGCAGGATTACTTGCACTGCTTGGCTCAAAGCTAGTTAACCCTTTGTGAAGGATTACAGCGTGGGACTGTGACAGATCGGCGGAATAGGTAAGAATAATGTTGTTTTATTTCTTTTTCTTTATTTTAGGAGATCAATGGCTTCGCACGGATTAAGTGTAAAATAAAAATAGGTCAAAAAAATGTGTTTTTATTTCATTAAAATTATTTATTCTTAAAGTGTGTGTGTTTTTTTATTTACTTCAATAGGATTAATAATTGATAGTTGTCTAATTGACAGCTATCAATTATTAACCTGCCTTAAGGTCACCTTTCAATACTAAGGTGACATTAACGCCAGATTATTAACCCATTCGCCACCGCTACAGGGCAATGGGAATAGACGGGCAAAGTGCCAGAAAGGGCGAATCTAATTATAGATTTGCCCTTTCTGGGGTGTCTGGGGGCAGATGTTAGTAGCCAGGGGGGCACAAAAAAAATGCACCCTCCCTGGGCTATTATTATCTGCCCCCACTCGCTTTGCTTTGTCTGTCTGGTGGAGAAAATACAGCGGGAGCCCACGCATTTTTTTTCAACGAAATTACACCTTTAATTAACCCCTACATGTCTGAAATTTTGCACAAATACACTCATGTAATTGTATGTTTCAAACATATATAAAAATACATGAAATTACATGGTTAAATGTGTGGAAACAATGTATCATTTCATGTCGGCTTCTGTGATTTCACAAAACCCGGCAATTGAATTAGAGGCTATTACAGTATGTAGAAGTCTAGGAACTATAAATATATGTATATATACATGTCACAATGACATGTATATATATATATATATAATGTGTTCTATGTGTATATATCTATTCTTTCTAGTCTTTATTAAAGCTGTCAGTGTGATTTTACAGTATAGCCGGGGATGAATTGCCGGCTTTTCTAAAGGACACCGATGCGATTTCATCGCAAGTCACACAGTGTGGTCCGTTTGTAATCAGATTTTTCATCGCTCCCATAGACTTGCATTGGCGATAGTCGACCCACAATCGGTGACAATCGCAGCATGCTGCGATTGTACATGGACGTTTAAAACGGACCACAAAAAATCTGATACTGGGAGCTGCTCCATAGATTAACATAGGTCCGACTGCAATGCGATATTTCATCGCATTGCAGTCGTCCGATTTTGTCGCCAGTGTGACTCCGGCCTTAGGGTGTTAGTATTAACTGCATGCACTAATCTGCAGTGGTTGGACACTGCTGAAATACCGTGGGTAGCCCCATTAGCCGCTTCAAAAGATGTTTTTTGATTCTCCTTTTTAATGGTCCAATAGTACACCCCACATATTGTAAACCACATGCATTACACTCCATGTGGTAAATCACACCTTCTGAGCTACAATTTATATAGGATTTTATAGAGTAAGATATCCCAGTCACCCTTGAAGAAAATGTATCTGTTTTTACACATAGTTGCACATTTTACAGGGTGGTGTCCACATTTGTAAAAACTGTTATAAGTAGTGTTGAGCGATATTGCTCGATATCTAAAAATATCGTATCGAAATGGTATCGCCGATAGCACTAAATATCGTCGATATCCGATTCCGATACCGGAAGTCCCATGTAAGTCTATGGGAACAAAATATCGCAACAAAAAAAAACCCTTTCTTTCGTTGTAAACACTAAATATACACACATAGAATACAATATATATATATATATATAACATGTCATTGTGACATATATATATACATATATTTATAGTTTATACACTTCTACATAGTAAAATCGACTCTAATTCAATTGCCGGGTAAAGACGTGACATACCCCATAGAAGTCGACGGGCTCGGTGCCGAGTACCCCGAAAACCTCTGGCTCTGTGCGACTCAACTTGGGCGTCACGAACAGGATTCTGTAGCTCGCTATAAGCGAGTCCTGTGTGCCTGAATTGCACTGGTTTTGTGCTTGAGAATTGCTAAAATCATCAGAGAATGTATTTGCCATTTTTCCGCCATATCTGCGTCACGACGAGGCATTGGTGAAGAAGAAGGGCGTGCTCTTCGTGGGTGTCACTCACTCAGTGGCGTGAAAACGATGGCCGCCCACTGTAAATGGTACTGCAATGTAACATCGTGCCCCACAGCTCTGGAGTTCCGCCTCCTCATCCTCCTCAGTGTGCGGAAACTAACACGAAGGTCCCGCCTCCCTACAAAAGAGGGGCCCTCTCCAGATATGACACATGTGACTTGGCAGAGATGGCTAATGGACACGAGCAGAAGTGTGAAGGGATGGAGCAGTCAGAGCTCTCCCCCCACGGAAGCGACCCGATCGCCACGGAACCACCGTTGGCCACCCGGCCTGTAAACCCTCCTACGCTGCAAGAAGCGGCGGATACCCTAAGAGGCCTGGCCCGGCACCGGGAGGAGGTCGCCAGGATGGAAGCCAGCTGGCGTGCCCTAAAAATAAACTTGGAGCGGCGCCAATCCCTCTTACCTGAAGTGTCTGTACCGGAAGGTGAGGCACCCGTTCTAGTAGAGGAGTCCTTGCAATGTGATCCGGTTGACGTTGTCGCAGTGGAGGCACCCGTTCCTGCAAAAACCGCAGCACCGTCAGCACCCCAGATCCCGCTGTCTGCCCCGGTCGCTGAGACAGAAGAAGCGACACCCGTCCTCATGGAGGAGGCCGCGCAGGCACCAGAGCACTACCTGCCTGTACCGGAGCCCCGACTGTCATCTGATTTAGAGCCGTCTGCTTCCTCCGCAGGGGAGCGCCGCCAGGACTGGGGGCGACAGGAGAGCTGCCGCAAACCGGACACTGTAAGCTGCAGTGGAGTGGTGGAGACATGGAGCAGCTGGTGGAGGAGAATTACAACCGGCGTCAGGAGGAAGAGTGGAGACGTTGGGAGCGGGAAGCAGAGCGACAAAGGGAGCAGCGAGAAACCCTAAAGCTTCGCCAACGTCACCTGGAGAAGGACCGGGCAGATAAGGACCGGATGAGAAAGGATAAAGGAACCCTGAGTGAGCCGCGGCGTAAGGGTGCAGTACGGAGCTTTAAATTGAAAGGTGGGTGGGGCTTCATCAAGGAGCCTGGACTTTATTTAGAAGTTTTTGTGAACCGGCGGGACGTGGAGGCTCACCTCCCAGAAGGACACCCGGGGAGGGACCTGTTGCCAGGAGACTTTGTGACTTACAACCCGACACTGGGGTTACAATGGGTGGTACGCCCTAAATGTTACCAGGTGCGACCCCTACTCCCCAGTGTGTCAGGAACCTGTGAGACCCTCGGAGCCTTCAGCCTCCCACATCCAGGCCTCTGCAAAAGTGCCCACCCCACGCCGTAAATCTCCCAAGCCTCCCTCAGTGGTCTCCTCAGCAGCCCCAGCTATGGACATGATAAGTATAGCTGGCCCGTACCCGGCGCCTGTTAGGCACCCTGGGGTTCGTACAGTCCGGGACATAGGGCTCCAGACCCGGAGGGAGATGAAAGAGGTGGCCACACAGACCCAGATAGCGGGTCACGACGTCACTGTACAGGCCACACGACGTCATCAGGTCCTGGTGGTCCTTGGTGCCTCGGATGTTTGGCAATCTCAAGAAGAGTACCAGGTGGTACCTGGAACACCCCTGCCAAAGAAGTCTAAATAACCCGGACAGGGTCCCTGTATGTAAATAAATAGTTAAATTGTTTATGTACCCGGACGGGTGAATGTTCCTAAAAAAGTTTTTTAATTTAATAAAAAAAAAAAAAAACACAGTTTTCATTTCTTTTATTACTGTCTCATCCTGCGACGCCATCGATCTCCTGTAAAAAAATGAAAAAAAAAAAAAAAAGTATACCACCTGACCGATGCAGTCCATAGTAACGAGTGTCCCACGACGATCCAGCTCTGCTACATCAGAATGACAGGCAGAGCCTGTCATCCCGGCGCAGCACAGCTGATTACCTGCTTCCCCGGCGGTGACGTCATCGGACTGACTGCTTTACGGCCGGGATTACCCTGCAGTCACTGCAGTTATCGCGAAAAACTGCATGTGACCGCCAGGGAGAAGATAATGGCGGCCATCAAGCAGTCCAGGACGTGACCGCCGGAGATCTTCTGCCAGGTAAGTGCCGCTGACTCCTGACAGACCCGACCGACGGACACTCACAGTGACAGTGACAAATCCGATTCCGGTATTCGATAAGACGAAAATATCGAAACGAATTATCGAAAGGCCGATAGAGCTAATATTGGCCGATAGCCGATATTTGCATTATCGTATCGCTCAACACTAGTTATAAGTTAAAAAAAAAATTATTTTTAATACTTCTTTGATTGCTCAAAAATAAACTGGGGGATAACATTTCTCCAAAAAAGGAGCCCTTTAGGCCATAAACCATAAATTGGCATCTTTTAGTACTAGTGCAAGTTTGGCATCTCATGCAAAATGGGGATGTATTTTTTAATGATGTTAATGATATCATTGTATTGTGGACTGAATTCAGTGGTAAAATTGATTGAGAACAAAGCATGTTTTTGTCTGGAGTTTTTTTTTGGTAGTATGTTTTCTGTGAGACACTGTGGAAAGGAGCTCAGGATTATTTTTGTCACTGTCCAATAGTGCATTCCTGTCTATTTTACTCACTATATTACTTGCTCTTGTCAGCATCCAATTTGGGCAACCTCTGTCTCTGAGTCTGCATGTAGCCATGTCTCTCTCTCTCTTTCAAAAGTGCTTGTTAACGTGCAGTTCCATTTTAATCTTATGAATTCCCCTACTGGAATATTGGTTGTAACATGCTTGGAGTGGCAGGAGTGCACTTCCAAGATTTAGTTACTATCTGTAGGTTTTCTGTAAGGGGAAATTACCACTCTGTTTGTAATAGAATCAGCAGTCAGTGTAATATCAAGATAGTTAATAGAAAAATTGGACATATTGTGGATGTAAAACTTACATTAAAGTCGTTATCCTTAATGTAATTAAAAAAGTCCGTAATTTCTCCAACTGTACCTTTCCAAATAATAATCAGGTCATCTAAAGCGCTGGCAAAAATTAAGAGACCACTGCAAAATTTTCAGTTTGTCTGATTTTTCTCTTTATAGGTATATTTTTGAGTAAAATTTAAATTGCTCTTTTATTCTATAAACTACTGACAACATGTCTCCGAATTTCCAAACAATAAATTTTGTATTTATTTTCAGAAAATGAGAAATGGTCAAAATAATAAAAAAAATGCTGTGCTTGCAGACCTCAAATAATTCTAAGAAAACAAGTTCATAATCATTTAGATACAACTATACTCAGGAAGAGTTCAAAAATCAATATTTTGTGGAATAAACATGATTTTTAATCACAGCTTTCATGCATCTTGGCATGCTTTCCACCAGTCTTTCACACTGCTTTTTGGGTGACCTTATGCCACTCCTAGTACAAAAATTTAAGCAGTTCTTTGCCAAGATTAACCTGCCCAATTCCAGCCTTGCTGAAGCATCCCCAGATCATCACCGATCCTCCACCAAATTTCACAGTGAGTGCAAGACAGTGTGGCTTGTATGTCTCTCCAGGTCTCCCTCTAACCTTCAGATAACCAAGTGTTGGGCAAAGCTGAAAATTAGACTCATCAGAGAAGATTACCTTACTCCAGTCCTCTATGGTCCAATCCTTATGGTCTTTGGCAAACTTCAGCCTGGCTCTCCTTTGCTTCTAATTGACAAAAGGCTTTTTTCTAGCCTTACCTGACTTGAACCCTGCTTCTAGGAGCCTGTTACAAACTGTTCTTGCCATGCACTTCACCCCAGCTGCCATTTGCCATTCCTTTTGTAGGTCACTTGATGTCATCCTGCGGTTGCTGAGTGACATTTGAATAAGGTGACAGTCATCCCAGTCAGTGGAGGTTATTTTCGCCCTCTGCCGGTCTGTATCTTTGTTGTCCCCAATGTCTGCTGCTTGACCTTGTTGTAATGGACTGCCGTCTTAGAAATTTTAAGGATGGAGGCAACATGACGCTCACTGTATCCCTCTGCTAGTAAAGCCAGAATTGAGTCCTTCTTTTCCTCATTCAAGACTTTTCTTTTCAACTCCTTTGGCATGGTTAAAAGTTATTTTTTCATTCCTATTACTTTTGGGATATTACTAGTGTGGCACCCCTG
Source organism: Oophaga sylvatica (assembly GCA_033576555.1). NCBI lineage: Eukaryota > Metazoa > Chordata > Amphibia > Anura > Dendrobatidae > Oophaga > Oophaga sylvatica. Next base: position 510,510,374 of record JARQOD010000001.1, read on the forward strand.
AGGGTCTAGTCACCACAGAGGTACTGCACCTCATACAGAGGTGTGGTATCCCACTCTCAGGTAAGGAGGGAGCACTACCCAGGACTCTAACACTCGCAGCCAACACACACCAGTTCAGTCGGGGCATCTGGGTGTACCCTTAAGGTACTGTCATACTAAGCAAGATCGCTAACAAGATCGCTAAAGCGTCAGCGATTTCATGACGCAGCAGCGATCTCGTTAGCGACGTCGGTGTGTGTGACATGTAGCGGCGATGTCTCTGATCGTTCATGAACATTCTGAGATGTTTTTTGGTCGTTGGTGTCCCGCTGGTGAGCCTGAATCGCTGAGTGTGACACCCTTAATGAACGACTTTACCAGCGGCGCAGGCGGGACTAGGTTTTCCCAACGACCGCAGAGGTCGTTATACAGATCGCTGATCTCTGATGAGATCTTTGTGTTTGGAAGCTAACTAGCGACCATATAGCAATCGCACCAACGATCTCGCCAGGTCGTGTTGTTGTCGTGATCGCTGGTGCGATCTCTAAGTGTGACAGTGCCTTTAGGGAGGATGGCCTCATCCCAGGCTGGGTACGAAAGGGTGTTGGGGAGTGGGTGGTGAAGGTAGGGAAAGGGGGAGGAGCTTAAGAATCCGGAAGAGAGCGGTGGTCTGTGAGACCAGAGAGAACAAGAGGGGAGCTCAAGCTGTGAGGAGCTTGTCCCCAGAGGAGAGAATTGAGAGGGAGAGACAAAAGGAATCTCCTGGGAGGAAAGAAGAGGTCCTAGGGGCACGGATAGTGAGGAATCAATCTGTGGGGCCCGTATTCACCTGTGTGGTCGGTGGAGGGACCAGGTCACAGTTAGAGGACCGGCCCCAAAACTAGTGGAGAAACTAAGGACTTAGCTAGAAAACTGGAGGCTGCAGTATCTGCATGTGCTGTAGCCACATCCAATACATTGCTGAAAAGGCAGACATATAGGATCCAGGGACTGACCAACGTCGCCCGACAAGATCCAAGTCTACTGGCTCAGGACACTGTGTGTGAAGACGCAGGGCAGGAGAGGCAGTAGCCAGCATAGTGAGATGGCCAGGAAAAGAACATCTAAAGGAGTCTTTGAAAGGTGTTTCCCAATCTACTTGGGAGTTTGCTGGACCACAGGCCCAGAGGCAGAGCACCTGGCTGAAAATAGTTTCTGCAGAACTGTGAGTAAAGCATTGATAACTGCACCCTGCTGTTTCTTCTGATTCATTTCCATGCCACTCGCCCTGCAACACAACTACAACCATCATCATCTTACATACTACAACTGCCCTGGGGAATAGCTCTGCCTGTGGAGAGCTGAACCAACTCTGGTGCATCAACAACTGCCCCAGCTAACACCTTATTTGCCAAATACCACAGGTGGCATCACAAACTATTTTTATAAACTTTATCATCCCCTTATCATTTTCATTGCATGCCCAGGGCCACGGACCGTGTCACTGCTGCCGTGAAACATCCCCTTAAGATCTGGCCCGGTACCGAGTACTCCCCCGGCACAGGACGGCGCTCCACTAGCACTAGTTTTGCCATCCAGCTTGTTCTATTGCAAGAGGATTGTGAACACCACAGCAGTGTTTTTTATACTTTCCTTCATTAAATAAGATTTGTTTGGTTCAGGTGATCACCTAATCAGACGCACATTAAGTAGAATGAGGTGTACTCTGGTTGGAATTCAACTGACACTGGAATGGAATGGCTGTCAGACATGTAGAGAAGCTGATTTTTATAAAACTGTGCAGTGGTCTCTTAATTTTTTCCTGTATATAGCGACCAAAATATTGTATTTTATTGATAAAAGGATTACCATCGTTGAAAATATCTTTCCCCCTATACTGTTACTGTAATGTTAGCTAATGAGGGTTAATATTTACCCCCCCCCCATACTAACCCCCCTGTGTCTGCAAAAAAAATTGTCCATCAAAAGAAAAATACTTATGGATGAGCAAAAACCAAACCGCATCCACAATGAATGTCTAAATTTCTTTCCTGTAAGTGCTACATCCGTCATGAAAATAAGAAAGACTGCTGATAATGATATGGTGAGGAAAAGATGAATACAGACCCACCACATCACATGTTACCCAAGTGTACTCAGGAGACCATTCGTAACCGTGCAAGGCAGAAATTACCATCTTGGTGTCCCTGACGTAACCAGGGAGGATTACCACTAATGGTTGTAAATAGTGGTCCACACATTCACCTAAGTTCTCATTGAGGGATCCCATGCCAGAAACAATTGCTCTAAATGGAGAAGGAAAATTTTTTTTGTGTATTTTGGGGAGGTATAGTAAATTGGGGTCACCAGATCTTTAACACAGATATAATCAAAAATTCTTTGAGAAATCGCACCTGTAGCCAAACCCTCTTCCAATAATTTGATCAGTTCCTTACAATATTCAGCTGTTGGATCACGGGAAATTTTTCTATATACAGTAGAGTAATTAAGAATTCTGAGATTTTCCAGATGAAAAAGCCCGGCACTAAGGGCCCCGTCACACATAGCGACACACCAGCGATCCCGACAATGATATGCACTTGTCAGGATCGGTGGTGTGTCGCTACATGATTGCTGCTGAGCTGCCAAACAGGCAGCTCAGGCAGCGATCTGGACAGCGACACTGCGGGTAACGTCGCTTAGTTACCCACAGTGTACGTTGGATACCAGCCCGCTGGTGCAGGGAGCTGGTAACCAAGGTACACATCGGGTTTCCAGGCGCTGCGCGGTGCCTGGAAACCCGATGTGTACCTTGGTTACCAGCTCCCCTGCAGTAGTGCGCTGGTATCCAAGGTACACAGCGGGTTTCCAGGCACAGCCCCGCGCCTGGAAACCCGAAGTGTACCTTGGTTACCAGCTAATTGCTGGTCTCCTGCCTGCCACACGCAGCGATGCGTGCTGGCCAGCAGGAGACCAACGATCAAAAAAATGTCCTGGCCTTTCAGCGACGATCAGCGATACCCGGCAGGGGGGCTGATCGTCGCTGAATGTCACACACAGCGATATCGCTGGGGAGATCGCTGTTGCGTCACAAAACTATGTGTGTCGGGGGCTTAAGAATAACCACTCCTCCTTTATCAGCTTGTCTCACTAAAATATCCTTGTTAATAGATAAATCCTTCATAGCCTGTATCTCCTGAAAATTCAAATTATCAAATTTGTAAGATGATTATCCAATTTTATCAGATCATTTTCAATCAGTTCCTGGAAAGTATCCAGGATTGAAGGTCTGAACTGTATCGGATAAAAAAGAGGATTAGAAATGTTAAAGTTGTCATTCAAAATGCAATCTTTAGTCAGAGAATGGGATTTTAGATCCCTTAGAGTAGTGTAATGCAACAAGTCCTGAAAGGAGAAGTTACCATAAGGCACCACAGTCTGGATGGAAAAGTTGTTATAATCCACAGTCCCAGTATAGTCTTCAGAGGAGTCATTACCGTGATAAAAAAGGCATTTTAAAGTTAGATTCGTAGCCAATTTATTAACATCCAGCAGGGTTTTAAAGATATCAAACTTCTTTACTGGACAAAATCCTAGACCTTTTCCCAGTAATTGTTGGCAGCGGATTACTCACTATACTCTCCAAACGTGTGACAACATAACTTGTTTATTCAGGAACAATCAGGAACAATATATGATAAGCTTAATAGATCAGGAATAAATCATTTGTGTGTCTCTATCTGTGCAGCATCTACAGCAGGATGCTTCTCTCATACACAGGAAAACAGGAAATATAGTCACGCGCTCTCCCTGTGTGAGCCTCTGGGACTGGGAGTTTTTTTTAAACTTTATAAACAGCATACAATCTAGCAACTAAACACTCATAGACAGGAATGGAATTGTTGCACCAAACATATTCCAACAGTAATGTAATCTGAGCTTCACTTAGAATATAGCTCAAAAGGTTCCATACTGAGCACTTCAATGTCTCCTTTTGTTCCTGAGATGGTATCCTCTTATGCTTGTGTTTCCTCCTCGCTCTCTGTCGTTTTTGTCTGGTTACCGCTGTTTGCTCCGAATCTATCATTATGTGAGCTTTTATGTCAGCTTGAGCCAAAAGAAGTATCTGAAAAATCCTCCAATGTGTTGAAATTAGAATTAGAAGAGCCTGTGGATTCATGAGACATGGTGAAACTGACCCTTCACACTTTTTAATAATTACTGGAGTGCCTTCGCTGACTGTGTCTTTTAGGCTGTGGTTCCACGGTCCGGAACCACAGCGCATTTGACGGAGCGGAGATTCCGCTCCGCCCAAAGCCCCGTCCCCTTTTTGACGCGCGTTCATTCCGGATGTGTTCAGGACACCTCCGGAACACCTCCGGAATGATCGCAGGGCTGCACAGCCCCGTGTTAAATTCCGTTGCGGCGACACAGCGTCGCCGCAAGACGCTAGGACATGCTGCGGTCTGAAAAGATGCGCCGCATATCTGGAAACGCAGATCTTCCGCCTGCGTGTTTTTACGCATAGTGGAGACGGGATTTCTTGAAATCCCCTCCACTATGCTGTAACATCTGGACGCTGCGTGTTTGACGCTGCGCCAATGCACAGCGCCAAACACGCAGCGTATCCTGACCGTGGAAACTCACCCTAATCAGACTGATGACTGATTTTCTATATGGTATCAATTGTTAATATCGAGATATGCCCCTCTGTATCACAACAAGCATGGCACTTCAGACAATGTACTATCACCAGCGGACTTACATAACATGTACCCAATCCATGTGAAGTATAACAAGTCTTTATTCAGCCACCATAAAATATGACATTTCGGCCATTTTCAGGCCTTTATCAAGTATACAAAAACAGGCAAAATGGTGTCCTTAAATGGTGTAGAGGAGCCAGTCACCATCCAGGAACCGCCCATAATACAAATAGACATATATACAGAATATACAGCGATAATCAATTTAAAACAGTGATCAGAGCTCAGAATAGTGACATCATAGAAAAATACAACAATGTTATAATTGCGCTTAGTCAGAGCACTTATCCAATAGCCCACAGGATAACAAATCGGGACCGCAAGCATCATCCGAGGTCTAATCACATGATAGTCCCATCATAAGCCTCTATTCCAGGCTGAAAACACTAAAATAGCGCGCGATCACCGGCATCATCCGACACCTGAAAAAAGAACACGCATGCACAATAAACTCTATCATTATTTATACTACTCCAGATATGTCATCAGGAAACCTGCAGGTCACATGACCGTCAGTATTGGCATAATGTAAACAAGAGACCGCACATGCGGATCTATATAGAGTGGAAGATTAACAATATAGCAGACGCCTAAAGAAATATATATAATATCTACAAAATAACTGATGTCATCAGGAACCATTAAGTCACCACTTGCTCCGATCACTCCAGATAATAATCCTACAAAAACAACAAACATAAGTAAAATATATATCTAAAAACAAACACAGAATATAGATGCAAAAAATCACCTAGCACAAATATGCAAATTATATTCGATATTCAACCCCTTTGGTTGCAATGTCTCCAAAACGGAGATCCACCGGAGTTCTTTCTGTTTAAGCAACTTAATCCTGTCACCACCTCTCCTAAGGGGTGGAACCCCGTCAATAACTCTAAATCTCAGCTGACTGACCAAGTGTCCACATCCTACAAAGTGCTTAGATACCGGCAGTTCCATCATCTTCGTCCTGATAGTACTTTTGTGTTTACTTATCCTAGCCTTAACCTTCATCGTTGTCTCGCCTATATACATGAGTCCACATGGACACACGAGCATATAGATTACAAAGCTAGATGTACAAGAGTACCGTTCCTGGATCCGAAAGCGTTGACCCGTGCGTGAGTGGCCAAAACTGTCACCCTTGATCATATTGCCACAGCATGCACAATTCAAACATGGAAAATTTCCATTTTTTGGAGGGCCCAAAGTTAACTGTCTGGATATTTTGGAGGATCCAATGTCAGATTTGACCAACTTATCTTTCAAATTACGCCCTCGCCTATAAGAAAGCAGTGGCTTGTGCGCAAATTCAACTACATCTGGTAAACCTCTATGTAATAGACCCCAATGCTTATTCAAGATATTCCCTATTTTACCACTAACAGGGCAATAGGTAGAAACAAAAGGGACTCTTTTAGGGGAAATCTTAATACGTTTGTTTCTCACATCTTCCAATGTTGTCTTCAAGGCTTTCTCCTTGAATTTTCTAAGATCCTTCTCAGGATACCCCCTTCTGATGAACTTCTCACACATCTGATCAAGCCTCCTGTCCAATACAGTCTCGTCCTTTACTATCCTACGTACTCTCAGCATCTGACTCCAAGGCAGAGACTCTATCATTTTCCTTGGATGATTACTATCAAAAACAAGGAGACTATTCCTGTCTGTGTCCTTTATAAACAAATCAGTGCATAACAATCCACTGTGCTTGTACACTAAAGTATCCAAAAATTGAATCTGGTCAAAGGAGTGTGTCATTGTGAACTTCAGCTCGGGAAATATCATGTTAAGATGACTATGGAAAGATACCAGATCATTCATGTTCCCCTCCCAAACACAAAAGATATCATCAATGTAGCGCCACCAGGCTCTGACATGGCGCCAGTGGATGGAATTGTACACATGCTGGTCCTCGAATACTGCCATGTAGATGTTTGCATAAGTGGGCGCCACATTGGACCCCATGGCGGTACCACGCAACTGCAGGAAAAATTCATCCCCAAAAAGAAAAAAATTCTTCTTGAGGACAAACTCCAACAGTGCCAGGACCAGCTGTGTATCACCTGGGGCCATGTCAGAGCCCGCCAGCGCCACACCAACAGCCTCCAAACCACGTTCATGTTTAATGGAGGTGTACAGTGATACAACATCAAACGAAACGAGAATAGTATCCTCTGTGATGTCCAGACCCTCAATCTTACTCAGAAAATGGTTAGTATCCATGATATAAGATTTGGCCTCAATAGCAAAATGACGTAACACTTTATCTAGAAAAATGGATACCTTACCACATAGAGAGCCCCGCCCAGACACAATTGGGCGTCCAGGGGGATCCATCAGATTTTTATGGATTTTAGGCAGGGTGTACAGAATAGGTGTCACTGGAAACTCCACCAAAAGAAAATCAGAGAGTTTTTGGTCTATCAAACCATTAGATAATGCCTCATTGATCAGTATTCTCAATTCACTTTGAAAACAAGGTGTGGGATCTTTAGACAACTTAGCATAAACTGCCGTGTCCAACAATTGACCACAAATCTCAGCCCTATATTTATGGGTATCCATCACCACCAGGGCCCCGCCTTTGTCGGCTGCCCTGATGGTGATAGCTTTGTTACCTGAGAGCCTATCCAACACCTGTCTCTCACTGTGTGTTAAATTCCCTCTTTTGAATGGACCTACACCCTCACGTTTCAATCTAGCCATGTCCCTTTCAACCAATTGGACATATATTCCACAAAATTATTTTTAACAGGAGGTTGAAAGTTACTTTTGTTATAAAGACCAAAATCATGTAAAGCAAAACCCCTAGGGGCATCACTAATTGCAGCAATAGGTGTGTCCTCACTCTCATTGAAATATACTGCTAATCTTAGCCTTCTAAAAAAGGCAAAAAGGTCACATTCAATGTTAAACCAATCTGGATAATTGGAAGGGCAAAACGACAGTCCTTTGGATAATACATTATAGTCCACATCAGTAAGTGTGCAAGATGAAATATTTACCACTAAGTTCTTCTGTTCTATGTGGCTCTCTTCTTCCCCTCGTTCCGGGTTCTCATGGGCAGATTGCGGGAGGTGCACGGCATCTGATTGTCCACATCTCTGTCGCCGGTGTTTCTTACCACCTCTCCTTGACCTCCTTTTGCCACATTGTCCATTTTTCCTTTCCCTAAAAAATGAGAAGAAGAAGGTACACACAAATTGGAATCGTCAGTGGAATCAGACTCTGCCGTGGTAAAACCGAATCTCTTCTGTTCCCTTGTTTGCTGTCTCCTTCTTCTGCGGGTTGTGCAAAGGAATCTGGTTTCCTATAGATAGTTCTGCGTGCTCCACCCTGCCAAGAAAAAACATGTCCAGTCCTGTAATCTTCAGCATCACGAAACCATTTGTTTTTTTCGTTTTCTCAATGTCACCACGAAATTTCAGTAGTTTCTCATCCAAGTGTTTCTTGAACGTGTCCCATTCTTGTGCTGTCAACTGCATAGTCAATTGTTTCTCCAAATCATCGATTTTATTCTTCACCGATACCATTTCTGTGTGGAGAAACTCGATATTCAAGAGCATTAGATCAAATGAATACTTATTAGTGATCGATTCAAATTTATTACAAAATTGCATATTGTCTGCCAGTAATGTAGGCCGCAGATGTGGCCTTAGTCCACGAGGTATCCTGTGAACTCTGTGATACTCGCACAGAGTCATGGCATGCAACTCGTGTGAGATATATTTTCTCCTCTCATTTTCATATCTCTTATTCAACATCTCTATGGTAGGTTTATTCAAAAAAGACATATCTATCTGTGTTCTGGCTAGGATTCTTTTAGCATCTTCATCTGTGTATGAAAATATGGCGGCATTGTCCAGTTCACCCACCTCTGGTTCAAGTATCAAAGTCTCCATGACCGGTGCACGTCTGCCAGGATCCATAATCCACAAGTATTCAAGCAGCTGACAGCACTCGGGAGTTAGCACGGATGCACGTTCAGGCGTTCAAGGATCCAAATGAACAACAGTCCAACGAAAAAATAGGAACAGCATCCAATCCAGGTGAAGTATAACAAGTCTTTATTCAGCCACCATAAAATACGACGTTTCGGCCATTTTCAGGCCTTTATCAAGTATACAAAAACAGGCAAAATGGTGTCCTTAAATGGTGTGAGGAGCCAATCACCATCCAGGAACCGCCCATAATACAAATAGACATATATACAGAATATACAACGATAATTAATTTAAAACAGTGATCAAAGCTCAGAATAGTGACATCATAGAAAAATACAGCAATGTTATAATTGTGCATATAATATGCCATAGATTACTCCATATAAACAATATCACCATTTAGTCTGCCAATCGATGATCTATTACTGCACACTCCCATTCTGGTGCTGCACCAATCATGTACTCACTAGCAGCAGCGTCCTCCATATCCAATCAGTGTCAGTTCAGCAGCGCTTAGTCAGAGCACTTATCCAATAGCCCACAGGATAACAAATCGGGAGGCACACCTAACTCACTCCCCACTGTGTGATAAACAAAGGCACATGTTCAGAAGTCATCATAGCAAACGCCCAGTGGATCATGTGACACCAGCGTCATCAGACACCCAGTCACATGACCGCAAGCATCATCCGAGGTCTAATCACATGATAGTCCCATCATAAGCCTCTATTCAAGCTGAAAACACTAAAATAGCGCGCGATCACCGGCATCATCCGACACCTGAAAAAAGAACACGCATGCCAATAAACTCTATCATTATTTATACTACTCCAGATATGTCATCAGGAAACCTGCAGGTCACATGACCGTCAGTATTGGCATAATGTAAACAAGAGACCGCACATGCGGATCTATATAGAATGGAAGATTAACAATATAGCAGACGCCTAAAGAAATATATATAATATCTACAAAATAAATGATGTCATCAGGAACCATTAAGTCACCACTTGCTCGATCACTCCAGTCGTTGGACTGTTGTTCATTTGGATCCTTGAACGCCTGAATGTGCATCCGTGCTAACTCCCGAGTGCTGTCAGCTGCTTGAATACTTTTACATAACATGTAGTCCAAAGAAGCGAACCATCTATATATATAAAATTGAATGTGTGTATGTGTGTATCACCAACCAATCACGGAGTATCTTACATTTAACCAGAGCTGTTTAAAAGAAGCTGAGCTGTGATTGGTTGCTATGAGCAACAGTTTTCCTTGCAACCAATCCCTAAGCATCTTTCATTTCACCAGAGCTGTTTGATAGAAGCTGAGCTGTGATTGGTTGCTATGAGCAACAGTTTTCTCACTCCACGACAACACCTCAGCTGACACTGACCAGGTGGGAGAAATCTAGCATCCCTGGGAACATAAGCTCCAGCCATTGTCTGCCCCCCAGAAAGGAGCAGTAAGGGCAAATCCACTCTGCGCTCTGGTTCTCATGCCAGGCCTCTCTTAAAGGGCTCCCCGGTATGGAAGTTATGGCGGCTGTGATGGGATGATGTGGGATATTAGAGGTAGTAGTCCGGTCGCTCTGGCTGATGGGATGATGTGGGATATTAGGGTAGTAGTCCGGTGGCTCTGGCTGACGGGATGATGTGGGATATTAGGGGGAGTAGTCCGGTGGCTCTGGCTGACGGGATGATGTGGGATATTAGGGTAGTAGTCCGGTGGCTCTGGCTGACGGGATGATGTGGGATATTAGGGTAGTAGTCCGGTGGCTCTGGCTGACGGGATGATGTGGGATATTAGGGAGTAGTCCGTGGCTCTGGCTGACGGGATGATGTGGATATTAGGGTAGTAGTCCGGTGGCTCTGGCTGACGGGATGATGTGGGATATTAGGGGAGTAGTCCGGTGGCTCTGGCTGACGGGATGATGTGGGATATTAGGGTAGTAGTCCGGTGGCTCTGGCTGAGGGATGATGTGGGATATTAGGGTATAGTCGGTGGCTCTGGCTGACGGGATGATGTGGGATATTAGGGTAGTAGTCCGGTGGCTCTGGCTGACGGGATGATGTGGATATAGGGTAGTAGTCCGGTGGCTCTGGCTGACGGGATGATGTGGATATAGGGAGTAGTCGGTGGCTCTGCTGACGGGATGATGTGGATATTAGGGTAGTAGTCGGTGGCTCTGCTGACGGGATGATGTGGGATATTAGTGTAGTAGTCGGTGGCTCTGGCTGACGGATGATGTGGGATATTAGGGAGTAGTCCGGTGGCTCTGGCTGACGGGATGATGTGGGATATTAGGGTAGTAGTCCGGTGGCTCTGGCTGACGGGATGATGTGGGATATTAGGGTAGTAGTCCGGTGGCTCTGGCTGACGGGATGATGTGGATATTAGGGGAGTAGTCCGGTGGCTCTGGCTGACGGGATGATGTGGGATATTAGGGGTAGTAGTCCGGTGCTCTGGCTGAGGATGATGTGGGATATAGGGGAGTAGTCCGTGGCTCTGGCTGAGGGATGATGTGGGATATTAGGGGTAGTAGTCCGGTGGCTCTGGCTGAGGGATGATGTGGGATATTAGGGTAGTAGTCCGGTGGCTCTGCTGACGGGATGATGTGGGATATTAGGGTAGTAGTCCGGTGGCTCTGGCTGACGGGATGATGTGGATATTAGGGTAGTACCGGTGGCTCTGGCTGACGGGATGATGGGATATTAGGGAGTAGTCCGGTGGCTCTGGCTGAGGATGATGTGGGATATTAGGGTATATCCGGTGGCTCTGGCTGACGGGATGATGTGGGATATTAGGGTAGTAGTCTGTGGCTCTGCTGCGGATGATGTGGGATATTAGGGTAGTAGTCGGTGGCTCTGGCTGGGGGGGGGGGGGGGGGGGGGGGGGGGGGGGGGGGGGGGGGGGGGGGGGGGGGGGGGGGGGGGGGGGGGGGGGGGGGGGGGGGGGGGGGGGGGGGGGGGGGGGGGGGGGGGGGGGGGGGGGGGGGGGGGGGGGGGGGGGGGGGGGGGGGGGGGGGGGGGGGGGGGGGGGGGGGGGGGGGGGGGGGGGGGGGGGGGGGGGGGGGGGGGGGGGGGGGGGGGGGGGGGGGGGGGGGGGGGGGGGGGGGGGGGGGGGGGGGGGGGGGGGGGGGGGGGGGGGGGGGGGGGGGGGGGGGGGGGGGGGGGGGGGGGGGGGGGGGAAAAAAAAAAAAAAAAAAAAAAAAAAAAAAAAAAAAAAAAAAAAAAAAAAAAAAAAAAAAAAAAAAAAAAAAAAAAAAAAAAAAAAAAAAAAAAAAAAAAAAAAAAAAAAAAAAAAAAAAAAAAAAAAAAAAAAAAAAAAAAAAAAAAAAAAAAAAAAAAAAAAAAAAAAAAAGGGATGATGTGGGATATTAGAGGTAGTAGTCCGGTGGCTCTGGCTGACGGGATGATGTGGGATATTAGGGGGGAGTAGTCCGGTGGCTCTGGCTGACGGGATGATGTGGTATATTAGTGGTAGTAGTCCGTGGCTCTGGCTGACGGGATGATGTGGGATATTAGGGGGAGTAGTCCGGTGGCTCTGGCTGACGGATGATGTGGGATATTAGGGGTAGTAGTCCCGGTGGCTCTGGCTGACGGGATGATGTGGGATATTAGGGTAGTAGTCCGGTGGCTCTGGCTGTTGGATGATGTGGGATATTAGGGGTAGTAGTCCGGTGGCTCTGGCTGATGGATGATGTGGGATATTAGGGTAGTAGTTTGGTGGCTCTGGCTGATGGGATGATGTGGGATATTAGTGGTAGTGTCGGTGGCTCTGGCTGAGGATGATGTGGGATATTAGGGGTAGTAGTCCGGTGGCTCTGGCTGACGGATGATGTGGATATTAGGGTAGTATCCGTGCTCTGCTGACGGGATGATGTGGATATTAGGGTATAGTCCGTGGCTCTGGCTGACGGGATGATGTGGGATATTAGGGGTAGTAGTCCGGTGGCTCTGGCTGACGGATGTGGGATATTAGTGGTAGTAGTCCGGTGGCTCTGGCTGACGGATGATGTGGATATTAGTAGTCCGTGCTCTGGCTGACGGGATGATGTGGGATATTAGGGTAGTAGTCGGTGGCTCTGGCTGACGATGATTGGATATTAGGTAGTATCCGGTGCTCTGGCTGAGGATGATGTGGGATATAGGTAGAGTCCGTGGCTCTGGCTGACGGGATGATGTGGATATTAGGGTAGAGTCCGGTGGCTCTGGTGACGGATGATGTGGGATATTAGTGAGTAGTCCGTGCTCGCTGAGGATGATGTGGATATTAGGGTAGTAGTCCGGTGCTCTGGCTGACGGATGATGTGGGATTTAGGGATAGTCGGTGGCTCTGGCTGACGGATGATGTGGGATATTAGGTAGTAGTCCGTGGCTCTGGCTGACGGATGATGTGGGATATTAGGTAGTAGTCCGGTGCTCTGGCTGAGGGATGAGTGGGATATTAGGGTAGTAGTCCGGTGGCTCTGGTGACGGGATGATGTGGGATATTAGGGTATTAGTCGGTGGCTCTGGCTGAGGGATGATGTGGATATTAGGGGTAGTAGTCCGTGGCTCTGGCTGACGGATGATGTGGGATATTAGGTAGTAGTCGGTGGCCTGGCTGACGGGATGATGTGGATATAAGGTAGTAGTCCGTGGCTCTGGCTGACGGGATGATGTGGGATATTAGTGGTAGTAGTCTGGTGGCTCTGGCTGACGGATGATGTGGGATATTAGGGGTAGTAGTCCGTGGCTCTGGCTGACAGGATGATGTGGGAATTAGTGGTAGTAGTCCGGTGGCTCTGGCTGACGGATGATGTGGGATATTAGGGTATAGTCCGGTGGCTCTGCTGACGGGATGATGTGGGATATTAGGGGTAGTATCCGGTGGCTCTGGCTGACGGATGATGTGGGATATTAGAGGTAGTAGTCCGGTGGCTCTGGCTGACGGATGATGTGAGATATTAGTGGTAGTTGTCTGGTGTCTCTGGCTGACGGGATGATGTGGGATATTTGTGGCAGTAGTCCGGGGGCTCGGGTGATGGATGATGTTGGATATTAGGGGTAGTAGCGTGTGGCTCTGGCTGACGGGATGATGTGGGATTTAGAGGGTAGTAGTCCGGTGGCTCTGGGTGACGGATGATGTGGGATATTAGGGTAGTAGTCTGGTGGCTCTGCTGATGGATGATGTGGGTAATTAGGGTTAAGTCCGGTCGCTCTGGCTGACGGGATTTATGTGGGGTATTAGTGGTAGTTGTCTGGTGGCTCTGGCTGACAGATGATGGGGATATTAGAGGGAGAGTCCGGTGGCTCTGGCTGACGGGGATGATGTGGGATATTAAGGTAGTTGTTGGTGGCTCTGGCTGATTGGATGATGTGGGATATTAGGGGTAGTATCCCGGGGGCTCTGGCTGACAGGATGAGGGGATATTAGGGTAGTAAATCCGTGGCCTGCTGACGGATGATGTGGGGTTTAGGGTAGTAGTCCGGTGGCTCTGGCTGACGGGGTGATGTGGGATAATTTGGGGGAGTAGTCCCGGGGCCTCTGGCTGACGGATGATGTGGGATATTAGTGGTAGTAGTCCGGTGGCCCCTGGCTGACGGGATGATGTGGGATTTTTAGTAGTCCGGTAGCTCTGGGTGACGGATGATGTGGGATATTAGGGTAGGTTCCGGTGGTCCTGCTGAG
>JARQOD010000001.1:510524817-510564272 GCA_033576555.1 Oophaga sylvatica
CACTTTTTCCAAGCGGTATGATGATACCGCTTGGAAAAAGTATATTTTACTACTTTTTTGGGTTTTTTTTTACGGCTTTCACTGAAGGGGTTAACTAGGGTTACGCTTTTATAGATGGGATTTTTACGGACGTGGCGATACCTAACGTGTATTTTGTTTGTTTTTTATTTTTTTTATTACATAAAAATGTGTATTTTTTAGGGGATTTTTTTTAAATTATTTTTTAATATTTTTTTTACATTTTTTTTTAAAAAAATGATTTTTTTCAACTTGTCCCTTTATGGGACTTTCACTTTTTTTACTTTTGATTGCATTACAATGCATTGCAATGCTCCAGCATTGCAATGCATTGTACCTATGGGGAAAGCTGCTGTGACATGATCACAGCAGCTTCCCGTAGCTAGATGACCCGGAGGTTGTCATGACAACCCCCGGGTCATCAAGGCAGAGATCGGGCCCTGCGATTACATCGCTGGGACGCTGATCTGAGGCAGAGGGAGCTCCCGACCCTCTGCCTCCCCCCCTGAGCTCTGCGATCGCGCTCGATCGCAGCAGTCAGGGGGTTAACAGCCAGGGGCGGTGGGGGCTCCGCTCCTGGCTGTCAGTGCAGGAAGCCTGGCCACTGCAGCGTCGGCTCCTGCACTGATCGCGCTGGAGAAGCTGAAATTTCAGCTTCTCCTGCGCGATCGCTGCTGTGTTTGGTCAGTCAGATTGACTGACCAATCACAGCGCTGTGGGTGCGGGGACCGACGGCAAAGGTCCCCGCACCGCTTGCCGTGCCTGTCAGCTGTCTGTGACAGCTGTCGGCACTGATCTACCACGGCGTGTTTACACGCCGTGGTAGATCAAAGGCATGACGTGCAGAGTCCGTCCTGGTGCTGGAACTGGCACCTTGTCATGACGGACTCTGTACGTCATTGGACATTAAGGGGTTAATGTTAGTGGTAAAATTTCTTCGATGTAACTTGCATTTATTTATGAAAAAAAAAAACGGAAATTTGTCAAAAATTTTCAAAAAATTTTGCAATTTTCAAACTTTTATTTTTTATACCCTTAAATCAGAGAGTGGTGTCACACAACATACCGTATATACACATGTATAAGCCGACCTGTGTATAAGCCGACCCCCCTAATTTTGCCACAAAAAACTGGGAAAACTTATTGACTCGCGTATAAGCCTAGGGTGAAAAATGATTATGCCCCATACGCTCCATAGATTAGGCCCCCATAAACTGCACAGATTATGCCCCCATATGCTGCACAGATTATGCCCAATATGCTCCACAGATTAGGCCCCCCATATGCTCCACAGATTAGGCCCCCATATGTTCCACAGATTAGTGTTGTGAATGTGCTAGAGATGGTTTTTGAGCAGAGGCTCCCTCTGGTGGTTACAGACAGTACTGAACCTTCCAGCGAGGAATGGCAATCTGGGATCACTGACTGGACTGATATAAGGGAGGTTCCCTCCAATGATGGTTGCCGATGATCAATTGTTCTTGTCTCAATTGTGGTTCCTGGTTCATTTGGAAGTTTGCTGGAGTCTTGCCTGCGTCTGCTGCTTTCAGATAAGATATTTTTGCTTTTCTTTTTGTGCTTGCTTATTGCATAGTTTTCTGCACTTTTGGAGTTCAGCCGGTTCCCCTCCTGGGGCCTGTGCTCCTCTCAGTTTATCTGTAGCTACTGTTATTTGTTCATTTGCTTTTTCATGTTTTTTCAGTGGCTGCGGCTTGGTTTTGTTACACCAGAGATCTGATTTAGGTGGTTGAGATCGTGTGATCTCAGTTTTTTTTTTGCAATCAGAAGTGCTGGTATTTTTTAGGGCTTTTTTGGATTGCAGTCAGAATTCTTTCCTGTACTTTTCTGTCTAGACAGATTGGGCCCCAGCGTTTGCTCATTCTATTTTCTGTCTGTGTCCATGCTTTCTTCTTGTCTAACCGCCATTACATGTTTGGGGGCTTCCTATTTTCTTTGGGGATCTGCTCCGGGGCAGATAGCTTTCATCTTTCTGCCTTTAGGTGTAGTTATCTCTCAGGTTGTGACGAGGCGTCTAGGATCAACGTAGGAACGCTCCACGGCTACCTATAGTTGTGTTAGTTCAGGTTACAGCAATCCAATACGTTCCAGCCTCTCTGGTGTATTACCGTTTTTGCTATTTCTCCTCAGCTACCTAAACATAACAGATTAGGCCCCATATGTTCCACAGATTATGCCCAGATTATTCCCAATATGCTCCACAGATTAGGCCCCCATATGCTCCACAGATTATGCCCCCATATGTTCCACAGATTATGCCCCCATATGCTCCACAGATTATGCCCCCATATGTTCCACAGATTAGGCCCCCATATGCTCCACAGATTATGCCCCCATATGTTCCACAGATAATGCCCCCATATGCTGCACAGATTATGCCCAATATGCTCCACAGATTAGGCCCCCATATGCTCCACAGATTAGGCCCCCATATGTTCTACAGATTAGGCCCCATATGTTGCACAGATTATGCCCCCATATGCTGCACAGATTATGCCCAATATGTTCCACAGATTAGGCCCCCATATGCTCCACAGATTATGCCCCCATATGTTCCACAGATTAGGCCCCCATATGCTCCACAGATGATGCCCCCATATGTTCCACAGATTAGGCCCCCATATGCTGCACAGATTATGCCCAATATGATCCACAGATTAGGCCCCCATATGCTCCACAGATTAGGCCCCCATATGTTCCACAGATTAGGCCCCCATATGCTCCACAGAATAGGCCCCCATATGTTCCACAGATTAGGCCCCCATATGCTCCTCAGATTATGCCCCCATATGTTCCACAGATTAGGCCCCCATATGCTCCTCAGATTATGCCCCCATATGTTCCACAGATTAGGCCCCCATATCTTCCACAGATTAGGCCCCCATATGCTCCTCAGATTATGCCCCCATATGTTCCACAGATTAGGCCCCCATATGCTCCTCAAGATTATGCCCCCATATGTTCCACAGATTAGGCCCCCATATGCTCCTCAGATTATGCCCCCATATGTTCCACAGATTAGGCCCCCATATATGACCCGCGTATAAGCCGAGAGTGGGACTTTCAGCCCTAAAATATGGGCTGAAAATCTCGGCTTATACACTAGTTGTAATGTATGTAGTACAGTTCATATAGCGTCTTGTGCTTGGGTGCGATGAAAATACATGAGACACAGGTTTTATATAAAAGGTCTTGTATTACTTCATACAAGTTGGCAAAAATAGTCACACAGTTTGCAGATACAGAAGCAGGAGACACAGCAGGCCAGAGTAACTTAAGCTCAGCAATCACTCTCCACAACAGGTTCAGGATCTTCTTCTCTGTTACCGTAAGTCCATGCAAACGTGGATCTTTCAAAGAGCAGGGTTCCAGAGTCCACACAAGAGTTCCAGAGTTCCTCAGTAGAAATAGCTGGAGTACAAAGTCCAAGGCTTCCAGGAGTAAAGTCACAGGTTCACTGCAGGCTAGATTCAGAAGCACTGATTGCTCAGCTGTGGCTGCTTAAGAAGCAAGAGGGAGAGAATCAGGGCGGGAACATGAAAGCTGAAAACTCCATTTTGACTGAGGGCAAGATAGCTGCAGCAAGACAGAAAGCAAAATGGCCGACGGAAAAAACTGAGTTTCAAGAACATGTACAAAGAACCTTACATTACTCCCCCCTTAGGGACAACCTCCGGATGGCCTCAGACCAGGCTTGTCTGGGTACCTCTGATGAAACTGGCGAAGCAAACGAGGAGCATTAACGTTATTGACTGGTTCCCATGAGTTGTCCTCCACTGGGTAGCCCTGCCATTTAATCAAATATTGTAACTGATTTCTGTATAACCTAGGATCTAGAATCCTTTCTACCACAAATTCTTCCTGACCATCGACTAGCACTGGGTCAGGGCAAGGAGAAGAACGTCCAGGAAATGTATTGGGTGTTGCAGCCTTTAGTAGGGATACATGAAAGACAGGGTGGATTCTCATAGTTCTGGGCAGTTGAAGACGACAAGCAACAGCACTCATAATTTTACTGATTTTATAGGGTCCAATGTACTTATGTCCCAACTTAGACGATGGAATCCTTAACTTAGGATTTCTGGTTGACAGCCAGACCAGGTCTCCTACCTTGAAAGGTGGTGCAGGTTTACGAAATTTATCTGCTGCTTTCTTGTACCTTTCCTGAGCCGATTCCAGATTCTCCTTTAGAAGATCCATATTCCTCTGTAAAGACATGATTCTTTCAGCCACTGCTGGTAAAGGCGTTTCTATGGGAAATCGTGGTAGAATGTTAGGATGATAACCTAGATTGGAGTAAAAAGGAGACTGCTTAGTGGAGGCGCTCTGAGAGTTGTTATAAGAGAACTCAGCCAATGGAAGTAGATCCACCCAATCATCCTGTAGGTGGCAGATAAAGCAGCGGAGATACTGCTCCAGGGTTTGATTGGTTCGTTCGGTCTGTCCATTAGTCTGAGGATGAAAAGCAGAAGAAAGGTTTACTTTAATGTCCAATGCTGCACAGAAATTTTGCCAAAACCTAGAAGTGAATTGCACCCCTCGATCCGAAATAACCTCATCCGGTACTCCATGTAAGCGAAACACATCTTTAATCATCAAATCGGATGTCTGTTTTGCAGTGGGTAAGCCGACACAAGGGATAAAATGAGCTGCCTTTGTTAGACGGTCAACCACCACTAGAATGGTGTTCTTCCCTTGAGAGGTTGGTAACTCCACAATGAAGTCTATAGAAATGGATCCCCACGGGCGGGACGGGGTGGGAAGAGGTTGTAACAGACCAGTTGGTGAGGAGTGAGGTGTTTTGCATCTTGCACAGACTTCACATGAAGTGACATAGTTTAAAACATCCTTCCTGCAAGTGGGCCACCAAAAGAAACGAGAAAGAAATTCCTGTGTCTTTAGAATTCCTCTATGCCCCGCTATCTTGGAATCGTGAATGAGTTGCAATACTCTCAATCTGACTGTTTCAGGAATATACAGACGTTGTCCCAGAATCCACACACCATTCTTAAAGACAAGACTTACGTCCCTTGGGGGTTGTGCCAACAAGGAATCCGCATGGTATGCTTCCTTGATGTCCTTAAGTAGGTCTTGATTATGAATCACTCCCAGGAATCTAGAGTCAGGAAGAATAGTCTTAGGAGGAGCAAGTGGACGGGTCTCTGCTGAATGAATCCTAGAGAGTGCATCAGCCTTTCCATTGCGTGATCCTGGTCTATAAGAAATGACAAAATTAAATTGATTTAAGAAAAGATTCCAGCGAGCCTGGCGAGGAGTCAGGCATTTAGCCGACCTGATAAATTCAAGATTACGATGGTCTGTCAGGACGACTATTTGCTATGCAGCTCCCTGAAGAAGGTGTCTCCATTCTTTGAAGGCGGCAATAATGGCCAACAACTCTCTATTGCCCACATCGTAGTTCCTCTCAGCCGAAGACAACTGCTGGGAAAAGAAGGCACAGGGATGCAAGACATTCTTCTCACCTGTTCTCTGAGAGAGTATAGCTCCAACGGCACAGTCTGAAGCATCCACCTCTATTATGAAGGCAAGTTCGGGGTTGGGATGTACCAAGATAGGTGCGGTGGTAAATTTATCTTTCAGACGGGAAAATGCTTCCTGGGCTTGGGGAGTCCAGGAGAACCTAGACTCTTTCCGGGTAAGTTGGGTGATAGGTGACACTACCTCAGAGAAATTCCTAATGAAACGTCTATAGAAGTTGGAAACCCGATGAAGCGCTGCACCTCCTTCACATTTCTAGGACTTGGCCAATCCTTGATGGCTTGGGTCTTGCTTCCATCCATACTAATTCCTTGTGTAGACAGTACATACCCCAGAAATTGAATTTCGGTCCTATGGAATTCACACTTTTCAAGTTTGATGTAAAGATGGTTTTGTCTTAGACGTTCCAAGACCATTCTCACATGTCCATGATGTTCCTCTGTGGAGTTAGAAAAAATTAGAATATCATCCAAATAAATCACCACGAATGTATCTAGGAGATCCCTGAAGATGTCATTCACCAAGTGTTGGAAAGTGGCTGGGGCGGTACTCAGACCAAAAGGCATAACTAGATACTCAAAGTGTCCATAGCGTGACCTGAATGCAGTCTTCCACTCATCCCCAGGTCTAATACGGACCAAGTTATAGGCCCCACGGAGATCCAATTTAGAGAAAATTTTGGCATGCCGCACTCTCTCCAATAACTCAGGGATTAAAGGCAATGGATAACGGTTTCTAATAGTAACCTTATTGAGTTCCCTATAGTCTACGCAGGGTCTCAGAGATCCATCTTTCTTCTTCACAGAGAAGATGGGTGCACCTGCAGGAGATGAAGAGGGGCGTATGAAGCCCTTGGCTAGATTTTCGTCTATGTAATCCTTTAAAGCCTTTAGCTCAGGCCCCGCCAGGGGGTAGATCTTACCAAAAGGGATCTCTGCTCCAGGCAATAATTCAATTGGACAATCATATGGACGGTGAGGGGGAAGCTGGTCAGCGTTCTTCTTGTCACATAAATCCACATAGTCCTGGTATACAGCTGGTAGTTCAGGGACTGACATGGTTCCTTTAGGAACAGAGCACGCTGAAACTTCTGGAGTCATCTGTTTCTCTGGAAAGTGTAATTCCTTGGTCTCCCAGTTAATGGTAGGGTTCTGAGCCTGCAGCCATGGTAGCCCTAGAATAATGGGAAAGTGGGGAGAAGAGATAAGCATAAAGGACAGTTTCTCTTGATGATCTTTACCCATAAGGACCCTCAAAGGCTCCGTTTCCTGATCCACTGGTCCAGAGGTCAGCAGGGAACCGTCCACAGTTTCCATCTGTACTGGAGTAGCCTTCTTCACTGAACGTATCCTCTGTTTCAGAGCAAAGGAGACATCCATAAAATTCCCATTTGCCCCTGAGTCGATCATAGCAGAGCTAGACACCCAGACTGAGTTAATCCAGAGTTTGATGGAAAGGAAGCAATGAGAATTGTTTTTCCTACAACTTAGCTGGGACACCGCTGAGGAAACTTGAAAAATTGCAGCGTTTACACAGTCATCGTCCTCAGAAGTAACGGAGTTTAAGTCCGAGAAATCAAGATCTGTTGCTGCAGATCTCTCTGGAGCCTGAGGCTCGGACCTGACAGATCTCCTCTCGCAACACTCACAGTGAATGAGTGCTGCAGTAGTCTTACGAGAACGGCTGGGGCAGTTTATAATGAAGTGCCCTGACTTACCCACAATAGAAACATAGATTCTCCTTAAAACGATGTTCCTTGCGTGCATCACAAACCCCGTCGTTGTAAAGAGTCTACCTGCATGGGTTCAGGTTCAGGTTCCCGTGTGATCCTACTCAAAGGTTCCTTAGCTGGAGAGGAAGGTAGGAAAAGGTTAGTGCGATTGCTTTCGAACCATCTCTCTTGCCTGCGTTCAGTCAGACGAGTATCAATACGGATGCAGTAGTTAATAAAGTCACCTAACGCAGTGGGAGGGTCGGCACGAGCAAGTTCATCCTTAATCAGTGGAGATAACCCCTTTCGAAAAATAGATTTTTTGGCGGAACTGTCCCAGGTGGTATCAAGGGCCCATCTCCTGAAATCCAAGGCATATTCAGCTACCGAGTGCTTACCTTGGCGCAAAGCTAACATGGCTGCTTCAGCTGTTGCACCTCGATTGGGGTCATCAAACACCTGTCCCATGGCTGAAATGAAAGCATCAAGATGATCCAAACATTCATCCTCAGTCTCAATCAGAGGGTTTGCCCACATCAAAGCCTTGTTGGTAAGCAACATAATTATAGTAAGCACTTTAGATCGTTCAGTGGGAAATTGTGAAGCATGTGCAGAAAAAAAAAGATTGCATTGATTAATAAATCCCCTGAATTTCTCACGTTCACCGCCAAAACGAAAAGGGGGCAACTTGGGAATCCCAGAACTCGGGGCTACGGCAGGAGCCTGGACTCGCTCCTCTAGAACCTAAATCCTGGCTCGCAGATCCTGGGCAGTCTGTCCAAACACTTGCAAATTGTGATTAGTGAGGTCCTGTAGGTTAGTAAAACGGGTCTTTATAGTCTGCAAATCTGCAAGGATATTATCAGTCACACCGCAAAGTTCCTTTATGCGGGCCTCCATTTTCCAGATCTTTTAAGACAGGAGTACTGGAAGGAGAGGAGAAGGAAAAAAAACAATAGTGTTTACCTGTGGTAACACTGCAAAGAGAAAAAAAAAATTAAGGGAACTGCTCACCTGGAATGGTTGTGAGAAGTCACAACCACTATCATCACAGAAAGTTCAACCGGACATCTGATATCCACAGTTACAGCAGACACAAAAAAGAGGAAAGAAAAAAAAAAACAATAGTGTTTACCTGTGGTAACACTGCAGAAAAAAAAACTTAAGGGAATTGCTCACCTGGAATGGTTGTGAGAAGTCACAACCACTGTCATCACAGAAAGTACAACCGGACGTCTGGTATCCACAGTTACAGCAGACACAGCCTTCCCAGACCCAGCAGACACTAACGTTTGGCTTCTGAATCTTGTAAAGTATGTAGTACAGTTCATATAGCGTCTTGTGCTTGGGTGCGATGAAAATACATGAGACACAGGTTTTATATAAAAGGTCTTGTATTACTTCATACAAGTTGGCAAAAATAGTCACACAGTTTGCAGATACAGAAGCAGGAGACACAGCAGGCCAGAGTAACTTAAGCTCAGCAATCACTCTCCACAACAGGTTCAGGATCTTCTTCTCTGTTACCGTAAGTCCATGCAAACGTGGATCTTTCAAAGAGCAGGGTTCCAGAGTCCACACAAGAGTTCCAGAGTTCCTCAGTAGAAATAGCTGGAGTACAAAGTCCAAGGCTTCCAGGAGTAAAGTCACAGGTTCACTGCAGGCTAGATTCAGAAGCACTGATTGCTCAGCTGTGGCTGCTTAAGAAGCAAGAGGGAGAGAATCAGGGCGGGAACATGAAAGCTGAAAACTCCATTTTGACTGAGGGCAAGATAGCTGCAGCAAGACAGAAAGCAAAATGGCCGACGGAAAAACTGAGTTTCAAGAACATGTACAAAGAACCTTACACTAGTATATACAGTAGTTAATAAATAACATTTCCCACATGTCAACTTTACATCAGCACAATTTTGGAAACATAATTTTTTTGTTAGGACGTTATAAGGGTTAAAAGTTGACTAGCAATTTCTCATTTTTCCAACAAAAATTACAAAACTTTTTTTAGGGACCACTTCACATTTGAAGTGAGTTTGTGGGGTCACTGACCCGAATTATGTTCTCTGGGGTCTCAGCTACGCCTAGTAGCTGAGACCCCGGAGAAATTCAGACTCTGGGGGGCCTATACAGTCATGGCCAAAAGTTTTGAGAATGACACAAATATTATATTTCACATGATCTGCTGCCCTCTGGTTTTTATGTGTATTTTACAGATGTTTTTATCACAGACAGAAATATAATTGCAAACATATGAGTAACAAAAGCTTATATTGACAGTTAGAATGAGTTAATGCAGCAAGTAAATATTTGCAGTGTTGATCCTTCTTCTTCAGGACCTCTGCAATTCCCCCTGGCATGCTCTCAATCAACTTCTGGACCAAATCCTGACTGATAGCATTCCATTCTTGCACAATCAATGCTTTCATTTTGTCAGAATTTTTAGGTTTTTGTTTGTCCATCCATCTCTTGATGATTGACCACAAGTTCTCAATGGGATTAAGATCTGGGGAGTTTCCAGGCCATGGACCCAAAATCTCTATGTTTTGTTCCTTGAGCCATTTAGTTATCACCTTTGCTTTATGGCAAGGTGCTCCATCATGCTGGAAATGGCATTGTTGATCGCCAAACTGCACTTGGAGGGTTGATATACAGCACAAAGAACAAGGATACAGTCAAAAGGTCGTCATAAAATATAACATTTATTGAAAAATATTAAAACCTGGAATAAGGCAGCATGGGGAATGTAAGTTCACGATATGCACAATGAAAAAGGGCCATGTGAACAACCAGATACCCACACCCGGGTAAACTAATTCATGGGTATAATAATATCACTAATATAATAGATAACAACATGAGAGCAAAACGAATGGCATCATATGCATGTGCAAATCGATAATTAACAAGAAATCATCCATAACATTGCTCAAGGTATACAGTGATAATAAATCGGCAAATAAGCATAATTACCCAGAGGTGTAGGATCGGTGAACACAGGGCCGCCCGACGTGCGTTTCGGATTAAAAAAACTCCTTCCTCAGGGGGCGCATAGCAGAGTCCCAAACCAGGGGCTCTATTTATCCTGTCAGGCAGCAGCGCGCAGCCACCGCTGTAATATCGCCACCGCCTGGCGATCATCCCCGCACGCCAGAGTCGGAAGTACGTGGGGCCCCACGTGGTCCAGCGTCTGACGTCACCGGAAGTGACGCAGGCGGTGTGAAGAACAAACGGCGCATGCGCCTACCCGCCCTGACCTGGATGCCAATAACAATGATGGTAGTGTATAGATAAATACGTAGAGCATCTATAGAAATGGCGCATAAATACGCCGTACAAATAATACAAACAGAAAGTAAACGGACAACAATTATATAAAATAGGCGATCATCCGGTTATAGAAACAATGACCGCAATGTATATATACATCTCTTACAGAGTTTATCACAATAATGACTACAGTATATATAATCAACAACAAAACTGATTCAAAAAGAAGTATATACACAATACAGTAGCATATAACTGACAAAGTATACCTGAACAAAATATACAAATTATATAAGCAGCATATAGCAAGCAAATACATATAATCATATACTGAAAAAAATATATATTTGATGATGGTGGTCTATAGTCCAAATTTGCAGAACATATAGGCAGATATGCAAGACGTTGAAGATGATCACTCGTAAAGATAATGTTGTCCAGACAAATATCCAGGAAAAACAGAAATATATAAGAATCTAAGAACAAGAATAAACATAAATTAAAATAAGTAAAAACAACATTGTGTTAACCGAGAACTACATATTACTGGCATAACTGGGAGATCACAAAAATGGAGCATAAGAATTGTTTTCATTTAATCCATACGGGTGAATGGTTTTAAGCGTCCATATCCACCTTGTTTCAGATTGTGCCAATCGCCTTGACAGGTCCCCACCACGTATGTTAATTTTAAGAGCATCAATACCCTTAATTTTAAGAAGTGAACTATCACATTGATGGTGTTCAAAAAAATGACGTGGAAGAGTTTTCAAAGAGGCCGTGTCCGTACTTGTGGAAGCTGCGGAAATGCCCAAAACATGTTCTCTTACCCTCACCTTCAATTGCCTTGTGGTAAGTCCTACATAAAGCAATCCACAAGGACAACTGGCACAATACACGACATATCTAGATGTACATGTAATACGTTGGCGAATATCATAACTTTTCGTGCCAGATGAATTGGTGAAGGAGGAACAGCATACTATGTTCGGACACGCCACACACCTTCCACAAGGGACACAGCCGACATTAGTTGGGAACCTGTCAAGAAAGGTCGAAACGCACAGATCCGAATAATGACTGGATGTTAGATGATCGTGTAAGTTTCTTGCCCATCTGAATGTGAAAGAGGGTCTGTCTGGAAGAAAACTACCCATAATAGGATCAGTTTTAGAATAGGCCATGCTTTTTCAACAGCCTTACGCATTTTTGATGTTGAGGATGATATGTGGTGATGAATCTTATTTCGCTAGAAGCTTTTGAACATGATGAATTATCATAAAGCAATTTGTTACGTAGAGAATGTTTAGCTCTCAAGTAAGCTCTTTTTATGGAGCGTCTACTATAGCCTCTAGCAAGGAAACGTGATTTTAATTCATCAAATCTCCTCTCAAAGTCAAGGTCAGTCGAACAATTCCGCCGTAAGCGAAGGAATTGTCCTACAGGGATAGCCCTCACAACATGGGAGGGGTGACAAGACGTGGCATGTAAGACAGTATTCGTAGATGTTTCTTTAAATATCCGTCTGTATAGCACCAGAACTATCCTTTTTAATAGTTACATCCAGAAAATTGATTTTACTATGATCCCAAATTAAAGTCAGATGAATATTCATGTCATTGTTATTCAAAGAGGAAATGAACTGCACAAGGTCAATGGAGGTGCCCTGTCCAAATTAAGAAGATATCGTCAATGTAACGTGTCCAAAAAGGCACACGGTCCATTAACCCCTCATCATCAGACAGGAAGAGGTCCCTTTCCCAGAACCCCAGGAAAAAGTTAGCATAGGATGGTGCAAAAGCAGCACCCATAGCTGTTCCCTGGAGCTGCAGGAAAAAAGACCCCTTAAACACAAAAAAATTGTGGGTGAGGGTGAACTCCAAAAGCTCCAGGATGAAGTCTCTCATGCCGCCAGGTAATATAGTTGTATCAAGAAAAAATTTAACCGCGGATATACCGTCGGAATGCCTGATATTGGTATATAGCGACTCAACATCAACAGAAGCCAGTAGAGTATCACCCTCTAAACACCGGCCAGCAGCTCTACCATCTGAGCTATTCTGCTGGCTGCAAGGTTCCTTGCTGAACCCAGATACCATTGACTGTTCTTCCTGATCGGCTCCACCCAGTGCTCTCTTGATTGGCCTCTGATTACCAATTACACACCCTATATAAACCTGGCCCTGTGGGTGTGTCATTGCGAGATTATTGTGCTCTTAGCCTTTAGTCAAGCGTTTCCTGCTGTTCCTGCTGCTACTAACACCGCTCTCCTGTGAACTGACCTCGGCCTGCCCTTCTGACTACGCTCTCCGCCTGATCCATTGCTACTAACACCGCTCTCCTGTGAACTGACCTCGGCCTGCCCTTCTGACTACGCTCTCCGCCTGATCCATTGCTACTAACACCGCTCTCCTGTGAACTGACCTCGGCCTGCCCTTCTGACTACGCTCTCCGCCTGATCCATTGCTACCAATACCGCTCTCCTGTGAACTGACCTCGGCCTGCCATTCTGACTACGCTCCCTGCCTGATCCAGTGCTACTAATAACGCCTTTCCAGTGTACCGACCCGCTATCTCTGACCACGTTACCTGCCTCTGCTTCCCCTAGTGTTTGCAGTAACATCGGCTCCAACCCAGACGGGATCCTGACAGAATAATCTCGCGCCAAAATGGAGTCCGCTGTAAACACCCTGAGGCAGCAAGTTACGGAACTTCAAAATTTTTGTACTAACTCTCAAGGAAAATATTCCAAGTTACAAACTGAGTTCACGGGTCTACAACAGGAAGTAATTGAGCTACAAAAACAACTTCTGGACATGCGCAATTCAGGGTCCGAATCAAACGCGCGGCTGCCGCTGCCTGCAAAGTTCAGTGGGGATCGCCAGCAGTACCGAGGATTCCTCAATCAATGCCGCATATACTTCCAGATGCAACCTGCTCCCTTTACCAGTGAGAGGAAGAAAGTTTTTTTCATGATAAATCTCCTGACGGATGAAGCTCTTGCTTGGGCTTCACCTTATGTAGAAAAGGACTATGGCCTCCTTAATGACCTGGAAGCTTTCACCGCAGCTATGAATCAAGTTTTGATGACCCAAACCGCTGTGCCACAGCAGAAACCAAATTACATAATTTGCGCCAAGGACGTCGCTCTGTTGCGGAATATACATCGGAGTTCCGTCGCTGGGTGGCCGACACCACCTGGAATTCAGCGGCCCAGAGAAGTCAATTTCGACGAGGGTTATCAGAACCAGTGAAAGACGAGCTTGCCAGAGTTGAGACCCCTGACCAGTTGGAGGACTTTATTCAACTGTGTATCCGGATTGACCAGAGACTTACTGAAAGGAGAAAGGAGAGACTGCGAGCACTTGGGAATAGCCCTGGCTTCTCATTTTCAGCATCAGACCACCAAGAAAAGACGCAAGGCGTGTCTGAACCGATGCAGATCGACGTCATCCGAAGACCACTCTCTGCACAGGAGAAGGAGAGGCGACGTGCAGAACATCTCTGCCTCTATTGTGGGGACCCTGGACACTATGCCATCAACTGTCCTAACAAAAGGACTATAGCCTTTACCAACAACAGGTCTGCCAGCAATATGGACCTTTCTCAGCAGTCGGATTCCATCTTGCAGACTATCTCATCAGTAACGCCAGAAACAGACAAAATACATACTACATCATCTCATTTTGTAATCCCCATTCAGGTTGTAATGGGCACCCAAAAAATACAATGCTCTGCCCTGTTGGATTCGGGAGCAGGAGGAAATTTTATGGACTTAAAATTTACACGTAATAACAATATTTCAAGTAGGACCAAATCCACACCAATTGAAATGGAAACTGTGGATGGATCACCTTTGTCTTCTGGACCTGTCACGCATGAGACAATCGAACTTGAGATTTGTATCGAACCGGATCATCATGAAGCTGTCAGTTTCCACCTTATTTCATCTCCGAAATTTCCGGTTATTCTAGGGATCCCCTGGTTTTCAGTTCATAACCCTTCTATCAACTGGGCATCAAGGACCATCACCTTTCCATCTGACTACTGCAAGAATAATTGTCATAAGGAACCCCCTGTTCTCCAACATGTCCAAATCTCTGAGATTTCGCATGAGAAGGAAGAGAAACTACCACCTCAATATCAGCAGTTCTCTGATGTCTGCAGTAAGAAGAAAGCAAATCAATTACCTCCTCACCGTCCTTACGACTGTCCCATTGAATTGCTGCCAGGAACAACCATTCCATTTGGGCGGATTTACAATCTTTCCGAACCTGAATTGAAGGTATTAAGAGAGTTCCTGGATGAAAATTTAAAGAAAGGCTTTATTCGACCTTCCACATCTCCAGCTGGGGCATCCCTGTTCTTTGTTGAAAAGAAAGATTCCACTCTGCGGCCATGTATTGACTACAGAGAGATTAATAATATCACCGTCAAGAATCGCTACCCGCTACCCTTGATTCCTGAACTATTCGAGAGACTCCGTTCTGCGAAAATCTTTACGAAGCTGGATCTTAGAGGGGCTTACAATCTCATACGGATTCGCCCAGGAGATGAGTGGAAGACCGCCTTCAGAACGAGATATGGACATTTTGAATCTCTGGTTATGACCTTTGGCCTTAGCAATGCCCCAGCCACCTTTCAACATTTTATTAATGATGTATTTTGAGATTTCTTGGATCAATTCGTTGTGGCTTATCTCGATGACATTCTTATATTTTCAGACACCTTGGAAGAGCATCGCAGGCACGTCCAGTTAGTCTTGGAACGACTACAGGAGAACCATCTTTACATTAAACTTGAAAAATGTGAGTTTGAACAAACCAGTATTCAATTTCTGGGATATATCATCTCCCCAGAAGGTCTGAGCATGGATCCCGGCAAAATCAATGCTGTAGTGGACTGGCCTGTTCCAAGAAATTTAAAAGACGTCCAGCGTTTCATAGGATTTGCAAATTTTTACCGAAAATTTAAAAGAACTTTTCACGGATCATACTACCAATTACTACACTAACAAAAAAAACCAAAGCATTTTTCTGGTCTCCGGAGGCACAGGAGGCTTTTGACAAGTTGAAAACTCTTTTTACGTCTGCTCCATTGTTAGTACACCCAAATCCTGAATTGCCATTTACTATCGAAGTGGACGTCTCGGACTCTGCAGTGGGAGTCATTCTGTCTCAGCGAGTTGGGGACAAAATGCAACTTCACCCATGTGCGTTTCTTTCCCACACCATGTCATCTGCAGAAAAGAACTACGACATCGGTAATAAAGAACTGTTAGCCATTAAAGTTGCCTTCTCCGAGTGGAGACATCTTCTAGAAGGTGCCAATCACCCTGTGACTGTCCTCACGGACCACAAGAATCTTGAATTCCTCCGTACAGCAAAAAGATTGTCTGCAAGACAAGCACGATGGGCCTTATTTTTCTCAAGATTCAATTTTATAATTTCTTACCGGCCTGGTTCAAAAAATGGCAAGGCTGACGCCCTGTCCAGGATGTGTTCGGAACCTCAGGAAAGGTCTAGTAATGACGATACAATTCTAGGCCCTAAAAATTTTTTTGGGAATATTGCACTCTAAAGGACTATGTAATAGAATTAAAGATGGATACCAAGAGGACTCTTTCCTTAACCATCCTTCGGAAGACGTCGATCTTTCATTCAAAGAGGGGTTTTGGATGCAGAAACACAAAATATATGTACCTGAATCTTCTCGCCTTGAAGTCCTCAAAAGTGTCCATGATTCTAAACTGGCAGGACATCCTGGAGTTGCAAAAACACAAGACTTACTACTTTGTTTCTTTTGGTGGCCTAATTGTAGGAAGGACGTAAGGAAATATGTTTCAACCTGTTTAACATGCGCACGAAACAAGACCCCACGATTGTCTCCTCTAGGACTCTTGCAACCACTCCCAGTTCCATCCAGGCCTTGGGGATCTATTTCCATGGATTTTATTGTGGAACTACCCCCTTCCAAACAGATGACCGTCATCCTTGTCATAGTGGACCGACTCACAAAAATGGCCCACTTTATTCCAACTGAAGGAATTCCTACTGCTGAAAAAACTGCAGAACTGATGATCAAAGAGGTATTCAAGTTACATGGAATTCCTGACAGCGTGGTGTCTGACAGAGGCGTTCAGTTTACGTCAAAATTTTGGAAGAGTTTCTGTACAGCCTTGGGAGTCACGGTGAATCTTTCTACCGCTTTCCATCCTCAGTCCAATGGCCAGACGGAGAGAACGAACCAGACTTTGGAGCAATACCTCCGTTGCTTCATTTCCTATCTTCAGGATGACTGGGTGGACTATTTACCAACAGCAGAGTTTGCCTACAACAACTCCATACATAGCGCTACATCTCAAACCCCATTTTTTGTTAACTATACATCCAGTATTTATCCCTAATCTGCCAGTGAACACTCCCATTCCTGCTGTTAATGACAGGCTTGCAAAATTACAGGAATCCCAGAAGGAACTATCAGAGATGTTACTCAAGACCCAGGAAGAATATAAGGAAGCAGCAGATAAACATCGGAGAGTGCCCTGTTGTGAATGGTTTGAGATGAGTTTTGAGCAGAGGCTCCCTCTGGTGGTTACAAGCGGTGCTAGTTTGTCCAGTGAAGATTGTGAGGACTGGGAATCAGGTGTTACTGATTGGTCTTATATAAGGGAGTCACCTTCCCATCAGGGTTGCCGGTGATCAATTGTTCTGGTCTGGATCCTTTATTCCTGTTTCCCTTGTAGCCTGCTGTGTTGTGTCTGCATCTCCTGCTATCAGATAAGACATTTTCTTCTTTTGTGTTTGTGCTATATTTTTGCATTTTGTCCTGCACTTCTGTGGGGGCCTTCAGGGTCCCCTCCGGGGGCTTCTGCCCTCTCAGTTTTGTTCAGCCACTGATGTTTGTACTTTTGCTTTTTCCATTTTTTTCAGTGGCTGCTGTTTTGTTTTTGGTTACACCAGAGAACTAATTTAGGTGGAAGAGGTCGTGTGATCTCAGGTGTTTTTGAAATTAGTAGAGTTGGTGCCTTTCAGGGTTTTCTGGGATTGCAGTAAGTACCCTTCCTATCCTTTTCTATTTAGTTAGTTTGGGCCCCAGCGTTTGCTCATACTATTTTCTTTCTGTGTCAGTATTTCATCTTGTTTAACCGCCATTACATGTTTGGGGGCTTTCTATTATCTTTGGGGTTCTGCTCCGGGGCAGATAGCTTTCCTATTTCTATCTTTAGGTGTAGTTAGTTTCTCAGGCTGTGACGAGGCGTCTAGGACCAACGTAGGAACGCTCCACGGCTGCCTCTAGTTGTGGTGGTTAGTCAGGGTACTGCAATCTCATAGATTCCAACTGCTCTGGTGTATTGCCTTTTTTACCTGCACTCCTCAGCTACCGAAACATAACAGTATCACCGGCCTAAAAATTGAAAATTGTATGGTACTCACAGAAGGGAAAAAATATTGTGAAAGAAAAAAGGTTGTCAGAGATATTTTTCTGTTTGCTGCATTTTTTTTTTTTCCCTTTGTATCTCTGGGTGCTGGGGAGGATCTTTTCTCTCAATGGAGTTTGCACAGTTGTCTGGCCGTGTGGATCAGCTTGCCACTGAGGTTCGGAGTATTGCTATCTATCTTGCTGGGTTGCCTGTTGTGGAACCTAGGATTCCCATGCCAGATTTGTTTTTAGGGGATCGAGCTAAGTTTCAGAATTTCAAAAATAATTGTAAATTGTTTTTTGCCTTAAAATCTAAGTCCTCAGGGAATGCAGCGCAGCAGGTTCAAATTATCATCTCTCCTGCGCGGCGATCCTCAGGATTGGGCTTTTTCCCTGATACCTGGGGATCCTGTTTTGAGTGATGTTGATGCGTTTTTTCAGGCCTTGGGGTTATTGTACGATGAGCCTAATGTCACTGATCAAGCTGAAAAAGCCTTGTTGGCATTAAATCAGGGGCTTGATGACGCTGAGTTATACTGTCAGAGATTCCGTAGGTGGGCAGTCCTGACCACATGGAATGACGACGCTTTGGCAGCCCTTTTCCGGAAGGGTCTGTCTGATAATGTAAAGGATGTTATGGTGGGATTCCCTGTCCCCTCTGGTCTCAATGATTCTATGTCATTAGCGATTCAAATTGACAGACGTTTGCGTCAGCGGAGAAGTATGCGTGGAATGGTGTTGCCTTGTGAACCAGCTTCTGAACCCATGCAGTGTGATAGAGTGGTGTCTGGGGCACAGCGCCATGAGTTTCGAAAGCGCAATGGGTTATGTTTCTACTGTGGTGATGCCTCTCATGCTATTTCAGTCTGCCCTAAGCGGGGAAGACGTTTTGCACGCTCAGTTGTCTTGGGTAGTGTTCAGACTAAGTTTTTATTAACTGTCACTCTGATATGCTCTCTGTCCTCATTTTCTGCTCAGGCTTTCGTTGATTCTGGAGCAGCTATTAACCTGATGGATTATGATTTTGCTAAACGTTGTGGATTTCCCTTGATACCCCTACAGAAGTCTATTCCCCTACTGGGGATCGATTCTACCCCTTTGGCTGAGAATAAACCCCAGTTTTCTACTCAGGTGATAATGAGGGTTGAACCTGATCACCTGGAGTGCTGCAAATTTTTGGTTCTGTATAATCTGCATGACATTATCGTGCTGGGTTTTCCTTGGTTACAGTCTCATAATCCTGTTTTGGATTGGAAATCTGTGTCTGTGACCAGTTGAGGCTGCCAATGTGTTAATGCCAACACTCCTGTTTTTTCTGCCTCCCCCCCGGCTCAGGATGTTCCTGACTTTTTGATTGATTTTTCTGATGTGTTTAGCGAAAGTAAATCTGCATCCTTGCCTCCCCATAGGAGCTATGACTGCGCTATTGAATTAGTGCCGGGTAGTAAATTCCCTAAAGGTCACCTTTTTTAACTTGTCTGTACCTGAACATGACGCTATGCGGTCTTATATCAAGGAATCATTGGAGAAGGGTCATATCAGACCATCCTCTTCACCCTTAGGTGCCGGTTTTTTCTTTGTGGCCAAAAAGGATGGTTCATTAAGGCCGTGTATTGATTATCGTCTCTTGAACAATATTACTGTGAAATATCAATACCCGTTACCCTTGATTTCTGACCTGTTTTCCAGGGTGAAAAACGCTACTTGGTTTACCAAGCTTGACCTCAGGGGGGCGTATAACCTTATTCGCATTAAGCACGGGGATGAATGGAAGACCGCATTCAATACCCCTGAAGGGCATTTTGAGTACCTGGTGATGCCCTTTGGGCTCACTAATGCTCCTTCCGTCTTCCAGTCCTTCATGAATGACATTTTCAGGGATTTTGTGGACAAATTTCTGATTGTTTATTTGGATGATATCTTGATTTTTTCTAATGACTGGGACTCTCATGTGAAACATGTTCGAACTGTATTCCAGATTTTGAGAGAGAATGCTCTGTATATGAAGGGATCAAAGTGTCTTTTTGGCGTACAGAGGATCTCATTTCTGGGATTCATTTTGTCCCCATCTGTTATTGAAATGGACCCGGTCAAGGTTCAGGCCATCTGTGATTGGGTCCAACCTACTTCATTAAAGGCTCTTCAGAGATTTTTGGGTTTTGCCAATTTTTATCGTAAATTTATTGGTAATTTCTTGGTTATTGTTAAACCATTAACTGATTTGACCAGAAAGGGTTCTGATGTGGTGAATTGGCCTCCTGAGGCAGTCTCTGCATTTCAGGAACTTAAGCAGAGATTCACTTCTGCTCCTGTTCTACGGCAGCCTGATGTTTCTCTGCCATTTCAGGTGGAGGTTGATGCCTCTGAAATTGGGGCAGGTGCCGTTTTGTCCCAAAAAGATCCAGAGACCTCTAAAAGTAACCCTTGTGCCTTTTTCTCTCGAAAATTTTCTCCTACTGAACGTAATTATGACGTGGGTAATCGGGAGTTATTGGCCATGAAGTGGGCTTTTGAAGAGTGGAGACATTGGCTGGAGGGAGCCAAACATCAGGTGGTGGTCCTTACGGACCATAAGAATCTGGTCTATCTGGAATCTGCCAAGCGACTCAATCCTAGACAGGCCAGGTGGGCCTTGTTTTTCACACGTTTTAATTTTGTGGTTTCCTTTCTTCCTGGCACTAAGAATGTTAAGACGGATGCCCTCTCGAGGAGTTTCCTTGCGGACTCTCCTGGGTTATCTGATCCTTCTGTTATTTTGAAAGAGGGTGTAGTTCTTTCCGCCATCTCGCCCAATTTGAGACTTTCTCTGGAGGGGTGTCAGGAGGATAGGCCGAGCGCTGCCCTGTTGGAAAATTGTTTGTCCTGGACCAGTGGAAAAAGAGTGTGATGTCTGAGATTCATTGTTCCACATTGGCTGGGCATCCCGGAATTTTTGGTACCAGAGACTTGGTTAGTCGGTCCTTTTGGTGGCCTACCTTGTCTCGTGATGTCAGGGAATTTGTGCAGTCCTGCGGGACTTGCTCTCGCTCCAAGCCTTGCTCTCGCTCTAGTGGTTTGTTGATGCCATTGCCTGTGCCCAAGAGACCATGGACCCATATCTCTATGGATTTCATTTCCGACCTTCCTGTTTCTCAGAGAATGACCACCATCTGGGTAATTTGTGATAGGTTTTCCAAAATGATACATCTTGTGCCATTACCTAAGTTGCCTTCCTCCTCTGAATTGGTGCCGTTGTTCCTTCAGCACGTGGTTCGTTTACACGGCATTCCTGAGAACATTGTGTCTGACAGAGGAGTCCAGTTTGTTTCCAGATTTTGGAGGACTTTTTGTTCTAAACTGGGTGTTCAATTGTCTTTCTCCTCGGCATTTCATCCTCAGACCAATGGTCAAACTGAGAGAACAAACCAGACATTGGAGACTTATCTAAG
The DNA here is from genome assembly GCA_033576555.1 of Oophaga sylvatica. NCBI lineage: Eukaryota > Metazoa > Chordata > Amphibia > Anura > Dendrobatidae > Oophaga > Oophaga sylvatica. Next base: position 510,546,178 of record JARQOD010000001.1, read on the forward strand.
ATGCTTTGTGTCTGCTGATCAGGATGACTGGGTCTCTTTTTTGCCTTTGGCTGAGTTTGCTCTTAATAACAGGGCTAGCTCTGCCACTTTGATGTCTCCATTTTTTTGTAATTCTGGGTTTCACCCTCGATTTTCTTCAGGACAGACGGAGGCTTCTGTCTGTCCAGGTGTTGACTCTGTTGTGGAGCGTATGCAACAGATTTGGGACCAGGTAGTGGAGAGGTTGTCCCTCTCTCAGGAGAAGGCCCAGCGGTTTGCTAACCGGCATAGGACTGATGGTCCTCGGTTTAAAGTGGGGGACTTGGTCTGGTTGTCCTCAAAGAATATTCCTATGAGAGTAGCATCTCCTAAATTTAAGCCTAGGTTCATTGGACCTTATAAGATCATGGAGATTATTAATCCTGTTTCTTTTCGTTTGCTTCTTCCAGGGACATTTAAGATCCATAACGTGTTCCACAAATCCTTGTTGAAGAGGTTTGTTGAGCCAGTGGTTCCTGCTGCTGTGCCTCCTGACCCTGTTTTGGTTGAGGGCAATCTGGAGTATGTGGTTGAGAAAATATTAGATTCTCGTTTTTCTAGACGGAAACTCCAGTATTTGGTTAAATGGAGAGGTTATGGTCAGGAAGACAATTCTTGGGTGTTTGCTTCGGACATCCATGCTAGGAGACTTATCCGTGCGTATCATAGAACTCATCCTGACCGACCTGGTTGCTCAAATGAGGGTTCGGTGACCCCTCCTCAAGGGGGGGGTACTGTTGTGAATGGGTTTGAGATGAGTTCTGAGCAGAGGCTCCCTCTGGTGGTTACAAGCGGTGCTAGTCTGTCCAGTGAAGATTGTGAGGACTGGGAATCAGGTGTTACTGATTGGTCTTATATAAGGGAGTCACCTTCCCATCAGGGTTGCCGGTGATCAATTGTTCTGGTCTGGATCCTTTATTCCTGTTTCCCTTGTAGCCTGCTGTGTTGTGTCTGCATCTCCTGCTATCAGATAAGACATTTTCTTCTTTTGTGTTTGTGCTATATTTTTGCATTTTGTCCTGCACTTCTGTGGGGGCCTTCAGGGTCCCCTCCGGGGGCTTCTGCCCTCTCAGTTTTGTTCAGCCACTGATGTTTGTACTTTTGCTTTTTCCAGTTTTTTCAGTGGCTGCTGTTTTGTTTTTGGTTACACCAGAGAACTAATTTAGGTGGAAGAGGTCGTGTGATCTCAGGTGTTTTTGAAATTAGTAGAGTTGGTGCCTTTCAGGGTTTTCTGGGATTGCAGTAAGTACCCTTCCTATCCTTTTCTATTTAGTTAGTTTGGGCCCCAGCGTTTGCTCATACTATTTTCTTTCTGTGTCAGTATTTCATCTTGTCTAACCGCCATTACATGTTTGGGGGCTTTCTATTATCTTTGGGGTTCTGCTCCGGGGCAGATAGCTTTCCTATTTCTATCTTTAGGTGTAGTTAGTTTCTCAGGCTGTGACGAGGCGTCTAGGACCAACGTAGGAACGCTCCACGGCTGCCTCTAGTTGTGGTGGTTAGTCAGGGTACTGCAATCTCATAGATTCCAACTGCTCTGGTGTATTGCCTTTTTTACCTGCACTCCTCAGCTACCGAAACATAACAGTGCCCCCTGCTCTTCAGGTTGGAGACAAAGTTTGGCTGTCCACTAAAAATCTAAAGACACATGTACCATCCTCCAAATTGGGCCAAAAATTCATTGGACCTTTTCAAATTTCTGCAAAAATTAACCAGGTTGCTTTTCGTTTAAAACTTCCCAACAATCTAAAGATTCATCCAGTATTTCACATATCCTTGCTGAAACCCTTTTGTGAAAACCCGTTTCCAGGAAGAATTCAGCCACCTCCTCCACCAGAAAGGATCCGTGGTGAAGAAGAATACATTGTGGATAAGATTCTGGACTCCCGAAAATTCAGAGGTAAACTGCAGTATCTGGTGCAGTGGAAGGGTTATGGACCAGAGGAAAATTCATGGGAACCAAAGGACAACGTCCATGCTCCTAGACTGACAAGAGCCTTTCATCAGAGGTACCCAGATAAGCCATCTCCTGAGATGTCCAGAGGCCATCCTGGAAGGAGGGGAGTACTGTCAGGAATCGAACCCAGTACCTCTTGTCCACCGGCCAGCAGCTCTACTGTTGTGAATGGACTTGAAATGAGTTCTGAGCAGAGGCTCCCTCTGGTGGTTACAAGCGGTACTGGACTGTCCAGTGAAGATTGTGAGGATTGGGAATCAGGTGTTACTGACTGGTCTTATATAAGGGAGTCGCCTTCCATCAGGGTTGCCGATGATCAATTGTTCTGGTCTCAATCCTTGATTCCTGTTTCCTTTGTAGCCTGCTGTGTCGTGTCTGCATCTCCTGCTAACAGATAAGACATTTTCTTCTTTCTGTTTTTTTGCTTGATTTTTGCATTTTGTCCTGCACTTCCGTGGGGGCCTTCAGGGTCCCCTCCGGGGGCTTTTGCCCTCTCAGTTTAGTTCAGCCACTGATGTTTGTACATTTGCTTTTTCCAGTTTTTTCAGTGGCTGCTGTTTTGATTTTGCTACACCAGAGAACTAATTTAGGTGGTAGAGGTCGTGTGATCTCAGGTGTTTTTGAAATTAGTAGAGTTGGTGCTTTTCAGGGTTTTTTTGGGATTGCAGTAAGTGCCCTCCCTATCCTTTTCTATTTAGGTAGTTTGGGCCCCAACGTTTGCTCATACTATTTTCTGTCTGTGTCAGTATTTCTTCTTGTCTAACCGCCATTACATGTTTGGGGACTTTCTATGTTCTTTGGGGATCTGCTCCGGGGCAGATAGCTTTCCTCTTTCTATCTTTAGGTGTAGTTAGTTTCTCAGGCTGTGACGAGGCGTCTAGGACCAACGTAGGAACGCTCCACGGCTGCCTCTAGTTGTGGTGGTTAGTCAGGGTACTGCAATCTCATAGATTCCAACTGCTCTGGTGTATTGCCTTTTTTACCTGCACTCCTCAGCTACCGAAACATAACACTCTACCATCTGAGCTATTCTGCTGGCTGCAAGGTTCCTTGCTGAACCCAGATACCATTGACTGTTCTTCCTGATCGGCTCCACCCAGTGCTCTCTTGATTGGCCTCTGATTACCAATTACACACCCTATATAAACCTGGCCCTGTGGGTGTGTCATTGCGAGATTATTGTGCTCTTAGCCTTTAGTCAAGCGTTTCCTGCTGTTCCTGCTGCTACTAACACCGCTCTCCTGTGAACTGACCTCGGCCTGCCCTTCTGACTACGCTCTCCGCCTGATCCATTGCTACTAACACCGCTCTCCTGTGAACTGACCTCGGCCTGCCCTTCTGACTACGCTCTCCGCCTGATCCATTGCTACTAACACCGCTCTCCTGTGAACTGACCTCGGCCTGCCCTTCTGACTACGCTCTCCGCCTGATCCATTGCTACCAATACCGCTCTCCTGTGAACTGACCTCGGCCTGCCATTCTGACTACGCTCCCTGCCTGATCCAGTGCTACTAATAACGCCTTTCCAGTGTACCGACCCGGCTATCTCTGACCACGTTACCTGCCTCTGCTTCCCCTAGTGTTTGCAGTAACATCGGCTCCAACCCAGACGGGATCCTGACAGAATAATCTCGCGCCAAAATGGAGTCTGCTGTAAACACCCTGAGGCAGCAAGTTACGGAACTTCAAAATTTTTGTACTAACTCTCAAGGAAAATATTCCAAGTTACAAACTGAGTTCACGGGTCTACAACAGGAAGTAATTGAGCTACAAAAACAACTTCTGGACATGCGCAATTCAGGGTCCGAATCAAACGCGCGGCTGCCGCTGCCTGCAAAGTTCAGTGGGGATCGCCAGCAGTACCGAGGATTCCTCAATCAATGCCGCATATACTTCCAGATGCAACCTGCTCCCTTTACCAGTGAGAGGAAGAAAGTTTTTTTCATGATAAATCTCCTGACTGATGAAACTCTTGCTTGGGCTTCACCTTATGTAGAAAAGAACTATGGCCTCCTTAATGACCTGGAAGCTTTCACCGCAGCTATGAATCAAGTTTTTGATGACCCAAACCGCTGTGCCACAGCAGAAACCAAATTACATAACTTGCGCCAAGGACGTCGCTCTGTTGCGGAATATACATCGGAGTTCCGTCGCTGGGTGGCCGACACCACCTGGAATTCAGCGGCCCAGAGAAGTCAATTTCGACGAGGGTTATCAGAACCAGTGAAAGACGAGCTTGCCAGGGTTGAGACCCCTGACCAGTTGGAGGACTTTATTCAACTGTGTATCCGGATTGACCAGAGACTTACTGAAAGGAGAAAGGAGAGACTGCGAGCACTTGGGAATAGCCCTGGCTTCTCATTTTCAGCATCAGACCACCAAGAAAAGACGCAAGGCGTGTCTGAACCGATGCAGATCGACGTCATCCGAAGACCACTCTCTGCACAGGAGAAGGAGAGGCGACGTGCAGAACATCTCTGCCTCTATTGTGGGGACCCTGGACACTATGCCATCAACTGTCCTAACAAAAGGACTATAGCCTTTACCAACAACAGGTCTGCCAGCAATATGGACCTTTCTCAGCAGTCGGATTCCATCTTGCAGACTATCTCATCAGTAACGCCAGAAACAGACAAAATATATACTACATCATCTCATTTTGTAATCCCCATTCAGGTTGTAATGGGCACCCAAAAAATACAATGCTCTGCCCTGTTGGATTCGGGAGCAGGAGGAAATTTTATGGACTTAAAATTTACACGTGATAACAATATTTCCAGTAGGACCAAATCCACACCAATTGAAATGGAAACTGTGGATGGATCACCTTTGTCTTCTGGACCTGTCACGCATGAGACAATCGAACTTGAGATTTGCATCGAACCGGATCATCATGAAGCTGTCAGTTTCCACCTTATTTCATCTCCGAAATTTCCGGTTATTCTAGGGATCTCCTGGTTTTCAGTTCATAACCCTTCTATCAACTGGGCATCAAGGACCATCACCTTTCCATCTGACTACTGCAAGAATAATTGTCATAAGGAACCCCCTGTTCTCCAACATGTCCAAATCTCTGAGATTTCGCATGAGAAGGAAGAGAAACTACCACCTCAATATCAGCAGTTCTCTGATGTCTGCAGTAAGAAGAAAGCAGATCAATTACCTCCTCACCGTCCTTACGACTGTCCCATTGAATTGCTGCCAGGAACAACCATTCCATTTGGGCGGATTTACAATCTTTCCGAACCTGAATTGAAGGTATTAAGAGAGTTCCTGGATGAAAATTTAAAGAAAGGCTTTATTCGACCTTCCACATCTCCAGCTGGGGCACCCCTGTTCTTTGTTGAAAAGAAAGATTCCACTCTGCGGCCATGTATTGACTACAGAGAGATTAATAATATCACCGTCAAGAATCGCTACCCGCTACCCTTGATTCCTGAACTATTCGAGAGACTCCGTTCTGCGAAAATCTTTACGAAGCTGGATCTTAGAGGGGCTTACAATCTCATACGGATTCGCCCAGGAGATGAGTGAAGACCGCCTTCAGAACGAGATATGGACATTTTGAATCTCTGGTTATGACCTTTGGCCTTAGCAATGCCCCAGCCACCTTTCAACATTTTATTAATGATGTATTTTGAGATTTCTTGGATCAATTCGTTGTGGCTTATCTCGATGATATTCTTATATTTTCAGACACCTTGGAAGAGCATCGCAGGCACGTCCAGTTAGTCTTGGAACGACTACAGGAGAACCATCTTTACATTAAACTTGAAAAATGTGAGTTTGAACAAACCAGTTTTCAATTTCTGGGATATATCATCTCCCCAGAAGGTCTGAGCATGGATCCCGGCAAAATCAATGCTGTAGTGGACTGGCCTGTTCTAAGAAATTTAAAAGACGTCCAGCGTTTCATAGGATTTGCAAATTTTTACCGAAAATTTATAAAGAACTTTTCACGGATCATACTACCAATTACTACACTAACAAAAAAAACCAAAGCATTTTTCTGGTCTCCGGAGGCACAGGAGGCTTTTGACAAGTTGAAAACTCTTTTTACGTCTGCTCCATTGTTAGTACACCCAAATCCTGAATTGCCATTTACTATCGAAGTGGACGCCTCGGACTCTGCAGTGGGAGCCATTCTGTCTCAGCGAGTTGGGGACAAAATGCAACTTCACCCATGTGCGTTTCTTTCCCACACCATGTCATCTGCAGAAAAGAACTACGACATCGGTAATAAAGAACTGTTAGCCATTAAAGTTGCCTTCTCCGAGTGGAGACATCTTCTAGAAGGTGCCAATCACCCTGTGACTGTCCTCACGGACCACAAGAATCTTGAATTCCTCCGTACAGCAAAAAGATTGTCTGCAAGACAAGCACGATGGGCCTTATTTTTCTCAAGATTCAATTTTATAATTTCTTACCGGCCTGGTTCAAAAAATGGCAAGGCTGATGCCCTGTCCAGGATGTGTTCGGAACCTCAGGAAAGGTCTAGTAATGACGATACAATTCTAGGCCCTAAAAATTTTTTGGGAATATTGCACTCTAAAGGACTATGTAATAGAATTAAAGATGGATATCAAGAGGACTCTTTCCTTAACCATCCTTCGGAAGACATCAATCTTTCATTCAAAGAGGGGTTTTGGATGCAGAAACACAAAATATATGTACCTGAATCTTCTCGCCTTGAAGTCCTCAAAAGTGTCCATGATTCTAAACTGGCAGGACATCCTGGAGTTGCAAAAATACAAGACTTACTACTTCGTTTCTTTTGGTGGCCTAATTGTAGGAAGGACGTAAGGAAATATGTTTTAACCTGTTTAACATGCGCACGAAACAAGACCCCACGATCGTCTCCTCTAGGACTCTTGCAACCACTCCCAGTTCCATCCAGGCCTTGGGGATCTATTTCCATGGATTTTATTGTGGAACTACCCCCTTCCAAACAGATGACCGTCATTCTTGTCATAGTGGACCGACTCACAAAAATGGCCCACTTTATTCCAACTGAAGGAATTCCTACTGCTGAAAAAACTGCAGAACTGATGATCAAAGAGGTATTCAGGTTACATGGAATTCCTGACAGCGTGGTGTCTGACAGAGGCGTTCAGTTTACGTCAAAATTTTGGAAGAGTTTCTGTACAGCCTTGGGAGTCACGGTGAACCTTTCTACCGCTTTCCATCCTCAGTCCATGGCCAGACGGAGAGAACGAACCAGACTTTGGAGCAATACCTCCGTTGCTTCATTTCCTATCTTCAGGATGACTGGGTGGACTATTTACCAACAGCAGAGTTTGCCTACAACAACTCCATACATAGCGCTACATCTCAAACCCCATTTTTTGTTAACTATGGATTACATCCAGTATTTATCCCTAATCTGCCAGTGAACACTCCCATTCCTGCTGTTAATGACAGGCTTGCAAAATTACAGGAATTCCAGAAGGAACTATCAGAGATGTTACTCAAGACCCAGGAAGAATATAAGGAAGCAGCAGATAAACATCGGAGAGTGCCCCCTGCTCTTCAGGTTGGAGACAAAGTTTGGCTGTCCACTAAAAATCTAAAGACACATGTACCATCCTCCAAATTGGGCCAAAAATTAATTGGACCTTTTCAAATTTCTGCAAAAATTAACCAGGTTGCTTTTCGTTTAAAACTTCCCAACAATCTAAAGATTCATCCAGTATTTCACATATCCTTGCTCAAACCCTTTTGTGAAAACCCGTTTCCAGGAAGAATTCAGCCACCTCCTCCACCAGAAAGGATCCGTGGTGAAGAAGAATACATTGTGGATAAGATTCTGGACTCCCGAAAATTCAGAGGTAAACTGCAGTATCTGGTGCAGTGGAAGGGTTATGGACCAGAGGAAAATTCATGGGAACCAAAGGACAACGTCCATGCTCCTATACTGACAAGAGCCTTTCATCAGATAAGCCATCTCCTGAGATGTCCAGAGGCCATCCTGGAAGGAGGGGAGCACTGTCAGGAATCAAACCCAGTACCTCTTGTCCACCGGCCAGCAGCTCTACCATCTGAGCTATTCTGTTGGCTGCAAGGTTCCTTGCTGAACCCAGATACCATTGACTGTTCTTCCTGATCGGCTCCACCCAGTGCTCTCTTGATTGGCCTCTGATTACCAATTACACACCCTATATAAACCTGGCCCTGTGGGTGTGTCATTGCGAGATTATTGTGCTCTTAGCCTTTAGTCAAGCGTTTCTTGCTGTTCCTGCTGCTACTAACACCGCTCTCCTGTGAACTGACCTCGGCCTGCCCTTCTGACTACGCTCTCCGCCTGATCCATTGCTACTAACACCGCTCTCCTGTGAACTGACCTCGGCCTGCCCTTCTGACTACGCTCTCCGCCTGATCCATTGCTACTAACACCGCTCTCCTGTGAACTGACCTCGGCCTGCCCTTCTGACTACGCTCTCCGCCTGATCCATTGCTACCAATACCGCTCTCCTGTGAACTGACCTCGGCCTGCCATTCTGACTACGCTTCCTGCCTGATCCAGTGCTACTAATAACGCCTTTCCAGTGTACCGACCCGGCTATCTCTGACCACGTTACCTGCCTCTGCTTCCCCTAGTGTTTGCAGTAACATCGGCTCCAACCCAGACGGGATCCTGACAGCAATCTTTCTAGCTGCGATACTCTTCCCTGTTAGGCCATTTTTGTGCATTGCAATGATGACTGCACGTGTTTCTTTAGAGAAAACCATGGTTAACAGAAGAGAAACAATGATGCCAAGCACCAGCCTCCTTTTAAAATGTCCAGAGGTGTCATTCTTACTTAATCATGACAGATTGATCTCCAGCCATGTCCTCATCAACACCCACACCTGTGTTAATGGAGCAATCACCGAAAAGAGGTTAGCTGGTCCTTTTAAGGCAGGGCTGCAATGATGTTGAAATGTGTTTTGGGGGATAAAGTTCATTTTCTAGCCAAATATTGACTTTGCAAGTAATTGCTGTTAAGCTGATCACTCTTTATAACATTCTGGATTATATGCAAATTGCCATTAGAAAAAGTGAAGCAGTAGACTTTGTAAAAATTAATATTTGTGTCATTCTCAAAACTTTTGTCCATGACTGTACACTTATTTTTCAGTGCCATTAAACAGAGGCGCTGAGGCACAAGTACCCTTAATTGCCGCCAATAAAAGTCGTAAACGTTCGTTAAGGGGTTAGGGGATAGTGGGTTCAGGAGCGATGAGTGTGGTTTTGTGTCTTGTTTGTTTTTTCTAATATGAAGTCACTAAAAATTACTAAAATAAAAAACGCCAATCTGTAATGACCCTGCCCCTCTCAATTACATTAGGTTTTCAAAGGAATTCTGGATTAAATTCTGTGTTCTAAACCATTCTGCTCTAAATTTCATGTCTGATAACTTTCTTTTTTGGTGTCTTAGGGTGAGTTTCCACGGTCAGGAAACGCTGCGTTTGGCGCTGTGCGCTGGCGCAGGCCAAACACGCAGCGTCCAGATGTTACAGCATAGTGGAGGGGATTTCAAGAAATCCCGTCTCCACTATGCGTAACAACACGCAGGCGGAAGACCTGCGTATCCGGACATGCTGCGCGTCTTTTCAGACCGCAGCATGTCCTAGCGTATTGCGGCGACGCTGCGTCGCCGCAACGGAATTTAACACAGGGCTATGCAGCCCTGCGTTCTTTCCGGAGGTGTCCTGAACACCTCCGGAAAGAGCGCGCATCAGAAAGGGGGCGGGGCTTAGACGGAGCGGAATTTCCGCTCCGTCAAATGCGCTGTGGTTCCGGACCGTGGAACCACAGCCTTACAGGAGGTGAAAGCACTATTTGATAACGAAAATTGTCCAACAGTGATAAGTTGTTAGTTTGCTCACAACAATAACTGGTATGTTCCATTCCAGTCTGATACTGATGCACAACAGGTAAGATGGGTCCTTGTTCCCATTATCATTTTTTTTTGGTTCTTTCTTACTCTTAAATGAAAAGTCACAAAAGGTGGTGTGCAACAAATTTATTCCAAACAACAAGACTTCCCTTTTCTTAATCTTTCACCAAATAATACAAACTGTACTTTTTAAATCCGTGTCTGAATGGCTGTATATCTTGACAGTAAAATGCAAATTATGAGTCCTACCAGAAAGTATAACTTCTCTGTACACCGAGCCTGACTGACAGCTGTAGCTTTGTCCTGAGCACTATGAGATCTCTGCTGCAGAAGGGACACTGAGGAGCAGTCAGTCAGGCAAGGTTAAAAAAACACAGCTATTCTGACATTAATTTTCAGCATAAGCACACCAGCCTCTTTGGGTTTAAAATATATAATGTATGTGTTGTGAAATCTGGTGACATCTGCTGTGTCAGGTTTATTTAACCCCTTTCTAACATTTGACGTGCTATCCCGTCCAAGTGCCCGGGAACTTAATTCCCAAGGACAGGATAGTATGTCATAGTCGATCGGCCGTGCTCACGGGGGGAGCGCGGCCGATCGATGCCGGGTGTCAGCTTCCGGCACTTTAACCCCTGTCACAGCGTTCCGGCGGCTGCAGAGGGGCTGACCCGCGGGGTCCTGATCGTTCCCATGGAGACCTGGATGTCGTCTCAGGTTAGTGCACAAAGAAGCTGCAGCGCTGCAAGCTTCTATTGCATGCAGATGCTGCTTCATCAGCAAGCTATAGAAGCGATCAACCTGCAGAAAATGAGTGTCCCATAGTGGGACAATATGTAAAAATAAGAATTAAATAAAAAAAAATAATTGTAAAAGTATTTTAAAAAATAATAATAAAAAAAATCAATATTTATTGTATCAATAATAAAATATTTTAGTGAAAAAAAATCTAAATACTGAAATTAGACATATTTGGTATCCCCGCTTTCGTCACGATCCGCCCTATAAAATTGTCCCACTAGTTAACCCCTTTAGTGAACACCATAAAAAAAACTAGGCAAAAAAACAATGCTTTATCATCATACCACCGAACAAAAAGTGGAATAACACGCGATCAAAAAGACGGATATAAATAAACGTTTTACCACACGCGGAACGGTATAAATGCCCCCCCCAGAAAGAAATTCATGAATTGCTGGTTTTTGTTCATTCTGCCTCCCAAAAACCGGAATAAAAAGCGATCAAAAAATGTCATGTGCCCGAAAATGGTACCAATAAAAGAGTCAACTCGTCCCACTAAAACAAGACCTCAAATGACTCTGTGGACCAAAATATGGAAAAATTATAGCTCTCAAATTATGATGATGCAAAAATGTTTTTGCAAAAAAAGCATCTACATTGCACCCAAACAGTGGTGTACCCCCACATATGGGGTATCGGCGTACTCAGGACAAATTGCACAACTTCTGGGGTCCAATTTCACCTGGTACCCTTGGGAAATTAAAAAAATTGGGGGCGACATCATTTTTGGAGAAAAAATATGATTTTTTATTTTTACTGCTCTACGATATAATCTTCTGTGAAGCACTTGGGGGTTCAAAGTGCTCACCACACATCTAGATAAGCTCCTTAGGGGGTCTACTTTCAAAAATGGTGTCACATGTGGGAGGTTTCCACTGTTTAGGCACGTCAGGGGCTCTCCAAACGCGACATGGCGTCCAATCTCAATTCCAGCCAATTCTGCGTTGAAATAGTCAAACCGCGCTCCTTCCCTTCCGAACTCTGCCGTGCACCAAACAGTGGTGTACCCCCACATATGGGGTATCAGCGTTCTCAGGAAAAATTGCACACCAACTTTTGGGGTCCAATTTCTCCTGTTACCCTTGGTAAAATAACAAAAATTGTATCTGAAGTAAATATTTTGTGAAAAAAAGGTAAATGTTCATTTTTTTTAAAACATTCCAAAAATTCCTGTGAAGCACCTGAAGGGTTAATAAACTTCTTGAATGTGGTTTTGAGCACCGTGAGGGGTGCCATTTTTAGAATGGTGTCACTTTTGGGTATTTTCTATCATATAGACCCCTCAAAGTGACTTCAAATGTGATGTGATCCCTAAAAAAAACATGGTGTTGTAAAAATGAGAAATCACTGGTCAAGTTTTAACCCTTATAACTTCCTAACAAAAAAAAAAATTTGGTCACAAAATTGTGCTGATGTAAACTAGCCATGTGGGAAATGTTATTTAGTAACTATTTTGTGCAATATAACTCTCTGATTTAAGGGTATAAAAATTAAATGTTTGAAAATTGCAAAATTTTCACAATTTTTGCCATATTTCCATTTTTTTCAGAAATAAACGCAAGTTATATCGAAGAAATTTTACCACTAACATGAAGTACAATATGTCACGAGAAAACATTCTCAGAATCGCCAAGAACCTTTGAAGCGTTCCAGAGTTATAACCTCAAAAAGGGACAGTGGTCAGAATTATAGAAATTGGCCCGGTCATTAACGTGCAAACCACCCTCGGGGTTAAAGGTATGTCTGAAAATGGCACTAAATTTGCACATCTTTGCCTGCTAAAATCTGGCGTAATTAGATTTTCTGCCCTTGATTAACCAAAATAGACCAAATTCATGAACTCATGTGTTCATACATTTCCTGCCAATCACGACTGCTTCCGGCTTTTCTAGGACTGTGTGACATGAAGCAATCTTAGTATATGAATGTGCAGGTCCGGCCGATGTTCTCTTTAGGCCTTTGTCATGTAGCGGAAACATGTAGTGGAGAGCAATCGCACTGCACACGGATGTAAGTCGGATGCTAGGTGTGAAAAATCGCATTGTACTCGCATGAAAAAAAACGCATGATACTTGCTTTACATTCATATGACTCTGTAGGAACAAAATCGGACCGATTATAAAATCGCTAGTGTGACTCCAGTTCCCTTTTTAACCCCTTTGCTAGATGCACCATACTAGTACTGTACATGTCACTTCTCCTCCTTTGATATGGGCTCCGGCAGTGAGCCCACAACTTTCCTGGCACATGTCAGCTGTTTTGAACAACTGACATGTGCCCGAAACAGCCGTGGGTGTAAAGGGCCCGCTTCACACAATGATCTCGCTAGCGAGATCGCTGCTGAGTCACTAGTTTTGTGACGCAGCAGCGAGCTCACCAGCGATATCGCTGTGTGTGACATTCAGCGACGATCAGCCCCCCTGCCGGGTATCGCTGATCGTCGCTGAAATGTCTGGACATTTTTTTGATCGCTGGTCTCCCGCTGACAGGCACGCATCGCTGCGTGTGATAGGCGGGAGACCAGCGATCCGCTGGTAACCAAGGTACACAGCGGGTTTCCAGGCGCGGGGCAGTGCCTAGAAACCCGCTGTGTACCTTGGATACCAGCTCCCTGAAGCAGGGAGCTGGTAACCAAGGTACACAGCGGGTTTCCAGGCACCGCGCAGCGCCTGGAAACCCGATGTGTACCTTGGTTACCAGCTCTCTGCTTCAGGGCGCTGGTATCCAAGGTACACTGCGGGTAACTAGCGATGTTTACCCGCAGTGTCCTTGTGCTGATCGCTGCCTGTTTGGCAGCTCAGCAGCGATAATATAGCGATACACCAGCGATCCTGATCGTTGTCGGGATTGCTTGTGTGTCGCTATGTGAGACCCAGCCTTAATTGCGATCCACCCGCAGGTATTAACCTGTTAAATGCCGCTGTCAAACTCTGACAGCAGCATTTAACGTGTGCTTCCGCCCATCTGGCAGGAAATCCGTCCATCGGTGATCGCTGGTCTCCTGGAGACCTCTATAGTTGTCACTGCCGGCTTGCTGTGAGCGCCGCCCTGTGGTCGGTGCTCATAGCAAATGAGTAATTCTGCTACATACGGGTGAATTAATCATCGCCTGTATGTAGCAGAGCTGATTGGGTTATGGCAGTTTCTAGTCTCCCATGTAGACTACTGAAGCATGCCAAAAGTAAAAATAAAAAAATATCAAAATATTTAAAAATATAAAAAAAAATAAAAGTTTAAATCACCCCCTTTCACCCCATTCAAAAAAAAAAACCAAACACACATATTTGGCATCGCCGCGTTCAGAATCGCCCGATCTATCAATAAAAATAAGGATTAACTTGATCGCTAAATAGCGTAGCGACAAAAAAGTCAAAACGCCAGAATTACAAATTTGGTCACCAAGACATTGCATTAAAATGCAATAACGGGCGATCAAAAGATCATATCTGCACTAAAATGGTATAATTAAACACGTCAGCTCAGCATGCCAAAAATATAAGACCTCACCCAACCCGAGATCAGGAAAAATGGAGACACTACCGGTCTCGGAAAATGGCACAATTTTTTTTCTTAACAAACTTTTGATTTTTTTCACCACTTAAATAAAAAAGAATAGAAAAAAGAACCTAGACATGTTTGGTGTCTAATGGCCTGGAGCATCATAATGGCAGGTCAGTTTTAGCATTTCATGATCATAGTAAAAAAAAAAAAAAATTCAAAAAAAGTTGTGGAATTGCATTTTTTTTTTGCAATTTCACCACTTAGAATTTTTTTTCCCGTTTTTGAGTACACAATAGATGAAACCAATGTTGACATTCAAAAGTACAACTTGTCCTACAAAAAACAAGCCCTCACATGGCCATATTGACAGAGAAATAAAAAAGGTATGGCTCTGGGAAGAAGGGGAGTGGAAAACAGAAACACAAAATGGGCTGCGGCGCGAAGGGGTTAAAGCAATGACTTGTGCTCTAGTAAGTTTTTATACATTTCATCCCAATCCAGGTAACCCCTATCCATACAGTGACAGCTGGTGTTGGATGCTCTGCCATGGGTAACATAACTATTTTTTCTACATCAGACCCGTTGCCATGTTCGGCTTTATGACCTCACAGAAGCGTTGTCCACGAGTCATGGAATGCTCAGCAAGAACGGTCAGTGCGAGGCAAGCAGAGGTAGAGAAGAGAGCTGAGCACTAACCCAGAGCGACTTGAGTTACTTGTTTCTTTTATTTTATTTATTTATTTTTTTACTTTTTTTGGGAGTGTTTTACCATCTGCACACACTTGTGTGTGTGGAGGGGAAGGCAGCCTAATGGCTGCACCCGTAGCTGGAGGGAAGATCCAACTACGGAGACGTCACCCACATGCCAGGACATCCCCATACAGCCAGAGGCCTGGACACCACCAAAGGCAAACTGGCTTCTCTGGGTGTTTAATGGCAGCACTTTATTCTATCATGTCATTTATTAAATGCCTGTTCCAAACACCGGAAGAGGAAACGGGCGGATATTTGAATAGTCCACCACCAACTGATACTGGCCGATATTCGGAAAGTCCACCACCAAATCCTCCACCAACCGAAACGGGCCAAAATGTGAAAAATCCACCACCGTCGCCTCCACCAACTAAAAAAATGCACCAGTTTGAAAGACTGAAATTGTTTCTACAATCTAAAGGATACAGCATGGAAGGACAAGAACCAGAGCCATTGGTTATGATGAAACACCCGAAACTCCCCAACGATGATGAGGTGCAGACATTGGCAAAGTCGTTCAAGATCCTATTCGCCAGGTACGACCCAACTTCCTCTCAAACACCTGAAGTTCCACCACGTATTAAGGTGACTGCTAAAGAAGCCTACAGACCTATGCCATACATGCCAGTCAGCTATGCTGCTAGAAAGAACATGCAAGCAATGCTGATGAGCCCACATGGAGTACGCCGGAACTACATGAGAGATGAGGGCATCATTTCTGGTGCTTGGAAGATTACTCTCCCTAGGAGAGAATACCGCGGCACTATGATTTAGCCGGAGGAAAATATAGTGGTGAGTGGCTTGCAGCATGCCCATAACATCTTGTGCGCAGCTGCTTCTCAGATTTTATGGTTTTGACTATGGCTTGTTTAATGGATCACGTTTTGGACTGCCGCCTGCCCTGACCTCTGCTTGTTCAATGGATCACGTTTTGGACTGCCGCCTGCCCTGACTTCTGCTTGTTCAAATGTTTTTTTTAACCATAAACTTTTTATTAAAATTTTAAATAAAGTCCTCTTTAACAACCATTTAGCCTCCAGTCATTGTTACAGAAGTTTCCTCAAAACATTAATCGGCTAAATATAATAACAATTTAACAAAGCTAAACATGATAGGAAAAAGAAGGGAAAAGGGAAGGGGTGATGACAACAAATGACTATACCCCTATATTACCATTAATAGCTCTATTACATCTCTGTGACCACAGTGTTTAGTCTGAATGATCGCCAGCTGTCCCATTTCCTGAGATATGATGTTATATTATTGGTGGATGAAGCAATCATCTTCTGTGATAAACAATTGTCATTCACCAATGCCACGATTTCAGTTGATGACGAACATTTGGGATTTTTCCAATATCCTGCGATTTTAATTTTAGTAGCTATGAGGATGAGCGCAATCACTGTCCTGAACTCGTACGGGATTAAGTCCAGGTCAATGGCCAGAAGCGCCTGCTCTTTCCCAGTTTTCATTGGGATACCACTAATTTACACTACAGTAGATGGGAGATTGCGTCCCAGAGCTGCTCCTTTTTATGGCACTTCCACCTGACGTGTAACATTTCTGCGTTAGCTTCTCCGCACCTCCAGCACACATCTGGGGAGCTGCTGTAGATCTTAAACAGTCCGTATGGTGTGAAGTACCACCTGTACAGCAGCTTTCTGGCGTTCTCCAGGTGATTAGTGCATTTACAGTGTGTCCCTATCATTGAGAAGGACGTCCGCCATTGACCCGGGGTGATCCCACATTGCAGATCAGTCTCCCATTTTGGAGATACGAGTCAAGAGAGGGCAACGTCTCCTCCAGCATATGGTTGTAGCTTACGGACCGCGCTCTCATCTATTGCGCTGGAGCGAGGAGCATTGTGTATAGTTTGGAGGGTTGTTACAATATTATCTTTTTTTTCCTTGTAGAAAATGTCTTATTTGTAAATATTTATAACGATCGTTATGTGGAAGGAGGTATTTCTCTCTGATCATAGAGGATAACAATATTCCTTCCTCGTACATGACCCCAACCAATAGGACTCCCAGGGATTTCCAGTTTTGAATCTGGAGGTCAGGAATACACCGCTCCAAAGTCTCTATGGGGGCTTTAGAGAGCGCCAAATTGATAGTATGAAGTTTACTGATTAGAATGCTCCACACTCCCAGTGCCGCTTCCACAGTTGGTGGCAGACACAATTTCCCATCATCACCGGGGTTAGGCCCAGTAATGATATATGAGTAAAAAAAAAGATGCAACATTTGGGGATTTTATGAAATGTTTCTCGATTTCTATCCAATGTCATCCTTATCGTTCCACATCAAGCTCAGTTGTTCAAATATGGCTGCCCTATAATACCTCTCCACTGAGGGACAGCCCAGGCCTCCCTCTTTTATTGGCATATATAGTATATTTTCATAGGGACTGTGACAGGAAGGTTACGGAATACATGCATGCAATATTTGGGGTCCCACTGAGAACTCCCCTATGGGCCAGTCCGAGCCTGGCTGTATACCCTTTCTCCCCCTCAGTATACAGCTGTGTGTACAGCACAGACTTTCCCGCCTCCTCCGCTCGGGGTGGCGCGCGCAGTGAGGTTGGGGGCGTGTCCCTCCGACGCGCGTCCTCGCCTGCTCCTCAGTTATTACTTAGCGCGGCCTCTAGTGCGCGCTCCCGCGTAGTGTCTGCTCTCTGGTGACGCAGACTCGTTGTCGTGTTCCGCCGTGCGCTCCGCTTCTCGCTGTTATATCACCTTGTCGTGGTCGTTGTTTCCCCGGTTTTTGTGTCCCCTCATGGCGGGCGGCCTGTAGTATCACACACCCCCTGTCCTCTCCTCAGTGGCCGCAGAGCGTTGTGGGGGAATCATGGCGGCCGGCAGCGGCGGAGGAGGCGGCGGGAGCAGTAAGGCCTCTGTTGGGGCCCTGGAGGCCGCTCTGGACAGGAAGATGCAGGGAGTCACCAACACCATGGAGTCCATCCAAAGCCTGTCCTCCTGGTGCATCGAGAACAAGCGGCAGCACGCCACCATCGTGCACTACTGGCTGAAGTGGTCCGCGATGTGATTAAGCCTTTGGGGGGATACAGGTTCCCATCTGTCTGAGAGTGCAAGCCCCAGGTGTGAATACAGCCATTTGCCCAAAGTCGAGGTCCACAGTGAACACTTGCCCACGAGAGCGCAGCACCACAAGGCCACACTGCCC
>JARQOD010000001.1:510564372-510695796 GCA_033576555.1 Oophaga sylvatica
AAAAAGTTATGTCAATTTTTTCCTTCCACATTGCTTCAGCTCCTGTGAAGCACCTGAAGGGTTAATAAACTTCTTGAATGTGGTTTTGAGCACCTTGTGGGGTGCAGTTTTTAGAATGGTGTCACTTTTGGGTATTTTCTATCATATAGACCCCTCAAAGTGACTTCAAATGTGATGTGGTCCCTAAAAAAAAAATTGTGTTGTAAAAATGAGAAATCGCTTGTCAACTTTTAACCCTTATAACTTCGTAACAAAAGAAAATTTTGTTCCCAAAATTGTGCTGATGTAAAGTAGACATGTGGAAAATGTTATTTATCAAGAAATTTGTGTGACATCTCTCTGATTTAACGGCATAAAAATTTCAAATTTGAAAATTGCGAAATTTCTTTCGGCATATTTCCGTTTTTTTCATAAATAGAAGCAAGTCATATAATTTTTTTTTTTACCACTAACGTGAAGTCCAATATGTCACGAAAAAACAATCTCAAAATCAGCAGGATTCGTTAAAGCGTTCCAGAGTTATAACCTCATAAAGTGACAGTGGTCAGAATTGTAAAAATTGGCCCGGTCATTAAGCTGCAAAATGGCTCTGTCAATAAGGGGTTAAATAAATACAGAAAATTAAATATATTCTGTAAAAATCAAATCAAGGCAGCAAAGATTGAGACAGAGACTCATTGCCAGAGAAAGTAAAAATAATCCCAAAATATTCTTTAACTACATAAATAGTAAGAAACTAAAAAATGATAGTGTTGGTCCCCTTAAAAATAGTCTGGGTGAAATGGTGGATGAGGAAAAAGCCAATTTGATTACTTTTTTCAACAGTATTTACACAAGAAAATCCCATGACGGATAACATGATCAGTGATAAAAAAAAAAAAAATTCTCCATTAAATGTCACCTGCTTAACCCAGCAAGAAGTACGGCTGCGTCTAAAAATCACTAAAGTAGACAAATCCCCGGTCCCGGATGGGATACACTCCCGAGTACTGCAAGAATTAAGTACAGCCATAGATAGACCATTATTTTTAATATTTAAAGATTCCATAATAAGAGTCTGTACCACAGGACTGGCTTATAGCAAATGTGGTGCCAATATTCAAAAAGGGTCAAAATCTGAACTTAAAAATTATAGGCTAGTAAGCTTAACCTCTACTGTGTGTAAAATCCTGGCGGGTTTTCTAAGAGATGCTATACTGGAGTATCTGAAGAATTACCTCATGACCCAATATCTGCATGGGTTTACGAGAGATCGTTCCAGTCAGACTAATCTGATAAGCTTCTATGAAGTGGTAAGTTCCGGACTGGACCAGGGAAACAAAGTGGACATGGTGTATATGGACTTTTCAAAAGCTTTTGATACGGTGCCACACAAAATGTTGATACATAAAATGAGAACAGTGGGGTTAGGGGAAAATAATTTGTAAGTGGGTTAAGAGCTGGCACAGGGATAGGAAACAAAGGGTGGTTACTAATGGAGCACACTCGGACTGGGTCACGGTTAGCAGTGGGGTACCGCAGGGTCGGTGTTGGGCCCTCTTCTTTTTGACATATTTATTATTGATCTTGTAGGGGCATACAGAGTAGTATTTCAGTATTTGCAGATGACACTAAACTGCATGGTAATCCATACAGAGGAGGACCATTTTATATTACAGAAAGATTTATGTAAACTAGAAGCTTGAGCTATAAATGGCAAATGAGCTTTAAATGGGGATAACTAGGCAGAAGAAATAAAATGTATAGTTATGTGCTTAATTGTAAAACACTGGGCAAAACTGTCACTGAAAAAGACCTGGGTGTATGGGTGGACGACAAACTCACATTTAGTGGCCAATGTCAGGCAGCTGCTGCAAAGGCAAATAAAATAATGGGATGCATTAAGAGGCATAGATGTTCATGAGGAGAACATAATTTTACCTCTATACAGGTCACTAGTGCAACCACACTTAGAATACTGTGTACAGTTCTGGTCTCTGGTGTATAAGAAAGACCTAGTGTGGGAAAAAAAGTATTTAGTCAGCCACCAATTGTGCAAGTTCTCCCGCTTAACCCCTTAATGTCCATGGACGTGCACAGTCAGTCATGGCAAGTGTCAGTTTTGGCACCTTGACGGACTGTGCATGTCCAGCCTTTGAACTACCACTGCGTGTAAACACGCAGTGGTAGTTAGTGCCGACAGCTGTCACAGACAGCTGACAGGCACAGCAAGCGGTGCGGGGACCTTTGCTGTCGGTCGCCGCACCCACAGCGCTGTGATTGGTCAGTCAATGTGACTGATCAAACACAGCAGTGATCAGGCAGAAGAGGCTGAAATTTCAGCCTGTTCTGCCCGATCAGTGCAGGAGCTCAGCGCTGCAGTGGCCGAGCTTCCTGTACTGACAGCCAGGAGCGGCGCCCCCGCCTCCCCTGGCTGTTAACCCCCTGACTGCGGAGGAGAGGCAGGGCCCGATCTCTGCCTTGATGACCTGGGGGTTGTCATGACAACCTCCGGGTCATCTAGCTACGGAAAGCAGCTTTCACCATAGGTACAATGCACTGCAATGCTGGAGCATTGCAATGCATTGTAACTGCAATCAAAAGTAAAAAAGTGAAAGTCCCATAAAGGGACAAGGTAAAAAAAAAAAAGCATTTTTTAAAAAAAATTATTAAAAAATAATAATTTCCCCTAAAAAATACACATTTTTATGTAATAAAAACAAAAAAATGCTTATGTTTGGTATTGCCGCGTCCGTAAAAATCCCATCTATAAAAACGTAACCTTAGTTAACCCCTTCAGTGAAAGCCGTAAAAAAAACACAAAAAAGTAGTAAATTATACTTTTTCCAAGCGGTATCATCATACCGCTTGGAAAAAGTGTAATAACACGCGATCAAAAAGACGGATATAAATAATCATGGTACCGCTGAAAACGTCATCTTGCCCGCAAAAAACAAGCCGCTATACAGCATCATTAGCGAAAAAATAAAAAAAGTTATAGCCCGCGGAATAAACTGATGCAAAAATAATTATTTTTTCTATACAATTTTTTATTGTGTAAAAAAAAAAAACGCCTAAACATAAAAAAAATATAAATGAGGTATCACTGTAATCGTAGTGACCCAAATAATAAAGCTGCTTTATCAATTTTACCACACGCGGAATGGGGAAGAAAAAAAAGCAATTCCTGAATTGCTGGTTTTTGTTCATTCTGCTTCCACAAAAATCGCAATAGTAAGCGATCAAAAAACGTTATGTGCCCGAATATGGTACCAATAAAAACGTCAGCTCGTCCCGCAAAAAATAAGCCCACATGGAAATATGGAAAAATTATAGCTCTCAAAATACAGCGATGCAAAAATTTCTTACAAAAAATTCTTCAAAAAAAAGCGTCTTGTATTGTGTGACAGAAGCTAAACATGAAAAAAGGATGTAAATCTGGAATCGCTGTAATCGCACCCGATCCGAGGAATAAAGTCGCCTAATCACTAATACCGCACGAGGAACGGCGTTAAAAAGAAAACCAATTCTTCACCTTTTGTAGATTTGTTCATTCTGCCTCCCAAAGATCGCAGTAAGGCGATCACAGTGGCTCCCCCCCCCCCCATATGGGGTATCAGCGTACTCAGCACAAATTGCACATCAACTTTTTGGCTCCTATTTCTCCTATTACCCTTATAAAAATAAAAATTTGGGGGCAAAAAGATAATTTTTGTGGAAAAAAATGTTTTTTTTTTTATTTTCACGGCTCTACGTTATAAACTTCTGTGAAGCACTTGGGGGTTCAAAGTGCTCACCATGGGGCGTGGCCTATGTCCTTGCACATGTAGGACACAGGATTTGGGAGCTCTGAGGGAAAACCTCCTCAGGCTGTGGTTCCACGGTCCGGAACCACAGCGCTTTGGACGGAGCGGAAATTCCGCTCCGTCTAAGCCCCGCCCCCTTTATGACGCGCGATCTTTCCGGAGGTGTTCAGGACACCTCCGGAACACCTCCGGAAAGAGCGCAGGGCTACATAGCCCTGTGTTAATTCTGTTGCGGCGACGCACCGTCGCCGCAATACGCGAGGACATGCTGCGGTCTAAAAAGACGCGCCGCATGTCCGTTTACGCAGGTTTGCCACCTGCGTATTTTTACGCATAGTGGAGACGGGATTTCTTGAAATCCCCTCCACTATGCTGTAACATCTGGACGCTGCGTGTTTGGCGCTGCGCCAGCGCACAGCGCCAAACACGCAGCGTATCCTGACCGTGGAAACTCACCCTAATTCTACTTATATCTCGACAAAAAACAAACATTCAAGCTTAAAAACTCCCGGAACAGTTCCCCAACAGCAAAAGGATCACTTTAATGTGAAAACCAGCGATCCAGACCTGTCAGAAGTGAACTTACAAACAGAGGCCTACTCCACCCGGCTGCTCCTATAGCCTAACAGCAGTGTTAATGATTTTATCTGTGCAGAGGATACCGCCGCAGGAGAGGTGCATCATCACCAGATCCAAGCCACCACGGCACCACTGCGGCACCAACAATAAGACATCACCCTTATACTTAACAGAGGAGACAGCCCAACCTACCGAGGGTAGGAGAAGGAGCGACAGGCAGCGGACGGCGATCCAGGGCCGCAGCGGCATCATTGGCGACACTCAAGAAGGAGACAACGCTGGAGTGACACATCGCCGCCGTATATCCGACACTCAGCAGAGGAGACAGCCCAGTATACAAAGGGTAAGAGACATGCGCCCTCTGATGTACCGCTCTCCCCCCTCCCTACGGCGCTGAATCCTTGGCGGTAACACAGAGGCCGACTTCCCCAGCTTACCCAAATAGAGCCTGTGCCCTTGATATCAGCGGCCACAGAGTTCTGTCACAGCCGGCTCCCACACGCCAACGTAGCAACAGCACAGAAAGCGTGAGACGACGCTCAGGCAACCTAGCCTCAAACAGCTGAGGCTCCGTTACATAGTACCACTTGGTCTCTCAGCAGAAGAGCGGTCAGAAGGCAGAACAACGCACGGCAATAGCCGCTTAGACTGACTGATTATTTACTTATAATTCGGCGCCCTGTGCCTCCTCTTGAGGTGACACAGTAAAGCAAGCTCCAGGGCTTAACGTCAGCTACGACGCGCTGCAGTTTCGGCACTTTGTTTCAGACACCCTGTCTCCTACAAAAGGCAGAAGGGCGGGCCACCTTCCAGCTGCAGTATTCTGGCAGGCACATACTGACTGAGGAGATCCACAGTGGATCCTACTCACCTCCTCCCTACTCCTCCTACTCCTTCCCTGGTGAGACCTCACATCATAGTGCAAGCAGCATAAATTATACACCTACACAAAAACCTAGGCACAGAAGCCATAGTGCCATTAAAATAGATCCATATCACAGACAACGTCAAGTCACTCGGGGAATCAAAAGCATGAGTAACCAAAAATTTAAGGGCAAAACTAACCCCACAACACCATCCAAACCACAAGTTGGCCCAAAACAGGATAAATCCTTCGGACATCGTAACCAAATAGGGACCGGGTTAATACCCTAAGTTCGCCCAGACGCAGGTCTCGGTCACCACGTGGGGATAACTATCATCCTCCAGACCACAAGGTTAACTCTAAACCCCTAGGGAGTAAACCATCTCCAGTAAAAATGGACTCCTCATTAAATTTAAAAAGCACAAACCCAGGGGATTGGAATGAGAAATTCTCCTCCAGGGAGACCTTGGAAGCTGAAGATGATGCTGAATCTAGCGATACTTCACCCAATCAGTCCCCTGCAAAAAGCAGAATCAAGCATGATGACTCTGGGCCCCATCTGGGTGTAAACCCGGCAACCTCACACATATCTCCACACTCTATGATAATGGGCCAACCCAACCAGGAGACCTTTTTGGATTCCATAGTAAGCAAGCTGAGCGCGATAATGGATAGTAAGCTTGACTTACATAGCAGAAAGATCAAAGCCGACTTGGACTCTAATTTTCAAAAGTTCTGTGAAAAAATTGATAAGATCGGTTAGCAGTTATCTAAACATGAAGATCGGATAAAAAGGTTGGAACATAGATCCTCAATTACCTATGATGAACTGGATTATCTTACATCAGAAGTTTGCAAACTCCGAGCCAAACTGACAGATCTTGAAGACAGAGGTCGTTGGAATAATTTGAAGATCAGAGGTATTCCGGAAATGTCACCCTCTTGGGTCTTGGGTCTATCGAATCATATCAAAACTATTTTCAAGCAGGCCTTACCTGACCTCTCAGAGGCGGACTTAACAATTGATAGAGCCCACAGGTTGCCAAGACCTCCTAAACTTTGTACCGATCTTCCGAGGGACACTATTCTCAGAGTGCATTTCTTTCAAACGAAAGAAAGGATTCTCGACTATTTGAAAGACCAAAAAACATTCCCCGAACCACACAAAGACCTAAAGGTTTTTCCTGATCTATCCAAGGACACACTGGAGGCACGTAAAAACTTTAGGAATATTACTACAGCCCTTCGTGACAAAGTAATTATTTACAAGTGGGGCTTTCTGCTGAAACTTTTGATCCTTTACAGGGGAAGAACAATTCCAATCTTCACTCCGGATGAAGGATTCAACTTCCTTTGCTCAACCCGGCAATGGTTGAGACTTCCTCATTATGGAAACATCTCCTATGAGGCGGGGCCTCTGTTTTATACACTGCGTTTAAATTTTCCCTCTATTCCCACCCACATTCATTAACCCCACTTTATTGAGGTAGTTCTGCCTGTGCGTTCTACTTGAGCAGTGTTTTTCCCATTAATCTTAGTCATTCTCACTGACTTCTGGTCTACACTTCTGATTAGCCATATTGTAAACTGTTATAGATTTAGACTACTAACCAAAAGGTTAATTGTTATACTGTTATTGTTGCTATCTTGCCCTTTAAGACTTTTTCTTGTCTTCAGGTCTCCAGTCAATTTACTCATCAACACTCATACTTTTATTATACTTACTAATACTACTGACATGAGTTTCAATATTTTGTCCTATAATATTAGAGGTTTGAATAGCCCACAGAAGAGACACGCCTTAGGGGGGGAGAACTGGTTCACTCACAGGTCGATATTGCATGTATACAAGAAACAAAGTTTTAAGATGGAAATCACCCTTACTTTAATCATCGCAGGTTCCCCAACATCTTTGAGGCCTGCAATTCCAGTAAAAAGGCTGGAGTGACTACCGTGATCAGGAACTCTGTCCCCTTCAGGGCCCTAGAGGAATACGGGGATGAAGGGGGCAGATTCCACATTTTGGTATGTGAAATTAATGGTCAAACATAACTTTAGTAAACGTTTACGCACCCAACAAAAATCAACTAGGTTTCTTTCAAAGCTTATGAAGAAAGTAATAGAGGTTAAAAAAGGTAATTTCCTAATACTAGGAGACTTTAATCTCACTCCCGACAACGTCTTGGACTCCTCCTCTGTCTCTAGACCGGCATCGGATAACTTAAATAGGTGGTTGGACAGAAATGAGCTGTACGATACGTTTAATGTCTGAATTCCACCTCCAAAGAGTTCACTCATTTCTCTACAGCTCACCAATCGGCGTCTTGGATAGACCTGATTGTGACGGACATTTTCTCTCTCACAAAAATCAGTTAGGTGTATATTGGAACCAGGACGATTTCGGATCACTCCCCGGTCATTGGGGAAATACTAATAGGTCCCACCCTAAAAAAACGCCAGATTGTGGAAGTGCAATGCCAGCATTATACATGATCCGATTCATAAGGCGACAATCCAGAAAGCATTGGATAATTTTTTCCTTGAAAACAGCCCAGATCTCACCAATCCTTCTCTCAACTGGTGTGCCCATAAGGCGGTCGTCAGGGGCATTTTTATGAGTATAGCATCTAAAGTAAAAAGAGAAAGTAGGGAAAAAATAAACAAGGTTCAATCGGCAATACGTACAATGGAAAAGAGTTTGCTAGGCCTATCTTTTCCTTCCCTTCAAAAACAATCTGATCTAACCCACCTAAGACAGGAACTTAGGTCACTGCTTTATTCCACATATGAAGCAGCCATCAATTCTTCCAAGTATAAATTCTATACATCTTTAAACAAACCCACACGTTACATGGCCAACAGAATTAAAAAGAAGTGAACCTATAATCAAATACATAGAATAAACTCTATTGAGGGTAATAATAAGTTATCCCACCCACAAGACATCACAAATGAGTTCGCAAAATATTACAGTAAACTCTACAATCTCAACTCAGATCTTTCATCCCCCCCGCCTAACCAACTTGATATTAAAAAATATCTTTCAGACATTAACTTACCATCTCTTACTAGCGACGATTTGATGTCCTTATCATTGCCTTTTACCACCCAAGAAGTAGAAGATACCATTAAAAACCTTGACTTGCATAAATCGCCCGGACCTGATGGTTTTACTAATAACTACTACAAAGTTTTTGGTAAAACCTTATCTTCCCACTTGGTTGGGATGTATAACTACGCTTCCACAAAGGGTTCATTTCCCTCCGAGATGCTGGAAGCCTCAATTTCCCTGATTCCAAAGCAAAATGGAGATCCTGAGTCCCTAGGTAGTTCTAGACCAATTTCACTCATTAACACCGATATTAAAATATTCTCCAAGATACTCGCCAACAGGTTGAGTAACATATTACCTAGTCTGATAAATAACGATCAAATGGAGTTTACAAAGGGGAGACAGCCGGCCGATGCCACCAGACGCGTACTCTACTCAATCAAATTAGCCAACTCAACTAGAACACCAACAGTCCTTATCTCATTAGACGCTGAGAAAGCATTCGATTGTATCGATTGGTGCTTTCTCAGACATACATTGGGTAAATTCGGATTCAATGAAACATTGATTACTACCTTCATGGCCTTATACGTAGGCCCCAAGGCAAGGATTGTGTGCAACAACCATATTTCTGAAACCCTTCCTATTAGAAATGGTACAAGGCAAGACTGTCCCCTCTCTCCCTTGCTTTTTAATTTGGCATTGGAACCACTTGTAGAACACATAAGATGCAATTCAAAAATAACCGGACTGTCCACAAAAAATCGTCAGCATAAGCTCAGCCTATTTGCTGATGATATTATTTTAACTCTAACAAATCCCGACACCTCGACTTTAGAAGCCTTTACAGAACTAAATAGGTTTAAGTTGCTCTCAAATTTTAAAATAAATAATTTGAAGTCAAATATTCTTCCTATCCATGTCAAACCAGAGGAAATTAGTCACATCAAGTCATTCACTGCCCTCAATTGGTGCGAGGATGAAATATCTTATCTAGGTGTCACCATCAATAAAGATCTTTCAAAGACGGTTAAGTCCAACCTGAAGAAATTAACAGATCTAATTCACAAGGATAGCATTGTTTTTAGGGACAAGGATCTAACATGGTGCGGGAGAAATCTGGCGGTGAAAACATTTACCTTACCCAAGATCCTCTATATCCTGAGGTGTATCCCTCTCCCTATTTCCACCACTCCTATCCAATATTCAGTCTCAGTTAAATGCCATCATTTGGCGTAATATGAAATCTAGAACTGACACTAGATCCCTGTTTAAAAAAAGAATACATGGAGGACTGAGTTTCCCAAATGTTGCAGCTCACTACCATACGCTACTTCTCAAGCAGAGCGCACGGTGGTTTTCAGACTTAGATGCTCCCGCATGGATGGACCTCAAAATATTAATTAATAATGATAAGCTTCCCAGAACATTAGTATTCAGTGCTATATTAGGTTCCCTCCCGGTCAGTTAGCCCATCCGATATTTCAGGCAATTGCCTTTTCTTCGTATAAAATCTCGAGAGTTGATGGCCGAGCACAAAGCTTAACCACGTTACACAAATTACCTTTGGCTTTTATATTTTTGTTCTTGGGTCAATTACTTTCCCCCCAGTGGCTAGATTTGAAGATTTGCAAATAGGGTGACATCTTAGATGGGTCAGCTCTTTTGAATTTTAGTCTTTTAAAAAACAAATTCAACGTACCTTCATCTTTTATTGGATTTTTTGTCTTTGAAAGAGAATATTAGACAATTCCTTAGTCACAAACCTAACTTCTCCGAAGCTTCCCTAAAAATACTAAATAATCCTAATCATCGAATTTTTTGGAGCCATAACTTCCTTTACGTTAGTTTCAACAAAGACTCATCATTCTCTAAGTCCCCCTACATGCTTAACTGGGAAAAGGCCCTCAATCATACTTTCTCCTCAGATAATTGGGAAGAGGCCATTTCTCTGTCCTATAATTCTATACTATCCATGTCCCTGCAGGAGTCACACTTTAAAGTATGCTCCAGATGGTATTATACTCCAGCCAGATTGGCACACATGGGTACCTCCAACTCTCCACTATGTTGGAGGAACTGTGGACAAAAAGGCGATATATTCCATGTATTCTGGAACTGTCCCTCAGTTGTTGCCTTTTGGTCTCAGATCACTTCCATAATTACCAAACTGTCAGGAACCAAATTTTCTCTTACACCACAACTGGCAATGCTCTCCTTAGATAGTGAACTTTTGAACAATTCTTTAAAGTTAATCATTTTACATATTTGCTTAGTTGCAAAAAATTGCAACATATGGGGTATCAGCGTACTCAGGACAAATTGCACAATAACTTTTGGGGTCCTTTTATCCTTTGGAAAATAAAAATTGGGATGAAAAGATAATTTTTGTGGAAAAAATATGATTTTTTAATTTTACGGCTCTACGTTATAACCTTCTGTAAAGCCCTTGGGGGTTCAAAGTGCTCACCACACATTTAGATAAGTTCCTTGGGGGGGTCTAGTTTCCAAAATGGGGGCACTTATGGGGGTTTTCCACTGTTTAGGTACATCAAGGGCTCTCCAAACGCGACATGGTGTCCGCTCTCGATTCCAGCCAATTTGACATTCAAAATCTCAAATGATGCTCCTTCCCTTCTGAGCACTGCCATGCGCCTAAAGATTGGTTTTCCCCCACACATGGGGTATCTGTGTACTCAGGAGAAATTGTACAACAAATATTGTGGTTCATTTTCTCCTGATACCCTTGACAAAATTTAAAAAATTGTGTCGAAAGAAAAATTTTGGGGAAAAAAAGTTAAATGTTCATTTTTTCCTTCCACATTGCTTCAATTCTTGTGAACTACCTAAAGGGTTAATAAACTTCTTGAATGTGGCTTTTAACACCTTGAGGGGTGCAGTTTTTAGAATGGTGTTGCTTTTGGATATTTTCTGTCATATTGACCCCTCAAATTCACTTCAAATGTGAGGTGATCCCTAAAAAAAAATGGTTTTGTAAATTTTGTTGGAAAAATGAGAAATCGCTGGTCAACTTTTAACACTTATAACTTCCTAACAAAAAAAAATGTTGGTTCTAAAATTGTGCTGATGCAAAGTAGACATGTAGGAAATGTTATTTATTAACTATTTTTTGTGACATCTCTTTGATTTAAGGGCATAAAAATTAAAAGTTTGAAAATTTTTCTAAATTTTCGCCATATTTCCGTTTTTTCATAAACGCAAGTTATATCGAAGAAATTTTACCAGTATCATGAAGTACAATATATCACGAGAAAACAATCTCAGAATCGCTAAGATCCGTTGAAGCATTCCAGAGTTATAAGCACATAAAGTGACAGTGGTCAGAAATGTAAAAATTGGCCTGGTCATTAACCTACAAAATGGCTTGGTCGTTAAGGGGTTAAAAAGATGAGGCCTGTAATTGACATCATAGGTAGACCACGACTATGAAAGACAAAATGAGAAAACATAGCCAGAAAATCACCTGTCTGATTTGGCAACATTTATTTTGAAAATTATGGTGGAAAATAAGTATTTGGTCACTAAAAAACATGCAAGATTTCTGTCTCTCACAGACCTGTAACTTCTTTAAGAAGCTCCTCTGTCCTCCACTCATTATCTGTAGTACTAATGGCACCTGTTTTGAATTTGCAATCAGTATAAAAGACATCTGTCCACAATCTCAAAGGCCGGGATCACACATGCGAGGAAATCGCCTGACACTCGCATGTGAAATCCCAGCTCTGGCGCCAGCACTCGGTAGTGGAGCGAGCGGCTGCATAGAACTACATGCAGCCGCGCACTCCACTCCCTAGTGCTGGCGCCAGAGTTGGGATTTCACATGCGAGTGTCGGGCGATTTCCTCGCATGTGTGATCCTGGCCAAACAGTCACACTCCAAACTCCACTATGGTGAAGACCAAAGAGCTGTCGAAGGACATCATTAACAAAATTGTAGCCTTGCACCAGGCTGGGAAGACTGAATCTGCAATAGGCAAGCATCTTGGTGTGATGAAATCCGCTGTGGGAGCAATAAGAAAATGTAAGACATACAAGACCACTGATAATCTCCCTCGATCACGCAAGATCTCACCCCGTGGGGTTAAAATGATCACAAGAACGGTGAGCAAAAATCCCAGAAGCACATGGGGGGACCTTGTGAATGACCTGCATAGAGCTGGGAACACCGTAACAAAGGCTATCATCAGTAACACACTACGCCGCCAGGGATTCGGATCCTGCAGTGCCAGACGTATCCCCCTGCTTAATCCAGTACATGTCCGAGCCCGTCTGAAGTTTGCTAGAGAGCATTTGGATTATCCAGAAGAGTGTTAGGAGAATGTCGTATGGTCTGATGAAACAAAACTCGTGTTTGGAGGAGACAGAATTCTGAGTTGCATCCAAGGAACACCATACCTACTGTGAAGCATGGAGGTGGCAACATCATGCTTTGGGGCTGTTTCTCTGCAAAGGGACCAGGACGAATGATCCGTGTACATGAAAGAATGAATGAGGCCATGTATTGTGAGATTTTGAGTGTAAACCTCCTTCCATCAGCAAGGGCTTTGAAGATAAAACGTGGATGGGTCTTTTAGCATGATAATTATCCCAAGCACACCGCCAGGACAACAAAGGAGTGGCTTCGTAAGAATCATATGAAGGTCCTGGAGTGGCCTGCCTAGCCAGTCTCCAGATCTCAACTCTGTAGAAAACCTTTGTAGGGATTTGAAAGTCCGTGTTTCCCAGTGACAGGCCTAAAACGTCATTGCTCTAGAGGAGATCTGCATGGAGGAATGGGCCAACATACCACCAACAGTGTGTGCCAACCTTCTGAAGACTTACAGAAAACGTTTGACCTCGGTCATTGCCAACAAAGGATAGATAACAAAATATTAAGATGAACTTTTGTTAATAAGCAAATACCTATTTTCTGCCGTAATTTGAAAAATAAATCTTGCCAAATCAGACGAGGTGATTTTCTGGATTTGTTTTCTCATTTTGACTCACATAGTTGTGGTCTACTTATGATGTCAATTACAGACCCCTCTTATCTTTTTAAGTGGGCGAACTTGCACAATTGGTAGCTGACTAAGTACTTTTTTTCCCCACTGTAGCTGAACTAGAGCAGGTGCAGAGAAGAGTGACCAAGGTTATTAGAGCACTGGGGGTCTGCAATATCAAGACAAGTCATTACACTTGGGGGTATTTAGTTCGGAAAAACGAAGGCTTAAGAGGTGATCTTATAATGTAAAAATATATGAGGGGACAGTACAAAGACCCTTCTAATCTTTTTACTCTTGGGCCTCTTTCACACATCAGTTTTTCGGCGTCAGGCGCGATGCGGCGTCTCGCCTGATCGCTGGATCCGGTTTTTGAAATGTAAAACCGGATACAACTGATCCGGTTTTTGGCCGGATTATTGTAACGGTTCCGGCGGAAAACCGGATCCATGTATGTTTTTTTTATCCGTTTTTTGACGGATTACGCCGGATCCTGTATTTAAAAACACCCTTTTTGAGCTTCAAAACATGATTGGCTACTGAAAACCTATATATGCACTGTTCCTGTATATACCTATATATACACTGTGGGCTGGGCTACAAAAACCAGACAAAAAAAAACGGATCCGGACGCCGGATCCGTCAAAAACCGTATCCGGCGCATTGCGGGCGCTCATAGATTTTCATTTTAAAAAAAAAAAAACAGGAAGCGGCGCATCCGGCATTTTCGCCGGAGACAAAAAACATTACATGAGACTTTTTTACAGACGCCGGATTGAGACCAGATGCGGCGAAAAACGGACGTGCCTCATGCTAATGCGGCGCGATCCGGCGCTAATGTTAGTCTATGGTAAAAAAAAACGGATCCGGTTTTATTTTTTACCGGATCCGGTTTTCGGAAAACATTCCGGAACTCGCCTGATTGAAAAAACCTGATGTGTGAAACAGGCCTTAGACCTGTGATGGGGATAAGGGGGCATCTTCTCCGTCATAATCATAGACGCAGATTCTTTACTGTAAGAGCAGTGAGACTATGGAACTCTCTGCCATATGATGTTGTAATGAGTGATTCACTATTAAAATTTAAGCCGGGCCTGGATGCCTTTCTTCAAAAGTATAATGTTACAAGTTATTTATACTAGATTCCTTGATAGGGTGTTGATCCAGGGAACTAGTCTGATTTGCCTTCCTCTGGATCATCATGTTAGGCTATGGCAGGGTTCGACAAACCCGGTCGCCAGTGGCGCCTAGAAAATCATGCCTGGCGCCCGGGTTTGTCGGGGCCCTGAGCAGGCGGGGGGCCCACTCGCCGTCGGGCGCCCGTTAGTGGAGGAGAGCGGTGTCAGCGCCGCCACCCGCCTGCTCAGGGTCCCGGCAGCAGCTGGCACAATACTTACCTCTCCCGTGCCGCAGCTCCGGGCTCCAGGGGGCGCCGGCGCTTCCTCTCACAGCAGTGCCGCTGAATGACGTCATCATTCAGCGGCCGGCTGTGGCAGAGAGAGCGGACGCCAGACAGGTGAGATGTGATGTGTATGTTTGTGTGAGTCTGTGTGCATCAGTGTGTGTGTATGTGAGAGAGTGCTTGTGTGCTGCATGTGTGATGGTGGTGGGAGGAGGAGGAGGCAGTGATGATGGGGAGGCATTGATGATAATGGGGAGGCATTGATGATATGGGAGCATTGATGATGATGAGGAGGCATTGATGATGATGAGGAGGTATGATGATAGGAGGCATTGTGATATGAGGAGGCATTGATGATAAGGGGAGGCATTGATGATAATGGGGAGGCATTGATGATAATGGGGAGGCATTGATGATAATGGGGAGGCATTGACGATAATGGGGAGCATTGACGATAATGGGAGGCATTGACGATGATGGGGATGCATTGACGATGATTGGGAGGCAATGATGATGATGGGGAGGCATTGATTGATTGGGAGGCAATGATGATGAGGGGGAGGCATTGATGATGATTGGGAGGCAATATGATGATGGGCAGGCATTGATGATAATGGGGAGGCATTAATGATGATGGGAGGCATTGATGATAAGGGGAGGCATTATGATGATGGGGAGGCATTGATGATGATGGGGAGGCATTGATGATGATGGGAGGCGATGATGATGATGGGGAGGCATTGATGATGATGGGAGGCGATGATGATGATGGGGAGGCATGATGATGATGGGAGGCAGTGATGATGATGGGAGGCATGATGATGATGGGAGTGTGATGATGATGGGGAGGCATTAATGATGATGGGGAGGCATTGATATGATGGGGAGGCGATGATGATGATGGGGAGGCGATGATGATGATGGGGAGGCGATGATGATGATGGGGAGGCGATGATGATGATGGGGAGGCGATGATGATGATGGGCAGGCATGATGATGATGGGCAGGCATTGATGATGATGGGCAGGCATTGATGATGATGGGCAGGCATTGATGATGATGGGGAGGCGATGATGATGATGAGGAGGCGATGATATGATGATGAGCAGGCATTGATGATGATGGGGAGGCCATGATGAAGATGGGGAGGCAATGATGATGATGAGGAGTCAATGATAATGATGGGGAGGCGATGATGATGAAAAAAAAATTCTGGCTCCTAAATTTTTTGGCTGGCTCCTAGATTCTGAACAACTTTGTCGACCCCTGGGCTATGGGTTGGACTAGATGGGCGTAAAGTCTTCCTTCAACCTTCAAAACTATGCGACTATGCTATGTTGGTACTACTGAAACAGTAATTTTCCCTTCCCCCATGACAGCACACCTGAGAGAGGGGATCTGCCCTGTCAGGATAGGAACCCTAATGAAAATAAAAGGGCGGTACCTCTCCCTTGCTTCAATTGGGTTTCCTGTCCTGACAGGGACCCTCGTGCTGAAGACGGCGGTCACCAGCTTTCTACTTACCTACTCACGTCCCGGCATGGAAGAACAGGCAGGGCCTGTGCCCTGGTCTTCGACTGATGGAGGCGCTGTCCGCGGGTCCTGGGGCCTTCAGCGTCCTGGGTGTAGCACGGTCAGGAGTCCAGGAGCTCTTCCGTGGTTGCCGTGCCACCCTCCCCCCCCTTAAAGGCGTCCAGAAGGGGCGGCTGCTTCAGGGTCGCGCGTGTCTGACGTCACGCGCAAGGTATGCTGGAAACGGGCGTGTCTGCGTGACGGGGTGGGCCCCGAATCCAAAATGGCGACGCCCATGGTGAAGACTCCTGCTAAATCTATCCGGTGGCAGGGACAATCGATGGCCACCGGAAGAGGCGGGGAGTGCAGTGGATCCCTCATAAAAAGAGGGATGACCACAGAAAACGCACTCATGCCCAGAGCTTCATCATGGAAGTGGGGCGGCAGCAGCAGCCATTACAGCAGCAGCTCTCACCAGATGCCTTGCCGAGTCACCAGCAATACATGAGGAGTAGCAGCTCGAGTGTTAGGAGCGGCAGTCGTCCTGACTGGCAAGACCCCTCGACGTCCAAAAGTAATGTACGTGCATCTGATCAACCTCCGAATCCGGTACCCTTGACTGACAGCGGTGGTGAGTGATCCACGTGAATGTCACCCTTGTAATGGGGTCCATATTTTCTGCTTGATCACTAGGGGTCGAGGAAGGCTAGCGCCGAAACAAAGAACAAAAATGTGTCCTTTGCAAAAACCCGCTGGAAGTTCAGTGGCAGAAAGATGTCTGTGCTGACTGTATTAATAAGACCTTACGGGATGAGACCCCTGACTTCGTCACTAGCCTTAGGGCTATAATATTGCGGAAGTAAAAGACTCCTTAAAAGCAGCCCTTAAAAAGGTGGAAAGAGAAGCCGCATGGAGCCTACTGACTCAGAGACCTCTCTAGGTCAGGAAGGTCCGGAAAGATCCATGTCTCCCTCCTTCTCTCCCCAGTCCTCAGAATCCTCTTCGGACATTGATATAGGAGGCCAAACATGTTTCCCAACTGAGGACTTAGAAAGACTGGTCAAAGTAGTCAGGTCTGCAATGGGTCTTAAGGAGGAAAAAACACCTAGGTCATTAGAGGATGTTATGTTCAGAGATTTGGAGGAAAAAAGGAAACGCACGTTCCCTGTCAATACGAAAATAAAAGCGTTAATTGATAAGGAATGCAAAAAAACAGAGAGGTCGGGTACTTTACCTTTTTCATCAAAAAGGAGGTACCCATTTGAGAAGAAAGACTCCGAAGGGTGGGATAAAATCCCTAAAATTGATGGTGCCGTGGCTAGGTCTTCAAAAAAAATTATCCCTGCCATTAGAGGACTCCGGCGTACTGAAGGGAAGCGACGGCAAGTGGATTAAAACCAGCAATAGCTGGGACATGTACTGCCCATGCTGTCATGATCGGACTACAGTATATAGAAGATCAGCTGAGGGATAAAGTGCCAAGAGACGACATGCTAGCAAATATGACCTTAGTGGATGGAGCAGCAGCTTTCTTAGCAGATTCCTCAGCAGATTCTGCAAGATTAACAGCCAAGAGTGGCAAGCTTCTCCAATGCGGCAAGACTAGCCCTGTGGCTTAAAGGGTGTCTGTGGGATTTACCGTCCAAACATAGACTGTTCCATCCCCTGTGACAGTCAGTTCCTTTTTGGGAAAAAATTTGTATGATATTTTGGAGCAAGCAGGGGATAAGAAGAAAGACTTTCCCCGTTTTCCTGAAGAGACCTGAAAGCCTTCCTTTCGGAGAAGATTTAATAGAAGTCGTCCCCCAGGAGATAGGAAAAACTGGGACTTTAAGGACAAAAGAGGGTCGGGCTACTGTTCAAAGGGCCCTCTACGTCATCAAAAAAATCTCCCCAATGACATCAGATCAGAGGTAGGGGGAAGGCTCTCTCTCTTCCTCTCTGCCTGGGTAAGTATCTCCCCCAGTACGTGGGTATTAAATAAAATCAAAGACGGTTTAAAGATAAGTTTCATTCGTCCACCAAGGCAGACTTTTAAGGAAGGAAGTCCCAGGATGAACAACTGGCCCTGGAGACAGAGGTCTTGGGACTAGTACAGAAACAAGTTCTACAGGAAGTCCCGACTGGAGGAAGGGGATTTTACTCCCCTCTCTTTTTTGATACAAAAACTGGATGGTTCTTGGAGAACCATAGTCAACCTGAGGACGCTCAATCAGTGGGTAGAGAATTGCTCCTTCAAGATGGAATCAATCAACACGACTATAAAAGTCTTGTTCCAGCACTGCTTCATGGCAGTGATAGATTTAAAAGATGCCTACTATCATATCTCAATCCATCGGTAGTATCGAAAGTACCTGAGGTGACGCTCTGGCCAAGGTCAGGTCAGACGTTATCAATATACAGCCCTTCCATTGGGCCTGTCTACAGCTCCCAGGGTATTCACCAAAGTGATGGCCGAAGTAATGTCATACCTTCGATCCTGGGACATAGGGATCCTCCCATACCTGGACGACTTCCTTGTAGTGGGGAAGTCGGAGACTCACTTAACACATCAAGTAAGAGAGGTGACGTCAACTCTAATAGTTGGGATGGATAGTAAACACCCTCAAGTCAAGATTAGCGCCAGAAAAGGTGCAATCCTTCCTAAGATTAATACTGAACTCCGAGTGACAGCTCTGCCTCCTGCCAGAGAGCAAAATAAGTTACCTGGCTCGTACAGCAATACAACAGCCAGCAATGACACTGAGGAATGCAATGTTCCTGCTAGGCTCGTTACCATCATGTATACCAGCAGTAGGGTGGGCAAACTGTCTTTCCTTGGCCGTAAGAGATTCCCTAATCTGGTGGACTGTAAAGGATCATCTGACACTGGGGGTCCTGTGGCAAAAAACAGTCGAGGACATTATCACAACCGATGCAAGTGGTACAGGTTGGGGAGCACACCTGAGATCCCACTCGCTACAAGGAACCTGGTTCTCGCTAGAAAGGAATCATTGTTCGAATGTAAAAGAACTGTAGGCGGTGGAAAAGTCCTTAAGACATTTTCTCCCCTTGCTTGGGGGGCCACCATACTCTGGTCATGACAGACAATCGAGCAGTGGTAGCTTATATCAACCACCGGGGGTACGAGGTCCCGGGACCTCATGGAGGCATCAGATCTAATATTCCAGTTAGCAGAGCAACACCTGTTATCTCTCACGGCACTACATATAAGGGGCATTGAAAATATAAAAGCAGACTTCCTGAGTTGCAGAGAGTTGAGACAGGGGGAATGATCTTTAAGCCCTCAGGTCTTCCAACAAATAGTGCAGGCTTGGGGCAAACCAGAGATAGACCTGTTTGCCACCTCACACAACAGGGAAGTAAGGAAGTTCTGCTCTCTAAATCCAAGGCAACATCCAGTTGCGGTAGATGCCCTTCAAATACCCTGGAAGTTCTCCCTGGCCAACGTGTTCCCCCGATAGCAATGATTCCGAAAGTAGTCCGAAGATGAGAGGATCAAGCGAGAGTAATTCTCATAGCTCCGTTTTGGCCGAGGAGGCCATGGTTCTCCCTTCTAAGGCAGATGTCAATTACAGATCCATGGATCTTGCCAGAGATTCCGGACCTGCTTACCCAGGGACCAGTTCGCCACTCTCAGGTGAAGGGCTTCCATCTGGCAGCCTGGAATCTGAGAGGGCGCTACTGAGTCGCCAAGGATTCTCACCAGGATTAGTCTCCAGCCTGTTGAAGAGTAAGGAACCTATCACATCCAGAATCTATGTTAGAACATGGAAAAAGTTCCTGGGGAAACCTTTGGGGGATGTAGCTCCAGTGGGACCGATCCTAGAATTTCTACAGGCAGGGTTGCAACTCGGGTTAGCAACTAGCACCCTCAAGGTTCAATTTTCAGCCTTGAGGGCCCTATATAACTGCAACCTAGCATCCAATAGGTGGGTGTCACGGTTCATAAATTCTTGTAGTAGGTCTAGGCCGGTCATTGTCCCGAAGATCCTTCCCTGGGACTTGAATCTAGTCTTGGAGGCTTTAACCACAGAACCCTTTGAGCCATTGCAGGAGTTATCACAAAATTAATCACACTAGTGTTGCTAGTAGCCTTAACATCGGGTTGTAGGGTGAGCGACTTACAGGCCCTGTCTATTTGCCCTCCATACACTCAAGTTTTTGATTACAGGGTAGTTCTAAGACCAGATCCGGCCTATCTCCCCAAGGTAGTCCTTAAGTTCCATAGGAGTCAGGAGATCACCTTACCATCAGTCTGCAATAATATTAGGAGCCCAGGGGAGCAAAAGTTCCATGCTTTAGATGTGAGGAGGTCCATGCTACAATACATGTCCATGACTAGTCAGTGGAGGAAAGATCAGTCCCTATTTGTAGCCTCCCAGGGTAGCCGAAAAGGGTACGGGGTAGCTAAAAGTACCATTGCCAGATGGATCAGGGAGGCCATTCGTTTATCCTACTCTGCGGGTGGCGCTCCGGTTCCTGATGGCATCAAGGCTCACTCCACCAGAGCCGTTGCTACCTCCTGGGCAGAAAAGACTGAGGTATTGATTGATCAGATTTGTAAGGCCGCTACCTGGTCCTCACCTTCGACCTTTTTCAAACACTACCCGCTAAATCTATCCTCCTCTGCTGACCTAACCTTTGGTAGAAGGGTGCTGCAAGCGTTGGTCCCTCCCTAAGGTGTTTCATTCTACAAAAGTCTCTCAGGTGTGCTGTCATGGGGGAAGGGAAAACACCAAGGTTACTTACCGGTAGCCTTTTTTTCCGGAACCCATGACAGCACCCTTATATTCCCCCCTTATCACTCCTTTGGTGTGCACTATAGTTTGGGTGTTTTTGATATAATGTGGTGATAGTTTTGTAATGTGTACTAACCAGGGGGGCCTCTCATGCTCTGTAACCCAACTGAAGCGAGGGAGAGGTACCGCCCTTTTATTTTCAGTAGGGTTCCTGTCCTGACTGGGCGGATCTCCTCAGGTGTGCTGTCATGGATTCTGGAAGAACCGGCTACCGGTATGTAACCTTGGTGTTTTGTCCTGCAAAAAACAAGCCATCATACAACTCCATCAGCGGAAAAACAAAAAAGTTATAGCTCTCTGAATAGTGATGCAAAAATAATTATTCTTTCTATAAAGTTTTTATTGTGTAAAGGCGCCAAAACATAAAAAAACTGTTAATGTGTATCGCCGTAATGAAACTGACTTATTTTACGCGGAACGACCTTAAAAAAACAATTCCTGAATTGCTGTTTTTTGTTCATTCTGCCTTCCAAAAATCGGAATGGAATGCGATCACAAAATGTTGTGACCAAAAATGGTACCAGTTAATAAAACGTCAGCTCATCCCGCAAAAAGACCGTCAGCTGAAATATTCAAAAATTATAGCCCTCAAAATGTGGTGATGCAAAAACTTGTTTTACAGAAAAATAAAGCATTGTTTAGTGTGTGACAGCAGCCAAACATAAAAACCTGATTTAAAGCTGGTATTGCTGTAATTGCACCGACCCGAAGAATAAAGTCGCCTAATCACTTATACCGCACGAGGAACGGCGTAAAAAATAAAATCAATTCTTCACCTGCTGTTTTTTGTTTTTTTTATTCTGCCTCACAAAGATCACAGTAAGGCTCAGCGCACATTTATCCTGCGCTCTGAAATACGTGATTCAGACGGAACCTCTGTTGGACGATTCGTTATAATGAGGCATATGGAGGCACTGTGGACACCATAGGACCTGTGATCCGGCAGTGTCCGTCTTTTTAGGATTGCAAAAAACGGGCAACACTGAAGAGGCCAGACGGAGTCCATAGTAACTCTTCTGCCTCATTATAGTGAATGTATCCCTCAGGGGTTTCATCTGAATCATGTCACTCTGTGGCTAAGTTCACACGTTGCGGAATTGCCGCGGAAATTTCCGCGGCAATCCCGCACTTCTCTGCCGCGGGAAATACACATTTTTTTGTATGCGTATTCCCGCCAGAAACTAGCGTTTTGCAAGCGTAATTAGCTTGCAGAATGCTAGCGTTTTCCTAGCGATCTGTAGCATCGCTTGGAAAACTGATTGACAGGTTGGTCACACGAGTCAAACATAGTGTTTGACTCGTGTGACCAACTTTTTACTATTGATGCCGCCTATGCCGCATCAATAGTAAAAAGATCTAATGTAAAAATAATAATAAAAAATAATAATGATATTCTCACCTTCCGGCGGCCCCCGCAGCTTTCCTGCCTCTCAGCGACGCTCCCGGCAACTCCCGTTCCCAGGAGTCCTTTGCGACAGACCCCAGATGACGTAGCATCACGCGAGACCGCTACGTCATCTGGGTGATTCTCGCAAAGGACTCCTGGGAACGGGAGTGTCGCTGAGAGGCGGGAAGGCTGCGGGGGCCGCCGGAAGGTGAGAATATCATTTTTTATTTTAATTATTGTTTTACCAGGGATATGGTACCCAGGGCCTGGAGGAGAGTCTCCTCTCCTCCGGACCCTGGGTACCATCGCACATGAACCGCTTACATTCCGCATAGCCACATGCGGAAAGTAAGCGGTTCAATGCATTCCTATGGCGGCGATTCCGCCGAGATTACGCAAAATTAATGAACATGTTGCTATTTTTTCCGCGAAGCGTTTTTTTCGCGGAAAAAAACGCTGCATGTGCACAAAAATTGCGGAATCCATTTAAATGAATAGGATGCTTAATGCTTGCGGTTTTTTCGCGTTTTTGCCGCGGGAAAAAAACGCGAAAATTCCTGCCGTGTGCACTTAGCCTGAGATTTAGATGGAAACCCCAAAGTAAGTGCTCAGCGTTGAGCATCGGTTAAATGTTATTTAAATTGTTCCCAACAAAAGTTTCAACTCCATCCACAAAAAAGCAAGTCCCCACTCAGGTCAGTCATCTATCAATTGAAATATAGAGGCTTCCATGTTACTGGTAAGGCCTCTTTCTCACTTCAGTCGTTTGGCGTCAGTTAAAATCCGCCAAAGGGTGAAAAAAAGCGGACCCGTTGTAAAATGTTAAGAACGGATGCCGAGAGAGAGACTCGTCATGGTACGCCTTTTCGACGCACACAAAAAACGTTGCAGAGGACGTTTTCAGAAACCGACGGATGCCAAAATAATGGCGGAACCGTCATCTGACGGATCTAACGGACAAGTCAATGGGAAAAGAGCGGATCCCCCCCAAAAAATGGCGCATCCGGTTTTTTGACGCTTTGACGGATTTTGACTGACGTTGCACGACTGAAGTGTGAAAGAGGCCTAACACAAAGGCTCTGGAAAAGGGAAATGGCTCCTTGCCCACCAAAAGAAATTTCTCAAATTCTGCGCTCTCAAATCCAAATGCCCCCCTTTCTTCTGAGCCCCTGTGTGCCTAAACCACATTTAGCGCCCACATGTTTAGCATTTCTGTAGCAATGAGAGCCCTCCTGACTTACAGGTGCATGTCTCCAGAAGCATGAGATGGGGCACCGCAACGTACTGGTCACTATAAGGTACAGGTCACTACAGCGTACTGGTCACTAAAGCCTCAGTTTGCAATTTTCACTTAGCAACATTCGCTGCTGCTTGTTTCTGTTAAACTCCCATAGTCAAAATTGCTACTACACCTGGAGATAAATTCCCAAAGGGGTATAATTTTCAAAATGGGGTCACTTGAGGGGAATTCTACTCCTCTAGCAATTAGGGGCTCTGTATATGGAGTCTGCGTACTATTCAAGGAAAATCTGCGCCCCAGGAGGCAAATAGCGCTCCGTTCTTCCCGAGTCTCTCCGTATGGCTGCTGTACAGTCACATTTGGGTTATTTCCACGTTCTGTAGAAATTATGAGGCAAAATGTGGTGCCATTTTTTACCCATTTGTTGTGTAAAAATGTAAAATCTGGGGTTAAAAACAAAACTTTGGTAAAAATGTAGTTATTTTTTCTTCACTGCCCAAAGGTATAAAATTCTGTAACAGTCGTGGTGTCAATATGATCACTGCACCCATAGATGAATTCATTAAGAGGTGTAGTCTGTAAAATGGGGTCACTTATGGGGGGTTCTGCTGTGCTGGCACCTGATGGGTCAGAATTGTAAAAATTGGCTTGGTCATTAAGTACCAAATTGACTGTCACTAAGGGTTTAAACTATTATTTTTCTCATGACACATTTCCTTTTTTAAGGCATCCAACCATAGCAGAAACGTGATCGAGTCTGTCTACATGTCAAATGTCCTTCTGGTCCTATAATTGTGTTATTTGTAGCATTTATTTGGATTCTTCTTTATTTTTAAATGTGTCCCTGATGTAGGCATTGTTTCTGTATTTCAGGGTGTTTATTTTATGGCAGCTGCAATAATTTGGAGTTAATGCACAGAAAAGGGTCCATAGGCTCAAGGTGGCCATACAGTACAGCGATGGCTCCACAGCCCGATCACAGCCACGTCCTATGTACATAGGGCGATGTGCTGCTGATAACTATTGGGAAGGAAGCCTTCTGCCTGTTTAGTGAGTGATTGGCAGCTTGTTTAAAACTGTCAATAATTGGGAACAGGCGTTACTAGAAGTGATTTTGGAGATTGTCCAACCATTTGGTGTCTCACAGACAATTGTTTGCTCTGTCGGGGAAGGGAATAGACAAGTCGGCCTGTTATACATGACACGATGATAACTGATGGGAGCAGAACAAGTTGGCCAGCCTTGGTGGAATATTAACCAGCAATGCAGCTAGCTGAATCCCAAGGCTGAGTTTGCATATTGTTTTATTGCTGCATTTCTTCTGCATTTTTTTTTTTTAATATTTTTTTGAAGATAATCTGCTTTTGACTGTTCACTGGAAGTGAATGTGATTTCATGAAAATCCGCTGTGGTCTTGATAGTATTTCTCAACCATGCACCTTTTGCTGATTTTTTTTTTTTTTTCCCTCCACAAGTGTCTGAATAAAACGCTGCACAATCCCAGTGTTTAGGTACTGAAAATGCATTCGCAAAAATGTGCCAAAATAAAGCTTTTTAAAAAAGATAAAAAGGCAATAATCACAGCAGATTGCTATCACAAAGTTTAATGTAGACAACTGCATGACAGAAAAGTGGAATTTTGGGGCTCGGCCTCTGTGTGATTATGCCAGTGTTGGTACTCGGCCCCTGAGTAATGACGCCACTGTTGGGGCTCGGCCCTTGCGTGATGACGCCACTGTTGGGGCTCGGCCCTTGCGTGATGACGCCACTGTTGGGGTTCGGCCCTTGTGTGATGACGCCACTGTTGGGGCTCGGCCCTTGCGTGATGACGCCACTGTTGGGGCTCGGCCCTTGCGTGATGACGCCACTGTTGGGGCTCGGCCCTTGCGTGATGACTCCACTGTTGGGGCTCGGCCCTTGCGTGATGACGCCACTGTTGGGGCTCGGCCCTTGCGTGATGACGCCACTGTTGGGGTTCGGCCCTTGCGTGATGACGCCACTGTTGGGGCTCGGCCCTTGCGTGATGACGCCACTGTTGGGGCTCGGCCCTTGCGTGATGACGCCACTGTTGGGGCTCGGCCCTTGCGTGATGACGCCACTGTTGGGGCTCGGCCCTTGCGTGATGACGCCACTGTTGGGGCTCGGCCCTTGCGTGATGACGCCACTGTTGGGGCTCGGCCCTTGCGTGATGATGCCACTGTTGGGGCTCGGCCCTTGCGTGATGACGCCACTGTTGGGGCTCGGCCCTTGCGTGATGACGCCACTGTTGGGGCTCGGCCCTTGCGTGATGACGCCACTGTTGGGGCTCGGCCCTTGCGTGATGACGCCACTGTTGGGGCTCGGCCCTTGCGTGATGACGCCACTGTTGGGGCTCGGCCCTTGCGTGATGACGCCACTGTTGGGGCTCGGCCCT
Organism: Oophaga sylvatica; assembly: GCA_033576555.1. NCBI lineage: Eukaryota > Metazoa > Chordata > Amphibia > Anura > Dendrobatidae > Oophaga > Oophaga sylvatica. Next base: position 510,590,409 of record JARQOD010000001.1, read on the forward strand.
TGTGTGATGACGCCACTGTTGGGGCTCGGCCCTTGCGTGATGACGCCACTGTTGGGGCTCGGCCCCTGCGTGATGACGCCACTGTTAAAGCTCAGCAAGCCGCAATGGTTGCCAAGTGTTTACTAGTTCTGGACATCCCAGTAAAATACACTCATTGTGTCCCCCATACCACATCACTTTCTCTGCAGCATATCTCCTGATTACACCTATGTGCTGCCAGTAAGGTGTTATATCGGCATAAAGTATCAGATGAATTGATGATTAAGTGTCCTTGCTTGTTGGTCGGGTGATCGCCTGCATCTTTGCTCAGATTGATGATTTGGAATGAGCCTTGAATGCTTGTTCACTGCTCCTCGGCCCATATAAGAGCTCCTTATTCATTCTCCTGGATGGGATGTGTGGGCCTAAATGTCATTATCATTGTACTGGCAGTCATATTGGATTACTAACACCCTTATTAATGAATACTGTTAATTTTTTTTTCCCTCTTTCTGCAGCCGGGTTCTCACACAGACTGAATCTGTTCTACTTGGCAAATGATATCATCCAAAACTGCAAACGGAAGAATGCAATAGTATATCGCGACACTTTTGCCGATGTCCTTCCGGAAGCCGCCTCTCTAGTTAAGTACGTATATAATAATTTTTGTGACTTATCACATTATTTTTTCTTTATTTTGTGTGTAATAGACTTAATTAAAGGGAATCTGTCACCTCATTTTTCGAGTATAAAGGGTATGCCACACTAAGGGAGATCGCTAACGAGATCGCTACTGCGTCACCATTTATGATGCAGTAGCGATCTCGTTAGCGACTTAACTGTTAGATTCCAAACACAACTCATCAGCGATCTGTGATTCCAAACACAACTCATCAGCGATCTGTATAACGACCTCTGCGGTCGTTGGGAAAACCTAGTCCCACCTGCGACGCTGGTGAAGTCGTTCATAAAGGGTGTCGCACTCAGCGATTCAGGCTCACCAGTGGGACAACAACGACCAAAAAACGGCTCAGGAACGTTCATAAGCGATCAGCGACATCGCAGCATTGGCCACATCGCTGCTACATGTCACACACAGCTAAGTCGCTAACGAGATCGCTACTGCGTCATAAATGGTGACGCAGTAGCGATCTCGCTTAGTGTGGCATACCCTTAAGGTGCGACCACCGCCATTAGGGGCTTATCTACAGCATTCTTTAATTCTGTAGATAAGCCCCCGATGTCACCTGAAAGAAAAGAAAAATTAGTTTTATTATACTCATCCAGGGCGGTCCGGTCTCGTCCGATGGGTGTCGCGGTCCGGCGCCTCCCATCTTCTAGCGAAGCCGTCCTCTTCTTTGCGTCCCGACGCGGCTCCTGCACAGGCGCACTAATCTGCCCTGGTGAGGGCAAAGCAGAATACTGCAGTGTGCAGGCGCCGGACCTCTCTGACCTTTCCCGGCGCCTGCCCACTGCAGTACTCTGCTCTGCCCTCACCAGGGGAGATCAGTGCGCCTGTGCAGGAGCCGCGACAAGACGCAAAGAAGAGGACGGCTTCACTAGAAGATGGGAGGCTCCTGACCGGACTGGACGGCGGACCGCCCCTGGGTGAGTATAATATAACTCGTTTTTCTTCTCTTTCTGGTGACATCGGGGGCTTATCTACAGCATTATAGAATGCTGTAGATAAGCCACTGATGGCGGTGGTCGCACCTTATACTCGAAAAATGGGGTAATGGGGTGACAGATTCCCTTTAAAAGCATATAAATACATGTCCACTGTATCTTTAATCCAATGCAACATGAAATTAATTTGAAGTTTTTGTTTCTCTAAAGGGATCCATCGGTATCGAAATCTGTCGAGAGGGTTTTTAAAATATGGGAAGAAAGAAATGTTTACCAAGAGGATACAATCGCTTTATTTAAAACTGCGCTGAGTAAGTTGGGTGTTTTGTTTCCACACTGACCATCTGGGGTCCCACTGCATCTGCAGGGACTTGATCAAGCAGATTCAACTCTTATGCCTTGGTAAATAGCAACTTCGGAGTTTGACAGAGGGAAGAGTTCCCTCTGTAAACCCATCGAATACTTGCTTCCTGATTGTGGGGTTACTATAATCTCCAGGTGTGACCTGTCCAAAGGCCTCCTATCAGTATAACAGCGCCAGGCTGAGATGATGCACAGCGCTTTATAAGTAGTGTGATGCATTATTAAAGGATGTATAGGGCCCTCGTGGGAATCATCAGTAGTATTAATACAATAGAAACTGTTTTCGTTTGTATATAAACAGACGCAAAAAAGACAGAATATGGCAACATTAATAATGATTTTTTGTGTGTATTTATTGTACAAAAGTTTAAAACCAGTAAAAATATATAAATTTATTTCCATAATTGTATGGACCCACAAAATATACGGAACACTTTGTCCAACATGATAAAATGTAGAAAACATGGCAGATTCTTTCTATTCCTTGCTATCAAGTTTTACTTGCGAAAGTCATATGTGCCGCTGACAAATACAAGTCCACCAGCTAAAAACAAGCCCTATGTGCAGCTATATAAAAATGGCTCCTGAAGAACTTTAAAAAAAAAAAAAAAAATTAAAACTTAAATTGGATCATTACGGCCATATCCTTAAAGGGACTGTCTCTTCAACACACTCCTTTTCTAATGCTGGTGACCCAGCTGAGTCCTCCTAAATAAAATATTACATCCATTTTCCCATCTGACAACTCATCATTGTAATATTTTTGTTGTAGCTAGCGGATGGAATAAACGGGAAAGAAGCAAACCTTCTCGAGCGAAACAAGTGGAAAAGACCCCAGAACGTAAGTAGCTGCTGTGCATGTTACCGTGTGCTGATACACCTTTGTTCAGATATCAGTATTTACATCCGGAGCCTCAGACGATTGCTGCGGTGTGGTAGTTTTGGCCCCCACACACACATATATAGGAGTAGTCTGGTCTAAATGAAACATCTGTGGCCTGGAGATGTAAAACAAGAACAAACTAAGTGATACTCTGCTACAGACCTCTGCCTCTATTCAGCCCGGTTCTAAGCTACCCCTGAACTTCTCATTTTATCCGGCCTGCCCCTTCATCTTGGGCTCTAAATTCTGAAACAAACCATGCTGGATTTCTAGCAACTTCGTCATTCCATACCAGTAGTCATAGCCCAATGAAAAATATATCATTTCAGTGGTGTGTAATAAATGTATTAATTTTTTTTTCTATTCTGTAATTTAGCTGTTGCAGTAACTCCTAAAGCGGCCCTGAAATCGAAGATTGTGGCTGAGTTTAGGGTAAGAATAATAAGTTAAGTTATCCACATGAAAAGTGAGCAGTGCTGATAAGATCCCAAACACCTGTAAGACACGGCACGTGCGGGGTCAGATCGTCATTGGCACCGCTAACTACAAATGTGGAAGTGAGTCGTGCTGGATAATCTTTCTAACGAATAAGTGAAGGGTATCTCTCATGTTGCCTCTCCCTGCTCTGGCCAACTTTTTAATTCAATTGTTTTTTGTTTTCTTCTACCCTTAGTTCAAGCCTAAGGGTATGTTTCCACTATCAGGAAACAGTCCGGATTAGCTGCGTGTTTGACGCTGTGCGTTGGCGCAGCGTCAAACACGCAGCGTCCAGATGTTACAGCATAGTGGAGGGGATTTCAAAAAATCCCGTCTCCACTATGCTGTAAAACACGCAGGCGGAAGACCTGCGTTTCCGGACATGCGGCGCGTCTTTCAGCAGCAGATGAAGGAAGGGAGACAAACTAGTCATTACTAGTGGGTAGGCGGAGCCCACATAGGATAGAAACACCTCAGATTAAAAAAGTGTTGACCGGCCCCTCCAGCTTATAGGGCTCCTCCTACTCCAGCTCTCCAGTCTAAAATTTGAGGTCACAGAGGATAATCGCTGCTGGAAGCAGCTCCTCAGAAATTTTTTTTATTTTAGTCGGACAGAGACTTGGACCGCCAGTGGTCTAGAGGTCTCAGGGGTCTCAGCGCTGCTGGACCCCCACCTCTCTCTTGGCGGATCTGTATTACCCTGTAAGGTGGTCCCTGCAGAACCCTGCCGGCCCTGGGGGATGAGGATTGCTTCCCTGGCGGGGACGCAAACCGCGCTTCTGGGGTCACTGCGTTCCCCGCCCTGGGGGGAAGCGACGGGCACAGCGCCACAAATCTCTGAGGGGTCCCTGTGGCGCTCAGCGGGGTGAGTACTCCACATTTTAATGTGTTTGAGTGCTTCAGCGACTGCTGCGGCAGCCGCTGTTACATGTGACATGTTGGTGACTAGTGTCTTTTGTCCGTAGGTGTGCTGCAGGACATGGAGAGCGGAGGAGTCGCGCGCCCTTTTTTTGAATTTTTGCGGCGCTCTGAGCGCGCGCTTTACTACTGTCTTCTTCCGGCTTCTCTCTCAGAAGCACAGCGCGGTGGCCATTACTGGAAGCGGAAGGCTTCCTTCCTCACTCTCCTCTCCTCCCGACAATCGAAGACGCTACACCGCGGCCAGCTGGGTGAGTCGCTTCTGCCTGTCAGGGCAGAAGCTTAACCCCCTCACCCCCACAGCGCAGGACACTGAACGCTACCGCTAACGATCATTATAACGACGCATACTAATGCGATCGTTTTTTGTGATCGTTTTAATGTCGCTAGTAGCTGCCACAGTGGGCGATCTCATTGACGACGCATAAGTGGTTAGCGATCCCCTTAGCGACTTTGGCGGTCATTTCGATGTACAAATCAGCGCAATATTTTAGCGTTCTTGTTTAGTGTACAAAGGCAAAAGGAGCATATCTTTGAGAGCACTGTCCTGCAGCTGTTACCTCATAAGAGGCACCTGGGGCTCGCACACCCTTTTCATTAAACAAGGGTTGTGGGGAGTCTGCGACATTAACCCCTTCTTTGGCGGTTAACCCTTTATTGGGGACAGCTGGGGTAGCTCTCTCTTTAAGAGATTTAACCCTTCAGCGTTCGTTTCTTCTTTAAGAAACCACACTGTCCTAGTTACTGACAGGTTTAACCTGCCATATACTGTGTGAGGACATGTCAGATCAGGGTCCAGGAGGTGCGGACCGTCTCCCAGATCCGCTACAGGATCAGTCTCGCGTATCTGACACGCAGACCTCGACGGCGTCAGGCGCAGCTGTCAGAGGTTTCAGTGATGTCAAAATGGAGGCCCTCGCTCGTTCTATTGATGGCCTGTCTGACCTTCTAGGTTATTGGGTGTCAGCTAGATCCTCTCAGAGGAAGCGACACAGGCCGGTGCCTTCATTCCCGCGCAGCGACTCGGAGATCTCGGGCATGGAGGGTTTCCCTTTCAAGCTCAGATGGGGAGGTGTCCGATTCGGATAAGGAGGATCGGCAGGGACTCTCTGCTTCTCTTTTGGGTCGTACAGAGACTTTTATTGGAGCCATGAGGGAGGCGTTACAGTTACCGGAGGAGGTAACTAGACGTCCTAGTAATTCGGCCCGGATGTTTTCAGGAGTCGCATAGGTCGCGATCAGCATTACCACCCTGAACACGCCCGATCTCATCTGATCTCGGAAGCTAAGCAGGGTTGGGCCTAGTTAGTACTTGGATGGGAGTCCGCCTGGGAATCCCAGGTGCTGTAGGCTTAAAGGAACGCCTGTTCCAGATAAGTGTTTCCAGCTGTATCCGTGTACGACGGAATTGATTGATAATTGGATTCCTTCTCCTGAAGTGGATGTCCCTTTATCCCAGCTTAGCAAGTCCTCATTACTTCCTGTTAAAAGGGAAGGCGAGTTTGCAGAATCCGCTGGACAGAAAAACGGAGATGGCGGCGAAATCCATCTACGAGGCCGTGGGTCATGGATTCAGAGCATGTGTGCTTGTAAAGCTTCTCTAAGCTGGTTAGACCGTCTACGGACGGCGTGGCATGTCCAGGGCGCAATCCTAGGCAATCACAGTCAGGAGAGCACTGTGGCTTAGACAGTGGACCGGAGACGCGGTTTCCAAGCAAGGTTTGCTATCCTTAGCTTACAAGGGTGGTCAGCTATTTGGATCTGACCTCACAGAGCTGATTGCCAAGGCAAAGGCAAAAGAAACGGCTTTACCACAGCGAAGAGCTGTGACTTCTGCGTCTGGCAGGCATAGTGCCGGTAGTAGTTGGCGGTCCTTTCGGTCCAGGGGACGGTTCGGTCAGCCCTCTTGGGGATCGGGTCGTCCCTCTTTTTTCGGGGAAAAAAGAACGCTCAGAAATCCCGCACTCCCTGGAAACAGAGCTTCCGCCAAGACAAGTGGGAAGCTGACAAAAAGCCCGCTAAGGCGGACTGACGCCAGGGTCTCACTTGAGGGCTCTGGAGTGGGAGGTCACCTGCTCCAATTCAAACCGACTTGGGCTTCCCGCGTGTCGGACGCCTGGGTGACGCGGGTTGTGTCGGCAGGCTACTTCGTAGAGTTTCTTTCTCGACTCCCAGACAGTTTTTGCCACTCTTGCATTCCGTCAGAGCCCGAGCTATTTGCCGCTCTACTGCGGGAGGTCGATTCCCTTCTGCAGAAGGGTGTGGTAGTACCGGTTCCGCGGAGGGCCGGGGAAGAGGGTTTTATTCCAACCTCTTTGTGGTCCCCAAAAAGGAGGACAAATTTCGCCCCATTCTGGATCTCAAAAGATTGATTTGGCATGTCCGTACCCGGAAATTCCGCATGGAGTCACTTCGCTCCGTTGTGGCGGCCCTGTCGCATAACGAATCGACATTTGGGACACTTTTTTGCATGTTCCCGTCGGAAGGGCCCACCAACGCTTCCTTCGTTTTGCCATAGGCCAGGACCATTACCAGTTTGTGGCCCTGCCATTCGGGTTGGCCTCAGCACCCAGAGTTTTTACGAAAATTCTGGCACCTCTCATGGCGATCCTGCGAAGACAGGGTGTTACGATTCTTCCCTATCTGGACGACCTTTTGATTGTGGCGTCCTCAAAGGAGGAGGCGGTGACGGCTCGCAATCTATCCCTTCAGCTCCTGGAGGACTTCGGGTGGCTGGTCAATTGGGAGAAGTCGTCTCTGGAACCGTCACAGTCAATCCTGTTTTTGGGAATGCATTCGACACGGTACGAGCAGTGGTGTCTCTGCCTCCAGACAAGCAAGCGAGTCTTCTTTGACATGTAATGAAGTCTTCGACAGCAATGTCCCTTCGAAGGTGTATGCGCCTTCTGGGCTTGATGGTGGCGTCGATGGAGGCAATTCCGTTTGCCCAATTTCATTCCAGGGCTCTCCAAATGCTCATTTTGAACCGTTGGGATCGATCGCAGTTTTCACTGGATTGCAGTGTCATCATCTCCCACAGGGTGCGAGAGTCTCTAGGATGGTGGTTACGTCCGGAAGTGTTATCCCTGGGGAAGTCCTTCCTCCCTCCGAGGTGGTCGATCGTAACCACCGATGCCAGCCTGACGGGCTGGGGGGGTGTCTGGAACGATCTCTGGATTCAGGGAGTATGGTCGTTGGAAGAGTCTGTCCTGCCGATCAACATCCTGGAATTGAGGGCAATTTTCCTTTGCCTCCAACACTGGATGGTCCCTTTAAGCAGTCTACCAGTCCGAGTGCAGACAGACAACGCGACGGCGGTCGCGTATATCAATCATCAAGGTGGGACGAGGAGCTTCAGGCTCATGATGGAAGTGTCTCGAATTCTGGTATGGGCCGAGGCCAGAGTGCCAGCCATCTCTGCGATTCACATTCCAGGAGTTCAGAATATCACAGCGGACTTCCTCAATCGCGAAAAGATGGATTCCGGAGAATGGCGTCTTCATCCGAAAATTTTTGCACTGCTGTGCTCCCGTTGGGGAACTCCCCAAGTGGATTTGATGGCATCCAGGTTCAATGCCAAGTTACCGACGTTCATGTCCAGGTACAAGGACCCGAAGGCTGTGGCGGTGGATGCTCTGGTGGCTCCTTGGGACCAATTTGAGCTAATCTATGTGTTCCCGCCGATATCCTTACTTCCTCTGGTGTTGCGTCGGATCAGACTGGAGAGAGTCCCGGCTATATTGATAGCCCCAGATTGGCCAAGGAGGACGTGGTTCTCGACACTGATGTCGCTTTTGGCAGCGCCTCCACTTCCACTCCCTCTTCGCCCGGACCTGTTAACCCAAGGGCTCGTTCGTCACCCGGACCTGAAGTCTCTGCGTTTGACGGCGTGGCTCTTGAGACCGAAATCTTGACCCGTCAAGGTTTTTTCAGCCGAAGTCATTGCCACTCTGCGAGCTGCCAGAGGTCCGGCTACTACTAGGATTTATCACAAGACTTGGGAAGCCTTCTTTTCGTGGTGTTCGGGTTCTTCTAGGAACCCGAGGATTTTTTCCATTCCCAATTTGTTGGCCTTTTTGCAGTACGGGCTGGACAAGGGTTTGGCAGTTAGCACTCTGAAAGGACAGGTTTCTGCTCTGTCCTTGCTGTTTCGGAAGGCTATCGCCTCGCGTAGGGACGTACGTTCCTTTTTTCGCGGGGTAACCCGTCAATTTCCACCGCGGAAGGCGCTTGTGTCTCCTTGGCGGCTCAATCTTGTCTTGGAGGCTCTTCAACATGGGCCTTTTGAGCCTATGGACTCTGTTAATCTTTCCTTTCTCTCTTGGAAGGTTGCCTTCCTAGTGGCGGTCACTTCTTTGAGAAGGGTTTCTGAGTTGGCGGCTTTTTCTTGCTCGCCTCCTTTTCTGGAGTTTCACCCAGATCGCGTAGTGCTTCGCACACGGGGCGACTTTCTGCCTAAAGTGGTGTCACAGTTTCATGTTAACCAGGATATTGTGTTGCCCTCGCTTTGTCCTGAGCCAAGGAATGCGAAGGAACGGGCCTTGCACACATTGGATTTGGTGCGGGCTTTGAGGTTCTATTTGTCTATTACTCAAAGTTTTCGGAAGTCGGATTCTCTGTTTGTGATTCCAGCAGGTCGTCGACGTGGGCAACGAGCTTCCAAGGATTCTATAGCTCGTTGGATTCGGTCAGCCATTTTAGAGGCTTACCGACTTAAGGGCGAACCTTGCCCGATTAAGATTCGAGCTCACTCCACAAGGGCTGTGGGTTCATCGTGGGCTTTTCATCAAGAAACCTCGGCAGCTCAGCTCTGCCGGGCGGCGACCTGGCGCTCCGTCCACACATTTACAAAATTTTATAAGGTGGACGTCAGTGCTTCCGCTGATGCGGCCTTAGGACGTAGGGTCCTGCAGGCGGCTGTAGTTTAAAGTTCTTGTGAACTTGTAGTTAGCGCTAGTTGCGCATTTATTTAGGTTGTTGGGTATCTGCCTCTTTTTTTTTTTTTTTGCCCACCCTTATTTTTGGACTGCTTTGGGACGTCCCACTAGTAATGACTAGTGTGTCTCCCTTCCTTCATCTGCTGCTGAAACACAGATTTTGGTAAGAACTTACCTGTAAAATCCTTTTCAGCGAAGAAGGAAGGGAGACACACATCCCTCCTATGGCAGAAGTGTGTTGTTGTGTTTTCAGATGCGGCGTGACCCTTCTCTGATAGCGATTATCTGGGCTGAGGTCGGCGCGCTAAGGCTCTGTTCCAGCATTGCCAGCTCATCGCAGTGGTCAGGTTCAGTGAGTAGTACCTGGACTGTGTGGTTGTTTCGGCTATATGCATAACCTGTCTTCTTGTTTTTTCTCTGAAGTCCTTCAGAAGGGGTTATGTTGCTACGCTGGTGATATTTGCTCTTCCTTAGCTTGGGTACGACTGGAGAGCTGGAGTAGGAGGAGCCCTATAAGCTGGAGGGGCCGGTCAACACTTTTTTAATCTGAGGTGTTTCTATCCTATGTGGGCTCCGCCTACCCACTAGTAATGACTAGTGTGTCTCCCTTCCTTCTTCGCTGAAAAGGATTTTACAGGTAAGTTCTTACCAAAATCCGTGTTTTCAGACCGCCGCATGTCCTAGTCCCTTGTGGCGACGCTGCGTCTCCGCAAGGGAAATAACACGGGACTATGTAGCCCTGCGATCATTCCGGATGTGTTCCGGAGGTGTCCTGAACACATCCGGAATGAGCGCGCGTTAAGAAGGGGGCGGGGCTTTGGGTGGAGCGGAATTTCCGCTCCGTCCAAAGCGCTGTGGTTCCGGACCGTGGAACCACAGCCTTAGGTTTTTCTGGTTGTTTCCATTGTTTGAGGGCTTTTTTATTTATTTATTTTTTCATTTTGAGTATTTATTTACCATCTGTTTTGCAGTACTTTTTTTATTTAATTTTTTTTTTTATGGGTCAATTTGATATTTTCATCAGACATCTATACAGCAATGCCAGATGTTTGTTTTTAATTTTCCCCCCAGAGATTACCAGTGGCTTTTAAGTGGTTAAACAGCACTCATCTTAGGTAGTGCAGGCTCAGCTATCGAGCCTGCTACATACACGTGCACTTTAAATGCGCATCATACAAGGACTGCGTCTGTCGAGAGAGGGTAAAAAAATGCCAAGTCTTGAGGTTTTCTTCTGGAATGTTTTTTGTATGTATTGGCTAGTTTCTGATACTGTTTTATCTTTCCCTAGCCTCAAGGCCTGATAGATGACTTGCTGTCTTACAAGCGCTCTATGGATAACGTTGACCTGAAAGAAAAGCAGCTCTCCAATATGAGGGTGGATGTGTGCAGCACAGAGACTCTGAAACGCCTGAAAGGTAACTACCGTCAGGGATATGGAGTAGGATGCGCTCTCCAGAGTCTTCAGTTTGACTTCATAAGTCACTCTCTTTTTTATTTATTTTTTTACAAGATAAAGCTGGAGGAAAAAAATTTTCAAAGGACTTTGAAGAGGCCAGTGCAAAGCTCGAGGAGTTTGTTGGCATCCTGGAGAAGCAGGTTAAAAATGGTCCCTCCTTGCCAGAATCTTTGGAGAATGCGGGAATCTTCTATGAAGCTCAGTACCGGGAGGTGAAGGTGGTAGTGAATGTAAGTGTACTGCAATCTGCAGCTGGCTATTGGGCTACTTGACTTATAATCAGGCATACTAACCCCTTGCCGATGTGAAGTGTAAGATTTGGGTATATGGAATGGGCTCAGGAACAGAGGCCTCTCTCCTAATGGCAGGTTGCGGCTGCATTTTACAGCCAGCACTTGCCTCTAGCTGCAGCAACTGGACCCAGCTCCAGTCGCTGCTGTTTAACCACTTAGGTCCCTGAAAGCAACATTAAAAGTTGATTCATTGCCAGGTACTGATGGGTTATAGCAATTGAGACCCTGCTGAAAGGCCCACATCAACACCATCTTTGTATTCTAATGAAGCCCAACCTGTGGCTGCACTTGATGGGAGATTGCATTGCCGTATAAAGTACAAGCAAGACAAAGTTTAACTTTTTCACCCCCAGCCTGTTTTCATCTTCCTGAGCAGGCCAAATTTTGCAATTCTGACCAATGTCACTTTATGTGGTAACAGAATAAAACTAAGAGGAAAAAGACAGCACAAAGGGGTTTAATCAAAGTGAGGTAAAGGTGTTTAAATTAGAGTATGCTAACCTGATTATTGTGTATACACAACATTTCTATCGCTTAAACATCCAACTGCTGCAGGTCCAACGTGTCACAAGACCGAGAAAATAAAGATAAGGAGGATTTGTGGACAATCTGCATTGCTGGTATCCCATATAATAAATCCAGACTGAAAGTACATGCTGTTTTTCTTCATTCAGTCAACTCCTTTCGAAGTACTACATAATTCTTCATCAGGACAAGAAAAGCATGCTGCTCTTATCCTAATGAAGTCTGTAGTACTTCAAAATGCGTTGACTTAATAAAGAAAAACAGCATGTACTTTCAGTCTGGATTTATTATATAGGATACCAGCAGCTCTGGAATGCTTCAACAGATCCCACTGATTCTGAGAGAGTTCTTCATGATTGTGGTAAAATTTGTTCGATATAACTTCCGTTTATTTGTGAAAAAAATGAAAATTTGGCAAAAATTTTGAAAATGTTGCGCTTTTCAAGCTTTTCATTTTGATGCCCTTAAACTAGAGATACAGTTGTGCTCAAAAGTTTACATACCCCCGCAGAATTTTTGCTTTCTTGGCCTTTTTTCAGAGAATATTAATGATAACACCAAACCTTTTTCTCCACTCATGGTTAATGGCTGGGTGAAGCCATTTGTCAAACTACTGTGTTTTCTCTTTTAAATCATAATGACAATCCAAAACATCCAAATGACCCTGATCAAAAGTTCTCATACCCTGGTGATTTCTCCTTCGCCTCATTGGGAGACACAGACCATGGGTGTTATGCTGCTGCTACTAGGAGGACACTAAGCTAATACACAAAGAAAATTGGCTCCTCCTCTGCAGTATACACCCTCTGCTGGCTCTAGCCTGAACCAGTTCTTGCTTAGTGTCTTTAGTAGGCACTAGGGTCTGACTTCAGACCCCGACTTTGTTATTTTATTTTTACCTTTTTTTTATGGATTCGACGGGTGACGAGGCCTTTCAAGGTCCCGATCTCCCAAAAACATCAATAGGCGGGAACGCGGAGTGTCGCCTCCCCGTACCCCCTCCTGCAACTTCTAAGGCCTGGGCTCGCATTAGGGCGACGGATTCCTTTAATGCAGGGGTCCCCAACCGCCGGTCCGCGGCCCAGGACTGGGCCGTAGCAGTTCTGTTGCCGAGCCACGGCACAGAACGCTGTACACACATGGAGCCGGCGGCTGCAGCACTGTAGTGACAGCTACAGCCGCCGGCTTCAAGAAGACATCGATACTTACCTTCCATCGCTGCATCCCTGTCTGCTGTGGCAGCTTCATCCAGCGCTGAGCGGTGACGTAGTACCGCTCATTAAGGTAATGAATATGGACGTGACGCCACTCCCATAGGCGTGGCGTCCATATGCATGCCCTTAATGAGCGGTACTACGTCACCGCACTGCCAGGAGGAAGCTGCCGCGGCCGACAGGGATTCAAGGGACCTGCAGCGACAGAGCGAGGAGGGTAAGTATGATGGGGGGGAGGACGGGGGAGCCCAGCGGAGCCATGTATACAGGATGGGAGGGGAGCCATGCATACAAGGATAAGAGGGGGGAGGGGAGCCATGCATACAAGGATGGGAGGGTGGAGCGGAGCCATATATACAAGGATGTGAGTGTAGGAGCGGAGCCATATATACAAGGATGGGAGCGGAGCCATGTATACAGGATAGGAGGGTGGGAGCGGAGCCATGTATACAAGGATGGGAGGGTGGAGCAGAGCCATGTATACAGGATGGGAGGGTGGGAGAGGAGCCATATATACAGGATGGGAGGGTGGGAGCGGAGCCATATATACAAGGATGGGAGGTTGGAGCGGAGCCATGTATACAGGATGGGAGGGTGAGAGCAGAGCCATGTATACAGGATGGGAGGGTGGGAGAGGAGCCATATATACAAGGATGGGAGGGTGGAGCGGAGCCTTATATACAAGGATGGGAGGGTGGAGCAGAGCCATGTATACAGGATTGGAGGGTGGAGCAGAGCCATGTATATAGGATGGGAGGGTGGAGCAGAGCCATGTATACAGGATTGGAGGGTGGAGCAGAGCCATGTATATAGGATGGGAGGGTGAGAGCAGAGCCATGTATACAGGATTGGAGGGTAGAGCGGAGCCATATATACAGTCATGGCCAAAAGTTTTGAGAATGACACAAATATTAATTTTTACAAAGTCTACTGCTTCACTTTTTCTAATGGCAATTTGCATATACTCCAGAATGTTATAAAGAGTAATCAGCTTAACAGCAATTACTTGCAAGGTCAATATTTGGCTAGAAAATGAACTGTATCCCCCAAAACACATTTCAACATCATTGCAGCCCTGCCTTAAAAGGACCAGCTAACCTCTTTTCAGTGATTGCTCCATTAACACAGGTGTGGGTGTTGATGAGGACATGGCTGGAGATCAATCTGTCATGATTAAGTAAGAATGACACCACTGGACATTTTAAAAGGAGGCTGGTGCTTGGCATCTTTGTTTCTCTTCTGTTAACCATGGTTATCTCTAAAGAAACACGTGCAGTCATCATTGCAATGCACAAAAATGGCCTAACAGGGAAGAGTATCGCAGCTAGAAAGATTGCACCTCAGTCAACAATCTATCGCATCATCAAGAACTTCAAGGAGAGAGATTCCATTGTTGCCAAAAAGGCTTCAGGGTGCCCAAGACAGACCAGCAAACGCCAGGACCGTCTCTTAAAAGTGTTTCAGCTGCGGGATCGGGTTACCAGCAGTGCAGAGCTTGCTCAGAAATAGCAGCAGGCAGGTGTGAGTGCATCTGCACGCACTGTGAGGCGGAGACTCTTGGAGCAAGGCCTGGTCTCAAGGAGGGCAGCAAAGAAGCCACTTCTCTCCAGAAAAAACATGGACAGACTGATATTCTGCAAAAGGTACAGGCAGTGGATTGCTGAGGACTGGGGTAAAGTTATTATGATCTGCTACAAGCACTAAGGAAAGGTGGGAACTCTGTCCCTACAATAGGACTGAGCTGGATCCCTACGATGTAACGGGGAACCTGATCCTGCGACCAGACCCGCTAAAGTCCTCAGCTAGTCTGAACGAAGACCTATAGTTGCGAGGGAGGAATCCCTACAAAATCTAGGGACTGGGTGAAAAGGTGGACACCTCCTAACAGAAAGTGTAGCAGGGAATATAAAACACAAAACAAATACTAAGAGATCCTAATATCAAGCAAAACTGACAGAGTAAGGCACCTAAACACCCGGCTAGCTTAAGAGTAGATAATACAATGAAGTCCAGCAAAGCCAGAAGGGCGGACCAGACTAAATAGGGTAAAAAGGTCATGTGACCAGCAAACTGAAACAAAATCTAACAAGAGGGTTCTAACAGTACCCTCCCTTCTAAGAGGATCCTCCGGATCCCCTAGGACTTAGGCTTATCCGGAAACCTCTTGTGAAACGCTCTAACAAGTCTAGACGCAGAAACATCATCCGCCCTCACCCATGAGTTATCCTCGGGTCCGTAACCCTTCCAAGCGACGAGGTACTGCAAACTCCCTCTATACCGTCTAGAATTTAGGATGCGGGAAATCTCATATTGCCCGTCCTCCACCACCAGGGGAACAGTGGCCGAGACGTCTCCATCTGAGACCTCAGCTTTTTTCAAGAGAGAAACATGAAACACCGGATTAATCTTCCAGGAGGTAGGAAGCTCCAACTTAACAGCAGATTGGTTAATAACCTGAAGCACCTTAAAGGGCCCTACAAACTTGGGACCCAATTTCTTAGACGGAATCCTCAAGCGCAGATTCTTAGAGGACAACCAAACCATGTCACCAATAGCAAACAAAACCTCTTGTCGTTTTCTATCAAAATACACTTTGGATCTTTTGTTAGCCTCCTGAAGATTACCACGCACATCAGTCCAAACTCTCTCCAAAACACCAGAAAAATTCTCCTCTTCAGGTACAGCCGATCCCAACTTGGAAAATGACCCAAAAGACGGATGTCTCCCAGTACAACAAAAAAAAGGCGAACAACCAGCAGAAGCGGATGTATGATTGTTAAGAGCAAACTACTGCAGAACTCACCCCCTCTTGATTATCAGTCACAAAACAACGCAAGAACTGCTCAACATCCTGGTTTTTCCTTTCTGTCTGGCCATTAGACTCAGGATGATATCCGGATGAAAACGACAAATGAACTCCCAACCTGTCACAAAAAGCGCGCCAAAAACGAGCCACAAACTGAGGTCCCCTATCGGAAACAATGTCAGTAGGAACACCATGTAGTCTGACTATTTCCTTGACAAAGGCCTTAGCGAGAGTCTTAGCGCAGGGCAGTTTGATGAAAGGAACCAAGTGACATATCTTGCTAAAACGGTCCACGACCACCCAGATGACAGTGAAACCCTCAGAGGGGGAAGGTCAGTAATAAAGTCCATAGCCAAATGTGTCCAAGGTGCACTAGGAACCTCCAGAGGGCAAAGCAACCCCGCAGCAGGAGTATGAGAAGACTTAGATCTAGCACACACAGTGCATTGACGCACCCACTTAATGACTTCCTTCTGCCATCCTGGCCACCAAAAACTGCAACCCACAAGTCTCTTGGTCTCAGAGATTCCAGGATGACCTGCCAACCGAGAGTCATGACATTCAACAAACAAATCTCTCCTCAGGGTACCAGGCACAAACAACCTCCCATGCGGCGTGTTAGATGGGGCATTCTCCTGTGCTTTAAGAAACTCATCTTCCAACACGGAGTCCAAAACAGCAATAACAACCCCCTCTTGCAAGATGTTTTCCTCCTCCTCCTCAGTACCCACCATAGGAGAAAAGCTGCGAGACAAAGCATCAGCTTTAACATTTTTAGTACCTGGGATGAAAGTAACGGTAAAATTAAACCGTGAGAAAAACAGTGCCCACCTAGCCTGACGGGCATTCAAGCGTTTGGCAGCATCAAGGTAGATCAGATTTTTATGATCGGTGAAGACTTGAATGGGAAATTCCGCTCCCTCCAAAAAATGACGCCAGTGTTCAAATGCGAGTTTAATTGCCAACAATTCCCGATTACCGATATCATAATTTAGTTCAGACTCAGAAAATTTCTTTGAAAAAAAAGCACAGGGATGTACTCCATCCGTCTTTGCCTGAGACAACACCGCGCCGACCCCCACAGAAGAAGTATCAACCTCAACCAAAAATGGTTTAGTCACATCAGGCTGCGTAAGGATGGGAGCAGAGCTGAACCTCTCCTTAAGCAACACAAAAGCCTCAATGGCCTCAGTAGTCCACTGAACCGCATCAGCACCTTTCCTGGTGAGATCGGTCAGAGGTTTGGCAATCACAGAAATTTTTTTTATGAATTTTCTATAATAATTGGCGAACCCCAAAAACCTCTGTATTGATTTCACACCAATAGGTCTAGGCCAATCCTGCACAGTTTGCACTTTCACCGGGTCCATCTCAAAACCTTCACTGGAGACAATGTAGCCCAAAAAACTAAGTCTCTGTACAGCGAACTCACATTTTTCTAGTTTGGCAAAAAGTGAATTATCACTCAGTAACTGTAATACTTCACGCACACTCCTCCAATGAGACTCCAAATCCGGTGAATAAATCAAAATGTCATCCAAATACACAACCACACTTCTGCCGATCAAAGGTCTAAGGATGTCATTAATAAGATTCTGAAAAAATGCCGGAGCACTGGAAAGCCCAAAAGGCATAACCAGATTCTCAAAATGACCCAGTGGAGTGTTAAACGCAGTCTTCCATTCATCCCCCTCCTTCATGCGCAACAAATTGTATGCCCCTCGAAGATCAATTTTCGAGAACCACTTGGCCCCCACTAACTGATTAAACAAATCAGGAATCAATGGCAGTGGGTAAGGATTGCGTACAGTAATCTTATTAATCTCCCGAAAGTCTAGACAAGGCCGTAAACCGCCGTCCTTTTTTTTAACAAAAAAAAATCCAACCGCCACAGGAGATTTGGAAGGCCTAATGTGACCGGCGGCCAAGCTTGTCTATATGAATTCCTCCAAAGCCTTTCTCTCAGGAACAGTCAAATTAAATAGACGACTTTTAGGAAGAGTCGCTCCAGGGACAAATTCAATTGCACAATCATAATCTCTGAGGAGGCAATACCTGCGATTCCTTATCAGAAAAAACTTTCCAAAAATCCTGAATAGGTACAGGTAACTCCCCCTTAACTACAGCAGCAATACGCCCGTTACAACACTTGTCATAACAATTGGGACTCCAGGACTTAATTTCATTGGTAGACCAATCCAGTACCGGATTGTGCAATTTTAACCAGGGTAACCCCAAAATCACCGGTGAGGGCAAATTATTCAAAACTACCAAATCCAAATTCTCTTGATGAACACCATTAATAGTAAGAGGAAATTCACAGATATGGTGAGTAACATTTTTCAAGTGAGAACCATCCACAGACACCACATTAATAGGGGAAGACAGAAGTTTGGGTTTTAATTTTAGTTTTTCCAAAAATTTCCCATCAATCACATTGAGAGTTGAACCACAATCCACAAATACCCGAAACTCCATTAATTCCTCCTCAACAGCAGTGGTAGCAGAAAGAAAGACACCTTTATTGTTTAAACAAGCTATGCGGGCAAAACTGACCTCATTTTTTTTCTCCTCTTTATTCATTCGAAGCGCACAGTTCTTAATAAAATGCTCAGATTTACGACAATAGAAACACAAGCCCTTAGCAAATCTGCGTTCTTTTTCTCGAGAGTGAGGTGTCATTGCTCCAATTTCCATTGGCTCTCCAATGTCAGTACATTCCTTCTCCAAACTTGGAGCTGACAAGGCAGATTTACTCTCATTAACCCTTGCACGCAGTCTCCTATCCACCTGTATGGCTAATTGCATAGCCTCTTGCAAGTTACCAGGTATGGGATAAGCAATCAGCAAATCTTTAACCCTTTCACTTAACCCTGCAAGAAATAAACTTTTCAAAGCTGAATCGTTCCAACCCACCTGAGTGGACCACCTTCGGAAGTGAGTACAATATTTTTCCACATTACCTGATCCCTGTCTCAAACGTCTCAATTCTATCTCAGCTGATGAAACACGATCCGGATCGTCATACAATAACCCCAAAGCAGAAAAAAAAACTATCCACTGATCTAAAGCATGGATCACTAGTCTGCAGAGAAAAGGCCCAGTCCTGAGGTTCTTTGCGCAAAAGTGACATTATGAACCCAATGCGCTGTGGTTCATCACCAAAGGATCTGGGTCTCAAACGGAAATACAACAAGCAAGCATTTTTAAAAGAAAAAAAAATCTTGTTGTTCACCAAAAAATAAATCAGGCAAACGTACCTTTGGCTCCACGAAATATGCTCCAGAACCACTACTCACGTGTTGCTGGATCTCAGCCACCTCCAGAGAGAGTCGCTGCAGGCGTTGAGCCAAATCCTGAACCGACACCATAATAGAAACTGAAAATCTTTCCTTAGAGATTTTTTTTTTTTTTTTTTTCCTTTGGGCTGGACTTAATGTTATGATCTGCTACAAGCACTAAGGAAAGGTGGGAACTCTGTCCCTACAATAGGACTGAGCTGGATCCCTACGATGTAACGGGGAACCTGATCCTGCGACCAGACCCGCTAAAGTCCTCAGCTAGTCTGAACGAAGACCTATAGTTGCGAGGGAGGAATCCCTACAAGATCTAGGGACTGGGAGAAAAGGTGGACACCTCCTAACAGAAAGTGTAGCAGGGAATATAAAACAGAAAACAAATACTAAGAGATCTTAAGATCAAGCAAAACTGACAGAGTAAGGCACCTAAACACCCGGCTAGCTTAAGAGTAGATAATACAATGAAGTCCAGCAAAGCCAGAAGGGTGGAGCCAGACTAAATAGGGTAAAAAGGTCATGTAACCAGCAAACTGAAACAAAATCTAGCAAGAGGGTTCTAACAGTTATTTTCTCTGATGAATTCCCTTTTCGATTGTTTGGGACATCAGGAAAACGCCTCAATTGGAGAAGACAAGGTGAGCGATACCACCAGTCTTGTCTCATGCCAACTGTTAAGCATCCTGAAACCATTCATGTGTGGGGTTGCTTCTCAGCCAAAGGAATCGGCTCTTTCACAGTCTTGCCTAAAAACACAGTCATGAATAAAGAATGGTACCAGAATGTCCTCCGAGAGCAACTTCTCCCAACCCTCCAAGAGCAGTTTGGTGATCAACAATGCCTTTTCCAGCATGATGGAGCACCTTGCCATAAAACAAAGGTGATAACTAAATGGCTCAGGGAACAAAACATAGAGATTTTGGGTCCATGGCCTGGAAACTCCCCAGATCTTAATCCCATTGAGAACTTGTGGTCAATCATCAAGAGACGGGTGGACAAACAAAAACCTAAAAATTCTGACAAAATGAAAGCATTGATTGTGCAAGAATGGACTGCTATCAGTCAAGATTTGGTCCAGAAGTTGATTGAGAGCATGCCAGGGAGAAATTGCAGAGGTCCTGAAGAAGAAGGGTCAACACTGCAAATATTGACTTGCTGCATTAACTCATTCTGACTGTCAAAATATAAGCTTTTGTTACTCATATGTTTGCAATTATTATATTTCTGTCTGTGATAAAAACATCTGTCAAACACACATAAAAACCAGAGGGGAGCAGATCATGTGAAAATATAATATTTGTGTTATTCTCAAAACTTTTGGCCATGACTGTACAGGATGGGAGGTTGGGAGCGGAGCCATGTATACAGGGTGGGAGGATGGGAGCGGAGCCATGTATACAAGGATGGGAGGGTGGAGCGGAGCCATGCATACAAGGATAGGAGGGTGGGAGCGGAGCATATATACAGGATGGGAGGTTGGGAGCGGAGCCATGTATACAGGATGGGAGGGTGGGAGCGGAGCCATATAACAATACCATGGATACAAGGGTGGGAGCGGAGCCTTGTATACAAGGGTAGGAGCGAGCTTGCTTGTATACAAGGGAGTCACATTCACATTATAAATGTTATAATTAAATGATGAGTGTGCACTACTAACTACAACCCTGTCCATAGCCCTGCCCCCTTATGACCAAAGCCCCACCCATGCCACACCTCCATCCCCGCCCTGTCGGGCCATGGAAGAATGGTCTTTCTTGAAGCCGATCCCTGGTGCCAAAAAGGTTGGGGACCACTGCTTTAATGGGTCCTCTCTCCCCCCACATCACCGGACGGGAACGTGAGGTGTCGTCCTAACGTACCCCTTTCCAGAGCCAGGCCCACAGCCGGACACATTGACTTCACTCCGGTGGAAGCTCCTCTGAGGCATTTGGTGGCCCTTGGCACTGCCACTATCAGAAAGCGGATGGGCCAGGAACCTAAGGAGCCCTCTCCACCTACCTATCAAAGGGATTGTGGATTGAGGATGGATGGCGCGCAGCGCTCCCGACTCTGCTACATACCGGCGATGTGAGTACAGCCACTGGTTGGCACATTACCGCCATGAAAAGAGCCCGGTGCATGAGAAATTAAACCTCTCTGCCTCCCTATCAAAGGGATGGCGGATTGAGGTAGTATGACCGCATATGCCGCTGGCTCCCGCCGCAGTGAGTACCCAAATGCTGATGCATCCTCCCACCAGCTACCGAGGCCTGTCATAGTAGGCCGTGGGTCCGACTGTGGCCGCGGCCTGCACCAGCCCCGCCGCGGCCTGCTTCAAACCGCCTCACTGCAGTCGCAGCCGCGGCCTTTCTCAGGAACCGCTGCAGCCGCCGCTGCGGCCCCCTAAACCACTGCGGCCTCATAGGAACCGCCTCCGCGGCTTCCTCAAAGGAGCCGCCGCGGTCTTAATCATCGCTGTCGCTCCTGCGCCTCACTTCCTGCGCCGCTGCGAGTCTCCACCACAGCCGTCCAGCAGGGCCGCTGTCTCCAACTGCCGCGGCTGCCTCTCTAATTTAGTCCCCGGCTTTTGGCCTGGGTAGGCCTCAGTTCTGCCCTCCCGGGTAGCTCTGCCCACGGTTTTTTGGAGCTCTCCCTGATTCTCGGCCCCTCTGCATGTCTCCTCCCACCTGTTCTGCCGCTTCTCTTCGGAATCGAGAATCGCCAACTCAGTCCCGGCCGCCATTTCTCCCTTCAACGCCGCATCTACTGAGTAGGGGAAAAGCTATCCCGGTGTCTGATAGACCGAATACAATCGGTGCGGACCATTCATCCTTCCTCTTCTGATGGACAGGACACAGGACCCTGGGTAAGCTTGCACTGCGCTTAACCTCTTCCCTGCAGCAAGATTCTCTGAGGCTCCATGCGGCGTCCGTGCGGCTCCACTATATCACCACTGCCCAAAGGTGGATGGTGACTGGAGGCTAACAAAACCTCTACACCTCCCTATCAAAGGGATGGTGAATTGAGGAGATAATCAGTGTGGATGGCGAGTGGTTTGCAATCTCCTGTGCCTTCGTTACTTGTCTGTCACCGCTACGCTGTCTGCCGTCCTGGCGGCACGGACATATGACCTGGAGCACTGACTGATAAAACGCACGCTTACGCCCAGTGTACTACGTGTAATGCCCCATTACCGCGAAGGCTCTCCACTGCAATCTGTGCAGTCTGCACCTTCTCACAGCAGCCCAATAAATGCACAATGTCTCCGTCTTCAGTTTACCTTACGACGAAGGCCCTCTGCCCTTCGAGTCTTCAGGCAGGGGTTGACAGCAGCAAAGAATGCCCAATTTTCTAGCTAACGTCTCAGTAACTAGTCTCCCAGGCATTCTGCTGTTTTGGTGAACGCATGCTCCGTTTCCAGCTCCAACGTCCCTGGGGATTGCAGCAAACATGACTCAGGATATGAGTCTCATGTGGCCGTATATCCGGATTCGCCAGATAACTAGGAATCCTTAGATGCCCTCATCAAACCGGTTAATAGAGCTCTGAGAGCCGTACAATGTCATAAAGTAGACCTTCCAAGGGACCAAACGTCCTCACAGGGTTTTTTACTAATCTCCCTGAGTTGCTGACATAGGTCAGAGATATAGTAGTTGCCGGACAAATGATTCTCTGAGCTAAAGCCGTTTAACCCCTTCAACCCCAAGGGTGGTTTGCACGTTAATGACCGGGCCAATTTTTACAATTCTGACCACTGTCTCTTTATGAGGCTATAACTCTGGAACGCTTCAACGGATCTTCGCGATTCTGAGATTGTTTTCTCGTGACATATTGTACTTCACGTTAGTGGTAAAATTTCTTCCATATACCTTGCGTTTATTTTTGAAAAAAACGCAAATATGGCGAAAATTTTGAAAATTTTGCAATTTTCAAACTTTGAATTTTTATTCCCTTAAAACAGAGAAATATGTCACACAAAATAGTTAAGAAATAACATTTCTAACATGTCTGCTTTACATCAGCACAATTTTGGAAACAAAATTTTTATTTGTTAGGAAGTTATAATGGTTTAAAGTTGACCAGAGATTTCTCATTTTTACAACAAAATTTACAAAGCCATTTTTTTTAGGGGCCACCTCACATTTGAAGTCACTTTGAGGGATCTATATGGTAGAAAATGCCCAAAAGTGACACCATTTTAAAAACTGCACCCCTCAAGGTACTCAAAACCACAATCAAGAAGATTATTAACCCTTCAGGTGCTTCACAGGAGCTGAAGCAATGTGAAAGGAAAAAATGAACATTTTACTTTTTAGTCACAAAAATGATCTATTACAAACATTTTTTTTATTTTCACAAGGGAAAAAGGAGAAAATGGACTGATAAAGTTGTTGTGCCATTTCTCCTGAGTACGCCGATACCCCATATGTGAGGGAAAACCACTGTTTGGGTGCACGGCAGGGCTTGGAATGGAAGGAGCGCCGTTTGACTTTTCCAAACTAAAATTGGTGGGAATTGAGATTGGACGCCATGTCGCGTTTGGAGATTCCCTGATGTGCCTAAACAGTGGAAACCCCCACATGTGACCCCATTTTGGAAACTAGACCCCCTAAGGAACTTATCTAGATGTGTGGTGAGCACTTTGAACCCCCAAGTGCTTCACGCAAGTTTATAATGTAGAACCGTGAAGAAAAAAAATCATATTTCAGCTGCAGATGGAAGGGAGGGAGCCACAGGATTCATTACTGATGGGTAGGCGGAGCCCCAGATCAGGATGTCACCTCAGATCAAAAGCATGCTGACTGGCTGGCCCCTCCAGCTCGGGCTCCTCCTACTCAGCTCCAGTCTAAGATTTGAGGTCCCAGAGGATGGTCGCTGCTAATGCAGCTCCTCAGAAGATTTTATTATTTTATATTCGGACAGGAGACTTGGATCACCAGTTGGTCTAGAGGTCTCAGGGGTACCAGCGCTGCTGTACCCCAACCTCTCCCTTGGCGGATCTGTATCACAATTATGGTCCCTGCAGAATCTTGCCGGCCCTGGGGGATGAGGAGAGCTTCCCTGGCGGGACGCAAACCACACGTGCGGTCACTGCGTTCCTCGCCCTGGGGGGAAGCATGGGCACAGCGCCAGAAACCCCTGAGGGTCCCTGTGGCGCTTTGGCTGGTGAGTACTCCACACAAATTTTTTATTATAATTATGTGTGAGTGCTTTAGCGTCTGAGTGAGCAGCGCTATTACTTGTATGTCAGTATGCTTCAGCGCTGCGGTGACAGCGCTGTTACATAGTAGATGTGGTGATTTTTTGTCCGCAGGCAGATAGCTGCAGGACAGAGAGGGAGCAGGAGCGGGGGAGTTCGCGCTCATTATTTGAGCTAGCAGGGGGCGTGGCCTAACGATTCCCGGTCTTCTGAGCAGGAAGACGCGCGCTCTGGCGTTTCTCCTGCGACTCCCCACTGTGGCGGCCATTACACAGGCTCCTGGGCTCCTCAGACCGCTCCTCTCCTCATAAGACACCACGGCCAGCTGGGTGAGTGCTGACTCCTCACCCCGCAGCGCAGCGATCGCTATCCTGCAGCTGCAGTCTCATTAGAGACATAAAATTGGCTGGGGCTCACACTTCATATATATATTGTGGTGAGTTTGCAATATTAACCCTCTGAGGGTTATTTCTACCAGCAATTTTTTTGACTGAATACCGCTGGGGTAACCCTGCCTGGTGGAGCGTTAACCCTTCAGCGTTTAAAAAAAAAAAAAAAAAAACGCATAGTTTTTGCTGGTATTACCGCTTTGACCTGCTCATACAGGTGAGACATGTCTGAACAGAGTTCAGATGCCGCGGACCACGTCCCAGTGCCATTGCGGCAATCAGATACGCAGACCTCAACAGCGTCTAGCGCTGCGGTCGACAGCGGTGAAAAATTGGACGATATCGCTCGATCGATCAACAACTTGTCTGACCTTTTAGGTCAATATGTGTCTGCTAATTCCTCTCAGAGGAAGCGACGCAGGCCGTTACCGGCCTCTACACGGAGCGAGTCAGATGTATCTGATATTGGGCAGAGTTCCCCTTTAAATTCGGATGGAGAAATATCCGATTCAGATGCGGACGAGCCGCAGGGGCGTTCCTCTATGGCGAAGCGTACGGAGGCATTAATTGAAGCCATGAGAGATATATTACAGTTACCGGAGGTGGTAGCTAGTCGTCCTGGTAAATC
Organism: Oophaga sylvatica; assembly: GCA_033576555.1. Taxonomy (NCBI): domain Eukaryota; kingdom Metazoa; phylum Chordata; class Amphibia; order Anura; family Dendrobatidae; genus Oophaga; species Oophaga sylvatica. Next base: position 510,615,378 of record JARQOD010000001.1, read on the forward strand.
AGCACGCATGTTCCAGGAGTCCCGTGCTTCGCGTACAACATTGCCAGCTCTGGATGAGCTTAATAGTGTAATAGAGGAGGAACGTCTGTGTCCAGACAAGCGTTTTCATGGAACGCATTTCTTTGATACACTTTATCCTTGCTCTGCGGAGTTAAAGGCTAATTGGACTTCTGCTCCTGAAGTGGATGTGTCTTTATCTCAGCTTAGTAAATCTTCACTACTCCCTATTAAGGGGAAAGCGAGTTTACAGGAGCCTTTGGATAGAAAAACGGAGTTGGCGGCAAAAGCAAGCTATGAGGCTGCGGGTCATGGATTCCGAGCAGTGCTAGGATCCATGTGTGCTGCTAGAGCTTCTCTAGGCTGGTTGGCACGTTTGAAGACGGAGTTGCAAAATTAATCTCCGTTATCTGAGATACGGGAAACTTGTGAATGGTTAGAAACGGCAGCCTGTTATATCTTTGATGCCGGTCTGGATACGGCATCTCTGCTGGCCAAAGCGCAAGCTTCAGCGGTCACAGTCAGAAGAGCTTTATGGCTCAGACAGTGGGCCGGGGACGCAGTTTCCAAACAAGGGTTGTTGGCCTTACCTTACAAGGGTGGCCATCTTTTTGGATCCGACCTCACAGAGCTGATTTCCAAGGCTAAGGCGAAGGAATCAGCATTACCACAGCGTAGGGCCATGGCTTCGGTGTCCAGTAAGCCTGGTGTCTATAGTGGTCGGCGGTCCTTTCGGGGCCGAGGACGATCTAGTCACTCCTCGTGGGGATCGGGTCGTCCTTCCTTCTCAGGAAAGAAATCCTCTCAGAAAACTTGTACTCCCTGGAAGCAGAGTTTCCGCCAGGACAAGCGGGAACTTGACAAGAAGCCCGCCAAGTCGGATTGACGCCAGGGGTCCACTCGAGGATTCTCGAGTGGGGGGTCGCCTGCTTCTTTTCAAGGCGACTTGGATGGCTCGCGTTCCAGATTCCTGGGTAACGCGGATAGTGTCGGCAGGCTATTTCATAGTTTGCTTCTCGACCCCCAAATGTTTTTTGTCAGTCTCGCGTTCCGTCGGAACCCGAGCTTGTTGTCGCTCTACAGCGAGAGGTCGAATTTCTGCTACAAAAGGGTGTAGTGATACCGGTTCCGTCAGAGGACCGAGGGAAAGGTTTTTATTCCAACCTTTTTGTAGTTCCCAAAAAGGAGAACAAATTTCGCCCGATTCTGGATCTCAAGCGATTAAACCGGCATGTCCATGCCCGGAAATTTCGCATGGAGTCGCTTCGCTCCGTTGTGGCAGCTCTGTCACAGAACGATTTTCTGGTGTCAATCGACATTCGCGACGCCTATTTGCATATTCCCATCGGAAAGGCTCATCAGCGCTTTCTTCGATTTGCCATAGGTCAGAATCATTACCAGTTCGTGGCTCTGCCGTTCGGCTTAGCCTCAGCGCCAAGAGTCTTTACAAAAATTCTGGCGCCCCTCATGGCAATCCTTCGAAGACAGGGGATTACGATTCTCCCTTATCTGGACGATCTTTTGATCGTGGCTTCCTCGGAGGAGGAGGCGTTGACGGCTCGGGATTTGTCTCTTCAGTTTCTGAAGGACTTCGGTTGGCTGGTCAATTGGGAGAAGTCGTCCCTGGAACCATCGAGGACAATCCTCTTTTTGGGAATGCATCTCGACACGTTTCGGGCGGTAGTTTCCCTACCACCAGACAAACAGTCATGTCTTCTTCGACATGTACAGATTATGAAATCCTCAACGGCAATGTCCCTACGGAAGTGTATGCGTCTTCTGGGACTGATGGTGGTGTCCATGGAGGCGATTCCTTTTGCCCAGTTCCATTCCAGGACCCTCCAAAAGTTTATTTTGAGTCGATGGAATCGGTCGCAATCGCTGGATTGCAGTGTCACCATTTCTCGCGCGGTGCGGGATTCTCTAGGATGGTGGCTACGTCCAGGGGTTTTTGCCCTGGGGAAGTCCTTCCTCCCTCCAAAGTGGTCAGTCATAACCACCGATGCCAGCCTGACGGGCTGGGGGGGTGTTTGGAACGATCTCTGGATTCAGGGGTATGGTCACCGGAAGAGTCTGTTCTTCCGATCAACATCCTGGAATTGAGGGCGATTTTCCTTTGCCTCCAGCATTGGACGGTCCCTTTGAGCGGTCTGCCAGTTCGAGTGCAGACAGACAATGCGACGGCTGTCGCGTATATCAATCACCAAGGCGGGACAAGGAGTTCCAGGCTCTTGGTGGAGGTGTCTCGAATTCTGATTTGGGCCGAGGCCAGTGTGCCAGCCATTTTGGCGATTCACATTCCAGGGGTTCAGAATCTTACAGCGGACTTTCTCAGTCGCAGGAAGATGGATCCTGGGGAATGGAGCCTTCACCCGGAAGTTTTTGCACTACTGTGCTCCCGTTGGGGAACTCCCCAAGTGGATTTGATGGCATCCAGGTTCAATGCCAAGTTACCGACATTCATGTCCAGGTACAAGGACCCGAAGGCTGTGGCGGTGGATGCTTTAGTAGCTCAGTGGGATCAGTTCGAGCTGATCTATGTATTCCCGCCGATATCTTTACTTCCTCTAGTACTGCGTCGGATCAGATTAGAGAGAATTTCAGCTATTTTGATAGCTCCGGATTGGCCAAGAAGGATGTGGTTCTCGATAATAATGTCGCTGTTGGCGGCACCTCCTTTTCCGCTTCCTCTTCAACCGGACTTGTTGACTCAGGGGCCCATTTGTCATCCGGACTTGCAGTCCCTGCGTTTGACGGCGTGGCTCTTGAGACCGAAATCTTAACCCATAGAGGTTTTTCAGCCGAGGTTATTGCTACCCTTCGTGCTGCGAGAAGTCCGGCTACTACTAGGATTTACCACAAAACCTGGGAAAACTTCTTTTCGTGGTGTTTGGGATCCTCTCAGAATCCGAGAAAGTTTTCCATCCCCAATCTGTTGGCTTTTCTGCAGCATGGGCTGAACAAAGGTTTGGCAGTCAGCACCCTGAAAGGTCAGATTTCTGCTCTCTTTATTGTTTCGGAGAACCATTGCTTCAAATAGGGACGTGATTTCCTTTTTCCGCGGTATAGCTCGTAAGTTTCCGCCGCGGAAGGCTTCCGTGTCTCCTTGGCGGCTCAACCTTGTTTTGGAGGCTCTTCAGCATAAACCTTTTGAGCCTATGGGTTCGGCTAGCCTTTCTTTACTTTCCTGGAAGGTGGCTTTCCTTGTAGCGGTCACTTCTTTGAGGAGAGTTTCTGAGTTGGCAGCTCTTTCTTGTTCGCCTCCTTTTCTGGAGTTTTTTCCGGATCGTGTAGTGCTTCGCACACGGGGTGATTTTTTACCTAAAGTGGTATCACAATTTCATGTTAACCAGGATATTATGTTGCCTTCTTTCTGCCCGGATCCGAAGAATGCGAAAGAGCGAGATTTGCACACATTGGATTTAGTGCGGGCCTTGAAGTTTTACCTATCTATTACTCAAGGTTTTCGTAAGACGGACTCTCTATTTGTGGTTCCAGCTGGTCGCCGGCGTGGTCAGCGAGCTTCCAAGGATTCTATAGCTCGTTGGATTCGGTCAGCTATTCTGGAAGCTTACAGTCTTCAGGGTGCATCTTGTCCGATTAAGATTCGAGCCCATTCCACGAGAGCTGTGGCTTCATCGTGGGCTTTTCATCAAGGCGCCTCGGCAGTGCAGCTCTGCCGGGCGGCAACTTGGCGTTCTGTCCACACGTTTACAAAGTTTTATAAAGTGGACGTCAGTGCTTCTGCTGATGCAGCCCTCGGACGTAGGGTCTTGCAGGCAGCTGTAGTTTGAAGTTCTTGTGGAACTTGTGTTTTTTAGCGCTGGTTGCGCTTTCTTGTTAAGGTTGTTGGGTTTCTGCCTTTTGTTGGTTTTTTCCCACCCTTATTTTTTGAACTGCTTTGGGACGTCCCATCAGTAATGAATCCTGTGGCTCCCTCCCTTCCATCTGCAGCTGAAACACGGATTTTGGTAAGAACTTACCTGTAAAATCCTTTTCAGCGAAGGAAGGGAGGGAGACACAGATCCCGCCCAAGGCAGAAGTGTGTTGATGTTTTCAGATGCAGTTAGACTCTTATCTGATAGCGATTATCTGGACTGAGGTCAGCGCGTTAAGGCTCTTTTCAGCATCGCCAGCTCATCGCAGTAGTCAGGTTCAGTGATTAGTACCTGGAACTCTGTGGTTTTTGGCTTACTTTGTGTACATAACCTGTATCCTTGTGTTTTTCTCTGAAGTTCCTTCAGACAGGGTTATGTTGCTTCTCTGGTGATCTTGGTTCTTCCCTAAAGCTTTGGTACGACTGGAGCTGAGTAGGAGGAGCCCGAGCTGGAGGGGCCAGCCAGTCAGCACGCTTTTGATCTGAGGTGACATCCTGATCTGGGGCTCCGCCTACCCATCAGTAATGAATCCTGTGTCTCCCTCCCTTCCTTCGCTGAAAAGGATTTTACAGGTAAGTTCTTACCAAAATCCGTGTTTTTTCCACAAGCATGATGTTTTAGTCCCCAATTTGTTATTTTCCCAAGGGTAAGAGGAGAAATTTGACCACAAAAGTTGTTGTCCAACTTGTCCTGAGTACGCTGATACCCCATATGTGGGGGGGAACCACTGTTTGGGCGCACGGCAGGGCTCGAAATGGAAGGAGTGCCATTTGACTTTTCCAAACCAAAATTGGCTGGAATTGAGAAAGGACGCCATGTTGCGTTTGGAGAGCCACTGATGTGCCTAAACAGTGGAAACCCCCACATGTGACCCCATTTTGGAAACTAGACCCCCTAAGGAACTTATCTAGATGTGTGGTGAGCACTTTGAACCCCCAAGTGCTTCACGCAAGTTTATAATGTAGAGCCGTGAAGAAAAAAAATCATATTTTTTCCACAAGCATGATGTTTTAGTCCCCAATTCGTTATTTTCCCAAGGGTAAGAGGAGAAATTGGACCACAAAAGTTGTTGTCCAACTTGTCCTGAGTACGCTGATACCCCATATGTGGGGGGGAACCATTGTTTGGGCGCACGGCAGGGCTCAAAAGGGAAGGAGTGCCGTTTGACTATTCCAAACCAAAATTGGCTGGAATTGAGAACGGACGCCATGTCGCGTTTGTGGAGCCCCTGATGTGCCTAAACAGTGGAAACCAGCCTCATGTGACCCCATTTTGGAAACTAGACCCCCTAAGGAACTTATCTAGGTGTGTGGTGAGCATTTTGAACCCCCAAGTGTTTCACTAACGTTTATAATGCCCTGGCGTGAATAAAAAATAAAATAAAATTTCCACAAATATGATGTTTTAGTCCCCAATTTTTTATTTTCCCAAGGGTAACAGGAGAAATTGGACCACAAAAGTTGTTGTCCAATTTGTCCTGAGTACGCTGATACCCCATATGTTGGGGGGAACCACTGTTTGGGCGCATGGCAGGGCGCAGAAGGGAAGCAGTGACGTTTTGGAATGCAGACTTTGATGGAATGGTCTGCGGGCGTCATGTTCCGTTAGCAGAGCCCCTCATGTTCCTAAACAGTGGAAACCCCCACAAGTGACCCCATTTTGGAAACTAGACCCCCTAAGGAACTTATCTAGGTGTGTGGTGAGCATTTTGAACCCCCAAGTGTTTCACTAAAGTTTATAATGCCCAGGTGTAAAAATAAAAAATCCTACTTTTATCCTCACAAAAATGATGTTTTAGTCCCCAATTTGTTATTTTCCCAAGGGTAAGAGGAGAAATTGGACACCAAAAGTTGTTGTCCAATTTATCCTGACTACACTGGTGCCCCATATGTGGGAAAAAAACTGTTTGGGCACAAGTCGGGCTCAGAAGGGAAGTCGTGACGTTTTGGAATGCAGACTGATGGAATGGTCTGCGGGCGTCATGTTCCGTTTGCAGAGCTCCTGATGTGCCTAAACAGTAAAAAAAAAACACAAGTGACATAATTTTGGAAAGTAGACTCCCAAGGAACTTTTCTAAATGTGCCCCCCTTCTGGAACTAATCTTTCCTGTAAAGTAAATTAGTAGTGCATTGAGGTGTGGTACAATTTGAAACAATCCTTCATACACAGGCCAGGTTTTTCGGGGCAGGTGTCGCATTGGTAAGTGGTGTCCTTGCGTATTCCCCTTTTGTAACACACTCGGCACCTTTTTTGCGGCTTACCTTTTTTTCCAGTTGGCGGGACCACCCCCGGGAAATGCTGACCTGGTATGATACGAGCACCTTCAGTTCCGGAAGTACTGGGGAACGCTATTTCCTGATCGCCAAACATCAGGGCCTTAACCTCTACCTCCTGAAACTGAAGGTACGTCGTATCGCTGTTGCGTGCACATCGTGACAGCAGGAAAGCGTTGAGCATTGCCATTTGGACGATGTGCACGGACAGCTTTTTGTACCACACCTTGGCCTTTCTCAAAGCACTGTACGGTTGGAGGAGTTGATCAGAGAGATCAACACCCCCCATGTATTTATTGTACCCCAGTACACAGTCCAGTTTGCGGACCTGTGTAGAGGTACCCCGTACAGTGCTGAAGGCGCTGCCATCACCATGTATGGTGGTCAAGAGAAGGACATCCCTCTTGTCCTTGTACTTGACCACCAACAGGTGGTCGCTACATTGGGCTCTGCTCTCACCCTTTCTGAGCATCTGCCCAAGTAGCGTCTTCGGGAGGCCTCTCTGATTTTTGCGGACGGTACCGCAAGCTGCGGTACCTCGCGCAGAGAGGGATTTGTAGAGTGGGACGCTGGAATAAAAGTTATCGGTGTAAAGGTGATAACCTTTATCCAGCAGTGGGTGCACCAAATCCCACACAATTTTCCCACTCACTCCCAGGACGGGGGGACACTCAGGGGGTTCAATCCTGGTGTCCTTTCCTTCGTAAACTCTAAAGCTGTGCGTGTACCCTGAGGTACTCTCACACAGCTTGTAGAGTTTAATTCCGTACCTTGCCCTCTTGCTGGGCAGGTACTGGCGGAATCGGAGCCGTCCCTTAAAATGAACCAAGGACTCATCCACGCAGATGTCCCTTTGGGGCACGTACACTTCAGCAAACTCTTTGCTGAAGTGTTCGATGACCGGCCGAACTTTGAACAGACGGTCAAAGTTGGGGTCATTTTGTGGGGGACACTGTGCATTATCATTATAATGCAGGAATTTGTGGATGGCCTCAAAACGCGTCCGGGCCATGACCATTCGGAACAGTGGAGTGTTGTATAAAATATCAACACTCCAATATTGCCGAAGTTCTGGCTTCTTCAGGATCCCCATATGGAGGACCAGGCCCCAAAACGGCATCATTTCAACTGCATCTACAGGAGACCAGTTGGAAAATGATGACACGGGGTTTTGTGCCAAAAATTGCCGAGCGTACAAATTAGTTTGCTCCACCACGAAGTTAATAAAATCCTCATAGAAAAAGACTTTGAAAAAGTCTATTTCTCTGAGGCCCGTGGTGTCAAACTTGATTCCTGATTCTGCCACAAAATCAGGAATCAGTGGCTCGTAATTTTCGGGGGGCGGGGTCCATATGGGGTCCGAAGAGGGGTGCGCTGGTTCATTTTCAGGGGTGGGCGCTGCCTCATCTTCTGTCCTGGGGCGTCTGCGTGGCGGTTCCGCAGGACCCGAGGAGGAAGAAGAAGAAGAGGATGAAGAATCTGAAAAGTAAAGAAATGTGGGATCCTCTCCCTCGCTATCAGTGTCGGAGGCAAGGAAAGCGTATGCCTCCTCCACTGAATAGCGCTGTTGGGAAGAACGTGACGAGCGGGACATTTATTTTGTGAATGTGGTGCTTTGTGTGAACTTTATTTATAACTGTGTGTGTGTGTGGGGGGGATAGTGGTTGGTGCAAACTATGCTGAAAGGAAAAAGCTAAAAGAAAAGAAAGAGAATAGGGAAAAAAATGCCTGTGAAAAAAAGTCTAAACCAGCAGGCACGAGCTCTGATAAGTGACCGGTGTCACTTATCAAAGTTCCGCGGCTGCCGGATGTGCGCACAGGAGTGGCGGAAAGGGAAGTGAAAAAAAAAAACGGCAGGAACGAGCTCTGATAAGTGACCGGTGTCACTTATCAAAGTTCCGCGGCTGCTAGATGTGCGCACAGGAGTGGCGGAAAGGGGAGTGAAAAAAAAAAACAAAAACGGCAGGAACGAGCTCTGATAAGTGACCGGTGTCACTTATCAAAGTTCCGCGGCTGCTAGATGTGCGCACGGGAGTGGCGGAAAGTGGGGTGAAAAAAAAAAAACTGCAGGAACGAGCTCTGATAAGTGACTGGTGTCACTTATCAAAGTTCCGCGGCTGCTGGATGTGCGCACAGGAGTGGCGGAAAGGGGAGTGAAAAAAGAAAACTGCAGGAACGAGCTCTGATAAGTGACTGGTGTCACTTATCAAAGTTCCGCAACTGCTGGATGTGCGCACAGGAGTGGCGGAAAGGGGAGTGAAAAAAAAACAAAAACGGCAGGAGCGAGCTTTGATAAGTGACCAGTGTCACTTATCAAAGTTCCGCGGCTGCTAGATGTGCGCACAGGAGTGGCGGAAAGGGGAGTGAAAAAAAAATAAAAACGGCAGGAACGAGCTCTGATAAGTGACCGGTGTCACTTATCAAAGTTCCGCGGCTGCTGGAAGTGCGCACGGAGGGGGGTGCAAAAGAAAAACGAGCACGAGTGTTGATCGGTGAACTGCGTCACCAATCAACGCTCAGCGGCTGCTAAATGTGCGCAAAGGGGGGGTAAAAAGAGGGGGAAAGGGAAGGGGGGAATGGGGGATTGGGGTGGATCGGGCAGGGATAGGGGCTCAAAAACTCACGTTTGTAGTCTCTCTTCTTTCTTCTCTCTTCTTTCTTCTCTCTTCTTTCTTCTCTCTTCTTTCTTCAGCAGGAGTTGTGGTGTCACAGGCTACTGTGGCACCACAAGGCCCAGCACAGGAGGAGATCTGGCGTGTGACCGCACTGCAGGAATCCTCAGCAAGTGTGAGGACCCCTGCAGTGCGGTCACACAGATCACAGACAGTTTGCAGACAGGTCACAGAGCGGTCACATTGCTGCTGTGACCTGTCATTGGTGGGATCGATGATCACATCGATCCCACCAATCAGAGGAGACCCTTGTTTTGCCGGTTGCTAGGCACCGGCCTAGTAATCGGAGCTCACTGCTCCGATTCCTAGGCAGGTCACCGGCAGGTCAACAAGCAGGGCACAGAGCGGTCACACCGCTGCTGTGCCCTGTGATTGGCGCGATCGTCGATGACATCGATCGCGCCAATCAGCAGCTGCAGGCCCTACTGGGCCTGTCCTAGGCTCCGGCCTAGGATCGGTGCTATTACTGCACCGATACAGGCAGGGCACAGCGCGGATACACCGCGGCTGTGCCCTGCGATTGGCGCGATCGATGTGATCGGCGATCGCACCAATCCAGGGGGGGTCTGCTCGTTTCTATGCCCAGGCCTAGGATCGAGTACATCGGTACTCGATTCTAGCCTGGGATCTCACTGTTTCAGCCCATCGGATTGGCTGAAACAGTGAGAAAGGCTGTGATTGGCTGTTCAGAATTGAACAGCCAATCACAGCGATCGGGAGTGAGGGTGGGCGGTGACAGACCCCGGGATGCCGGCGCCATCTCTCCTGAGGTAAGATGGCGTCGGAATTTTAATGCGATCATTGCGACTTAAGTCGCAATGTCGCATTAAAGGGCTGGACGTACTATCCCGTCCCCGGTCATACGGGCCCAGGTACCATGGACGGGATGGTACGTCCGATGGCAGTAAGGGGTTAATCACGGTACCCTTTTGTCCACGCTCTAAAAAGAGAGTGGACGGAGTCTCCAACAATAGATCCTATATTGCGGCTCGCTTACTAACCTCTACTGTCTTTGACTGACAGCTTGTCTATTAAAATCCCCACTGACCGTCCAATTGGCCCACGGTTAGTCCTTTGAGGTTTCTGGGGCAACGCTCTTCCCTTCCCTTGCCGTCACCTAGGTGGCCAGAGCATGATGGTTCGGACTAGGGCCCTAGCCAAGATCAGTCAAGATAATAGCTTGCCTCACTAGGTGGTTAGTCTGGATTACCAAATAGCCTGGGCCGGGGATTATGGGTACATGCATCCCTGGACACAGCGGACGGTGACGCTCTTATAGCTCCAACGCCATTACCATCAGCAGAGCCCTATGGCTCCGAGAGTGGCGAGCAGATTCCGTTTCGAAGAAATCTTCAACTTCCTTAGGCTCTTCCATTCCTGGAAACGCAGACCCTCGCGGTCCAAACTCAACGGTTCCCCTTCCCACAAGTTTCTCTGCTCAATGACTCATTGCAGTATCTGAAAGACTCGGACAGGGTAGGCATCCGTCTACACCTGCTTTATCAGGTCTGGCTGGCGGTTATTCTCGACCATGGGTCTGAAAACTAGTGGTTTCCAGATACGGACATAGAATTCCTGTTCCCCTCGCCAACTCGTTTCCTCCGGTCCCGTCTTTTAAGGACAAAAGGAACAAGCGGCCCCACCTTGTTAGGCCATTTCATGTACTCCGCATCTATGGAACCATTGTCACGGTACCACACACAGACAGGTTCAAACGGTCTTACCCAAACCTGTTCGTCGTTCCAAAGAAGGACGGAACCGTGCGTCCCATCCTAGAAGTAAAACTGACAAACAAGTTTGTCAGGGTGCGTCATTTTAAAATGGAATTTTTCCTATGTTATCACCTCTCATTCCAATCCTCAGCCCGACAAGGATTTCTCCGCTTCGCCATCACAGACAACCTTTTCAGTTCACGGCTTTAACCTTCGGTCTCGCCTCTGCTCCCAGGCTGTTCTCCAAGGTCATGGCAGTTGTTATTTCTATCCCGTGCTCTAGTGATTCCACTGAACCCAGACGACCTCCTTTTCAGGAGATCGCCTGTTCAAGCCTGCGCAGACAGGGTCAGCATCACCGTGGACACTCTCACTCGTCTAAATGAATAACACCAAAAAAATAGTATAAATTGCAAAAGTAACATAATTTTATTACAACAATTTATTAAAATACAATGACATAAACAAAATTAACTGGAGATTCTGCTAATCCAAACGGAGAGGCAAAAAACATGTGGCCCATGCGCACAAATGTGCACCCAATAGGACTCATTTAATAAGGGAAAACATATCCCACATTCAATAGATAGTAATTATATTCAGCCTGAAAAATCCCCATTACATATACCACAGTCCACTAGGGACATCAACCATACATGAACGGCTACCATATAGGAAATGCTGAAATATAAGGAAAGCTCATGAGGGCACTTACATGCTATGTGCTGCACACCAGCTTCCCCGTCGCCCCAACGCACATTTCGCTTCTTAGTCAGGAGGCGTGCCTTGAGGAGAGATGAGTATCTTTTTATAAGAGGACTGCCCAATCACAGATCTCAAAAGTTCAGCTTCGGCCAGTATTACAAGTATCAGCAGCTGTGCAGGTCTCTATTACTTACTGCTTCATCGGCGCATGTGCCAGTGACATCACTCTCTATGAAGGTGGATACAGGCTTGCGGCCGTGAGATGCAAGCAACAAAACGCTGTCATGGAGACAGCGCACGCGCTCTTGTCATCCAATGTCCGCTCGCCTGACTGTCCGAGATAGATGGAACTGGACATGCGCACATGCAGGAAGAAACAACTTCGGTTACAAAGTGTCAGAAAATGCCGTTTTTATCTATAGTCGATATCTCAATGGACTGTATACAAAGAAATAGTGATAAAATTACTTAGAAAACGTGACTATGGCTATGCCACTATCATAATTCATTATAGCTATATAATAATTAAATAAATATGCACCAATCATCATACTATACAATATATATACATATATACTAATTAAATACAAACACATATGAGCTACGTGCCAGAGATAGCTCTATAATATAAAGTGCATAATGCATTAATATATATAAAAAATTATAATATATATGTCAATATGTGCAAAAAAAATTTATATAAATACCATATAGTGCATAAAGATTATATATAATAAATTAATATGAATATTAATTACCATCAAAGTATGAATAAGCATAGTGCATAAACTACAGTCCAAAAAATCAATATTAAACCATATATAAGCATAATATACAGAAATAATAATGAAAATAAAAAATAATAAAATTAAATATATAAAAAGCAAAAATACTATATATATAAGGATTTCTCTGCTTCGCCATCGCAGACAACCTTTTCAGTTTACGGCTTTAACCTTCGGTCTCGCCTCTGCTCCCAGGCTGTTCTCCAAGGTCATGGCAGTTGTTATTTCTATCCCGTGCTCTAGTGATTCCACTCAACCCTGACTACCTCCTTTTCAGGAGATCGCCCGTTCAAGCCTTCGCAGACAGGGTCAGCATCACCGTGGACACTCTCACTCGTCTAGGTCGGTTAGAGAACTTGCGCAATTCCTTTTCAGCCCCATCTCAGAGGATCCTCGTTTCAGGGCTGGACACTTCCCGAGTGTTGATAATTCTCCCTTCAGGAAAGATTTTCACCGATCCAGGAAGCTCAGAAGTTTCCTCTCGGCCGTCCCCTTTTCCTGCAGTCTGGAACGCAGGTCTAAAAGAAGAAAAAAAAAAAATGGTGCCGACTATCCATCAGTACCATTCCCTCTACTACATCTCCGTCGTCTGTGGCAGACATTGCTACCAGCGTGGGACGGATATCCATCCTCTCTGGACCTCTATTTTTCGCTAGTCCCTCCGGATCAGGCGGTCTCTGAGGTAGTGGACGTTGTCCTTATTGATTCAGATAAAGTACTTTCTTTCTGATCCCGCGCTGGTGTTGACCACTGACGCCAGTCTCCTAGGTTGGAGAGTGCTCTCCCGCCTCCACACGGTCCAGGGACGCTTGCCCTTGGGGAATCAGGTCTCCTGATCAATTTTCTTGAGATCCGGGCAATCAGACTAGTCATCCAATTTCTGCCTGCTTCCCGATGGTCATTCCCCCCGGATCCAATTAGTCCATGCCCACGCCACACCGATACAAACCATTTAACTTTTTGTTGGCAGTTCATGTTCTAGGGGTAGGAAATTGGGCGCACATTTTTCTCAGCCGCCAGGGCCTGATCCTAGGACACTTGTTCATTTCCCTGGAAGCCTTTTAGCATGGTTGGCAATGCTGGGTAACGCTGCATATAGACCTCAATGGTCTCTACGCCAAAGTCCCGGCATTTATAGATCTATTCTGTGACCCAATTGTCCTCGGGTCAGATGACCTGGTGCTTCCGTGGCATCAGTTTCGCTTCCATTACCTTTTCTCCGCCTCTTCTGCTAATTCCAAGTGTCTTCCAGAAGTTTAAGGCGGAGGGAATCCCACTGTTTTTTCGTCGCACCAGTCTGAATACGACGAGCGTGGTACGCGGTTCCAGTGCATCTAGACCCCTACCTCTGCGGTTACCAAACCGTCCAGATCTTTTTCAAGAGCCCATTTCCCGCCAGGGTTCTCGAGTTCTGGGCTTAACGACCTGGGCATTGACCGCCACACGTAGCGTTCACCGTTATCGTCAATGTCCAGAAATTTACTCTCAGGCGTATTTACCATCATATTTGAGAAAGCTTTTTTTCTCTTGGTGTTTTTAACAACCACGTTTGTTTCCTAATTGTGTTTGCCATTTCGTCCATATTGGAGTTCCTCCAAGAGGTTTCCATTCAAGCCTGGCACTGTCTTCTCTCAATGCTATCCACCCTGTTTTCATCTGATCTCAGGTGCTTTACAAGTGGTCTTCTTCAAACTCCTGTAAGATGTGTCTATCACTCTTCCTTCTTGGAAAGCTCCCTTTCTTGTGGCTGTAACAAACGTCACGCGGATTTTGGAATTGACGGTTTTGTCTTACAAACCTCCATTCTTGTCTTTCAACAGGGCAAGGTTGTGTTAAGGACTTCTCTGGCCTTCTTGCCTAATGTTGTTCTTCCTTTCATCTGAATAAGAACATAGTCTTGCCCTTCTGTCCACCTCTGGTTCATCGTACTGGAAAGGCTCTCCACACTTTGGATTCAGAGAGAGCAGTCAGGAAATACACTTCCAGAACAGCGCCTTTCTCCAAATCGGATTTTCTCTGTTTCCAGAGCGACACAGAAAAGGCCTACCTGCCTTTTAAAAAAAAAAACTACAGTAGCCAGATATATCTGCTCTCCAATTTAAGAAGCTTTCCGAGTCTGAGGTCTCCTATCCCTGCGAACCTCTGAGTAAACTCCACTACGTCAGTGGAGGCATCCTGGGTCATTCGGCCCCGGACGTCAATACAGCAAGGTTGCAGGGCTGCAACTTGGTCCAGTCTTCTCACGTTAGTTAACCATTACAGCATTCATCCTTAAGCCTTTTCAGAGGCTGCCCTTGGCAGATAAATTCTGCAATTGACAGCAGCGCATCTGTAGACCAGATTATTCGTTGCGTATATTAAGGTTTCAGCTGTCGTGCTGTTTCCCACCCAGGGACTGCTTTAGGACGTCCCATGGTAGTGTGTCCCCCAATGAGGCGAAGGAGAAATAGGGATTTTTGTGTACTCACCATAAAATCCTTTTCTCCGAGACGCTCATTGGGGGACACAGCACCCACCCTTTTAGTCTAAGGACTTCTGCTTGTTTCTTTCATTCGTTGTCTTGCTCTCTAATATTATACGAATGATTGTACTTTGATATGATGTTAATTATCTCCTACTGCTTTTGTACCGAACTGGTTCAGGATAGAGCCAGCAGAGGGTGTATACTGCAGAGGAGGAGCCAATTTTCTTTGTGTATTAGCTTAGTGTCCTCCTAGTGGCATCAGCATAACACCCATGGTCTGTGTCTCTCAATGAGCGTCTGAGAAAAGGATTTTACGGTGAGTACACAAAAAGCCCTGTTTTGGCATAAGTGCACAGAAGTTGGCACAAATGGTTTTGACTGGATACTAAAGGTAACATCCTGACCTGTTTGCTTGTGATCAGTGTGTGTGCATAAAAGCTGTGAGTTTCTGGGATCTCAGACAGACTCTTGCATCTTTCATCCAGCCACTGACGTTTCTGGATTGTGAGTCATGGGAAAAGCAAAAGAATTGTCAACAGA
This sequence comes from Oophaga sylvatica, assembly GCA_033576555.1. Taxonomy (NCBI): domain Eukaryota; kingdom Metazoa; phylum Chordata; class Amphibia; order Anura; family Dendrobatidae; genus Oophaga; species Oophaga sylvatica. The sequence goes on from JARQOD010000001.1 coordinate 510,630,404, forward strand.
TCTACGGGAAAAGGTAGTTGAACTGTATAAAACAGGAAAGGGATACTAAAAGATGTCCAAAGAATTGATAATGTCAGTCAGCAGCGTTAAAACTGTGATTAACAAATGGAAAATCAGGGGCTCTGTAAAAATAAAACCACGGTCAGGGAGACCAACAAGAATTTTGTGCACAACTGCCATGAAAATTGTTCGGGATGCAAAGAAAAACACACAAATGACACCAGCTGAAATACTGGACTCTCTTAAAACTAGCGGTGTGGCTGTTTCAAGATGAATTATAAGAAGGCACTTGAAGAAAAGTGGGCTGCATGGTCGAGTCGCCAGAAAAAAGCCATTACTGCGCAAATGCCACAAAGTATCTCGCTTACAATATGCAAAACAGCAAAGAGACAAGCCTCTAAACTTCTGGAACAAGGCAATTTGGAATGATGAGATCAAAATTGAACTTTTTGGCCACAACCATAAACATTACATTTGGAGAGAGGTCAACAAGGCCTATGATGAAAGGAGCACCTTTCCTACTGTAAAGCACGGAGGTGGATCGCTGATGTTTTGGGGATGTGTGGCTACATAGGCACAGGGAATATGGTCAAAGTTGAAGGAAAGATGACTGCAGGACTTTATCAGCAAATACTGGAGGCAAATTTGCAATAATCAGCCGGGAAGCTGCACATGGGACGTACTTGGACGTTCAATATGACAGTGATCCAAAACACAAGGCCAAGTCATTGGCTACAGCAGAACAAAGTGAAGATTCTGGAGTGGCCATCTCAGTCTCCTGACCTCAATATCATTGAACCGCTCTGGGGAGATCTCAAGTGCGCAGTTCAAGCTAGACAGCCCAAGAATTTACAGGAACTGGAGGCTTTTTGCCAAGAACAGTGGGCAGCTTTACCATCTGAGAAAATGAAGAACCTCATCCACAACTACGACAAAAGACTTCAAGCTGTCATTGATGTTAGAGGGGGCAATACACGGTATTAAGAAATGGGGTATGTGAACTTTTGATCAGGGTCATTTGGATGTTTTAGGTTGTAATTATGATTTAAAAACCGAAAACACAGTAGATTGACAATAAATGGCTTCAGCCAACCAGTAACCATGAGTGGAGAAAAGGTTTGGTGTTATTCATATTCTGTGAAAAAAATTCTTCCAGGATATGTAAACTTTTGAGCACAACTGTATGTCATACAAAATATTTAAGAAATAACATTTTCCACTTGTCTACTTTACATCAGCACAATTTTTGAATCATATTTTTCTTTTTGTTAGGAAGTTACAAGAGTTAAAAGTTGACCAGCGATTTCTCATTTTTCCAACAAAATTAACAAAACCATTTGTTAGGGGGACTACATCAATTTTGAAGTGACTTTGGGGGGCTTATATGACAGAAAATACCCAAAGAGACATCATTCTGAAATCTGCATCCCTCAAACTGCTCAAAACCACATTCAAGAAGTTTATTAACCCTTCAGGTGCTTCACACGAATTTTTGCACTGTGCAAGGAAAAAATACAAAGTAACGTAGTTATTAAGGTTGAAGGAAGACTTTAAGGCCATCTAGTTCAACCCGTATCCTATCTTATGAAAAGTATAAATAATATGCGCTAAAAGACCATAAGGCTAAATGCACACGTTCAGGAATGTGTACAGAATTTTCCTGAGCAAAAACTGACTTTTTTCGTGGTAAAAACGCACGTTTTTCAGCTGCAGATGAAGGAAGAGAGCCACAGTATTCATTACTGATGGGTAGGCGGAGCCCCAGATCAGGATGTTACCTCAGATCAAAAGAGTGATGACTGGCTGGCCCCTCCAGCTCGGGCTCCTCCTACTCAGCTCCAGTCTAAGATTTGAGGTCCAGAGGATGGTCGCTGCTAATGCAGCTCCTCAGAAAATTTTATTATTTTAATATTCGGACAGGAGACTTGGATCACTAGTTGGTCTAGAGGTCTCAGGGGTATCAGCGCTGCTGTACCCCAACCTCTCCCTTGGCGGATCTGTATTTACTCAAAGTCCCTGCAGAATCCTTGCCGGCCCTGGGGGATGAGGAGAGCTTCTCTGGCGGGAACGCAAACCACACGTGCGGTCACTGCGTTCTTCGCCCTGGGGGGAAGCATGGGCACTGCGCCAGAAACCCCTGAGGGTCCCTGTGGCGCCTTGGCTGGTGAGTACTCCACACAAATTTTAATAATAATTATGTGTGAGTGCTTTAGCGTCTGAATGAGCAGCGCTATTACTAATGTCAGCGTTACTGTGTCAGTATGCGTCAGCGCTGCTGTGACAGCGCTAATACATGTAAGGTCAGTATGCTTCAGCGCTGCTGTGACAGCGCTACTACATGTAAATGTCAGTAAGCTTCAGCGCTGCTGTGACAGCGCTACTACATGTAATGTCGGTATGCTTCAGCGCTACTGTGACAGCGCTACTACATGTAATGTCAGTATGCTTCAACGCTGCTGTGACAGCGCTACTACATGTAATGTCAGTATGCTTCAGCGCTGCTGTGACAGCGCTACTACATGTAATATCAGTATGCTTCAGCGCTACTGTGACAGCGCTACTACATGTAATGTCAGTATGCTTCAACGCTGCTGTGACAGCGCTACTACATGTAATGTCAGTATGCTTCAGCGCTGCTGTGACAGCGCTACTACATGAAGATGTGGTGATTTTTTGTCCGCAGGCAGATAGCTGCAGGACAGAGAGGGAGCAGGAGCGGGGAGAGTTCGCGCTCATTATTTGAGCTAGCAGGGGGCGTGGCCTATCTATCCCGGTCTTTTGAGCAGGAAGACGCGCGCTCTGGCTTTTCTCCTGCGACCCCCTCACTGTGGCGGCCATTACTCAGGCTCCTGGGCTCCTCGGACCGCTCCCCTCCTCATATAGACACCACGGCCAGCTGGGTGAGTGCGGATTCCTCACCCCGCAGCGCAGCGATTGCTATCCCGCAGCTGCAGTCTCATCAGAGACATAAAAATTGGCTGGGGCTCACAAATATATTTATATTTGGTGAGTTTGCAATATTAACCCCTTTGAGGGTTATTTCTACCTGCTAAATTTGCTGACTGAATACCGCTGGGGTAACTCTGCTTGGTGGAGCGTTAACCCTTCAGCGTTTGAAAAAAAAAAAAAAAAAAAAAACCGCATAGTTTTTTGCTGGTATTACCGCTTTGACCTGCTCATACAGGCGAGACATGTCTGAACAGAGTTCAGATGCCGCGGATCACGTCCCAGTGCCATTGCGGCAATCAGATACGCAGACCTCCACAGCGTCTAGCGCTGCGGTCGACAGCGGTGGAAAATTGGATGATATCGCTCGATCGATTAATAACTTATCTGACCTTTTAGGTCAATATGTGTCTGCTAATTCCTCTCAGAGGAAGCGACGCAGGCCGTTACCGGCCTCTACACGGAGCGAGTCAGATGTATCTGATATTGGGCAGAGTTCCCCTTTAAATTCGGATGGAGAAATATCCGATTCAGATGCGGACGAGCCGCAGGGGCGTTCCTCTATGACGAAGCGTACGGAGGCATTAATTGAAGCCATGAGAGATATACTACAGTTACCGGAGGAGGTAACTAGTCGTCCTGGTAAATCAGCACGCATTTTCCAGGAGTCCCGTGCTTCGCGCACAACATTGCCAGCTCTGGATGAGCTTAATGGTGTAATAGAGGAGGAACGTCTATGTCCAGATAAGCGTTTTCATGGAACGCATTTCTTTGATACACTTTATCCTTGCTCTACGGAGTTAAAGGCTAATTGGACTTCTGCTCCTGAAGTGGATGTGTCTTTGTCTCAGCTTAGTAAATCCTCTCTACTCCCTATTAAGGGAAAAGCGAGCTTACAGGAGCCTTTGGATAGAAAGGCAGAATTGGCGGCAAAAGCAAGCTATGAGGCTGCGGGTCATGGATTTCGAGCAGTGCTAGGATCCATGTGTGCTGCTAGAGCTTCTCTAAGCTGGTTGGCACGTCTGAAGACGGAGTTGCAAAATGAATCTCCGTTATCTGAGATACGGGAAACCTGTTATACCTTTGATGCCGGTCTGGATACGGCATCTCTGCTGGCCAAAGCGCAAGCTTCAGCGGTCACAGTCAGAAGAGCTTTATGGCTCAGACAGTGGGCCGGGGACGCAGTTTCCAAACAAGGGTTGTTGGCCTTACCTTACAAGGGTGGCCATCTTTTTGGATCCGACCTCACAGAGCTGATTTCCAAGGCTAAGGCGAAGGAATCAGCATTACCACAGCGAAGGGCCATGGCCTCGGTGTCCAGTAAGCCTGGTGTTTATAGTGGTCGGCGGTCCTTTCGGGGCCGAGGACGATCTAGTCACTCCTCGTGGGGATCGGGTCGTCCTTCTTTCTCAGGAAAGAAATCCTCTCAGAAAACTCGTACTCCCTGGAAGCAGAGTTTCCGCCAGAACAAGCGGGAACTTGACAAGAAAACCGCAAAGTCGGATTGACGCCAGGGGTCCACTCGAGGATTCTCGAGTGGGGGGTCGCCTGCTTCTTTTCAAGGAGACTTGGACGGCTCGCGTTCCAGATTCCTGGGTAACGCGGATAGTGTCGGCAGGCTATTTCATAGAGTTTGCTTCTCAACCCCCAAATGTTTTTTGTCAATCTCGCGTTCCGTCGGAACCCGAGCTTGTTGTCGCTCTACAGCGAGAGGTCGAATCGCTACTACAAAAGGGTGTAGTGATACCGGTTCCGTCAGAGGACCGAAGGAAAGGTTTTATTCCAACCTTTTTATAGTTCCCAAAAAGGAGAACAAATTTCGCCCGATTCTGGATCTCAAGCGATTGAACCGGCATGTCCATACCCGGAAATTTCGCATGGAGTCGCTTCGTTCCGTTGTGGCAGCTCTGTCACAGAACGATTTTCTGGTGTCAATCGACATTCGCGACGCCTATTTGCATATTCCCATCGGAAAGGCTCATCAGCGCTTTCTTCGATTTGCCATAGGTCAGAATCATTACCAGTTCGTGGCTCTGCCGTTCGGCTTAGCCTCAGCGCCAAGGGTCTTTACAAAAATTCTGGCGCCCCTCATGGCACTCCTTCGAAGACAGGGGATTACGATTCTCCCTTATCTGGACGATCTTTTGATCGTGGCTTCCTCGGAGGAGGAGGCGTTGACGGCTCGGGATTTGTCTCTTCAGTTTCTGAAAGACTTCGGTTGGCTGGTCAATTGGGAGAAGTCGTCCCTGGAACCATCGAGGACAATTCTCTTTTTGGGAATGCATCTCGACACGTTTCGGTCGGTAGTTTCCCTACCACCAGACAAACAGTCATGTCTTCTTCGACATGTACAGATTATGACATCCTCAACGGCAATGTCCCTACGGAAGTGTATGCGTCTTCTGGGACTGATGTGGCGTCCATGGAGGCAATTCCTTTTGCCCAGTTCCACTCCAGGACTCTTCAAAGGTTCATCTTGAGTCGATGGAATCAGTCGCAATCGCTGGATTGCAGTGTCACCATTTCTCGCGCGGTGCGGGATTCTCTAGAATGGTGGTTATGGCCAGGGGCATTCTCCCTGGGGAAGTCTTTCCTCCCTCTGAAGTGGTCAGTCATAACCACCGATGCCAGCCTGACGGGCTGGGGGGGTGTTTGGAACAATCTCTGGATTCAGGGGGTATGGTCACCGGAAGAGTCTGTGCTTCCGATCAACATCCTGGAATTGAGGGCGATTTTCCTTTGCCTCCAACATTGGACGGTCCCTTTGAGCGGTCTGCCAGTCCGTGTGCAGACAGACAATGCGACGGCTGTCGCGTATATCAATCACCAAGGTGGGACAAGGAGTTCCAGACTCTTGGTAGAGGTGTCCCGAATTCTGATTTGGGCAGAGGCCAATGTACCAGCCATTTCGGCGATTCACATTCCAGGGGTTCAGAATATTACAGCGGACTTTCTCAGTCGCAGAAGGATGGATCCCGGGGAATGGAGCCTCCACCCGGAAGTCTTTGCACTACTGTGCTCTCGCTGGGGAACCCCCCAAGTGGATTTGATGGCATCCAGGTCCAATGCCAAGTTACCGACATTCATGTCCAGGTACAAGGACCCGAAGGCGGTGGCGGTGGATGCTCTAGTGGCTCAGTGGGATCAGTTCGAGCTGATCTAGGTATTCCCGCCGATATCCTTACTTCCTCTAGTGCTGCGTCGGATCAGACTAGAGAGAATTCCAGCTATTCTGATAGCTCCAGACTGGCCAAGAAGGGTGTGGTTCTCGACAATAATGTCGCTGTTGGCGGCACCTCCGTTTCCATTCCCTCTTCAACCGGACTTGTTGACTCAGGGGCCCATTTGTCATCCGGACTTGATGTCCCTGCGTTTGACGGCGTGGCTCTTGGGACCGAAATCTTGAACCGTAGAGGTTTTTCAGCCGAGGTCATTGCTACCCTTCGTGCTGCAAGATGTCCGGCTACTTCTAGGATTTACCACAAAATTTGGGAAACCTTCTTTTCGTGGTGTTTGGGGTCTTCTCGGAACCGAGAAAATTTTCCATTCCCAACCTGTTGGCTTTTCTGCAGCATGGGCTAGACAAGGGTTTGGCAGTTAGCCTTTCTTTACTTTCTTGGAAGGTGGCTTTCCTTGTTGCAGTCACTTCCTTGAGGAGAGTTTCTGAATTGGCAGCTCTTTCTTGCTCGCCTCCTTTTCTGGAGTTTTTTCCGGTTCGTGTAGTGCTTCGCACTCGGGGTGATTTTTTGCCTAAAGTGGTGTCACAATTTCATGTTAACCAGGATATTGTGTTGCCTTCACTCTGTCCGGATCCGAAGAATACGAAAGAGCGAGATTTACACACATTGGATTTAGTGCGGGCCTTGAAGTTTTATCTATCTATTACTCAAGGTTTTCGTAAGACGGACTCCCTGTTTGTGGTTCCGGCAGGTCGTCGGCGTGGTCAACGAGCTTCCAAGGGTTCTATAGCTCGTTGGATCCGGTCAGCTATTTTGGAAGCTTACCGTTTTCGGGGTGAATCTTGCCCGATTAAGATTCAAGCCCATTCCACGAGAGCTGTGGCTTCATCGTGGGCTTTTCATCAAGGTGCTTCGGCAGTGCAGCTTTGCCGAGCGGCGACTTGGCGCTCTGTCCACACGTTTACAAGATTTTATAAAGTGGACGTCAGTGCTTCCGCTGATGCAGCCCTCGGACGTAGGGTCCTGCAGGCAGCTGTAGTTTAAAGTTCTGGATGAACTTGTGTTTAGCGCTGGTTGCGCTTTGTTGTTAAGGTTGTTGGGTTTCTGCCTTTTGTTGGTTTTTTCCCACCCTTATTTTTGAACTGCTTTGGGACGTCCCATCAGTAATGAATACTGTGGCTCTCTTCCTTCATCTGCAGCTGAAACACGGATTTTGGTAAAGACTTACCTGTAAAATCCTTTTCAGCGAAGGAAGGAAGAGAGACACAGCACCCTCCCACGGCAGAAGTGTGTTGATGTTTTCAGATGCAGCGCGACCCTTATCTGATAGCGATTATCTGGGCTGAGGTCAGCGCGCTAAGGCTCTGTTCCAGCATCGCCAGCTCATCGCAGTAGTCAGGTTCCGTGAGTAGTACCTGGAACTCTGTGGTTTTTGGCTTTCTTTGCATGCATAACCTGTATCCTTGTGTTTTTTCTCTGAAGTTCCTTCAGAAGGGGTTATGTTGCTCCGCTGGTGATTTTGGCTCTTTTCCTAAAAGCTTTGATACGACTGGAGCTGAGTAGGAGGAGCCCGAGCTGGAGGGGCCAGCCAGTCATCACTCTTTTGATCTGAGGTAACATCCTGATCTGGGGCTCCGCCTACCCATCAGTAATGAATACTGTGTCTCTCTTCCTTCCTTCGCTGAAAAGGATTTTACAGGTAAGTCTTTACCAAAATCCGTGTTTTGCGCATATTTTTCACTTTTTTTGCGCATTTTTGGTGCGTTTTCTTGCGCCGATTTTGCGCGTTTTTACCACGATTTTTCCCTGAACTTTCTAGGTCAATAATATAGCGGGAAAAACGCTAGAATTCCGCGAAATTAATGAACATGTTGCTTCTTTTTCCACGATGCGTTTTTTTCGTGGAAAAAAAAACGCACCATGTGCACAAAAATTGCAGAATTCATTCTAAATGATAGGATGCTTAATACATGCGTTTTTTACGCGTTTTTTGCCACGAAAAAACGCGAATAATCCTGAACTTGTGCACTTAGCCTAAAGGAAGAAATAAAACGATATAACAAGATCAACTGCAATATAACAAAATCAACTGCAGTAAAAGACAATAACAGGAAGTAGTGATTCGGATAAAGATAAAACATAAAATGTCAGATTACCTTTGCATTAGAATGTCAATATGTAGATGATAGAAGAGAGGACGAGAGGCTAGCACTCAATATGGTAAGTGGTGCAGGTGAACGAGATCAAAAATCTCCAAAAACCATAATGTCAAATAACACCGCACTCTTGATAATTATGCTTCAAAGTGGAAAACTTTATTAAAGGTGCTTCATATGGAAAACGACAAGCAATTTTAACGTTTCGGCCACAGCCTGGCCTTGATCACAATGTCGCTGTAATAAATGAAATAAAGGTGTATATTATATCATATACAAAGAACAAAAAGATAAAATACAATATATAATATATACAAGATATATACAATGTCAAGTTCGTATATCAAGGTATCATATGTATGCATTTCGTTGCCAATGGTACTGTGGGCATCATACCGGATTGAAAAGCAGAGGGACAGAAGCCATATATAATACATATTGAGATGGGACATACCAATAAAGTGGTGCTTCAAAAAGTATGGTTGTCAGGGATCCCCAATAAAGAATCCGTGCAGGGCATAAGGAATAATCCTGTACGGAGATAATTGGTATTAGATATTGGATGCTGTACGTAATGTATATTGAAGGTAGAGGGTACATAAAAGAATGAAATACTATATGGTAGTGGGATTACATCGATTGTAGTTAGATCAGACTTTACCCCGTTATTGTGTTCAATCAGATATAGCAATTCTACGTGATAAGGTTTGTATAGGGTGATATTCTATGGGAAGAAAAAAATAAAATTGAAAAGGGAATATACATTCTGATGTCGATATTCATAAGTAAAGATATATTTACCACAATTGCAGACCAATGTAATGTTGTAGGTATAAAAAACATATACAGGTTAAATGTGTTTACTAGAGTAGTATTTTGCTGTGAAAAAAGAAAAAAACATGGAGATATCGCAGATTGTCATATATTGAAGGATATATGTATACTTAATAAAGCAGAGTATAATTACCCCAAAAGTTGTGGGGTTCTGGGATGCAGAGTATTGATAGGGCAGAGAAGGGTATATAATACAACATTACATTGGTCTGCAATTGTGGTAAATATATCTTTACTTATGAATATCGACATCAGAATGTATATTCCCTTTTCAATTTTATTTTTTTCTTCCCATAGAATATCACCCTATACAAACCTTATCACGTAGAATTGCTATATCTGATTGAACACAATAACGGGGTAAAGTCTGATCTAACTACAATCGATGTAATCCCACTACCATATAGTATTTCATTCTTTTATGTACCCTCTACCTTCAATATACATTACGTACAGCATCCAATATCTAATACCAATTATCTCCGTACAGGATTATTCCTTATGCCCTGCACGGATTCTTTATTGGGGATCCCTGACAACCATACTTTTTGAAGCACCACTTTATTGGTATGTCCCATCTCAATATGTATTATATATGGCTTCTGTCCCTCTGCTTTTCAATCCGGTATGATGCCCACAGTACCCTTGGCAACGAAATGCATACATATGATACTTTGATATACGAACTTGACATTGTATATATCTTGTATATATTGTATTTTATCTTTTTGTTCTTTGTATATGATATAATATACACCTTTATTTCATTTATTACAGCGACATTGTGATCAAGGCCAGGCTGTGGCCGAAACGTTAAAATTGCTTTTCGTTTTCCATATGAAGCACCTTTAATAAAGTTTTCCAATATGTAGATGATGTTCCCCGTAGAGTAAAAAAAGGGGAGGAGGTCCTTGTGGCATGAAGATGGTGGTTTCCAGTTGGAGAAAAAGTCCTTATGATGTACTGGCAATGTTATTGGTACATGGAATATATAATGCACATGTGGCTGATTTGCTAAGTTATCCGAAAGAGAAAAATGATAAACCTAAGAATTTGGGGCGCCGTCTCGGCCTGTGGCGGACACCCCTTCTGTAGTGTGTCACGCTGCAAAAGCAAGCAGCGTTGACAGTTTCCGGAGTAATGCCGTCAAGGCGCAGGAGACCTACAAGACCTTGCGTGACGTCATGGTCACATGATCACACACGTGACTGGCTACTGAGCGTACGCAGGACCCAAAATCCTACACGTTTCGGAATACGCTGATTCCTTCGTCAGGGATGGTCCTGTGCATATGTTGGGCGCTTATATATCGTACAGGGGGTGATCCTTTATTATGTATTGAAAGCAAACAATTCAATTTCACTATTTAAGCCATTAGGTACTAAGGTATTCATTTAAAAAATCCACCTGCTCTCTTCACAAGATATTTGGTGGATAAAATTTCCTTTTCTCCAACTTTTTTTTTTAACTATTTTAATTCCAGTAACTTTAATGCTGTGTTTCCACGGTCAGGAAACACAGCGCTTTGGACGGAGCCGAAAGTCCGCTCCGCCCAAAGCCCCGCCCCCTTGTGAACGCGCTGTGAATCCGGATGTGCTCATTGAACACATCCGGAATCACCGCAGCGCTACTTAGGCCTGTGTTATTTACCTTGCGGCTACGGTGCGTCACAGCAAGGGAAAAGGTCATGCTGCGATCTGAAAAGATGCGCAGCATGTCCGTTAACGCACACCGTCTGTTGTTCCTGATATCATGAATAACATTCTTCTGAAATGCCTCGAAGGCCTCTGAATATTCTTGAACAGGGTGAAAATTAGATTTCTTTTTTAAGGAAGTGTGTGTATGGGTCAAAGACTTCCATGGAGCCATCCGAGCCATTTTTTATTACTGTTTTTTTAAGTAGTATTTTTTAATAGCCAACCTTCTCATGAAGGATTTGATCCCTATGAATGCTTGAAATTTATCGAATTTTACGCTAAGGGCGTATTTCAGACCCTTGTTTAGTAGGCGTATTTCATTCTCGTTTAGTACATGATTAGTTGAATTAAATATTTTTTGTTCTAGAGGGGCTAGCTTTTTTTCCCCCTTTTTTTTTTTTGGTAGATTTCCCGCCCCTACAGCCCCTTTTTCGTGTATTTTTTGGCCTACTTGAAAAAAAGGGAGGTGACTTTGTTTGCTTTCTCCTTCGCCTCATTGGGGGACACACTACCATTGGGTGTTATGCTGCTGCCACTAGGAGGACACTAAGCTTAAACACAAAGAAATTAGCTCCTCCTCTGCAGTGTATACCCTCTGCTGGCTCTATCCTGAACCAGTTCTTGCTTAGTGTCTGTAGGAGACACTAGGGTCTGGTTTCAGACCCCCACGTTATTATTTTAAGTTTTTACTTTTTCTACTGATTCAAGGGGCGACGGGGCCTTTCAAGGTCCCGATATCCCCAAACCACCAACTATTTTTTGTTGCTGTTTCCTCTGCTCCAGAGGACGAGCTGGAATGTTATTCCCCATGGGTAATTGAAAACTGGAATTTTCTCCAGTGGTGGAAGGGGGATCTTCATTATTTGCAAGCATTAAGAATCTGTTTTGGATGACAATAGGGGATAGTGGAGTGGAAATGCTTGGTCCTGAATGTTTTCATTGATGTCATTAAGGATAAAGGATATGATAGGAACTCGCTATTACAAACAAAAGAACTGGTAGAGAAACTGCCAAGAGAACTACTACTTCAACCAAAGGAGAGAAATAGTAATTGTTCGATACCTCATGAAGTTCCCATCATTACTCAATATAATGCCAATAGTAAAATTTTGAAGAGGATCGTATATAAACACTGGGGCATTCTAAAAGAGAATAAGGTCATTGGGGAAATTTTACCAGAACGGCCAGATTAATCTATAGGAAGGCAAACAATTTGAGGAACATGGTAGCTCCCACGGTCTCCAAACCTTTATCTCCAGGTACCCTCCATTTGCAACAGCCTCCTTCTGGCTTTTTTCCATGCAAGAAGTGTCTACCATGCAGAAAATTAGGCACTAAAAAACAGTTCACTGTCACCAATCAACTAATAGAAACTAACATTAAGGATTTTATTACTTATGCCACCCAAGGGGTTATAAATGGAATTACGTGCCCCTGTGGGAAACTCTATATAGGGTGGACTATACGCCCCATGAGTGAGGATTGGGGAACATTTGTGCAACATTAGCAATAAATTCATGGGCCACCCTTTATCTCAACACTTCTTAAAATATCACGGTGGTTCAATTAAAGGTATTAAAGTTACTGGCATTAAAATAGTTAAAAAAAAAAAAAGTTGGAGAAAAGGAAATTTTATCCACCAAATGTCTTGTGAAGAGAGCAGGTGGATTTTTTAAATGAATACCTTTAGTACCTAATGGCTTAAATAGTGAAATTGAATTGTTTGCTTTCAATACATAATGAAGGATCACCCCCTGTACGATATATAAGCGCCCAACATATGCACAGGACGATCCCTGACGAATCAGCGTATTCCGAAACGCGTAGTATTTTGGGACTTGCGTACGCTCAGTAGCCAGTCACGTGTGTGATCATGTGACCATGACGTCACGCAAGGTCTTGTAGGTCTCCTGCGCCTTGACGGCATTACTCCGGAAACTGTCAACGCTGCTTGCTTTTGCAGCGTGACACACTACAGAAGGGGTGTCCGCCACAGGCCGAGACGGCGCCCCAAATTCTTTTATGAATATTTTATAAATTTTATTATCTTTTTATTTATTTTAGATCTACGGATATAGTTTTTCTGAGGCCCATATCTACCTAATGTGCGTCGTTCCTTTTCAGGTTTTCCGGAGGGATACAGTGTGAACAGTCACTACTGTACTCCCACGCAGAGACTGAGTACGGCGTGTACTGCCACCCCATATCCTCATATGTCTGTTACTTTGGCAGGACCCCAAAATCCTTAACACGGACGTGTGTTCAGGTGATCAGGGAAAAGAAGGAAGACCCGGGCCTGCCTCCGTCTCCCATCTACTGCCCACCAGAGCCTGTCTGATGAGGAGACACGGATGTCCTACAACTGGGTTCCGGACGTTCGACTCTCGTCAGAGGTATTGTCCCTCTTGTCCCTCTTTCCTCCTAGATAGGAGAGAAGATAGAAGAAAAGACAAGAACAGAAAAAAAAAAAGAGGACAGAGTAAGGGGGAAATAGCGATCAAATGAGAGTCCCTCTCCGCTTTCTCCCCTTCATTACGGGCTCATACCTTCACTCCCTGGGGATCAGAAGCCGCCCTTTATGTACCCCTGAGCTTCCCCTTCCTTAGGCCACCTTGCAGCTCCAGGTGCCTTGTCGCGCCGCTGCACGCTCCTTGTGGGGACCCTTATAATGCGGTTGGGTGGCCTCTGCGCCGACCCCCTTGTCCACCGGCGGCCGCAGGCTCTAATCGAGGTCCCGGCTTAATTTCGGGCCTAGTTTCGGGCTCTGCCCCCTTCCCTCTAGCCTTCCGGGCGGGCTTTTCTCCCGCCCGTCCTTCCTTCTAGCGTGGCCTTAGGCTCCGCCCACCACTCTCAGCTTTACTGTGGGCTGGAGGCGCCGCCATATTGCTCCTCCGAACCCGGCGTTTTGCTCCGCCCCTTTTCGAACGCTGAGAGCGGGATTCCTATCAGCAGCGTGCGCCTTTTTCTCCAGCCGGGTCCTCAGACGCCATCTTCGACTTGTGCGCAGGACGACTCCTCTTAGAGCCTCTGCTATGTCTCATCACACCTGAGGAGCAGCACACAGGATACCGTGAGTAGCTCTGCCCTGCAGAGCTGACACACTCCTCTGTCTCTTTTCTGTCCCACAACCTTCTGGCATCAGTTAGTTGGACTGCTCACCATGCCTAAGCGCAAGGGAGAGCCTGCTTGTCCTCCACCTTCCTCTTCTTCCTCCACTCTGGTCAGACACTTTGTGTGCTCTTCTTGTAATGGCAGACTCCCTTCAGCTTTTTCTGCAGCAGACTTCTGCTTTTCTTGCTTCCACAGCGTGTTTACAGATCCAGACTCCCAGTGCCTTTCCAGCAGCCTGTTTGAGCCTGCCTCACCTATGCGCCTTTTACATTGGCTTCCAGTTCCACTCTTCCATTACTGTGAGTGTCTGGTCCTGACTTACAGCTTCTGAGCCATTCTCATTTATTTAGGGATTTTTTCTCATCCAGCTACCTTTTGGAGATTGCATTCTATTTTGTCCAGTGTTCCTTGACAAGTATTCTGATGAATGTCCTATAGTTGGACCGAAAACGTTCAATTGTTTAATGTCTGGATGCACCTTTATTAACCCCTTCATGACCTGTGACACAGCGTATGTGTCATGAAAGGATCGCGTTCCTGCGGGTCGGGTGACTGGGGTCACTGAAAGGTCACCCAACACGCAGGCACAAGACCCTTTGTGCTTCACCACAGGGGGGTTGGCTTAACCCCTACGTGGCTACGATCGCTTGATTGGCTGTTAAAAGTGAAACAGTGCTCCCTTTATTCTGAGCCCCGACGTGTGCCCAAACAGTGGTTTACCCCCACATATGGGGTATCAGCGTACTCAGTAAAAATTGCACAACAACTTTAGGGGTCTAATTTCTCCTGTTACTCTTGGGAAAAAAAATTGGGGACTAAATAAATGATTTTTGTGGAAAAAAAAATGATTTTTTATTTTCACAGCTCTGCGTTCTAAACTTCTGTGAAGAACTTGGAGATTCAAAGTGCTCACCACACATCTAGAGGAGTTCCTTGGGGGATCTAGTTTCCAAAATGGGGTCACTTGGGGGGGTTTCTACTGTTTAGGCACATCATGGGCTGTGCAAACGTAACATGACGCCCGCAGACCATTCCATCAAGTCGGCATTTCAAAACATCACTACTTCCCTTCCGAGCCCCGACGTGTGCCATACAGTAGTTTTCTCCCACATATGGGGTACCAGTGTACTCAGGACAAACTGTACAACAACTTTTGGGGTCCAATTTCTCCTGTTACCCTTGTGAAAATAAAAAATTGTGGGTTAAAAAAAATCAGTTTTTGAGGAAAAAAATGATTTTTTGTTTTTACAGTTCTGCATTATAAACTTCTGTGAAGCATGTGGGGGTTCAAGGTGCTCACCACACATCTGGATAAGTTCCTTGGGGGGTCTAGTTTACAAAATGGGGTCACTTGTGGTTGGTTTCTGCTGTTTGGGCACATCAGGGGCTCCGCAAACGTAACAAGATGCCGCAGACCATTCCATCAAGTCGGCATTTCAAAGCGTCACTACATCCCTTCCGAGCACGGACGTGTGCCCAAACAGTGGTTATCCCCCACATATGGGGTACCAGCGTACTCAGGACAAACTGGACAACAACTTTTGGGGTCCAATTTCTCCTGTAACCATTGTGAAAATAAAAAATAGGGGACTAAAAAAAAACATTTTTTTGAGAAAAAAAATTATTTTTAATTTTCAAGGCTGTGCGTTATAAACTTCTGTATAGCACCTGGGGGTTCAAAGTGCTCACTGTGCATCTAAATAAGTTCCTTAGGGGGTCTTGTTTCCAAAATGGGGTCATTTGTGGGGGAGCTCCAAAGTTTAGGCACACAGGGGCTCTCCAAACACGACATGGTGTCCGCTAATGATTGGAGCTAATTTTCCATTAAAGTCAAATGGCGCTCCTTCCCTTCTGAGCCCTGCTGTGCACCGAAACAGTGGTTTCCCCCTCATATGGGACACCAGCGTACTCAGGAAAAACTGGACAACAACTTTTGGTGTCCAATTTATCCTGTTACCCTTGGGAAAATAAAAAATAGGCTAAAAAATCATTTTTGAGAAACAAAAATGACTTATTTTCACTGCTCTGCGTTTATAAACTTCTGTGAAGCACTTGGGGGTTCAAAGTGCTCACTACACATCTAGATAAGCTCCTTGGGGGGGGTCTAGTTTCCAAAATGGGGTCACTTGTGGGGGGTTTCTACTGTTTAGGCACATCAGGGGCTC
This sequence comes from Oophaga sylvatica, assembly GCA_033576555.1. NCBI lineage: Eukaryota > Metazoa > Chordata > Amphibia > Anura > Dendrobatidae > Oophaga > Oophaga sylvatica. The sequence goes on from JARQOD010000001.1 coordinate 510,646,492, forward strand.
TGCAAACGCAACATGATGCCCGCAGAACATTCCATCAAGTCTGCATTCCAAAATGGCGCTCCTTCCCTTCTGAGCTCTCCCATGCGCCAAAACAGTGGTCCCCCCCCACATATGGGGTATTGGTGTACTCAGGACAAATTGCACAACAACTTTTGTGGTCCAATTTCTCCTGTTACCCATGTGAAAATAAAAAATAGGGGGCTAAAAAATCATTTTTGAGGAAAAAAATGATTTTTTTTATTTTCACTGCTCTGCGTTATAAACTTCTGTGAAGCACTTGGGGGTTCAGAGTGTTCACAACACATCTAGATAAGTTCCATAAGAGGTCTAGTTTCCAAAATGGTGTCACATGTGGGGTTTTTTTCATTGTTTAGGCACACAGGGGCTCTCCAAACGCGTCATGGTGTCCGCTAATGATTGGAGCTAATTTTCCATTCAAAAAGTCAAATGGCGCTCCTTCTTTTGTGAGCCCTGCCGTGCGCCCAAACAGTGGTTTATGACCACATATGAGGTATCTGTGTACTCAGGAGAAATTGCCCAACAAATTTTAGGATCCATTTTATCCTGTTGCCCATGCAAAAATGAAAAAATTGATGCTAAAATAAAATTTTTGTTGGAAAAATTAAAATGTCCATTTTTTCCTTCCACGTTGCTTTAGTTCCTGTGAAGCACCTGAAGGGTTAATAAGCTCTTGAATGTAGTTTTGAGTAGCTTGAGGGGTGCAGTTTTTATAATGGTGTCACTTTTGGGTATTTTCTACCATATAGACCCCTCAATGTGTCTTCAAATGTGAGGTGGTCCCTAAAAAAATGGTTTTGTAAATTTTGCTGTAAAAATGAGAAATCGCTGGTCAATTTTTAACCCTTATAACTTCCTAAAAAAAAAAAAATGTTGCTTCCAAATTGTGCTGATGCAAAGAAGACAAGTGGGAAATGTTATTTATTAACTATTTTGTGTCACATAACTCTCTGGTTTAACAGAATAAAAATTCAAAATTTGAAAATTGCAAAATTTTCAAAATTTTTGCCAAATTTCCATTTTTTTTCACAAATAAATGCAAAAATTATCGACCTAAATTTACCACTAACATGAAGCCCAATATGTCACGAAAAAACAGTCTCAGAATCGCTAGGATCCATTGAAGCGTTCCTGAGTTATTACCTCATAAAGGGACACTGGTCAGAATTTCAAAAAATGGCAAGGTCATGAAGGGGTTAAACAAATTCTCGTGTTACACATTTGAGTGCCAAGTTATTTTTTGACTCCCTTCAGGTCAGTCATCTCCCCTCTGCCAGGCCTGCAGCGACCCCACAGTACCCACCCAGGAACCCCCTACTGCCCAGGCGATTCTGAGACCCTTACCCCTGAGTGGGCTTCTTCTCTGTCACAATCTGTGGCGGACCTCACCAGGGTGTCACAGACCCTAGTTTACGTATAAGACAGCTTGCCCTTTCAGCACCCGCAGTCGCCAGTGGGTCACAAGACTCTCATCCTGGTCCTTCCAACCCAGGCCGTAAGAGACCTAGACTGGAGCACTGTTCTAGGTCCTCTTCCCGCTCCGTCTCACCAGACGACCTTTCACGGCGTGATCCCTCTCTAGCATCCTCCTCTCCAGAATCAGGCGAGGCGTCTTTGGACGCACTTTCGGAAGAGGAGTCTGACTTGGTTTCAGAACAGGCGTCCAGTCCAGCATGACGGATACGGTGCAGAGCCTGATTGTTGCAGTCAATCAGACCTTAGGCATCAAAGAAACCTCTACGGAATCCGCAGATCAGGCAGTTTCGTTCAGACGGTCCAAACCACCTTCCAAGGTCTTAGCCCCACATACTGAGTTCATGGAGATACTCAAGAGGGAGAATCCGACCAGGCGCTTTCAAAGAGGGAAGTGCCTCGGCATCCTATATCCCTTCCGCCTGGATCTTACCACTAACTGGACGAGTTCCCCTACAGTAGACCCACCGGTCTCCAGACTGTCCACCAATACTGTCCTTCCACTTTGTAATGCAGCTTCCCTCAAGTATGCCAACGATAGAATCGCTGGGAAAATCAGCTTTTGAAGCAGCTGCTTCTACTTTATGCCTGGCCTTTGCCTCTACTTGGGTCTAAAAGGCCATAGCCAGATGGGCCAAACAACTCTGCAAGGGCATCATGGCTGGAGCCCCTCCGAGAGAGCTTGCGGAGCTTGCAGACCAGATTTCCCATGCTGGGCAATATTTAGTATCGGCCTCCCTGGATGCCGCGTCCTGCGCTGCTGATGCTCAGGCATCCAGCAATACTGTGGCCATCCGGAGGAACATTTGGCTCAAAGCATGGCAAGCAGACCTTTCGTCAAAGAAGTCACTCACAGGCCTCCCCTTCCAGGGAGACAGTCTGTTCAGCTCTGTGTTGGATCAGATCATTAAAGAGGCAACGAGAGGCACGAGTTCCCTCCTCCCTCAGTCCAAGCCTCGCAGACCGTTCAAAGGAGGCAGTTCCGCTCCTTTCGGCAGTTTTGCCATTTCCCGACGTTGGAGGATTCCTTCGGTCAGCGCAGGCCGCAGAATCGCCAGTTCAAGAAGAAGGCTTCCTTCAGGCCCACTCCTCCCTGGCGTTCCCATAACTCCCACGGTAGATCCACCAGGTCAAGACCTGGCAGATCTTCCTCGACATGACTTGGAACCAGGGCCTAGCGTTTCTCCCAAGCTCGGTGGTCGTCTCCTGCTGTTCAGGGACGTTTGGCTCGACTTGGTGGAAGACGCATGGGTCAGGGAGGTTGTATCCTCAGGATACAAAATAGAGTTCACTTCCCGTCCCTGAGATCTGTTCTTCGAATTCCGCCCCCCAATGGATCCTACTTTGGTCCGGGTTTCTTTGCATCATCGACTCCCTTCTCAGTTCTGGGGTTATCGTCCCCGTTCCAGAGCGAGAACGCTTTACAGTTTTCTATTCAAACCAGTTTGTTGTGCCAAAGAAGGGTGGCGCGGTTCGGCCCATTCTGGATCTCAAGTTGCTGAACAGGAGGGTCCGCCTGCGTCACTTCAGGATGGAGTCTCTTCGTTCAGTAATTTCTTCCATGGAGACACAGGAATTTTTGTGCTCCATACAGGGTGGATTGATTTAAATCACGCCGATTTAAATCAACGATTTAAATCATGATTTAAATCAAATGATTTTTTTCTATTTAAATCAGATCGATTTAAATCGTGATTTTAATCATGATTTAAATCACTGATTTAAATCAAAAGATTTTTTTAATATAAATCACGATTAAAATCTAAAACTTTCAATCATTGTTCAATTAACTCCACACTTCTAGCTTGGTTTCACTTTCTGTAGCTTGATTTCAGTTTCTTTTTCCATTCAGTTGACATGCCCAAACTTGTTGGATAGTCAGTCAGCAGTTCTTGGCTGTAGTAACAATCAAACTTCAGAAGTGATCTGCGTGAGCCATGGCAGGTCGTAAGAGAGACCCTATTTGGGTTCATTTTGTTGAGATGCCAGCAGAGCTTGGAAAGAAAGGTGGGAGAGCAAAGTGCAAATACTGTCAAAAGGATATCCAAGGACTTGTTTGCCGTTTGAAATCACATTATGAAAACTGCAACCAGAAGGGAAATGAAGATGTTGATAGTGATACAACTAATGTCAATGAACCCCCACAGCTTCTTATGCACCAGGACCCTAGCACTAGTGGTAAGTCTGGCAATTACAACCTATTTTAACAGACGTTTTACTGGGATGGTTAAAGTCTATGAAAAGAAAAATTTCTAGCACTAGTTCTGGAGTATAGAATTTAAATTTATGTTAAGGCAATATTTCACAGAAGATTAACGTTAAGTAAAAATAAAAGAGTGTGTATACGCCTATTTTTTTTTTTTATTGTAGGCTACAATTCACTTTTGAAGTCTGCCAAATTGACCATTTTTTTTAAAAAAACATTTTCAAAACTTTTGTGACATAATTTTTTTCAGTTGCTCTGATATTACTAGTATTACAGCAACTTCACCGGAAACTTGAGTAGCATAACTTTTGAGACAGCCTTATAGGACGAGGACCATTACATTGTTCAAAAAGTTTGTTTCAAAATATTTTCGTTATATTTCTTCAAATACGCAGTCGAATTATATTTTTAATTACTGTGCTTTCAGGGTCAAATATGGCTTGTGCTGCACGTGACAATCAATATCTGGGTACAACTTCAACAAAGCAGCCCAACAAAAAACTTTGCGTGCAAAGTGTAGAAAAATTCCTCTTAAAGACTACGACGAGCCAGAAAGAACATTTGATGAATTAATTGCTAAATTCATATTTGCAACCAATTCTTCTTTCCGACTAGTTGAACACCCATTGTTTGTACAAATGATCGAAGGAATAAGACCAGGCTACAAACCACCAAGTAGATTTGATATCTCAGGAAAACATCTTCAGGCTGTATACGACAAAGAAAGAGCGGCTTGTACAAAATATTTGAAAGACAAAGTTGTTAACATGAGCTTGGATGGTTGGAGCAACATCCACAATGACCCATAATTTGCACTTGTGTCACAACAGAAGATGGTGAAACTTACCTTACAGACACAATCGACACATCTGGAAATTCACATACTGCTGAATATTTACTTGAAATAGCTAAGAACTCAATTCACCAATGCCAAGAACAGTTTGGATGTAAAGTAAGGAGCTTAGTTACTGATAACGCAAGCAATGTGGCAAAAATGCGAGCAGAACTGGCACATGAGGATGACACAAATGTCATTACATACGGTTGTTCTGCCCATTTGTTGCATCTTTTGGCAAAAGACCTGCATATTTCGGGTGTCAAAGAACATGTTGTAGAAATTGTTAATATTTCCGCAATAATCATTTTGCACATGAAACCTACAAGGAAATGGGAGGACTGAAGTTGGTTCTACCACAAGATGTTAGATGGAATACCTTGGCTGAATGCTTGGAACTGTTTATTAACAACTGGTCAAAATTAGTGTCCATTTGCGAAACACATCGGGATAAAATTGATGCTAATATACGAAGCAAAGTATAAAATCTTGGCGTGAAGAGAAATGCCGAGGACCTTTTGGAAAGGTTAAAGCCAATATCTATTGCGTTGGATAAAATGCAGAAAGATACTGCAACCATAGCTGATGCCACAGAAGTTTGGAAAGATTTAGAAGGTTCGCTAGATCGCTTGAACCTCTCAAACAATGTAAAGGTTGCAATACACCACTGCAAGGACCAAGCATTAAAAGAAGAACACTATTTAGCCAATATCTTGCATCCCATCTACAGAGGGAAAAAACTATCTGAGGCGGAAATCAACTCTGCAATGGAGTGGCTCGCCAATACTAACCATGACATTGTGGCAACTGTGCTGAAATTGAAGTATGAATCTGCACCATTTCAAAAATACATGTTTGCAGATAACGTCGTTAATGAACTAAAACAACTGGACTGGTGGAAGTCGCAATCACTTGTTCTTCCAGCGAAGATAATAAATGTAGCTACTCAGCTACTGACTGCATCGGCTTCATTGGCAGGAGTAGAGAGATTGTTTTCTTCATTTGGTTTTGTGCACACAACAGTCCGAAACCGCTTAGGAACTGCTAAAGCAGGACAACTAGTTTTCCTATTAAAAGTCCTAAATAAACAGTAGGATTAAAGGACTGATGTATTCACTGAAGATGTTTGCTTACTTCAAACGTTAGAGATAGGCTATTGTTAAAAAGTACTTACTCTCTGTAGTTCAATTCTGATTGTTTAATAGTGCAAATAAAAATTATTAGGTTTCATAATCATCAACTGTTTTAATATTTTTATTTGTGTAAAATAATTTGATTTGCAAAAAGACAAAGTTTTGCTTGTGTACAACTTGATTAAAAAATCCTATTTAAATCAAAAAAATCTGATTTAAATCAAAAAAATCCGATTTAAATCAAAAAAATCCGATTTTTTTGATTTTTTTAAAAAAATCATGATTTTTATCCACCCTGGCTCCATAGACATCCAAGACGCCTACTTCCACGTTCCGATTTGCCAAGCTCATCAGAGGTTCTTGCGATTTGCAGTACAGCAGAACCACTTTCTGTTTGTCGCCCTGCCATTTGACCTTGCAACCGCTCCCACGGTCTTCACAAAGATCATGGCGGCATTGATGGCCTTCTTGAGAATCAGGGGCCTGGTTCTCATTCCATACCTCGACGACATCATCAAGGCTCCGTCCCTCCACCAGGCCCAAGAAAGCCTGTCCATCGTTCTCGACACCCTGGCCCGGATCGGGTGGATCGTCAACAGGAAGAAGTCCTACCTTGTTCCATCCCAGCGCCTGGTCTTCCTGGGCATGCTGTTCGATACCCGTCGGGCGAAGGTTTTTCTCCCAGATAAGAAAAAAGCAATCCTACAGCAGGGAGTTCGGTCTCTGCAGGGCCCTCAGCTTCCTTCCTTCCGATCAGCAATGAAGGTGCTGGGCAGAATGGTTACATCCTCAGAGGCAATATCCCCTTTGCACAGTTCCACTTGAGACCTCTTCAGCAAGCTATCCTGTCTCAGTGGGACAGGTCTGTCCTGTCGTTGGATCATCCGCTTCGTCTCCCTCTCAGTCAAGCAGTCTCTCAACTGGTGGCTGTCATCCCCCCTCATCCTCCAGGGCTGGTCCTTCCTTCCAGTCCACTGGCAGGTTATAACGACTGACGCAAGCCTTCTGGACTGGGGGGCAGTTTTTCGACACCTGACGGCTCAGGGTCGTTGGTCGGCACAGGAATCCTCTCTACCGATCAACATCCTCGAAATCAGGGCCATCTTTCTCTCCCTCCGTCACTGGGAAACGCTTCTCAGGGGCCTGCCAGTCAGATTTCAGACGGACAATGCCACAGTTGTGGCGTACATCAATCACCAAGGAGGGACCAGAAGTTCCCTGGCGATGGCCAAGGTATCCAGGATCCTTCACTGGGCGGCGGCGACGGTTCCGGCAATATCCGCTGTGCATATTCCCGACGTGGACAACTGGGCCGCCAACTTCCTCAGCCGTGACGGTCTCGCGGCAGGAGAATGGTCCCTGCATCAGGAGGTCTTCCATAAGATCTGTCTTCGATGGGGAACTCCGGACGTGGACCTTATGGCGTCCCGGCTGAGCAGGAAGATTCCACGGTCCGTCTCCAGGTCCCGCGACCCTCTCGTGTTGGACGCCGATGCTCTGGCCATTCCCTGGTCGCAATTCACTCTTCCCTACCTGTTCCCTCCCCTTCCCCTTCTTCCCAGACTGCTGAAGATCAAAGCGGAAGGGGTGCCGGTCATTCTGATCGCCCCAGATTGGCCCATGAGGTCTTGGTTCGCAGACATTGTCAATCTTCTGGCGGACGCCCCCTGGAGACTCCCAGACAGGCCAGATCTTCTGTCACAGGGTCCGATCTGCCACCTGAGTTCTCGGTCGCTCAATTTGACGGCGTGGCTGTTGAGACCGCGGAACTGAGAGCATCCGGTTTCTCCGATCTGGTGATTCACACCATGATCCAGGCCAGGAAACCATCATCCTCTAGGGTGGGTCTACTATCGAACTTGGAAGGCCTATTTTCGCTGGTTTGAGTCCAATGTCCTTCCGCCAATGAAATTGTCGCTCCCAGCCATCTTGGCTTTTCTCCAAGCGGGACTGGATTCTGGCCTTTCTCTTGGCACTCTAAAAGGGCAGGTGTCAGCCCTTTCTATCCTCTTTCAGAAGTCCTTAGCATCTTGTTCTCAAGTCAAGACTTTCCTTCAGGGAGTGGCGCACACGACTCCCCAGTACCGGAATCCTGTGGATCCCTGGGACCTCAATCTCATTCTGGAGATTATGAGGAGTGCTCCCTTAGAACCTCTGAGAGGTCCCCCTGTCCGTTTTGTCCTGGAAAGTGGCCTTTCTCGTAGCGATCACTTCCATCAGACGGGTTTCAGAACTAGCGGCTCTGTCCTGTCGCCCCTCCTTTCCTGGTTCTTCACCAGGATAAGGTAGTGTTGCGGCCTCTGCCTTCCTTTCTTCCCAAGGTAGTATCCACTTTTCACTTGAATGAGGATATTGTCCTGCCTTCCTCCTGTCCGTCCAACTCATTCTCTGGAGCGCTCGTTGAACAGGCTAGACCTGGTTAGGGCAGTGAGGATCTATCTGGATGGGACTGCTTCCTTCAGGAAGTCGGAACTCCTGTTCGTCATTCCAGACGGGGCGTGGAGAGGCCTGCCGGCCTCCAAGGCTACGATTGCTCGTGGATTATGACTGCAATATTGGAGGCTTACCGGGTTAAGAACAGAGTGCCTCCCCTTGGGAGGCTCATTCCACCCGGGCAGTAGGCGCCTCCTGGGCGGTACACCATGGGGCATCCGCCCTACAACTTTGCAAAGCGGCAACCTTGTCTTCCATCCACACGTTTGCCAAATTTTACAAGGTCCACACCTACGCTTTGGCGGACGCCAGCCTAGGCAGAAGGATCTTGCAGGCTGCATTGGGGAATCCACCGACCTGAATGGAGTTTCCTGCCATTTTTTTCCCTCCCCAGGGACTGCTTTGGGATGTCCCATGGTTCCTGTGTCCCCAATGAAGCGATAGAGAAAACAGGATTTTGGTTACTTACCGTAAAATCTGTTTCTCAGAGCGTTCATTGGGGGACACAGCACCCTCCCATATGTTTTACAACTCCTGTCCTTTCTTCTGGTTGTTATTATGATTGAGTTGTCTGTTTTGTTCTTTCTGTCATGTTGTTCTCCTACTGCTTTCTCACTAACTGATTAGCTTGGTGCCAGTCGGTGGGGTGTATACTGCAGAGAAGGAGCCAACCTTTTTTATATGCATAGTGTCAGCCTCCTAGTGAGAGCAGCATACACCCATGGTTCCTGTGTCCCCCAATGAACGCTCCGAGAAACAGATTTTACGGTAAGTAACCAAAATCCTGTTTTTCACAATGATAACAGGAGAAAAAGGACCGCATCATTTGTTGTGCAATTTCTCCTGAGCACGCCGATACCCCATATATGGGGGAAAAACTATGGTTTGTGTGCACAGCAGAGCTTGGAGGGGAAATGGTGCCATTTGACTTTTTGAACTCTGAATTGGCTGGGATTATTAGCAGGCATCATGTCGTGTTTACAGAGCCCCTGATGTGACTAAACAGTGGAAACCCCCCACAAGTGACCCAATTTTATTAACTAAACCCCTCAAGTAATTTATGTAGATATGTGGTGAGCACCTGGAACCCCAAGGTGTTTTACAAAATTTTATAATATTGATCTGTGAAAATGAAGGAAACAATATTTTTTTCCACAAAAGTTTCTAGCCCCAAATTGTTTCATTTTTACAAGGCCCGCAGGAGGAAATGTACCCCAAAATTTGTTGTGCAATTTCTCCTGAATACGCCGATACCCTACATGTAATCGGGAACTACTTTTCAGTCACAGTACAAAGCTCAGAAGCAAGGTGGGCCTTATTATAGTGCAGATTTTACTGTTACGGTTTGCTGGTGCCATGACCCACTAGGAGAGGCCCTGAGGTGCTAGAAGAGCAGGAAGTAACCCCATTTTACAAATTTACCTCTCAATGAATTTATCTAGGGGTGCAGTGATCATATTGACACCACAGGTGTCACAGAATTTTGTACCATTGGGCAGTCAAGGAAAATTAATTAAATTTTTACCACCAAAATTTTGTTTTAGCCCAGATTTTTACATTTTCACATGGGATAGTAGATAAAAATGGCACCAAAATTTGTCTCACTTTCTGCTGAATGCAGAAACACCCCATATGTGGCTGTACAATACTGTTCGGCCACACAGTGAGACTCTGAAGGGATGGAGCGCGATTTGCCTCCCGGAGCGTAGATTTTCCTAGAATAGTTTGTGGACTCGAAATGCAGTGCCCCTAAGTGCCAGAAGAGCAGACTTCCCTTCAAGTGACCCCATCTTGTAAATTATACCCCGTTGGGAATGTATCTACATGTGTAGTGATGATATGACTCCATGGGTGTTTTCCAGAGTGAAAATTGAAAACATGCCATTATACTGACCAGTATGTTGTAGTGACCAGTACATTATGCCCAGTCCATGTTTCTGGATGCATGCACCTGTAAATTAAGTGGCTCTCATGGCTACAGAAATGCCAAACATGTGGACACTAAATGTAGTTTGTGGTGCTCAGAAGGGAGGAAGGCATTTGGATTTGGGAGCACAGAATTCACTGTATTTCTTTTGAGGGATGAGGAGCAATTTTGCTTTTCCAGAGCCTTTGCTTTTTTTTTGTGGATTGAGTTGAAACTTTTATTGGGAACACTTTACATAACATTTAGGATCACATTTATCCTGTTCTCTACACTGAGCACTTACTTTGGGGTTTACATCTAAACCTCTGAGTGAAGCGATTCAGATGAAACCTCCAAGGGATCCATTCACTATAATGAGGCAACAGAGTTACTCTGGACTCTGTTTGGCCTCTGTTCAGCGCTGTCCTTCTCACTGGAGCACAAAACTGTCAGTTCGCGCTTTTATGCTTGCCTAAAAAGACCTGACACCTTCGGATCATAGGCCAGACGGCGTCCACAGTGCCTCCTTCTGCCTCCTTATGGGGAATCTTCCGTCAAGGCGTCCATCTGAATCGCGTATTTCAGAGATTTACACGGAAACCCCGTTGTAAGCGCTCAGCGTAGAGCGCAGGATAAATCATTCAACACACAAAAATGGAGCGTAAAGCGTTAAAAACATTGTAGGTGATTGAGTGTGGTAGCAATAAAAACAACCGCCTGCCACACAAGAAACTCTTACTCAGTGTCTTCAGTGGGAAAATACAGGTATCTGCACTAAGTGCCAGGAGCGGTTACGGACTGCTTCTGGCACTTTAACCTCCAGCACACTGCGATCAAAAATGATTGCAGCGTTCTGGCGGCTGCAGAGGGGCTGACAGCCCCTCTGCTTTTGGATGGGAGATCCCACGGCATGACGCGGGGTGCCGATCGTTCCCATCCGGGTCTCCAGGTCAAAGAGACTTCCTGACATGCGCAGTGGATGTCAGGAAGTCTCAGGTTAGTGCACAGAGAAGCTGCAGCGCTGCAAGCTTCTATCGCATGCAGATGCTGCTTCATCTGCATGCTATAGAAGCAATCAGCCTGCAGAAAATGAGTGTCCATTGTGGGACAAAGTGTAAAAATAAGAATTAAATAAAAAAAAAATTTAAATTATAAAAATATTTTTAAAAAATAATTAAAAAAATTCAATATTATATCAATAAAATATTTTAGTGAAAAAAAATCTAAATATTAAAAGTACACAAATTTAGTATCCCCGCGTCCATAACGACCCGATCTATAAAACTGTCCCACTAGTTAACCCTTTAGTGAACACCATAAAAAAGGCAAAAAAACAATGCTTTCTCATACCGCCAAACAAAAAGTGAAATAACGCGATCAAAAAGACCGATATAAATAAACATGATACCGCTGAAAACGTTATAGCTCTCTGAATAAAGCGATGCAAAAATAATTATTTTTTATAAAAAATAGTTTTTATTGTATAAAAGCGCCAGAACATAAAAAATTATATAAGTGAGGTATCACTGTAATCGTACTGACCCGAAGAATAAAACTGCCTTATCAATTTTACCACACGCCGAATGGTATAAACGCCACCCCCCAAAAGAAATTAATGAATTGCTGGTTTTTGTTCAGTCTGCCTACTAAAAGCCAGAATAAAAAGCGATCAAAAAATGTCAGGTGCCCTGAAATGGTACCAATACAAGTCATCTCGTCCTGCAAAAAACAAGACCTCACATGACTCTCTGGGCCAAAATATGGAAAAATTATAGCTCTCAAAATATGGTGATGCAAAAACTTTTTTGCAATAAAAAGCATCTGCCATGCGCCCAGTGGTTTACCCCCACATATGGGGTGTCGACGTACTCGGGACAAATTTCACAACAACTTTTGGGGTCCATTTTCTCCCGTTACCAAAGTAAAAAAGTTAAAAAAAAATAAAAATTGTTTAAAAAAAATCATAAAAAAAATAAAAATATTCCCCAATAAATTCATTTTTTCCTGTAAATAAAAAAACAAAAACAATAAAAGTACACATATTTGGTATTGCCGCGTCCGTAACGACCCCCCCTATAAAACTGTCCCACTAGTTAACCCCTTAAAAAATTGTAAAAAAAAAAAACAAAGCAAAAAATCACTGCTTTATCAGCATACCGCCGAACAAAAAGTGGATTAACACCGATCAAAAAGACGGATATAAATAAACATGGTACCTCTGAAAACGTCATCTTGTCCCGCAAAAAACGAGCCGTCATACAGCATCATCAACGAAAAAATAAAAAAGTTATAGCTCGCAGAATAAAGCGATGCAAAAATAATTTTTATATAAAATTGGTTTTATTCTATAAAAGCGCCAAAACATAAAAAAATGATATAAATGAGGTATCGCCATAATCGTACTGACCCGAAGAATAAAACTGCTTTATCAATTTTACCACACGCGGAACGGTATAAACGCCTCCCCCAAAAGAAATTCATGAATTGCTGATTTTTGTTCATTCTAACCTCCCAAAAATCGAAATAAAAAGCGATCAAAAAACGTCACGTGCTCAAAAATGGTACCAATAAAAACGTCACCTCGTCCCGCAAAAAATAAGACCTCACATGACTCTGTGGGCCAAAATATGCAAAAATTATAGCTCTCAAAATGTGATGATGCAAAAACTATTTTTTGCAATAAAAAGCGTCTTTTAGCGTGACAGCTGCCAATCATAAAAACCCGCTACAAATAGTAAATCAAACCCCCCTTTATCACACCCTTAGTTAGGGAAAAATAATAAAATTAAAAAAAGTATTTCCATTTTCCCATTAGGGTTAGGGTTGCAGCTAAAGTTAGGGTTAGGGTTGGCGCTAAAGTTAGGGTTAGGGTTGGGATTAGGGTTATGGGTGTGTTAGGGTTAGGTTTGTGGTTAGGGTTGGGACTAGGTTTAGGGGTGTGTTGGGGTTAGGGTTGGAGTTAGAATTGGGGGGTTTCCGCTGTTTAGGCACATCAGGGGCTCTCCAAATGTGACATGGCGTCTGATCTCAATTCCAGCCAATTCTGCATTGAAAAAGTCAAACGGTGCTCCTTCACTTCTGAGCTCTGCCATGCGCCCAAACAGTAGTTTACCCCCACATATGGGGTATCAGTGTACTCTGGACCCCAAGAGTTATTGTGCAATTTGTCCTATTTCTTCTGTTACCCTTGGGAAAATAAAAAACTGGGAGTAAAAATATCATTTTTTTTTTAAAAAAAAAAATGATTTTTTGTTTTTACGACTGTACGTTATAAACTTCTGTGAAGCACTTGGGGCTTCATAGCGCTCACCACACATCTAGATAAGTTCCTTGTGGGGTCTATTTTCCAAAATGGGGTCACTTGTGGGGGGTTTCCACTGTTTAGGTGCATCAGGGGCTCTCCAAATGCGACATGACGCCCCCAGACCATTCCATCAAAGTCTGCAATCCAAAACGTCACTACTTCCCTTCCGATCCCCGACGTGCACCCATACAGTAGTTTACTCCCACATATTGGGTATCAGCGTACTCAGGACAAATTGGACAACAACTTTTGGGGTCCAATTTCTCCTGTTACCCTTGTGAAAATAAAATATTGGGGACGAAAAAATCATTTTTGTAAAAAAAAAAAAAAAAAAAAAAGATTTTTATTTTACAGCTGTACGTTATAAACTTCTGTGAAGCACGTCGGGGTTCAAAGTGCTCACCACACATCTAGATAAGTTCCTTGAGGGGTCTAGTTTCCAAAATGGTGTCATTTGTTGGGGGTTTCCACCGTTTAGGCAGATCAGGAGCTCTCCAAACACGACATGGCATCCAGCCAATTCTGTGTTGAAAAAGTCGAATGGCGCTCCTTCCCTTCCAAACTCTGCCATGCACCGAAACAGTGGTTTACCCCCACATATGGGGTATCAGCGTACTCAGGACAAATTGCACAATAACTTTTGGAGTCTTGTTACCCTTGGGAAAATAAAAATTGGGGTGAAAAGATCATTTTTGTGGAAAAAATGATTTTTTTAATTTTACGGCTCTACGTTATAAACTTGTGTGGAGCACTTTGGGGTTCAAATTGCTCACCAAAGATCTAGATAAGTTCCTTAGGGGGTCTAGTTTCCCAAATGGGGTCACTTGTGGGGGGTTTCCACTGTTTAGGCACATCAGGGGCTCTCCAAATGCAACATGGCGTCCAATCTCAATTCCAGCCATTTTTGTTTGGAAAAAGTCAAATGGTGCTCCTTCCATTCCGAGCTCTGCTGTGCGCCCAAACAGTGGTTCCCCCCCACATATGGGGTATCAGCGTACTCAGGACAAATTGGACATCAACTTTTGTGGTCCAATTTCTCCTGTTACTCTTGGGAAAATAAAAAATTAGTGACTAAAAGATAATTTTTGTGGGAAAAAAATAGGATTTTTTATTTTCATGCTCGGGCATTATAAACTAGTGTGAAGCACTTGGGGGTTCAAAGTGCTCACCAAAGATCTAGATAAGCTCCTTAGGGGGTCTAGTTTCCAAAATGGGGTCACTTGTGGGGGGTTTCCACTGTTTAGGCACATCTGGGGCACTGCAAACGGAACATGACCCCCATCAACGTCTGCATTCCAAAACGTTACTACTTCCTTTCCAAGCCCTGTCGTGCGCCCAAACAGTTTCCCCCCCCCCCCCCACATATGGGGTATCAGCGTACTCAGGACAAATTGGACAACAACTTTTGGGGTCCAGTTTCCTTGGGAAAAATCAAAAATTTGGGACTAGAAAATCATTTTTGTGGAAAATTGTTTTTTTTATTTTTCAGACCCAGGCATTATAAACTTTTGTGAAACACTTGGGGGTTCAATGTGCTCACAACAGATCTAGATAAGTTTCTTAGGGGGTCTAGTTTCCAAAATGGTGTCACTTGTGGGGGTTTCCACTGTTTAAGCACATCAGGGGCTCTCCAAACACGACATGGCGTCCAATCTCAATTCCAGCCAATTTTAGTTTGAAAAAGTCAAACGGTGCTCCTTCCCTTACGAGCTCTGCCGTGTGCCCAAACAGTGGTTTTCCTCCACATATTGGCTATTGGCGTACTCAGGAGAAATTGCACAACAACTTTATCTGTCCATTTGCTTCTTTTACCCTTGTGAAAATAAAAAAAAAAGTTTGTAATAGATCATTTTTGTGGCTAAAAAGTTATTCATTTTTTCCTTCCACGTTGCTTCAGCTCCTGTGAAGCACCTGAAGGGTTAATAAACTTCTTGAATGTGGTTTTGAGTACCTTGAGGGGTGCAGTTTTTAGAATGGTGTCACTTTTGGGTATTTTCTGCTATATAGACCCCTCAAATTGACTTCAAATATGAGGTGGTCCCTAAAAAAAATGGCTTTGTAAATTTTGTTGTAAAAATGAGAAATCGCTGGTCAACTTTTAACCCTTGTAATTTCCTAAGAAAAAAAAAAATTTGGTTCCAAAATTGTGCTGATGTAAAGTATACATGTGGGAAATGTTATTTCTTAACTATTTTGTGTGACATATTTCTCTGTTTTAAGGGAATAAAAATTCAAAGTTTGAAAATTGCTAAATTTTCAAAATTTTCGCCATATTTGCATTTTTTTTCAAAAATAAACGCAAGTTATATGGAAGAAATTTTACCACTAACGTGAAGTACAATATGTCACGAGAAAACAGTCTCAGAATTGCGAAGATCCGTTGAAGCGTTCCAGAGTTATAACCTCATAAAGAGACAGTGGTCAGAATTATAAAAATTGGCCCGGTCATTAACGTGCAAACCACCCTTGGGGGTGAAGGGGTTAAACATTCCAAAAATTCCTGTGAAGCACCTGAAGGGTTAATAAACCTCTTGAATGTCGTTTTGAGCCCGTTGAGGGGTGCAGTTCTTAGAATGGTATCACTTTTGGGTATTTTCTATCATAATGACCACTCAAAGTGACTTCAAATGTGATGTGGTGCCTAAAAAAAATAATGTAAAAATGGTCAACTTTTAACCCTTATAACTTCCTAACAAAAAAAAATGTGGTTTCAAAATTGTGATGTAAAGTAGACATGTGGGAAATGGTTTTAATAACTATTTTGTGTGATATGACTCTGATTTAAGGGAATAAAAATTCAAATTTTGAAAATAGAAACATTTTCGCCATATTTCCATTTTTTTCATAAATAAACGCAAGTTTCATCGAAGAAATTTTACCACTAACATGAAGTACAATATGTGACGAAAAAACAGTCTCAGAATCGCCAAGATCCGTTGAAGCGTTCCAGAGTTATAACCTCATAAAGGGTCAGTGGTCAGAATTGTAAAAATTGGCCTGGTCATTAACGTGCAAACCACCCTCGGGAGTAAAGGGGTTAAGCGTTTTTGGATTTTTTTGCGGGCAGGTATTCATAGGTGAAATGACACCGCTGGCTTTAGTTGTGGATTTTAGTTTGCGATTTGCGTAGGTTAATTCTGCTGTGATTGACAATGATAAGATCACCCATGACTAAGAAATTGTCAATTCACAGAGGCAAATGTGCCCTGCTGAGTGCAGTGTCCAGATCTGTCGCTCCTCTTCAAAGCAGCCATCTATGGCCATTTTGGTGGGGCAAGGGACCTACCGTTCTCCTGGTGTAGCATTTGCTGTGCCATAAATTGTATAAACTTCTATCATTTAGTGTAATTTCTGTAATTTTTGTCTGCAGGCGTACAAAACATTTGCTAATCGGGTTAATAACTTAAAGAAGAAGCTGGATCAGCTGAAGGCCACTCTCCCTGATCCGGAAGAGTCTCCCATGCCATCGCCAACCATTGATGCTCCTTCTCCTACCGGCTCAGAGTCCCCATTTCAAGGAATGGGAGACGTGAGCCCGTTATCTCCAGAAGTTGAGCCCGTGCCGTCTGACTCCCCCGAGCCTCCGAAGGACAATCGCATAGTGGAGGACATGGAGCTGTCTGATGTGGACGCTGATGAGGAGATGCCGGAGATAATTGGTATGGTTTACACATAGCAGACACAGTTAGTTTTTTTTAAAAAGTTTTTAAAGGGGATATTCACCAAATAATCACAAAATAGGGGCTCTGGATCCCTTGTCTTTAATGGAGTGCGAGTGCATTGTTTATGGGGCTTTCTGGAAATCATTGCACCCTCCCATTCGCCGGACATAATATTATGAATTGAGCGGAGGTGGAGCCTGCAGACCCCGTTAAAGACTTTGGATCACTGGTGTTCGCTAAGTTATCCGCTATCTGATTTATAGAAAAAAAATAATGGCTGAAACACTGGCCTAGTAAGTATAGCTGCTCAGTGGTAGAGAAGATATCACATCGATAGTAGGATAATCCGATCCTATAAGTTTCGATTTTAGGAATACCCCTTCCAACAATGGAACTTTTTATTTTATTACTTTTTTTTTTATTTTAGTATTTTTTTCTTGAGATGCAGTGGGCTGATTCCCAAATAGACATCCACCCCCAGTAATAGTGTGAATCAGTTCTATTTCATTGATTGTTTAGGGGGCTACACCCATCTCCTTCAAGATTTGTTTGGCGGTGTCTGCGGGCTGCTCAAAGGTATTTTCCAACACTTCGCTTTAGTAATTTACCGTTTTTTTTTTTTTTATTTTAAGTTGAAGAAATGAAGGAGCATTCACAGTCACCAGCATCGACAGTGAAGGACGCCGATGACGCTTCCGTGACCTCACAACCCAGCGATGTCACAGCCGCAGCTCCTACTGTAACCACCACCGCATCTCCTTCTCCTGTCGCCATCAGCGGCGCATCTGCGCAAGTCGTCACCTCCGCTACGACTTCTGCAGCGTCTGCTCCTGTAACACCAACTCTGCCTAAAACAGTAACCACTCCTGCCATACCCCCGTCAATTCCTCTTGCATTGCCCAACTTGGCCAATGTAGACCTGGGGAAAATCAGCTCCATCCTAAGTAGCTTAACGTCGGTCATGAAAACAGGTGAGTGTCTGCTTGTGTTTGTATCCCTCTCTTCATATGTGTGAACGGACTCCTCGGTTTTGACACCTTATTTAATTCTGTTTTCTTTTAGGTGTAAGTCCAGCACACAAGCCGTCCCCTGGTACCCCAACAACACCGACATCTAATTTAGGGGGAGCTGTAAAGCCGCCGGCTCAGACTGCAGCAAATCCTTTGGCAAATATTCTATCCAAAGTGGAGATCACTCCGGAAAGCATTCTCTCTGCCCTGTCCAAAACGCAGGTTCCCTCCACGCCCAGTCTGCAAGGTAGTTACACTGATCATAACTTGTATCTGTACACATGTGTGTTCTCTACTGGAACGTTTGATTTTTGTATTTGTTTTTTTATCAAGAAAAAAATTTAAACTTTTAGTCTTTTGTAAAGTTTTCTAGTAAAGCATTTGGTTTCTAAAGGAAAGACCGATAGTGAGTGAAAGGCAGTAAGCTAAGGTTTAAGGGACAGGATGTTGTATGTATAGTGCTGTAACATTTCTTAAGGACCACCCTTTCAGAATCGCCAGGTGGTCTGCCTCCTTCAAGAAAAACATCAGTTTATTAATTTTGACCTTACTCCACCAATTTTTTTTTCTAAAAAGCCCCTTCACAGCAGCTCTACCAGATCATATGGGAGCCAGCTGTCAGACACAGCCAGACTCCCCATTGAGAAGGCAGAGTGGGTATATTACTGTCTCTGCCTTCCTGATTGCACTGAACAAGCCAAAGTTACAGGGTAAATCACTTAAGCGAGCGGGTTTGAAAAAAATAAAATGTGTTTCGTTAAAGGCCATATTGACTGACACTAGATTAAAGGTCAAATTAGAGGAGTCAATCTGTGAACGAGCACTTGAATGAATGTAAATGTTTACCTGACGAAATAGCAAAACTATTGTTCATCCATAATTGGATCGTTTGGCTGCACATCGCCTGGTGTAAACTGGTTCTGCTGCCGATCAGCTGGGGCTGTATGGAGACAGGACGTGTCAGTGGCAGCTGTAAATGAGCTCAATCTTGCTAGCGAAGGGTAACTGGAGGGAGAGCAATTACCAGCAAGACCGTGATGAAAGCGGTGTTTGTTTTGTTTTGTTTTTTTTTGTTTTGTGGTGTTACTGAAATTAACTCTGTTCTTGTTACTTCTTCCAGGTCTATCATCTCTGATACAAAGCGTTGCTCTGCACAGCGGCACATCGACAATCACTACGTCCACAGCACCACTGAACACAGCTGTCCAGATCGTAAAAGATAGAAATTCCCCATCAGTAACTCCCCCTTTTCTGCCCAAACCCTATGGTTATTCTCCCACAAACTCTAACCCCGACGTTTCATCCACATCGCCGTGTAAGTCCAACATCCCACCCAGCACAAATGCAAAACCACCCCCATCCATCGTATTTCCTACTGAGCCCCCTATTAATGAGGATAAGCTGGTTAGTCAGCCATTGTCAGTGCACAAACCCCCAGAAGAAATGGAATCTTCAAGTCTGGAACTTAAGATCCATAATTTCCTGAAAGGAAACCCAGGCTTTAGTGGTCTGGATCTGAATATACCGATCCTTAGCGGCTTGGGTCCCAATGTTGTGGCAGAACCTCCTTCAGAGTTTCACAGCGGACCCTTGAATACCTCTCTGGATAATGTAGATGGGACACCTGTCCGCGACGAAAGAAGCGGTACGCCTACCCAGGATGAGATTATGGACAAACCTTCTTCAAGCAACGTGGACAGCGTCTCTTTGTTATCAAAGATTATCAGCCCTGGTTCATCTACCCCCAGCAGCACGAGGTCACCTCTCTTAACTAAAGACAGCGAATTTCAGAAACTTCAGCCCTACAGGCCATACGGCCTCGGCGAAAATTCACCCAATGCGTACCGGCATGCGCCCGATCTGGAGAAATCTTCAGCAGTTGATTCGACTTTAGAGAAGTTTTTTCCAGACACGTTGTTTCACGAAGATGAAGACTATCGAGACTTTGATTACGCCAGCCAGCAATCCACAGGCATGGGCAATCTAGATAAGAGACCGTCAAAATCTATTCTAAAATCAAACCCACAGTTAGAACCCATGGAGTATCCATCAAATCTGAGTTTCAACCAAGATTTTCAAAAGTCCTTCAAGCCACATTTTATCACTGGGGATAAGGGCAGTTCGCTGTCTCCATCTTCTGATAGATATGGAGGCTATAATCTAAAAGGTAATAACCTTGAGGCTAACACATCCTCCTCCCCTCCGAAAGATGATCCATTGTACTCATTGGACGCCAACCACAATGTACCAATGCTACATTCACAGTTTTTGGAATCTGCTCACCTTCCGCAGAACAGACATCCAAATTTGCACCCCAAAAATAATAATCCTCCTCCCACAAAAAAGGGCTCTGAACAATCAGGACAGACTCTTTCAGCCTCCACAACAATGGAGTTCAAAAATATGTTGAAGAACGCGTCTCGACGACCCTCAGAAGAAAAAAAGTTTGGGCAGGCCAGCTTTAACGAAGATATGTCTGGCTGTGGAACAATTCCTGAAGACCGGTCAGACGAGCAGTATCGCATAGAAACTAGAGTATCATCATCGTCGAGTGTTGACTTGCCGGATAGCACCGAAGAAAAAGGCGCTCCCATCGAAACGTTGGGGTATCACAATATGGGGAATATGAGGTACTCGGGGGAGCCCATTAAGACGGTTGAGTCTATGAGGGTTGGCATGAAAGGTGGCAGACCACATGGCATGGATGGGAACAGAAGTGCTTGGTTTGAGATGGGTAGTACAGGGAGCTCTTTCGATGATGGTCTGTCAAGTGCTGAGGAACAGCCTTCCCTAGGTGGCGGCCCTGGGTATAAATCACAGTATGATGAGCACTTACCGCGTTTTCCAGAAGCTGTCACTGACTTTAGAACAAAAAATATACCCCCTTTTGATCCTCTCTTGCCACCTCCACCACCCATGGTTCCTCCATTGGATCGAGGTGGACCATTTCAAATTGAGCAGACAATGCCCCCTCCCGGTTTGCCTCCCGATCTGTTTCCCCGTGACCTTCCCGTCACTTCACGTATACAATCTGTGGAACCACCGAAAATATTGTCTCACGTCGCTCCCCCTTCCGAGCACGGCGGGAGCCCTTTCCCCATCCATCACTCGACAGAACGCGGCGGCATCCCGTTTTCTCCTCCTCCACGTTTGGACATACGCCATCCCTTTTCGAAAGACCACCAAGGGCCAATGGAGCTTTTCCCCATGCATCCGCTATCTGCTCGCGATCACGATCCCTTATCTCGTGAAAACAGTCAACACAATCGCCCTCACGGCAGACCGAACGAACCATTGGGTCCCCCTCCCAGAGACTTCCACGGAGGTTTTGGTGGTCCTCCACGTCATGCTGGCTCACATCACATGAACGCTGGAGGCATGCGACATCAACGACCCCCGTTCAGACCTAGGGACCCATATCACAGTTTAAAACGACCTCGACCACCTTATGGAAGGGGCTCACATTTTTTTTCTCCAAAACGTCCGTATTATCAACCGAGATACTAATACCAGCTCTGCTACAAAGTTGTTGTTTTTTTTTTTTTTTTGTGAAGTTGAGGCACTGTTTTTTCATTTTTAGATTTTTGGTAAACTTGTCCAGCTCAGCCTGCGCTTGATGTGGAAAGTTGAAAGAGTAAAAGAAAATTTTTTTTTTACTTAGGGACTTTTTTTTTCCCTCTCTTGCATACAGTGTCCATGTAGCCCTTTTCATAAATCGGACCCTTCCACTCGGTGGCCATGCTGTCTCTGTCAGAGATGCCCAATTCCTAATAAATCCTACTTGAACCAGTCAGTCAAGTTAAAAACTGTCCTGTTTATTTTCAATGAAGCCAATCCAGATCAGCCCATTGCTTTCCAAACCCCGATAGGTGAGTCACAAGGGAATTGTATTAAGGAGATCAGTGGGTTTTTGTGTGGGGTTTTTTGGCAAATTTTTTGAAAGTAATGTTTATTTATAAGCTGTTAACCATTCTTTTTCTACCCGCTGCTTCCAACCGTCGTCCTCACCCTGCAGTTTGAACGAAACGCAAGTTAAGCTCCATCCCAGCGTGACGCGTTTCAGGACTTAATCCGGCTACGGGGAATTTTACAGCCTGATGTCCTTGCAGTAGGAGGAAGGAGAGTAATGAACACCCGGTGGCTTTAGCAATACCTCCCACGTTGTGCACGGATCCGCTTAGTTTGTGTACAATTAAGGGGTTAGCCCCTTTTCATCAAAGCGTTCTGATATATACCGGGATCTATATTCTCAGCGTTTGCAGTGTCTTCAACCTGTCTAATGGATACCTGCCTCCATCTTTAGGCTTGTGTGTATAGTATGCAAAACTGGGACTTCTTCCAGGGTGGTGTCTCCTCTAACAATTAATTTCCGCAATAGGGGTTAAAAAAGCATGAGGAAAAATATAAATTCAACTGTGTTTTTTTTTTCTACTCCAGAAACAATGTGCTTGGCAGTATCATGGCCGCTTACAGCCTATGACTAAAAAATATATAAAAAAAAAGTCTTTTGTACAGAACAGAGAAAAAAATATAGGGGAGAAATTACAAGCAAAAATCTAAATTCAAATTTTTTTTTCACAATGTTGAGATTTTTCTCTTTTACTCTTGGAGAAAAAATATTATGATTTAAAGGAAAAAAAGAACCATGAGCAAAAATCTAAATTCACTTGTCATTTCTTTTCACACAGTAAGATTTTTTTTTTCTCTTGCTAGCATTGCAAATTGTATTATGTTTATTTGCATTGTATTTAAAGGGAACCTGTCAACAGGATTATGCACAGTAACCTACACAGTGTCAGGTTGGTGTTATACTGATTGCAATGCTACCTGGTGATGAAATCCATCTTGTGGTTGTTCTTTAATCTTTATTTTCAGTGTTCAGTTAATGATATGCTCGTGCTCTGGGGTGGGCGTGGGGTGTGTCTTCATGTGGTGCTCTGCTTACATATTCATCTGTATGGCCATTTTGTTGGGGAAAAAAAAGAAAGTTGGCTGCAGCAAAATAAGGCCACACTACTCGGTAGCATCTATTGGCCAATTTGCTACAGCCAATTTTTTTTTCCCTCCAACCGACACCACAATAGCATCGATCAGCGCGCGATAGATGATACTGCGCATGCGCCAGCGCCATTTCGCAGTAGTTACTTTTTTTTACTAGACTAATATGAACTGCAAGTGCAGTATTTAAAATAGTGAATGTGAATATAAAATCAGAGCACCACAAAGTTCCGCCCACAGCCCCGCACGGAGCATGAGCATTTCATTAACTCAAAACTGCCAACACAGTAATCAGTGTAACGGCGCCGACGATTACTGTTCACAATCCTGCTGACAAGTTCTCTTTATTCCCTTAAAGTTTTTTTTTTATTTTTCCTTTTCTCCATCAGACCTTAGAAATGAGCCTTTTTTTCTCTCACTGTGTACAAATCAGAAAAAAGTGCTGTTATGTAGAGATGCCATGCTGACAGCACTAGCGAGATATAAACTCACTGCAGCCAAGAATCGCTTCCCAAACCCCAGCAAACATTGAGAGGGTTGCTTTCAGATGTCACATTCAGAGCTCGCCTATTCCCCTTGTGGTGACACTTCTAATTATTGGATTCCAGCAATCCTTTTTTACACCAGAAAACTAACCCAATCCCCATTCTTTTTCCCCTGTGTACAAATGTTAAAAAAAAAAAATAGGATCCTAATTTGTGAAGGATAAACCTGTTTTAAATGAATTTGTACTAACCAATTACAGACTGTTTTGTTTGTTAGCAAATATTAAATTGTTGAATTCTTTGTAGGGTTAGTTAATTGCGCCTCCAAAAATCTGATGTAGAGCTCGAGTGCTTGTACCAATGCTCGGAGGCATCGATCACCATATACTATGCACGGGTCATTTGTCCATAACTGTGATGTGTATTTTTGTTTTCTTAGGATTTAAGTAGCCTGAACCCAAAATGTGGCAAAGTAAAGGCTGTGTTTGCAGTAGAGTTGATATATTTAGCAGCCAGAACTCTCGCTATTTATTCTAATTCTTTTGTGGTGGTCTCAGTAAAATTCGTCCTGCAGAGAATGTCTACTATAATAATAAAAAAAAAAGAATTTAAGAGAAAAAAGTCCATACTTGCCCAACCATACCTTGATGCTTCCATTCCAACGTGACCAAGTGGCCTGCCGACCTTGATTGCTGCCGCAGTGATTTCTCCACCCAGTGACCGCTGTGGCTGATTGCTGCTGACAATTTTTGGCTGAGCAGTTGTATTTTTTTTTGTTTTTTTTTCTGGGCCTTGAGGGATGTGAAAATCAAGTCTTGTAGGAATGGGAAGCGAATGGTGAAGTTAATATAAAATATGGATTTTTTTTCTCTATTAAAGGGGTTGTCCACTACTAGGACAACCCCTTCTTAAACTAATATTGAGCCCCGATAACAAAAAAAAAAAGCCTATTCTCGCCTCACGAGCCGGCGCCTTTCCCACAGTGTTGGCACTCACTCTC
This sequence comes from Oophaga sylvatica, assembly GCA_033576555.1. Classification (NCBI taxonomy): domain Eukaryota; kingdom Metazoa; phylum Chordata; class Amphibia; order Anura; family Dendrobatidae; genus Oophaga; species Oophaga sylvatica. Next base: position 510,670,955 of record JARQOD010000001.1, read on the forward strand.
CCTAGTGGTGTGATGCTGTGTTGTGACACACGGTGCCCAGCCCAATCAGCGCTGACGTCACTGTCTCCAACTTCGTACAAATGGAACATGAAGCGGAAGCCAGCTGATTTCTCAATTCCTCTTCATTTTAATTTCGACAGAAGGCAGAGACAGTGATGCCAGCCCTGATAGGACGCCGTGCATCACGTGTCATTTCACTGCATCACAACTGCTGGGCGACTCCCGCACACTTGGCGAGTATAGACTTTATTATTTTATCGGGGCCAAACATTTAGTTTAAGAAGGGGTTGTCCTAGTAGTGACATCCCCTTTAATGCTGTTCTGAGCATTTTTTGTTGAAGTGCCCAATTCCCTTAATATGGCCCTAGCCTATAACATTGCTCTAATTTATTTAAAAAAAAGTATATTTTTGGCCAATAATTATTAAATGCCCTAAAAATAACAAACCACAACTAAGATTATTGGGTAGCATTGATCCAGTTTTTTTTTTTAACTGGATTTATGGCAAGTTGTAAAGTTCAAGGTGCTTTCACTTTAACCCAACATGTCCTGCAAGCACATCCTGCTCACTTTTCCCACATGACTATACTTCTGTCCTTGTTCTTAAATTAGGCAAAAGATTTATGTAATCTCAGACAAGTGTGACCGAGCCGGACTGAATCTACAGCCGAGCTATACTAATATACATATTTATGTGAATGGGGACAGTTCAGAAGATACCTGCTTGCTTAACCACCAACAGCTCTGGATGGGGACTTATAAGATATTTAAATGCTTTCATGTATCTTTGGCTTAAAAACATTTTTGAAAAATTTTCTGCACTGATTTATAATGACCTTAAAGTTCAGCTGAACTTTGTGGTGATAAATCAGCTGGGAGGAGCTCAGAGAAAGCTGAAGTTACAAACTCCTCATCACAGCAAGCTCACTGGTGGATTGTCCATTAACTCACTCTACAGCATGGTAAACCATGAGCCTATAAAAGTCAAGTGCTGCAAAATTTGTAATAAAACCCAAATAAGAAAAGAGTTTGGGCCCAAAATACATTAAGTGTAAAAATAAAAATTATCTTCCACAGGTGGACAAGCCCTCTAAAAACAAATGGCACTATACCTATGTAACACAGAAAATGTTATTGCATTGTGTAATTTAGCTCACGCGTAATTAGATGATGATACATTTTGGTGTGCTGACACTTCTTTTGAAGACCCCCTTCTGTGCTTTCATAGTGGTTTGGTGAGCAAATATCTTCTTAAGGAACAATAAACCAAGAAATAAAGTCTAAAATTCTGTTTTACACCTTCAATTGTTGGCTGCCACCCCATTTCATATGAGGCCAAGCTTCTGCTGCAGACAGTTGTCTTACAGCCAGATACATATTGGTGAAGAGGGTGGCAGAGCTGCTGCAGACAGTTGTCTTGCAGCCAGATACAAATTGTTGAAGACAGCGAGCTGCTGCAGACAGTTGTCACCTCCATAGACTATTTTTTTTTTATTCAGTAGTTATCACATGATTGTATTTGCTCACTGAGGGTTTGTTATTACCTTCTTAATGAATAGTAAGCTGCATTTTATGTCCGTCTCCAAAAATGTTCTAATAAGGGAAGTTTTAGAAAGCTGCACATACCAAATGCTTTACGATAGGAGTCCTGCTCGTGCAATGTCTGAGCCTATGTGTTAGTGCTGTAAATGTTGCTTCCTCTCCCCCTGGTCTTCCTCTTCTATAAATGCTTCAGATGTGCTCTGTGTGAAATCAACCTTTATTTTCTTTTTTGCTTTTCAGCCAGTAACAATAAACTGAAGGTGGTCTGATGTGTGTTCATGTAATAAAGACGATAGTTTTTCACTACCAATTTTTAATTCTAGGCATTTCAGACATTTTGAATTGTTTATAGAATCACAACCACTACACTCATTATTCAGCATGTTGTGTGTAAATGTATTATCGGAGTTGAGTAATGTTGTATTTATGGGTCATTGTGCTAGGTTATGGTCATGTACATCAGAAGACTGAAATAGGCCGACTAAAGGGGGGAGGGGGATCATCTTGGACGTCATCAGCAAAAAGAAATAGAAAATTTGATTGGAGTTTTAGATAATAATGATCGTTCCTCAGAAAGGCAGTGTTCGAAAGGAACAATTGTACATTCCATGATAACAGCCGAGGGGCCATTTAGGCTGACCTCTGTGTGTGTGTGTGGGGCAGGGGGGCTTTAGATTTGTAACAGTTCTTCCTTTAGGAGGAAATGGTGCTCTTAAACCAAGTGCAACATAGAATATTGGGTGGGAAGGTACTTTATTGTTCAGACCTTCAAAATTACTATTTAGATTTTTTATATTTTTTCCCTTCAAATCAAAAGGGCCTTTATAAATAAGGGTTAAAATGTTAATGTGCGTAGATCAGACCAGCTGGGGGAGGGATGACATGAGTGATTTCTCTAAACTTTCACCAAGTTTTGAAGCTGCTCTGCAAATTCAGTGATCTCTGCAAATAGTTTGAGATGTATTTGATGGGCTCCAGCATTCAAAGGTGTTGGACTAAAATGCACATTGCCATTCCCACCAAGTCTGTAGTACTTGGTACTGTAGCTCGTAGAGATAGCTACAGTATTTGAACATATTGACATTTTAAAAGAAACACAAATTAAAAGGACTGGCCACATGGAATTCCTTATTTTTCTTGGTCCATGTTTGTCCCAGTTTAAGGGAACTGGTCACCTGAAAAAAAAAGCGTTAACCTGCAGATACAGGGTTAATCTGTATGTTAATAGCATTCTGAACCTGCCCTGCGCCTGCACTGGGAGCTCCGCTGCCAGTGTAACGGTTTCATCCATGGGTGTGGCACCGGCGCGGGCTCAGTCATCGATCTGTGTATATACTGTGCCTCCGGCCCTGACTGACAGTCGATTCTAAAGCTGATCTGCTGTCAGTCAGGGCTGGTTGACCGTTTGCAGCCGCAGTCGCTCTCTATACACAGTGGTGATTGAAGCCCGAATGCTGCCAGGAGGAAAAAAGTGTATTTCCGCCTAGCAGCAGTATAAGTGCGGGTGCCGGGCTGGTTGGGAATACTATTACCCTGCAGATTAACCCTGTATCTGCAGGTTAACAGCACCTTTTTACCACTGAGAGGTTCCCTTTAAGGGACACCAATGATACCAGGATGCTCGAAAAGGCAATCTGTAAAATCATTTTGGTACAGATCGTAAGTGTACAAGTGCTCATTATAAACTGCTTATAAAGATAGAAAACAATGTCTTAAGAATTATATACTGTAGAAGGAAGTTGTGATGAAAACCAGCTTCAGTAGTAGTCAACATCTGTGCCAAAAGTGGTAAAGGTGTGACTAGGACTTCCCTTTCCACATGACTACATCTGTTCTTAATGGACAAGTCAACTCTTGGTTTTTTGCCTATGTGTGTAAAGTGTTGGCTTTACATATAAAGCCTTCATAGATAAATTCTCTAGCAGGAGACAAGTAAGCCTAATGTCTTGGCACAATGACCTATTCTACATGATTTTGAATTTGGGAGGCATTTTGTGTTATGTCAATAACTGAGGTTCCCCCACCAGTTAGTAAAACTTTCCATCGATGTGTAATATGCAAAGCATCTCTGGGCCGGCTACTGACCCAGGTCATCAGGCTATTGGCACATTCTTTTTAGTTTCTGGCCAACACTTAACACCTGACTTTTATTGTCTAAAAGCCAACTTTCATATTTTTCAGGATGATATGTCATTTCCTTTATATTACTTACAGTTACGTAAAGTTGTAAAATGTCCATGCTCGGTCTAACTAGGAGTGTAATTCAAAATTCCCCTCAAGGAAACACTTTTCCAAATGCCCCATTGACTCCTAAAGATTTAAGATTTGACTCCCTACTTCGGTTTAACACATTTATCACCTTTAACATGTGTTGCCATAGTCTCTTTTGCATCTGAAACTAAGCTTTGATTTCTTGGCCTTAAGCCTTTATACTTGATGCTTTGGAAAATTAAGAAAAAAAATCCCATAAGTGATTTTTGAGACAAGGTTGCCAAAGAGTCGGGAGTGACTGTGTATTGTGCATATATACAGCAGTGTAACTTAACACATAATGTTTAATTGGACCAAATAAAACTCTTAATTGGATATCAGATTATTCTAAAAACCAACAGACAATACATATAACATACACTGCTACAAGAAGGAAAAACAAATGTTACATGTGTATAAAATGCCCTCGACGGAACAAGTGCAAGTATAAAACTGGAAATATCTCACCCTTATCTTGAGACATCTGCTCGAGGAAGCACTGTACTAGACAAAAGGGGAAAGGAGAGTATGTAAACCACTAGAATCAATTCCCTGTTGTGCCCCATTCACTCTACTGCCCTGACAAAGGCAATACCCAAGTGACACCTTATTCATGTCAGCCCCACAACCCTTGCCTCTACATGGTGCACAACGGGATTCTAAGGGTTTACATTCCCCTTTTGTCCAGTGCGGTGCTTCCAGAGCAGAAGTTTCAAGATAAGGGTGAAATTCCAATTTGTCTTTCCCTTTTTGCAGCCATGTATGCTATATATTGTCTGTTGTTTTTTTTTAATCTGATACCCAATTGGGGGTTTTATTTGATCCAATTAAAAGTTATGTTTATGGTACTCTGCTGTATAAACATATTAACAAGAGTTGGGGTGAATATTTTTGGATGACTTAGCTGATTTACTAGATTTTGTAGTGCATTAAGAAAGCACTACAATTGTTGGAAATTTTTCAGTTTAGTTTTCAATGAAAACATGGATGCTCCATTTTTTTTTTTTACTGAATTATCTGCTTTTGGATAAAATAATTTTTTAAGTGGATTCTCATAAAAATATAACACTGCATCATAGAAGCTGTAGAAGGCAATGTCTAATGTTGACTGTGGAATGAGTTAACTGAGCACGTGGGGGTGACCTCATTCTTGTAGACTTCTCTCATCTGAGCTCCTCGCAGTAAAAGGGAATGTTAGGATCAATCCTCCTAAGTAGGGTTGAGCATTCCGATACCGAAACCCGGTTCCGATACCTGAAATCCAATGTAAGTCTATGGGAACAAAATATCGGAATATTTTTAATTCCGATATTTTGTTCCCATAGACTTACATTGGATTTCAGGTATCGGAACCGGGTTTCGGTATCGGAATGCTCAACCCTACTCCTAAGCCTTCTATATTGATATGCACATAGAAAGTTAAAAAAATGATACCTTGATATCTTCAATACAATTTCTTACTCCTGAGAAATCCACGGTTTTCTTACTACTTAAACTAACTTTGAAGGTCTATGGCCCTTACCCAGATCTCTGAGAATCTGTCTCCAGAGATTATTTAAATGAAAGGCGTTAACAGTGCGAGACACATAAACCAAGAGAGCGAATATTCAGTCATTACATATGTCACTGGTAATGCTTCCTGGAGGCGATTCTCAGGGAGATCTATTTTCAGCCCAAAAGATCTTAACAGCTCATTTACATATTAAGAAAAATGTGGATTTCTCTGGTATAAAACATCGAATTGCAGATATCAAGGTATCATTTTATTCAGCTTTCTATGGCCTTCATGTCCATTTGGTTTGAGTGGGTGGATCCTACTGACAGATGCTCTTTTAAGCTCAAATTTCATGTGATAATTCTCTGGAGATACTCAGAAGTAAGAAAAGTCTCCTGATTTCTCAGTTAACCTATTCCACAGTCAGCAATAGACTGTGCAACCCAGAGACAATGATAACATTTAAATAAAGTGCCCTTTAAAGTGTCCAAACCCTTTTGAGTATGCACAGACAAGTATTTTTGTTCACCCCACAATGTCTTTGAAAAAGTATGGATACATTTAAGATAATGGGGTCATTTTTCATCATGTCTATAAACATGTAGCCTCAGTCAACCAAGTTTTCAAGAGTTGTCATCCTGGAAAAGAGTTCAAGACCAGCAAAGATTGGGATAAAACTACTGTTACTGTTCCACTGCAGTCAGTCTTGCAAAAAATAAGGATGTTAATATTCTGAATCGCCAAAAATCCCATTGGTAACATTAACTAGCCAATGTGGACCGTGTCTTTCATGAATTGATCTAATTTTTCTCCTTTTTATAGTGCCATTAATTCCACAGCGCTTTACATACGTTATTGGCACTGTCCCCGATGGGGCTCACAATCTAAATTCCTTATCAGTATGTCTTTGGAGAGTGGGAGGAAACCGTAGAGAACCCTGAGGAAACCCATACAAGCACTGAGAAAACATGCAAACTACTTGCATATGTTGTCCTTGGATTTGAACCCAGAACCCTAGTGTTGGAGGAAACCGAAATTCCCAGAAACACTAAGAACATGTAAACTCCTTGCATATGTTCTTGGTTGGATTTGAACCCAGTACCCAGATAGCTTAGAAGATAATTTTTTTCTTTGGATAAAGAAGTTCAGCAGTGATGGAACTATGAACGCTGCATTGTGTTTGACTTGGTGATCTGAGTCTTGGAGAAAAACTGACTTGAAGCTGAAGACAATCATGTTGGAAAAGTTCAGGAAAGTATAATAAGCTGAACTAAGCTTTGACACCATGTGATCGAAGATTTAAAATTCTGGAAGAAGTAGGCCCAAATTCCTTCCAAAGCAACTTGTGAAGCTTTAAAAGGTTATTGACTTTAGACAAGCCATATTTGTTAGGTCATCCATCGATAGGCCAACTACACAATATCCTGTGGATTAAAACTGCGATCAATGAGTTGGATTCAGGCACCAAGTCTTGTTTTTCTTCATTGTCACAATTGGGGCAACTGCTTTTCCGAATTGTCCATATATTGTAAAGACGCTGTATCTGAATCTCTTTCCAATGGATTAAGAACTACTTTTAAAGCTGTTTTTCCACAATAGATGTTTTTTATCGAAACCACATTCCTAAATAGGTTGGATAGCCAGGATACCCCCACTAGTTTCCCTTTTCATGATTAAAATTCTATGTTTAAGTTGAGTGACGGTCGAGAACACAGATCTAATTTCTATGAAATTGTTGGAGACAGCCAAATACAGCACTAATGTGAGGCCAATAATTTGAGTAGCTAAGTGCCTGTTCAACTACCATTCCATTCCCACTGCTTATTGCTAATGTGCTGTGAGGACGAACAGCTTTAATCACCCCCTCTCCCCCGTCCCAGTAATAGGGGTCTCCCGGTAATATTAGGGCTTCCAATAATGAGGCATCTATAATTTTTGTACAACATTTTCAAGTCTTACAACCTGTTTAAAGAAGATTTCAATATGCCTCGCCATTTTTTTATGAATATAAATGAGTTAAAAAATCTTTCTTACGCCACTATAGATCCTAAACCTCCCCAACCCACTATAGTAATGGCACCAAAATAATTCTGGACTTGCTACCTTCTGTGCATGTTCATACATGATCATGAAGAAATTCTTCCAAAAGGACGTAAATTGCAGCAGAGCTAAAGACTTATGACTCCCGATACCCAAGTTTCATGGATCTTAACCCTTCAAACATTGTCACGTGTTACTGACCAATGCCTCCAGAACCTACGCCTGGAATCGTAGAAAAGTTCTGCCCTCGGTGTGAATGGCTTTGAAGAAACTGTATAGTGATGGCTTAAACATTGACAGTCATAAGTGTCCGCTGTAGCAGCTTGGATTGAAGCTTCGAACTTGGCCATTTTAACAACCTTAGATACGTTGGTCAGTGATTAACTGGCATGTTGTACTTAGTAACATTCATGGCAGAGGCTACCTCTTAAACCCTTAGGATTGCATGTTTTGGACATCAAGAAAAATGTGACGTTGGATTTCCAGAGTAATACAGTTCATGAAAGCAAAGGTCTTTGGGAAAATAAAAACATTCTGAAAATTTGTGCCTTCTTTTGACTTGACAGGGTCAAGTTTGAACCAATTTCCACTAGGAATGTGTATAAAAAATGATTTTCAAAACCTTGTATGGACCACTGAGTATTCAAAAGTCATTTTATGTTTATGCTTTAAATTCCTTGCTAGATACGTTCCTGTGTGAACATATCCTTAAGTGTATCTGTGGACTGTAGCCAGGAGCTCATGGAGCTTCGTGGGCTCCTGTCTTTATATTTTCCGTGACAAGGCTTACTAGCATTACAATTGCAATAAGTGCAAAAATTCCAGTATTTCCATTTGTGAATACATAGTAAAGTCCAGTAGTGGGACTAAAAATAAAGTAAAAAAAAAATGCAATAAAATTAAGATCTGAATTATCCAACAGTGAATGCTGTAAAAAAAAAAAAAACCTGCACGTATGTTTGACCATAAAACCCTTTATCCAGTCAATCATGAAAACCATGGTTTGAACTAGCGAGTCCTTCCAGCCATCCATATCTATATAAAATACCCCAGACACGTTAGGCTAACACCAACCAAATCAGCCAATTTCAAGAGGTTCTGACCAAAGTCTGTGCATGGGGAGAGATAAACATCTGGCATATCTCATTTCGGACTGCCAATTCGTATGTTTAACCTGATATGAGCAGCCGCCATAAATGTCCGAACATGTTTCTCATATAGAATACGGGAGCACTCACAGGAGTGCTTACTCTGCTGTATGGAGGAACTGGGGGGGGGACACTAAACTGACCGTCTGTAGTTATGTCATGTCTTCCATACATAGGAACCCTCGCTAGGCCAAGCACTCCTGTGTTCCTCTGACTTCTCTAGAAGCAATATCTCCAGGAGGATAAAAGGATCTACTGGGTTTTAATGTTTATGTAGGATTTTTGGCTACATTCACACATCTGAGTATTTTGACAATCGACAGAATCTTTAAAAGAAAAATTTGAGCTTGGATTTATCCGTTACCTCTCGGCAATGGATCATTGAAAAGTATGAAAGACCGACGACACGCGGCAGTATCGTCCGGGTTTTATACTGAACACCATAGACTTTAACAGCCGAGTCTGATCGACAAAATGGCTTAGAATAGGACCTCTTCACAGACCGAGCACTTGGATCCATTTTTAGCAAGGAGATATGTGGATCAATTTAATTTGTGCCCTTTCCGAGAAAACAGCACACGGACTTCTGTGAATGTATTATTTTCATCTATTATGCTTTCCTTATATAGTGCTATATTCCGCTGCTCTTTACATACGTCCTCATCGCTGTCCCAATTGGGCTTATAATCTTTATTCCCTATCAGTATGTCTTTGGAATGTGGGAAGAACCAGGAGGAAACCCACACGGGCAGAACATACAAACTCCTTGCAGATGTTGTCCTGGGTGGGATTGGAACCCAAGACCCCAGCGCTGCAAGGCTCAGTTGCTAACCACTGAGCCACTGTGCTGCCCTAATGTAGCTTAAAGGTGCCTGGAAACCTTCAATAGCTTTGGTGAGCAAGGCTTTAGAAGCAAAAGTCAAAATCCAGCATGTCTGATGGTAGATTTGGGACATCATCCTACATTTGAGGAAGTTGGCCTCTTAAGCAATAATTGGCATGTTTTTCCATCTCATATTTAACACATTGTGGGTGGAGGAAAGGTGATTACAGCAGCAAAATAGGAAAGGGTTCTTTACAGTTAGACTGGCATGCCGACCACAAGAGGTAGTAATATGGCCGACACGAACAGCTGTTCTACAAGGGCGGATGATTTCCTCGATATACATGACATTGTGGGTTATAGATAATTTAGTGACCATGTATAATTGGTCGAGGAAGGTTGAAATTGATGGACCAAGGTCTTTTGTCAACCTATGTAACTACATGTGCACAGGATATGCTAAAAATATCGCCAGCATGCAGGCCCAATCACTGGGTCCCCTTTTGGTTTTCGAGCGCATTAGTATTGAGCATTGCTCAGCTGCTGATTTCTTCGTTGACTAGTATGGGAATCCCAACTATTGCCAGAAATACCCCATTAAGTAAAGATAATCAGAGTGGTCTAAGAAACTTGGCGGCCAACAGCTACATTATGTCTATTTAAGCTTTTATATCCTCTGAAATATGATGTGACCAGAAGGTGCTGCATTTACCGTATTTTGTTCAGGACCAATAATATATTGTTCGATTTCATTGGCAAACTTTTTTTTTTTTTTAGAACTTTCCTAATAGTCTTAAGAAACCTTGTTTTGTGTCTACAGTTCCTTTGCAGAACTATGGGTCTCCATGGTAACAGACAAACAAATTTTGTGCAGTATGATCTGATCCTACAATCACATTTTTGTGTTGACTTCATTCCCCTCACATACATTTGGATATTGGCAAGAAACTCCAAACAAATCACTGGAAAAATTACTACACAGGTTTGTAGTCTGTTACCATGGAGACCCAAAGATCTGTATCAGGACTGTAGACCTAAAATTGTTGGAAATGTCTGTATTTTCAGTTTGTTTGTTTTTTATTCCCTAAAAATAAATTCTTCAATATTTAATCTTAATACCTATATTGACACAAAACAAAAAACTAATAAAACACTACACAAGATTTCCCCAATCTGGGGATCAGAGTGATTGGAAGAATGACGGTTAGGTTTGTAGGTTCTTACCCTAGTGTTGCTCCCTGCCTGAGCCTCAGAGGTTGGCACCCTAGTGTCCCGACAGTGGCGCCTCCTGCTTGTCGACTCACCCTACTAATCCCTTACCCTTCTGCAATTCACTCTCCATATACTGTGCTCTCACAATGTTCATGGTATATATGATAAAGGGTGGAGGTCTTGCCCCACTGTTGTCCCCTACCTCCAAGTGGAGGTTTGAACCCTAAGGTCATGATAATGACCTGCTCTCCTCAGACTCCCCGGTAATCTCTTGGCTGTCAACAGTTATGACAAAATACAAATTCCAGCTTGATTGTTCGAAACGACCTTCACATCCCTGACCAATCCTCCGATATCGTTCCTTCATGTAGTATCGGGGCTTTATGAATCTCCGCATCCAACAGTAACAACATAAATAATGCACTAATATTCCAAATAGGATCTATAGATCTAAAGAGATTTACCTGTGTAGGCTGAATAGGCTATCCTTCATATCATTCCACCAGCATGGATACAAGATCCACTGATCTGTACCCAGGCGACCCTCTGCGCCTTTCCCCTCTTGTGCTAGGCCATATTGAAGGAGTCTCCCATGAACTAGTAAAGTCCCGCAGATGCATCACATCCCTTGTGTCCCACCATCTATATATACCGCTCATGGAGTGAGTAACCTGTCTGTAAAGGGTGACACTCCCTCTTATCCCATAGCTACTTTCTACCATTGCGTATGCATCTGTAATGTCTAGACACTAGAGGATTATTTACTGCGCTAGAGGTAATCTGTTATTCCATAGCTTGTCTATGTCACAGGGTTACCGTGACAGGAGCTAGAAAACTGCAGCATCTGATTTCTCCTACTCCTGCGCCGAAAAGCACTTTTTAAGCTGTGTTCATTTTTTTTTGGCAGCACAGGGGTTAGTCGGCCATGTTGGGAGCTCTGGAAGTCTGAGCTCTCAGCTGAGCACGTTTAGCCACTCCTATCCCCTATATTATAATCTGGCTCCTAACAGACACACTTTGTCAGAGCTAGCTTATGCTGCATGGCTGGGAGAATAGTTTAGTAGAGTGTGATAATTCCCTTTCCTCTTACTTTGTTTTTTCCCCATCCTCCACTCCCTGGTGCATTCCTGTGAGTGAATATTTGCATGCTTGTTTTTTTCGGTTACCCTTGTTTGTCTGGTGCACTGTGGTGCATGGCTGCTCCCCTCTTCCCTGGGTGGGAGAAGGGTATAGACGGAGGGCGGATTCAGGAGCTAAGGCAAGGTTGGTGGCTCCGGCATCTTCACCTTTAGAAGTATCCTGAATAGGGCGAGCTAGGATTTTCTCTCGTCTGACTCCCAGTCGCTTCAGACGGTGGAGAATTTTTTTTTTCTGGGTCTTCTATACGACGACCACGACTCCTTGTCAGTCCACACTGCGCCAACTTCAGCAAGAAGAGCGGCTGGCGGAAGAGTATTGCTGAGTTTTGGAGGTGGGCCATGGACACAAAGTGTAATGACCCCGCACTCCGTAGCCAGTTCTGTAAGGGGCTTACTGTAAGGGTGAAGGATGCCTTAGCCCTGTATAAGACTCCAGTCTCCATTGAGGCGGCCATGTCTGGCAATCCGGGTGGATTGCCGTCTTCGCCAGAAACATAAGCAGACATTCCTGTATGCGGGAGGTCCGGGGCCAAAGGAGATCAGGACTGAGGAACCCATGCAGGTGGGTGCAGCAACTCATTCTGGAAAACTCGTTTGGCGCAAAGGGGAGTGTGTATACTGTGGGGAAAAAAGGTGATTTTGTGGACACGTGTTCTTCCCAACCACACAGTAAACAGCTGCCAGAAAAATAAGAGGCCCAGGTTGCAGGGAAGTTAGCAACCCAGGTGTCCTCATCACCTCCGTGGATAGGACAGTATTTTTCTGCCAGCTGAGATTCACCTGGGTGAAATTAAGGTAGATATGTCTGCATTTCTGGACAGTGGGGCATGGTTTAACTTGATTGACGCTTGGTTTTTCCAGGTCTGAAGCCTCAATTCACATACTCTGTCCAGACCCATACCCATAATCGCCATCGACTGCCCCCTTGAGACAGGAGTATTTTACTCAAGTCGTCCAAGGTTTATATCTTCAAGTAGAGGCTCTGAAGTAATTGACTGTTATGTGCTAGAGGGTCTGCCCTCAACTGTAGTTCTTGGACTTCCTGGGCTCATTCTGCACAATCCTGGGGTCGATTGGCAGACTCGGAAGGTGGTAAAGTGGATTGAGTATTGTCGAGGACACTGGGTACCCGGCTTGCCAGGGTGGATACCCAGTCTGCCTAAATACCTGTATGACTTTAGAGATGTGTTTCCGGAGCAGGGATGCCAAGAACTTCCCATCGTCGTTATGATTGTACCGTTAATCTTGTTCTGGGGGCAAGCTGCCAAAGAGCAGACTCTAATATCTCTGGTCCAGAAAGACAGGCCATGAAAGGATTATATCGTGGAAAGTTTGCAAAGAGTCATATCAGACCATCCTCATCCCCTATTACCGCGGGGTTCTTTTTTGTAAAGAAGAAAGATGGAGGGGTTACGCACATGCTTGGATTTCCGCAAAGTCAATCTGATCACGGTCTGGAATCCATATCATATATCCATATAAAACTCGTCTGCTGAGAAAAATTATGACATTGATAATGGGGAACTCTTGGCAATCAAGTGGGCCTTTAAAGAATGGAGTCATTTTTTTGAGGGAGCGGTTCACCAAGTTATGGTGATCACGGATCATGAGAATCTGGTACACTTGGAATCTGTAAAACGTCTAACACCTCGACAGGCAAGATGACCATTATTCTTTACCAGGTTTAACCTTTTTGTCACTTATAGGCCAGGTAACAAAAACATTAGGGCAGATGCCTTATCTTGTCATTTTCCTTGGGGAGTAAATAATTGTGAACTGGTACCTATTCTTCAAAAAGGTGTAGTGATGGCGTCTATATGCTCCGATCTGGAAAAAGACGATGCTCAGGGGGACGACCCTGCTGCCTCTCCACTTGGTAAACTGTTTGTTCCCGTTAATCTCCTTAGAGTACTTGGTGAGCATCACGATTCAGTTTTGGCTGGACATCCTTGTAATAAAGACATCATTGATCTGCTTACTCTGCGTTTTTGGTGGCCAGGTGCTCATCAAGAATGTCAGGAGTATGTAGCCGCCTGCAGTGCTCTCCAACCATTGGAGATTCCCATTAGACCTTGGACTCACTTTTAAGTCAATTTTATCATGGATCTTCCTGTGTCGGAAGGGAATGCTGTGTAATACTGGTGGTTGTAGATAGATTCAGTAAGATGTCTCATTTATTTGCTTTACCGAACGCCAAATTCTTTGCGCAAATATTAGTCAGGGAAATTGTAAAATTACATGGGATCCTGACATATTGTTTCTGATCGGGGGGTGCAGTTTGTTTCCAAGCTTTGGAGGGCATTTTGCCACCATCTGGGGATCCGTCTGTCATTTTCTTCTGCATTTCACCCGCAGTCTAATGGGCAGACTGAATTTCAACCAGAATCTGAAGACTTATCTTGGATGTTTTGTGTCTGAAAACCTACTTACCGCTAGCCGAATTTGCAGTAAATAATCGTCATGAATCTACTGGTAAGTCCCTGTTTTTTCGGGCATAAGGGTTTCATCCTCAGTTCAGCTCATTTAATAGTAGTCGCCCTTCTGGATTAGTGGAGGAAGATCAGTTTTCATCTTCCATTTCTACCATATGGCAGGGGATTACGAATAATTTGAGGAAGATGGGATCCAAATATAAGAGTGTTGCTGATTGGAGATTTTTGGTGGGTCCGGACCTGTGTGTTGGTGACTTGGTGTGGTTGTCCTTGAACATCAAACTGAAGGTTCTGTCTCGGAAACTGGGCCCCAGCTTTATCGGTCCTTATAAGATCGTCAATACCGTAACGTTTCGCCTTTCTTTACCGCGCACCTTTGGGATTCATAATGTGTTTCATCGATCTCTATTCAAAAAATATGTTGCGTCTTCTGTACCATAAAATCAGCTGTAGTGTATAACACTATTGTAATACCCTCAGGAGTAAAGCAGGAGTGTAGCTTCGAGAGTCTCCCTTAATGATAAAACTTAACTTTTAATCCCTGCCTCCCTCTGCTCTGTGTATCTCGAACTGTTATCTGCGGGGATCTCACTAACGGGGATTGTCCCGGATATGATGCAAAAGTGATGCCATCTCAGAAGTCCCCCATAGCCTGTGAGTACCGAGCACGGGGTGGGGACGGAGAAAGGAGTGGGGCAATGGCGTCACACGCCGAAGGCATGTTAAACCTCAGAAATCTAGACTGCGGGGCTCATGGACACCAATGACCCATTTGTAGGCTATGACAGACGGTCTCGCCTATCTAGGGAATCCTGCAACTGCAGGGCCCTATAATTCAGATGAATGTATGAGATCATATTTTTCCCATCGGCTTCAATTTTATTTAGCTCCTCTGATGAATCTATGACTGGGGAGGAAACGTGTAGGGAGATTGAGCTACATTTGCTGATGGTGGGCAGTCCATAGCAGGACACACTTCGGGCCTGCCCCCTTGTGAGGGCAGGAGTAATGCAGGGGCAGGACAGGGTGTCAGTTTAACCACAACCATCCCTCTCCCCATTTTTCCTTGTATGGATAACTTATTCTGGTACTATTGTAAGGCGAACCTGCTACATTTTTATTTATTTGAGCACTGGTATGCACAAGCACTTTATGTGGTTTTGTCCAAGTCTTTTTAATTATTTGATTAAAGGTTAAGTTTTATCATTAAGGGTGACTCTCCAAGCTACACTCCTGTCTTCGGTACCATCACCAATACCACCATCTCTGGTCATTGTGGATGGAAACTTAGAATTTAAGATAGTGAAAATCATGTATTCTCGTTTAGTTCGTCGGTCGCTTCAGTATCTGGTATATTGGAGGGGGTATGGACCTGAGAAGAGGATGTGGGTACCAGCATCTGACGTCCATTCGGCCAGACTGGTCTGGGCTTTTTACATGGCACTCCCTGATAGGCCTGTTCCGGAGGTCCCTCGTAAAAGAGGGGGTACTGTCACGGGGTTACCACAACAGAGAGGAGCCAGAACACTGCAGCATCTGATTGCTCCTGCCTGAAAAGAAGCACTTCTTTTTAACCCCTTTATTCCATCTGACGTACTATTCCGTCCATGTTCCCAAGGACGGAATAGTACGTCACATGCGATAAGCTGCGCTCCCGGGGGCAGCGCAGCTGTTCGCGGCCGGGTGTCAGCTGATTATCACCGCTGACACCCTGCACTATGTGCCAGGATCGGTCACGGACCGCTCCCGGTACATTAACCCCTGGCACACTGGGATCAAAGATGATCGCAGTGTACCGGGGGCACAGGGAAGCATCGCGCAGGGAGGGGGCTCCCTGCGGGCTTCCCTGAGACCCTCAGAACAGCGCGATGTATCGTGCTGTTCCGAGGGACCCTCCCTGCAGGACCCCGGATCCAAGATGGCCGCGGGGTCCTTCCAGGTCCTGCAGGGAGGCGGCTTCCTCAGTGCCTGCTGAGAGCAGGCGCTGAGAAAGCCTGCAGCAGTGCCTGTCAGATTGCTGGTCTGGCAGAGTTGCACAAACTATCAGACCAGCGATCTTACATTATACAGTGATGTCCCACCCTGGGACAAAGTAAAAAAACGTGTAAAAAAAAATAGTACACATATTTAGTATCGCCGCGTCCGTCAAGACCCGCCCTATAAACCTGTCCCACTAGTTAACCCCTTTAGTGAACCCCTTAAATCATTGTTTTTTTTGCCTTTTTTTAATCATCACACCGCCGAACAAAAGTGGAAAAACACGCGATCAAAAAGACTGATATAAATAAACATGGTACCGCTGAAAACGTCATCTTGTCCCGCAAAAAATGAGCGACCATACAGCATCATCAACGAAAAAATAGTTATAGCTTGCAGAATAAAGCGATGCAAAAATAATTATTTTTTATATATAAACGTTTTTATTGTATAAAAGCGCCAAAACATAAAGTGATATAAATAAGGTATTGCCGTAATCGTACTAACCCGAAGAATAAAACTGCTTTATCAATTTTACCACACGCGGAACGGTATAAACGCCCCCAAAAGAAATTCATGAATTGCTGTTTTTTGTTCATTCTGACTCCTAAAAATCGTAGTAAAAAGTGTCATGTGCCCAAAAATGGTACCAATAAAAATGTCAACTTGTCCCGCAAAAAAAAGAAGACCTCACATGACTCTGGGCCAAAATATGGAAAAATTATAGCTCTCAGAATGTGGTGATGCAAAAACTATTTTTTGCAATAAAAAAGTGTCTTAGCGTGTGACAGCTGCCAAACATAAAAACCCGCTATAAATAGTAAATGAAACCCCCCCTTTACCACCCCCTTAGTTAGGGAAAAATAATAAAATTAAAAAAATATGTTTATTTCCATTTTCCCGTTAGGGTTGGGGCTAAAGTTAAGGTTAGAGTTGGGGCTAAAGTTAGGGTTTCGGTTGGGATTAGGGTTAGGGGTGTGGTTAGGGTTATGATTAGGGTTGGGATTAGGGTTAGGGGTGTGTTGGAGTTAGTATTGGGGGGCTTTCCACTGTTTAGGCACATCAGGTGCTCTCCAAACGTGACATGACGTCTGATCTCAATTCCAGCCAATTTGGCGTTGAAAAAGTCAAACGGTGCTCCTTCCCTTCTGAGCTCTGCCATGCGCCCAAACAGTGGTTTACCCCCACATATGGGGTATCAGCGTACTCAGGAAAAATTGCACAATAACTCTTGGGGGTCCAGTTTCTTCTGTTACCCTTAAGAAAATAAAAAATTTGGGGAGAAAATATCATTTTTGTGGAAAAAAATTATTTTTTATTTTTATGGCTCCACGTTATAAACTTCTGTGAAGCACTTGGGGGTTCAAAGTTCTCACTACACATCTAGATAAGTTCCTTTGGGGGTCTAGTTTCCAAAATGGGGTCACTTGCGGAGGGTTTCCACTGTTTAGGCACATAAGGGGCTCTACAACACGACATGACTCCCGCAGACTATTCCATCAAAGTCTGCAATGCAAAACGTCACTACTCCCCTTCCGAGCCCCGATGTGTGCCCATACAGTAGTTTTCTCCCACATATTGGGTATCAGCGTACTCAGGACAAATTGAACAACAACTTTTGGGGTCCAATTTCTCCTGTTACCCTTGGGAAAATAAAAAACTGGGGACTAAAAGATCATGTTTGTGGAAAAAATATGATTTTTTTTATTTTTTAACGCCCGGGCGTTATAAACTTCTGTGAAACACTTGGGGGTACAAAGTGCTCACCACACATCTAGATAAGTTCCTCTGGGGGTCTAGGTTCCAAAATGGGGCCACTTGGGGGTTTCCACTGTTTAGGCACATCAGGGGCTCTCCAAACGCGACATGACACCCGCAGACCATTCCATCAAAAGTCTGCATTACTAAACGTCACTACTATTCCGAGCCCTGACATGTGCCCACACAGTAGTTTTCTCCCACACATGGGGTATCAGCGTACTCAGGACAAATTGGACAACTTTTGGGGTCCAATTTCCTTGGGAAAATTCAAAAATTGAGGACTAAAAAATCATTTTTGTGGAAAAAAAAATTTTTTTCACACCCAGGCATTATAAACTTGTGTGAAGCACTTGGGGGTTCAAAATACTCACCACAGGTCTAAATAAGTTCTTAGGGGGTCTAGTTTCCAAAATGGTGTTACTTGTGGGGGGGTTTCCACTGTTTAGGTGCATCAGGTGCTCTCCAAACGCGACATGGCTTCCAATCTCAATTCCAGCCTATTTTGGTTTGAAAAAGTCAAGCGGCTCTCCTTCCCTTCCAAGCCCTGCCGTGTGCCCAGACAGTGGTTTTCCCCCACATATGGGGTATCAGCGTACTCAGGAGAAATTGCACAACAAATTTTTCTGTCCATTTTCTCCTTTTACCCTTGATAAAATAAAAAAATTGTTTGTAAAAGGTCATTTTTGTGACTAAAAAATTAAATGTTCATTTTTTCCTTCCAAGTTGCTTCAGCTCCTGTGAAGCACCTGAAGGGTTAAGAAACTTCTTTAATGTGGTTTTGAGTACCTTGAGGGATGCAGTTTTTAGAATGGTGTCACTTTTGGGTATTTTCTGCCATATAGACCCCTCAAAGTGACTTCAAATGTGAGGTGGTCCCTATAAATAATGGTTTTGTATAATTTGTTGTAAAAATGAGAAATCGTTGGTCAACTTTTAACCCTTATAACTAAGTAAAAAAAAAATTTGGCTCCAAAATTGTGCTGATGTAAAGTAGACATGTGTGAAATGTTATTTAGTAACTATTTTGTGTGACATATTTCTCTGTTTTAAGGGAATAAAAATTCAAAGTTTGAAAATTGCAAAATTTTCCAAATTTTTGCCATATTTCCATTTTTTTCATAAATAACCGCAAGTTATATAGAAATTTTACCACTATCATGAAGTACAATATGTCACGAGAAAACAATCTCAGAATCGCTAAGATCCGTTGAAGCGTTCCAGAGTTATAGCGTCATAAAGAGACAGTGGTGAGATTTGTAAAAATTGGCCCACCCTTGGGTGTTAAGGGGTTAAATAGTGTTTATTTCTTTGGGCAGAACAGGGGTTAATCGACCATGTTGGAAACTCTGGGAGTCTGAGCTCTCAGCTAAGCTCCATTAGCCACTCCTATCCCCTATATAATCTGGGTCCTTACTGACACATCGTCAGAGATAGCTCATGCTGCATGGCTTGGAGGAGAGGTGTTTTGTTGGTTAAATGAGGTGTTATCAGTGACTGTTGCTTGGTTTGTATGTGTGGTAATTCCCTATCCCTATTATTTTCGTTTTTCCCTGTCCTCCACACCCCAGTGCATTCCTCTGTTTATATGAGTGAATATTTGTATTCCTGGAGTTTTCTGTTAACCATTGTTTGTGTTGCCCTGTTCATCTGGTTGGTGTACTGCGATGCACGACTGTTCCCCTTTTCCCTGGGTGGGGGAAGAGAACAGACGGAGGGTGGATTCAGGAGATAAGGCAAGAGTGGAGGCCCCGGCATCTTCACCTTCAGAAGTAATCTGGGGAATAGTGCAAGCTAGTGCGCCCACTAGCGTTAGGGACAGGGAAGGAGCCCCTGGTCACCCTACAGCTGAGTTGTGACTGTCTCCTTGTCCCATTGCGCATGCATCTGTAATGTCTAGACACTAGAGGATTATTTACTGCACTTGAGGTATCTGCTCTTCTGCTTCTATCTATTGATCTTTGCTTGTTCACCTCAGTATGTGCATGCGTTCCTTAGCGGACTCGTCTTTTCTACCCCTGTATTAGTCTTCACCCCTTCCTTTCTGCGTCTGTGCCCCCAAACAAGTTATAATTGTTTACCCTTCATGTGCATGCGCCACACTATTATCTTCTCCCTGCAGACGGCAGCAGTGTTCGTGCTCCTTCCCACTGTAAGTGATAACAATCTGATATCAGCAGATTATCGCTCATCATTAGCTGCATTTATACGTAGAATGGTGTTATCTGCGGTTTATGTAAAATGTATTTATTAAACCTGTGGTCAGTGTGTAACACAGATCTTTTTTTGTACTGGATCTGGTTTGATAGCTGGGGATCCAGCTGCTAGAACTCTGCTGATAACCTGAGCAGTAACTACAGGGGACACAACATACTGAGGCTTTATTGTTGCGGACCAGCCGCGGGTTTCATCAGCAGGTTGTCTGGTTCTGATCAGGAGATCCGCGGCTTTATTATGATGCACGGATGTGTGGATGGAGCCTTGTCATGTAATGTTGGATGTGACAAAGCAAAGTCCTAGCACCTGCCGCCTACTGCTCAGGGTCACCATGGTCATGTAATCCTGGCCTAAGCAGAGGGCCACCGTCATAGAGATGATCCATACCCCACTCTATTGTCAGTACCATATTCTGCCCCCCGAAACCCACATCTGTCCTGCTGAATGTAGTGATTTGTCAGAGTAATGGCGGCTTTATTGGGGTTACTTTACGGGATGGTGTCCAGTTGGGGTCATCGGTGGGTTTATAGACACCCATCGTTCTTGTTGGGCCTTGGACATGTTTCCTGGCGTTTCCCCTTTGGATGTGTAGGCGCTGTGGGGCTTATGGTTCAAATGAATGCAATACAAGACACGGCCACCAAGCGGCGCTGTGCCTGAGAGCAGCCGTGATTTAACCCCTCGCTGGCCGGGTGTTGCCTTTATTTTATTTTCTGTAGTAGGTATTTATAATTTGTGTAGTTTAATAAGGCGGACTTTTAAGAAGGTGACACTATCAAGTATGTTTAGGGTGATTTGAAATCGTCTGGCTAAAAAGCGCAGATCGCTGCGGGTTTATTGTTAGAAATTTTTGCTCTGTCCTGTCGTACACTTGTCTGATAATGTGCCATCGTATCCATAGTGATTATCACTGTAATGGCATAGTATCACTACCACCATCTGGTGAGGAGAGAGGCTAATTTACTCTGCAGCTATTCTAATAATGACATTAGGGAGGGATTGTTACTTGAGCAATTTTCCCAGCTTTGATGTGCTAGGTGTCATGCACACCTCTGACCACTGGGTGGCAGCAGAGAACCGAAGTTTCGCTGCAGGCGGGTGTGTGCGCGTCATGTGATGCACTGTAGGTCACGTGATCGTCCTGTGGCGCAGGGAGGAGAGTAATGGCGGCGCCCATGTGTGAGCGGAGGACATGAGGCTGGTGTCGCTGCTGAGGAGGAGGGGGGCGCTCCCTGCACCGTGTACGCGGCTCTACAGGGTCTGTTGTGCACTTAGTGTTTGTCATGAGGCTGTGATGACGTCATAAGTGTGTGTATACAGAATATTAATACAGATGTGATTTATATAGGAGGGATATCATCTATACATATACTTATTTATATCTAGGAGGATTAAAAAGATATATCTTTTTAAAACCTCTTGTAACTTTCTGTTTTCGTTCCTGCGACTGATCGCGTGTGGTATATGTTGTGATATGTCATGCTACAGATATTGGGGTCTACAGTCGGCCCATGGTGCTTCTTGCGCCCCCCCGTACGGTCACATGCCGGAGATTGTCAGCAGTGGCTTAGGTCGCTGCGGTTCGTCAGGTGCCGGCAGTATAACACATCTCGCAACCCCAGGACTGATGCCGGCTCTGCTCCGTTCACCTGACAAAGGAAATAGTGTCACGTCTTCAGTTAAGGAGTTAAAAATCATGGAAATGTGAAGTTGGTGCTGATCCTGGTACTATAGAGATCTATGGAGCGCGGTGACTTGTGGGCTCCCTGGTGGTTCAGGTCCTTATTGATGAAGCATGTGTGCTGTCCACATGGATCCATGTGTATCCACAGCCCACGCTATCAGCGCTGTAGTGATGGGGCACCAATATTTATTACACCTCCGTTATCTCATGAGATCTGGCTGCTAATTCTGGGAATACATTTAGATATTTCTTTAATTTGATTTTTTTTTTTTCTGACTCTTTTTTTTCTTAGGATTCCTCAGAAGTGAATCCAGGAGGTAGAGGAAGAACATGGAAACCACATTCTACTGGTGTCATGGGTCGGTCAGGGGCGCAGAGCAGGTGCGGGAGTCCTGAGGTAATGTGATGGTCTGCAGTCTTCAATTAGGGGTCATTCTGTCCTTCATAATGGCTGACCTGTCCTTTAGGAGATAGTATCAGATTTATCATAGAATGGTAGAGTTGGAAGGGACCTCCTGGGCCATCTGGCCCAACCCCCTGCTCAAAGCAGGATTCACTAAATCATCCCAGACAGATGTCTGTCCAGCCTCTGTTTGAAGACTTCCATTGAAGGAGAACTCACCACCTCTCGTGGCAGCCTGTTCCACTCATTGATCACCCTAACTGTCAAAAAGTTTTTTCTAATATCTAATCTGTATCTTCTTTTTCGTGGGCATTTGACTACCCTGTCAGTGGTTCTTTCCCATCAGCCCCATCTAAGTACTAATAGTATCATTGATTGAGCTTAAATACCAACTATAGTTGCTACTAAACGTACAGAACTTTGGGGGACACTACACCTACCGGGCCACTGAAAGTCGAGCCCCTCTGATATACTGTTGATGATCTGTCCCAAGCACAGGCTAGTCATTTAACCCCTTTCCACTCCATGATAAGGCATGTCTACCTAAATCCGCTTTATTGACTGCTGGTGTCGGCTGTGTTTATGCAGCCTGCACTGTCCGGCGCTAGCGCTGATTATTGTTTTATCACCTTTTAATACAGCTGCCTTTTATTGGGGTTATCATGGTGCGTCATCCTTTCACGATCTCATCTGAAAATGTGGATATTACATGACTGCAGTGCACACAAGTGCTTCCTCTGCCCGTCAGGAGCAGCTCCCTACAGCCACCATGATAAGTCACCTGATCAAAGACCAGAAGGGCAATATATGTGCTGGCAGGTGGAAGTGATGGGAGAACCATCTTTACCTGCCTGCATACCGCAGTCGTGGAAAAGCCACCTCTGGGTTGTGGCTGATGGACGCCGCTTCTCTGATGCATCCACAGCTGTCCACTCACATCCCCATTTTTTTAGTCTCCAGTCCTCCCGGAGTTCCTCCACCATCGGCTTCGATACTTTGAGGCCCTGAGGGAGCGTTACGAGGCTAAACTTGCTGGCCGGATACTGAGCGAGTCCCGTGCCATCAGGATATCGTTACCAGACGGGACGGTGGTGATTGGGGAGTCCTGGAAAACCACCCCTTATGAAGTGGCCGTACAGAGCAGGTGAGCGGACCCGCTCGTGTTCTTCCGCCTTTCTTCAGTCCTCACATTGTAGTAATGTCTTTAATCTCTCAGCAGTTCAGGCGCCGCACACAATATTCTTGCCGCCCGAGTGAACGGTGTCGCGTTTGATCTAGGCAGACCCCTGGAAGGCGATTCTGAGATTGACTTCATTACTTTTGATTCCCTTGAAGGACAAGATGTGAGTATATGACTCTTAGACCACACGCTCAGATATTGAGTATTGTCCTTCACCAGCAGGTGTCAGTATTGTTCTGTGTGCTAAGAATTACAACTCTCATTCTCCTTATGAACAGCAGTATACTTTTGAATTAAAAGGGCATTCTCATATTCATGAATGATATTGTCAGACAGTGCTTGGAAAAATGAGCAATTTTGTAATTTACAGCTTTTTAAAATTTTCAGCCGGTCTTGAGATATTAACCCTTTTTTTTGTTTATGGCTTGTTGCCTAGGAAACCGACCGCTGCTGCCTCTAGCTTTTAAGCACTTGCCAGAAGCTTCCCGGGATTACGCAGTTACAGTACGCTCCAGTGATCCTGGCCAGCTTCATAACTAGATACAAGCTCAATGGAAAAGCGTTTGTAAGCACTGCGCAAGTTCTGCTGTCTAGCAACGGTGGTCGATCTCCTAGGCAACAAGCTGTAAATGAAAAAATAAAAGTGTTAATATCTCAAGACACACTGGAAATTTTAAAAAGCTGTAAATAGCAAAATTGCCGTAATTAAAAGCATAAATCGGGGAACATCCATTTCCCCAAGATGAAAAACTCCTTGAAAGTGTAGCGAAACTCAGGAATCCCATTCCTAAAAAAGGGGTGAGCGCAAAACAAATGTCATGGAGAATATGGAAAAAGCTCCCAACCTGTAAGTGTTGTCCTTGTATTTATTTGAGTTCTGCTTTATCATTTTTCCCTTTTGTAGATATTCTGGCATTCAAACGTCATGTCCGGGGGCCCCCTGGGGCAGATCTAAGGTGGTTGTTTTGTCACGGACCCCGCGTAAGGGAAAGGTTTTCTTGAATGCACCTGGAGGAGGGGGGAGACTTTTCGGGGGGGCTTTTGAGTTCCCTCGCGGGGAATTTGATTTTCTTTACCCCCTCTTGCTTTCTAGCACCGTGGCCAATACTTTCCCAACCTGGAAAAGGGCCCGTAAGACCCATCAGTCAAAGTTCCCTTCCAGCGCGTTGGAAACGACACGGGCGAGTGCTGGAGTTTTAAAAATGTGAATGCCCCGCTTGTCATGTGTGTATGGTGTGAGCGCTTTTCTCTGGGGCTAATACAGGGGGCCCGGAGAAGTAATGAAAAATACATACAGTCTGAAATTTTGTAATTCATGTACACAGTGGATCAGATTGGGGATCGCCCCTTGTGAATAGACCTTGGGTCGAGTCATCAGCCTGAAGCCACTTGTATATAAATCGATCTGAGTCTCAGCCCGGTAGTCGCTCTGTATATTACTCTGAGTCCCCAAACCCCGGGACCCCCTGATATTACTCTGATTCCCCGTCTAGCCCGGTAGCCCTTGTTTTTACTCTGTTCAGTCATCGCCGGGATCGCTCG